>CM060943.1:874153962-875403962 GCA_030765085.1 Allium cepa
AAAAAATAGATTACTATGCGGAAGCAATTTACTGATGCCATATATATAGTATCGAATTTTTAGTTCATTCATAAGTCAACATAGTTCATATCTACTTTAAAAGTAGAAAGTATTTTAATCTCGTAAAACAGAAGGTATTGTGGCATAATTACTTCAAAGGTGGAGATATGTTATTTGACATAATGGAATTACTACTGGTGGTAACTTGAAGTTTAAATATTTGATGAGTTTTGTGTGTGTGTGTCAAGGACTACCTAACAAATAAGAGTAAGTGGAGCTTTATTCCATGAAAAAAATTAGACAATGCCATTTAGGTGATTAGATAAAACCCACAAACTCATACCAAGTAATGTATCACTTTTTTTAAATGAGTATACAAGTGGTTTAATCATTTTCTACTTGCTGTTAACCATCTCCATTGAAACTGCTTCCTTCATTTCATATCTAGATAAATGTTTACTGGCAAATTTAACAAAGTGGAACTAACTATTACATTTATTCTAAAGTAGTCATATTTTCGTTCGCAATAGTTCAAATTTGAGTAAGTATGATGAAAATAAACCTTCATACCTGTTAAATGACATCTGCAATATTAAATCTAAGTATATGAGTATATCAATCTTTAGCACGTTAGTGGACTACATAAATGAAATACAATGGGGCATAAAAATGAATTTCTAAGCTTACCAACAACTGTGTTTAAATTTCCCCATTATTCATAAACCATGCATGTGATTTATAAAAAAAGTTGAGCACGCAGATTATGTAACATGAAGATTATTTGGTACATCATAGAGTACGAAGTAGGATAGAAAACAAATTTGTGTAAGCAAGAAGAGTATGATAGCAATAACTCACATTTAAGGAGTGCCATTTAAGTCGGAGATCTTATTGTATCGATGTTAGTAGAATGCAGTACTCCTGCTACTCTTACGGTATGTATAAGTGACCAACAAATTTTGGTTCTCCCAAGAATGAGGGTGATGAATTTTAACATTATGATTTAGAGGTACCTCATCTGGAACATATATAGGAGCACATATGTTGTGGCTGAAGTTTGTTATTGACTAACCATCACACTTTTCATCGGGCTCCTTGTTTTCATAATCTCGTGAAATTTAAAGTCGCATTAACATATTCAGATGTATATGCCAACAATAAGGCATATTTAAGCAATAAAGGTGGGTATTTATGACATCGGGTCATTTCTGATTAATTTACTTGTTTATTTACTTATTTATTTTGATTTTATTATTACTAACTATCTAATGCTCTAATTATGAAATGAATTATATTGTCAAGGTATAAAGTAATTCAAAGGCCTTTATGTTTGTAAAACATATAATTTTTTTCCTACATTCTACACTTGAATGTGTTTAGTATAAAAATCAAAAACATTATATGCATAAAACATATGCTGAAACCCGATTCACACCTGAAATTTCGAAACGTGAGAGATGGTTGTGGAATATGTTCTTTTCCTAAATAAATTTGGTAGACATTTTCCACTACCAAAACGGTTAAGGTTATAAATTAGAGACAAAAATATGAATTAGTTAGTTGTTTATTCAAAAATAGGTCGTAGCCATAGCGTATAAAAGCAAACTTGGTAACTTGACATACCAGTAGAAATCTTACTCCAGTAAAACTACCTCAAAGATTCAATCAGGTTTCTTGCAGCATGCTTCCTACTTACAGTTGAAGCAGCAGTTATTCATTTGCAGCTCCTCACCCTCAGCTTGGTTACACTCAGCGAGCTCTGACTATATAGATTAGCCACTTTATTTACTTCACTTCCTGTTTTATGCTCTTCCTGAATGTTGTGCTCAATTGGCATCTTATTTCTATTATACCTCTCATACATTCTTCTTCTTGCTTTAAATTCTTTTGTTGGGTATGCTACTGACTCATGCAGTCATGTTGTCCTCAATTTTTTCTATGTTAATTATTTTACCCGCTCATACTGTCATCCACCTCTACACCCTATTTGCATTGATTCAGTGCCAATGTGTTGTTTCTCAATTTCTGCTGCATCAGTTTTAAAATGCTTGCATAGCTTTAGTGCCTTCATGATGTCGCTCAAGTATTGTCCGGACAGTTTTGAATGCTCTATGCCACTTTTGATCGTTAGGCATATCAGTTTTGAAATGACCTCATTTTTTCATTTTCTTCATTATTGCTTTTCACATTGCCGCTTCAAACCTGAACTGCCCTCTATCACTTTAAAACAACAGTAGTCACACCCTACTGCATGTACACTACTTGATATTCGGGTGAATATATACTGGATATGTAGTAATTTATAGCTTGACAGATAGTGAGCATACCATTTCCTCTATTATGTGCATTTTGTTTCATTTTCGAGGCATCTACCTTTTTATCTACCAACTGCAGTTATGGTCCACTGCTTTCATATGCCATTCCTACCAGGCAAAGTTGTCATACAATTCTCATCTCATTCATTATCTAACCGTGTACTTCAGGCTTCTTACACTGCCTCATATCACAACTCAGTCGGCCAGTCCAAATGATACATACTACAACTCATCCACTGCTACATATCGCCTAGTCCACGCTTCACAATTTGATCTAGCATTTTATCGATCCTTTGCATTGCATTACAGTCGGGCTCTATCATGTGCATTTGTACGATCCACCCTATCCTTGTCTCAGTAGCGTCGCCACCAGTGTATTTTTGTTGCAGTCGAGAGATGATTCAGCCTGTATCTACTTTACTCGGTTGTTTCTAGTTTTTTAGTCAAAGCATAGTTTAGTCTACACCTCTATTCCACTCCCTCGTTACCTGTTTTACAGTCAAGACATCTTGGTGGTAGTCTGTCTTTGGTAAACTCATCATTGAAAGCCAATATGATGCTACATGCACTTGCATTTTTTGTTCATTTCTGTTTTGTAATATATCTTTTATTCAGTTACTTCCTGTTTTGCATTGAAAGCTAACATGAAAACCATCTTGGTTCCCTGCAATGATTGCAGTCTGTCCCTATTTATTCAAATATGCCAAATTAGAAAATAACAGTGAAAGTATACTTTGATTATAGTGGGAAAAAGATGTCTTGATATTACCACAAAGAAAATAATATTGTTAACCTCTTCTATCTACGACCCTGCGATCTAGAGAAAGTAGCGACCTAACGACTCAACTAGTCAGCAACCTACTGAGCTCAATTATCTGGCAACCTAAGGCCTGCGACTTAACAATCTGTAACAGGCTGCAACCTAAAGAGTTAAAGCGGCAGCGACCTAACGATTTAAGTACTCCGCGACCTAACAACTTAACGAGCTAAAGGTTCTGGAGGTATTAGCGACCTAAGGATGGAACGGTCTTAACGACCTAAAGATAGAACGGTCCTAGCGACCTAAGGATGAAACGACCTAACACAGCAAGCATTACGACCTAGCGAACTAACGGACCAACAGCGGGTTAATGACCTAAAGTGTGAACGAGTTAACTTAGACGCGACCTAACTGGAATGAAGCTCTCTAACGACCTAGCGTGTTTAAAGCAGTGAAGGACTGCATGCAATTGGGCCCCTTCATTAGGTCGCTCACGAGTTATACAAAGCCGAAACAACTTCTTATGCGGCTACTCCTTATGTCTCTCCTCCCCTAGGTCGCCCACGACCTACCGACTTGCTCAGAAAAAACCAAGTGCTACCCTGTTGAGCCGTAAGCCGTGTCCTCTAGGTCGCTTGCGACCTACGACCTACACTTAGGTCGTTCACGACCTACGACCCAGTCCAGCATCTCCACTATAAAAACAGCACTAGCTCCAACTGAAAGGGGATCTTTGGCTCATTTCTGAAACGCTGATACTCTGCTGAATTCTCGACTCACTCGACACTTCAAACACGAAAGGCATCTCAACAAACTTCAAGAGGAAATCTAACACAACCGACATGAATTCAAAGACTTCTTCTACATCGGAGTTCTAGTTATTTGTCCCATCAGTGTTGTAATCGAAGATTGTTGTATTGTAATTGATTCAGCAATAAAGAAGATTAAAGTGGACATAGGCTTAACCTGAAGCCGAACCACTATAAAACTGTTGTCTTTTACTGCTTTCTCTGTGACTTTCTACTTGTTTCTAATTCCCGTATTCACATGTGGAGCTTTCACTTAATCTTTACATACACTGGGGTGTTAGCGTTCAATTTTAAGCGTTAACATTTGGTGCTTTCACTGAGAACCCAACTCAGGCTATCTTCGTCATTGCTTCGCAAAAGTTTTTTGAAAGAATCTCTCTCAAAACTAGAAGTCTGTCAGAGATAATGGCTCCTGGAAAAAAGCGCGGATCTACAAGACCCACTAATGTTCATGAGAATACTACCACTTCTCCTTCGTCAAGTCAAGCAGCACCAAGTGCCAAAATTACACGAGCGGAGTTAGATGCTGCAGTATCTGGATTATACCAGCAGATGGAAACTCAGAATGCTTTAAGGCTTGAGAGGTTAAATGCATTGCTCGGAGCTAACCGTCAACCGGTGAATAATGAAGAAAACCTTGCAGATGATGTTCATGATCCTAAAGAGAGGAATATTCCTCAAAGAGCAGCTAGCCCCGCCAAAGAAACACCTCCTCAAGCTGGAGGATCGAGACCACAGCCAACTCTCCGCGAACGTTTGTCCAGACAAACTTCCGAGAAAATGGCCGAAGTCTATCCTGCCGATCCTTTAAATGATGAGGAATATCTTTCGGGCATGGTGCGACGAATTATGAAAGAAAGCATACAGAGGGATGAAGATGAGAAGGAATGGGGATTCGCTCCAAGCAAAACTCCGTTCACTGAAAAGATTCTAAAGGCGGAATTCCCAAGGAATTTTGTTCCTCCTACCATCCCGGCTTATAAGGGAACAAGCGACCCTAATCAATTCCTGTATAAGTATGATTGGCACATGACTGGTGCTAGAGCGTCTAATGAGATCAAATGCCGATACTTTCCGGTATACTTGGAAGGAGTGGCTCTGCTCTGGTTCACAAAGCTTTCGGTCCGATCCATAGACCAGTTCACTGATTTGACTCGGAAGTTTAAAGAGCAATTCAGGTTGTATGCTTCAAAGGCAAAGGATATTATGTCACTGTCAAGCCTGGAACAGAATCCTGGAGAATCTATTAGGTCTTTCTTGAACCGCTTCAACATAGCTTTGGCTGAAGTGGACAATGTAGAGCCACGTATGGTCTTGACATGCCTGATGAGGGAAATCAACAAATCAAGCGAATTTGGAAAGTGGCTGAAGATGAAAGAACCGAATTCACTAGAGAAATTTTATAAGAAAGATGATGAATACATGCGTGACGCAGCGGATTAATCAAAATAAACTTCAATCGGTGAAAGTAGCCATCGGTGGATTGATGAATACCAAAATGCCCAAATTCGTTGATCCGAAGATACCGAATTCTAGCTATCTCAAACACGTTGATAGCGCACTATACCGTGTTCAAAGATCTACGATTCTTCGTACGTTGATCTAGCGCACTAGATACCGTGAATCGGCTTCTACGATCGTTGAATCGAGCGCACTCGATTAACCGAAAGAGGAGATAGGAGATTACACTCAACTACCAATTTAAGAAGAAAGCACACAGCAATCAACAAGAAATTTTATTCCAAAAATCAACCTCTAAAAATTTACAACACACTCCCTATTTATAGCTTTTCACAACCGGCTCCTTAAGTCGTTGCCGACTCATGCCCCATGGCACACGACTCACGACTCAACAATTATTAGCGACTTAACAACCCCTCATAACACTACATACCAGCACTCATATACACCACATACGACTTAGATAATGTCGTGACCGACCTAATGACATCACGATACCTACCGACTCAACTTAAGTCGACAGCGACTTAACTCATACGGTTTTACAACACAATGCCGACCTACGGTTTACAATGACCCAAAGCTTCACCGACTCAACACTTTACATCACTCAGGTCGTATACGACCTAATTACATACGACATAAGAAACAAATAACAAACGACTTAATCCTACAACGACTTATCATTCTTCAGCACAAAGATCAGTGGTTTAGCATAGGTCGTTAAGTCGTACGCGACTTATCATGGGTCGTTAAGTCGTACGCGACTTATCTTAGGTCGTGAATTCCCTATCCACCTGCTTGTCAGGTCGTAGCCGATCCAAGCTCTTATCCCTTGCTCTCCCTTAGGTCGTGACCGACTTATCTCCATGTCGTTAGCTCGTATGGTTTCACCCTTAGCTCCTATGGCTATAAGTCGTGAATGACTCATAGTACTCGAACGACTCAAGCCCAATGAACCCTTAGGTCGTGCTGCACCATCCTCCCCGGGTTGAGAAAAATTCGTCCTCGAATTTGTTAATTCTTCCGCATCAGATTGTTCATTTCCATGGTATGGTACAAGATGCTTAACATTGAACACGTCAGAAGTGTATACATCCTCCGGCAGCTTCAACTTATAAGCATTTTCGTTAATCTGTTTCACAACTTCGACAGGACCAATTTTTCTGGCTTTCAACTTGTTATAAGCGCCTACTGGAAAACGATCCTTTGTTAACACAGCATACACCAAATCACCTTCATTAAATTCAACATTTCTTCGTTTCAAATCTGCAAATTTCTTATATTTTTCATTTGACTTTTCCAATCGTTCCTGAACGATCTTATGACATTCCTTCAATCCTTCAACAAAATCAACAGCTCGTCTAACTGTCCCCTTTGGTTGTGGTACTACTGCCAAATCCAACGGTCCCCTTGGTAAATTTGAGTATGCAATCTGAAATGGACCGAACCCCGTACTACAATTCACTGCATGATTATGAGCAAACTCTGCCCGGCATAATTTCATGTCCCAACTCTTCAGATTGTCCTTCACAAGACATCGTAATAAATTTCCCAACGATCGGTTAACAACTTCCGTCTGTCCATCTGTTTGCGGATGATAGGCACTACTAAAATTCAGCTTCGTTCCAACCATCTTCCACAAACTTAGCCAAAAGTGACTCAAAAATCTGGTATCCCGATCAGAAACAATAGATTCTGGTAAACCATGCAATCGATACACCTCCTTAAAGAATAATTATGCCACTCGAACTGCATCCGCTGTCTTATTGCAGGCAATAAAATGTGCCATTTTCGAAAATCTATCCACCACAACAAATATAGAATCATTTCCCCTTTGAGTTCTCGGCAAACCCAAAACGAAATCCATGCTGATATCAACCCATGGTTTAGACGGTACAGGTAACGGCATATACAATCCTGCATTTGTCGCTGTTCCTTTCGAAACCTGACAAATATGACACCTCTCCACAAACCTTTCAACTTCTTTCCTCATTGCAAAAAGTAAGATTGAGAAATCAAATGCAATGTACGATCACGGCCCATATGTCCTTCCTCGTGCAACTCTTTGATAATCTTCAATCTCAAACTGCTATCTGGTATACATAATCGATTCCCCTTGAATAAGAAACCATCAACTAACATAAATTCATCAGTATTACCATCCTTAACTTTCTCAACAAACTTTGCAAAGTAAGGATCCTCCTCAAACAATTCTGGTAATAATTCAAACCCTGTCACCTCAACTTTCATTGTAGTCAACAAATGGTTCCTTCTACTCAAAGCATCAGCCACACGATTTGTCATCCCAGATTTGTGCTTAACAACAAAGGTAAATTGCTGTAAATATGCAATCCATGATGCATGTCTCGCTGAAATCTTATCCTGCCCCTATAAATGCTTCAAAGCTTCATGGTCTGTGTAAAGAACAAACTCTTTCTGAAAAAGATAATGTCTCCAGTGCTTCACAGCTTGCACAACAGCATAAAACTCAACATCATATGTACTATATCTCATCTTTGCCCCTGATAGCTTCTCACTGAAATAAGCAACTGGCCTCCCACTCTGACTCAACACTCCTCCAATCCCCACCTTTGATGCATCAGTGTGTAGCTCAAACAACAACTGAAAATTTGGTAATACAAGAATTGGTGCTGTCGTCAAAAGTTCTTTGATTCGTTCGAAAGCAACCCCTGCTTCCTCCGACCAAGAAAACTGCTTCCCCTTCATACAATCAGTAACCGGTGCCATCACGCTACTGAAGTGTGGAATAAACCTTCGGTAGAATGATGCCAATCCATGAAAACTTCTAACTTCAGTGATAGTTCTCGGCTGTGGCCAATTTCTAATAGCTTCAACTTTACTCTGGTCCACCTGGATTCCCTTCTCAGATACAACATATCCCAAAAATAACACACTTCTCGTCATGAACACACATTTCTTCGTAGCTGCATAAAATTGTTCTTCACGAAGGATAATTAACACCTTTCTCAAATGCTCTACATGCTCCTCTGTACTCACACTATAAATCAGAATATCATCAAAGTAAACTACCACGAACTTCCCAATGAATGGTCTAAAGATTTGATTCATCACCCGCATGAATGTACTCGGTGCATTTGATAAACCAAATGGCATAACCAACCATTCGTATAACCCCTCCCCCATTTTGAATGCGGTCTTCCATTCATCTCCAAGTCTAATTCGAATTTGATGATAACCACTCTTCAAATCAATCTTCGAAAAGATAGTAGCCCCACTCAACTGATCTAGCAAGTCATCCAACCTCGGCATAGGAAATCTATAGCGAACAGTAATCTTGTTCAAAGCTCTACTATCGGTACACATTCTCCATGTTCCATCCTTCTTCGGCACCAACAAAGCTGGCACTGCACAAGGACTCAAGCTTTCCTGAACACGTCCCTGCTCTAACAACTCTTCCACCTGCCTTCGTAACTCCTCATGTTCCTTCGGACTCATTCGGTAATGTGGTCGATGTGGCAAAACTGCTCCCGGAACAAGATCAATTTGATGTTGAATGTCCCTCAGTGGCGGTAACTCCTTAGGCAACTCTTCTGGAAATATATCCTCAAATTCTTTCAAAACTGGCTTTGCTTCTTCAGGAATTTCAACCTCTTCATGACTCTCTCGTCCAATCAACAAATACACTTCAGGCTCCCCTTCGACTTCCTTGACAAACTCCTTCAAAGATAATAATGTTTTCAACTCTTCAATCTCCTCCAACTTGCTCTCCTTCTGTTGTTGCTTCTTAGGAACTAAAGTGATTTTATTACCCTCGAACATGAAACTATAGCTATTAGCACGACCATCATGTTGTACTGCTCTATCAAACTGCCATAGTCTGCCCAACAATAGATGACACACATCCATTGTTATCCCATTTTTTGGTCAAAACTGGAATATCAATAAACTGGCAAGGAATGATGAATGTCGGGATTGAAAATCGATTGGAAGCGAGGCAAGAGTTCGTTCGGTATTCGAACTCCACCAGGTTCATTCGGCATTCTCGGATCCGAAGGCTCATTCGGCATTCTCGAATATGAAGGGATCATTCGGCATTCTATAAGCTCCATTCGGTAGTACCCTCACCGAACCACCACCTCTCCACGCCACTGCCGAATCACCCCTGCCTCCATTCCACTGCCGAATCACCCTTGTCTCCACTACCTACCGAACCAACCATACCGAACCAGCTGCCGGACTAACTACTGCCGAACCAATCTCCTCTACCTACCATACTACCGAACCAACCACCAGTCCAGCTCCATCACCACGCTACCACCGGTCCAACCTACCACCGAACCCCTATCTCCACTACCTGCCGAATCACCCATGTTACCACTCACCGCCGAACCAAGACGCTGCCGAACCAGAATGCTGCAAGGCCAGATTGCATCAGCCCAAGCCCACCAGCAGCTATATACATCCAAGACCTCCGCCCCCAGCCTCACTCTATAAATAGAGGGGCAGGGGTACAACAATGGCAGAGAAGTTTGAGAGCTCAAACCTGAAAGGAACTTTCGAACAACTTTCATACACTTGTACTACAAGCTTTGTACTCGTAATCGGATTGGAAAAGGAGAATAACATATAAAGTGGACGTAGGCACATTTTGGCCGAATCACTATAAATCTGTGTGTCTTTTACAGTTCAGTCCCTGCTTTTTACGTATTTGCATAAACCACCTAAATCATTACGAACAACATAAAATCAACTAAACCATACGACTTGGAGTTGTTTGCCCATCTTTTGTGCAAACGTATTTGGGTTATTTGCTGAGATCTGTGATTTGTGTTTGAATATCGCTGATTTATATTCATACACTGGTGCTTTCACGGTATTGGGTGTTTGTGACCATTTTTTACGCAAACATTTTGGTGCTTTCACTGAGAAGGACCAGCACCCGCTACATCGGATAGAAGTTTGGATTTGGAAGACAATGACTAGGCAAAACAGTAGAAGGCTAAGGGCTGAGAGAAGCCAACAAGGAGGAAGTCAACAAGCATCCTCCGGAGGTGAGGAAGGACCGGCTTCGATCTACATAACCCGGGATGAAATGGAAGCCATAACAAATTCACTGCAAGAGAGGTTGTTGAAAAGTCAACAGGAAATGATGCAAACTTTCTTGGAGCAAATGAGAGCTGCAGGGATGCAGAACTTAGGAACAGCTACAACGGCTGTGGATGCAGGACAAGAAGCTAGGGTTACGGAACCCAATGAAGGACAGGATACAGATCCAGGTGGCAATCAACAAGGGCTTGGGGGCAGGCCCACAGGATTCAACACAGGAGAACCTTTGGAAGGAGTTCAACAGGCTCACCAACGTTGCTACTAACGAGCTACACGAAGAGTATGTACCGGAGTTCCCTCGGGGGCAACCCCCGACAGACAACGGTGGATTGGTAGATATAATCAGGAAGACTGTGCGAGGTGGTTTGACCAACGGAGACTTGGAAGGAGTAAACGGGAGTCCGTTCACTCGGGAAATAAGGATGGCTCAGAATCCACCTAAGTTCAAGCTACCTAGCGTGGAGGTATACAATGGCAAGGAAGACCCTACGGATCACTTGATGAGATACACCAGACACATGGAGGTGCTGGGGGCATCAGAGGAGGTGATGGCCCGATGCTTCCCTTTGTACTTGACGGACTTAGCTGCGATGTGGTTCAGGCAGCTGGAAGAAGGATCTATCAGGACTTGGAGGGAATTGGTGGAAAGGTTTTTGGGACAGTTTCGGGTTCATGTCAAGAGACCGAAGAACGTGATGACATTGACATCGGTAAGGCAAAGGATGGATGAATCGCTTAGAGCTTTTCTAACTCGATTCAGTGCCGCAGTTGCTTCGGTGGATCGGCCCGATCCATCGATGGTTTTAATGGCAGCAGTATCAGGAGTCAGGGAGAACTCGGATTTCAAGGTATCTCTGATACGAGATCCCCCACGGAATCTCGACGAATTCTTTCATGAGGCAGAAAGGTTCCTTCGACAAGAAGCTGCGAGTACGGATTTAAAATTGAAAAAGGTTAATGCAGTTGAGGTGGGAGGACCATCCAGCAATGGTTCGGATAAAAACAAAGGAAAAAGGAAGTTGGACGGTGATTCTGGAAATGCTAGGAAGCAATGGAAGGATCCAAAGTTTTCCACATACACAGGATTGAACGAGACACTGGAGCGGATATACCTGGATACTCGAAATCGCCTTCACTACCGGAGGCCGGCTAGGAGAGAACCAACAGAACGGGAAAGGACATCGGGAAGGCACTGTCTCTTCCATGATTTGGATGGACACGACACCAACAGCTGCAGGCACTTAAAGGACATAATTGAGGAGCATGTGAGGAATGGACAGCTGCCACAATATGTTGGACCTCGGAATGCAACAACGAGGCAGGAGCAACCGCCGCCTGCCTCAAGCTACGATGGTGGGAGGCCCAGGAATGATGGTCGGTTGATCGTCCCTTGACCAGGTTAATATGAAATAAGTAGCAAACTATTGGCAAGCAACCAAGTCATTTACACATGTACGGGGACGGAGATGGCCCCTAGGCATGCTCTGAGTGATAATAAGCTGCGATGCTATGGTTTGTGAAATTTATCTTTTGCTTTTGGATTGGACACTGCTTTTCTTTTTGGTTTTCGGTTTTGGAGCTTGGATTGAGCTCCTGGTTTTTCTCGCCTTTTGATTTGGATTTTCCTCTGGATGATTATTTTCAACTTTGGATGCTGATTTGGATTTCTAGTTTTCTGGTTTTGGATTTGGATTTTGAATTTGGATTCTGGATTTGGATTTTCGGATTTGGATTCTGGATTTGGATTTTGGATTTGGATTTGGATTTTGGATTGGATTTTGATTGGATTTTTATCTGATTTTTGATAAACGGTCGTCGGGTATGGATTATGCCTGGCAAGGGGTGAGTCGCTTTGCCCGAACGTGGTAAATTGACTCATTCAGGTCGTCGAGTATGGACTATGCTCGGCAAGGGTCCGGAGTGACCAGGATTCGGCCTAGGACTTAGGCCCTATATTATCAATTGTTATTTTCAGGTCGTCGAGTATGGACTATGCTCGGCAAGGGTCCGGAGAGACCAGGATTCGGCTTAGGACTTAAGCCATGGCATTGTACAGTGCCCAGGGACACTGGGCCAAGGTCGTCAAGTGTGGATTACGCTTGGCAAGAACTCGGAGAGGTTAGCTCAACGTCCAGGGACACTGGACCAAGATCGTCAAGTGTGAATTGCGCTTGGCAAGAACCCAGAGTGGTTAGCTCAACATCCAGGGACACTGGACCAAGGTCGTCATGTGTGGATTACGCTCAACAAGAACACGAGGAGGCTAGCTTAACGTCTAGGGACACTGGATCACGACCGTCAGGTGTGGATTGCGCTTGGCAAGAGCCTGGAGAGGTTATGGATTTGGATATCGACCCAGAGAGGTCCTGGATTCGGTTATTGGCTGTTGGATAAGGATGGTTCGGGGCTCGGTTGTCGAGTTCGGATGGACATGGAATTGGCTCAAGCTTTGGTTATTGGATTTGGAATTGGATATCGACTCGGAGCAGTCAAGGATGATCTACTCTGCCGATATGGCTATGGACCTTGGATATTGGATTCGGAACTATTCAAAACACGCCTTGTTATCACAAGGCATGTTTTGGGGGGCAAAGTGTTATCCCATTTTTTGGTCAAAACTGGAATATCAACAAACTGGCAAGGAATGATGGATGTCGGGATTGAAAATCGATTGGAAGCGAGGCAAGAGTTCGTTCGGTATTCGAACTCCACCAGGTTCATTCGGCATTCTCGGATCCGAAGGCTCATTCGGCATTCTCGAATATGAAGGGATCATTCGGCATTCTATAAGCTCCATTCGGTAGTACCCTCACCGAACCACCACCTCTCCACGCCACTGCCGAATCACCCCTGCCTCCATTCCACTGCCGAATCACCCTTGTCTCCACTACCTACCGAACCAACCATACCAAACCAGCTGCCGGACTAACTACTGCCGAACCAACCTCCTCTACCTACCATACTACCGAACCAACCACCAGTCCAGCTCCATCTCCACGCTAACACCGGTCCAACCTACCACCGAACCCCTATCTCCACTACCTGCCGAATCACCCATGTTACCACTCACCGCCGAACCAAGACGCTGCCGAACCAGAATGCTGCAAGGCCAGATTGCATCAGCCCAAGCCCACCAGCAGCTATATACATCCAAGACCTCCGCCCCCAGCGTCACTCTATAAATAGAGGGGCAGGGGTACAACAATGGCAGAGAAGTTTGGGAGCTCAAACCTGGAAGGAACTTTCGAACAACTTTCATACACTTGTACTACAAGCTTTGTACTCGTAATCGGATTGGAAAAGGAGAATAACATATAAAGTGGACGTAGGCACATTTTGGCCGAACCACTATAAATCTGTGTGTCTTTTACAGTTCAGTCCCTGCTTTTTACGTATTTGCATAAACCACCTAAATCATTACGAACAACATAAAATCAACTAAACCATACGACTTGGAGTTGTTTGCCCATCTTTTGTGCAAACGTATTTGGGTTATTTGCTGAGATCTGTGATTTGTGTTTGAATATCGCTGATTTATATTCATACACTGGTGCTTTCACGGTATTGGGTGTTTGTGACCATTTTTTACGCAAACATCCATGTCTACAACGTCACACCAAATTTCGTCTTTGTATTTCTTCCCAATAGAAAAATTCACACAAGCCCTTCGACACACCTTCACTTCACCTCCCTTCCTTAACCATGCTAGCTTATACGGTTTAGGATGCTTCTCAGTGTTCAAGTTCAACTTCCTTACTGCTTCTGTAGAGATAATATTATCACAACTCCCGGCATCAATAACGAACTTGCAAACCTTTCCCAAAATAGTACATGTCGACTGAAAAATATTGCTTCTCAACCAACTAGAATACTCTTCTTGCTTTGGTGTAAGACATGACCTCCTCATCATAAGATTACAACCTTCATCTCCAGACAATTCTTCTTCCTCCTCGACATAAGGTGTATTTGAACATTCTGCCTCCTCAACATCATCCTCCTCAACTTCTGCAACCATGGTTCTCTTCTTTGGATTCGGACATTCATTGCTTTTATGACCCAACTCCTGGCAATTATAACATTTGAAACCACTGCTAACCTTTGCCTTCTCGGCCTCCTTCACAACTGGCTTACTGACAGGTTTAGGAACATTAGAACTCCCACTAACATCCTTCACTTGATTATTGGAATTAGTAAACACACCACCTCCACGCCTTCCTTGCTTCTCCCAAGC
Source organism: Allium cepa (assembly GCA_030765085.1). NCBI lineage: Eukaryota > Viridiplantae > Streptophyta > Magnoliopsida > Asparagales > Amaryllidaceae > Allium > Allium cepa. The sequence goes on from CM060943.1 coordinate 874,168,630, forward strand.
TAACGCTTTCTGATGTGATTCTGCAACTGATCTAGGATCAAACATATTAACCATATCCTGGATCTGCATTTGTAACCCCCCAATGAATCTAGCAGTTAGCTGTTCTTCCGTTTCCATAATATCATTCCTGGCAATGAGTTGGTAAAATTCATCAGCATAATCACTAACAGACTTCGTCCCTTGCCTCAGATTCTGCAACCTCTGGTACATAAGTGATTGGTAGTTGTAAGGCAAAAATGTAGCTCGCATCAACTTCTTCATCTTCTCCCATGACTCAATCTTTGACTTTCCCATTCTCTCTCTCGTAAGTTTAGTTTGCTGCCACCATGCCAAAGCTCTCCCCCTCAACCTAGTAGCAACTAATTTCACCCTTCGATTCTCCGGAACCTCCTTGAAATCAAAGATTTCTTCTACATTTGACAACCAATCAAGAAATTCTTCAGCTACCATTCCTCCTTTAAACTCTGGAATTTCCATCTTCATACCTGACTCCCATCGACGATCATCTTCAACATCCCGATAAGAATTTCGAACTGGGTCTCGATCTCGATAATGAATACTTGCTCTATCACCCTCCTCATCAAAATCAAAAGTGTGCCTACATCGATCTCGACCATCAACATTCCTTCGTTCATGCATATCTCTTCTACTATGTCTCTCTTCATCTCTATATGCCTCATTGTCAAATTCACGTTGACTTCTTCTCTCTTCATGTCCATAGTCATGATGATCTCTCCTTGATGAAATTGATGTTTCTCTTCTATCTCTAAAAGATTGCGGTGATACCCTCCTCGCTTCCGTAACCAATGGCGAAACTCGGTTTCCTCCATGGTTCGAGTTTGGTGATCTCCTCCTTTGAGTTTGATTCAAATCATTCATCAACTTCTCTAACTTTCCAATGCCTTCATCAAATTTCTCATTAATACGTTGTTCCATAAGCTCGGCTTCTTCTCTTCTATACAACGCTTCAACATTTTGATGACGATTAGCTCTTCTAGGCGGCATGATTGAAAACTCTTCACAAACACTTCAAAATTTCTCAAATATTTCAACAAATACTTCAAACTAGCAACACAAGTTAAACAAATCACGGCTCAATTCAACTTGGCTCAACTATCAATTGACTCGGCTCGAATACGGCTTTGAGACTTATCACCTTAGCTCGACAATTGGTAAAGACTCAAGAATAGGTCGGCTTCAACTCAACAAAGCAAGGCTTAACTTGGCTCGGCTCAAGGTCTCCAAGCAACTTCAAATTCAAACACGATGAACTCCAACTTCAAACTTCAAATACTTGGCTCCAAGAATCAACTTAGCTATGATTGGCTAAGTATGGCTCCGATACCAAAAAACTGACGCAGCGGATTAATCAAAATAAACTTCAATCGGTGAAAGTAGCCATCGGTGGATTGATGAATACCAAAATGCCCAAATTCGTTGATCCGAAGATACCGAATTCTAGCTATCTCAAACACGTTGATAGCGCACTATACCGTGTTCAAAGATCTACGATTCTTCGTACGTTGATCTAGCGCACTAGATACCGTGAATCGGCTTCTACGATCGTTGAATCGAGCGCACTCGATTAACCGAAAGAGGAGATAGGAGATTACACTCAACTACCAATTTAAGAAAAAAGCACACAACAATCAACAAGAAATTTTATTCCAAAAATCAACCTCTAAAAATTTACAACACACTCCCTATTTATAGCTTTTCACAACCGGCTCCTTAAGTCGTTGCCGACTCATGCCCCATGGCACACGACTCACGACTCAGCAATTATTAGCGACTTAACAACCCCTCATAACACTACATACCAGCATTCATATACACCACATACGACTTAGATAACGTCGTGACCGACCTAATGACATCACGATACCTACCGACTCAACTTAAGTCGGCAGCGACTTAACTCATACGGTTTTACAACACAATGCCGACCTACAGTTTACAATGACCCAAAGCTTCACCAACTCAACACTTTACATCACTCAGGTCGTATACGACCTAATTACATACGACATAAGAAACAAATAACAAACGACTTAATCCTACAACGACTTATCATTCTTCGGCACAAAGATCAGTGGTTTAGCATAGGTCGTTAAGTCGTACGCGACTTATCATGGGTCGTTAAGTCGTACGCGACTTATCTTAGGTCGTGAATTCCCTATCCACCCGCTTGTCAGGTCGTAGCCGATCCAAGCCCTTATCCCTTGCTCTCCCTTAGGTCGTGACCGACTTATCTCCATGTCGTTAGCTCGTATGGTTTCACCCTTAGCTCCTATGGCTATAAGTTGTGAACGACTCATAGTACTCGAACGACTCAAGCCCAATGAACCCTTAGGTCGTGCTGCACCAATGCGCTTGGAAAGCCTTCGGGCACCAGTCAAAGTGGCATTGACAGAGGTTAAGGATAATACTGCTGCCCCTATCAAAATGGAATCCGGAAGTCAGAAGAGGAAAAATAACGGTGGGAAGAAACAGAAAGATGTGAAGATACCTCGCTTCTTAAAACCTTCAAATTTCACTCCTTTGACTGACACCCCGGAGATTATCATCTTTGCTACCAAAGATGCGGTAGAATATCCTAAACCGCCTGAGATGAGAGTTAACAAAAAAGCTGCTCAAAGTGGGAGATTCTGTCGGTTTCATAATCAACCCGGTCATGATACCAATGAATGTCGCCATCTGAAAAGTTTAATTGAAGAACTACTGAGAGAGAACAAGTTGCAGCAATATGTTAAGAGAAGTAGAAATGACCCAACTTCATCTACTAAGGGCCAGCAACTTCCTGCTCATCCATTTGGCTCGGGTGAGAGGAATACCGTGCGCGAATCAGAAAGGCCTGTTATCAATGTGATTACAGGAGGTCCTCACCCAGCAGGCAGAAGCTGGGGCGAGATGGAAAGATATGCCCGTGCCATGAAGTATGCACCAGTATAAGAGAGTGTTTTTGTGTTAGAAAATGATGCACCTTTGAAGCAGCAGAAAACTTTCAATGATGATATTATGTTTAGAGCCAGGGACTCTATAGGTATTGAAGCTCCAACCATGGATCCCTTGGTCATCTCTGCAGGCATTGGGTCGGCTATTGTGAGAAGAGTGCTTGTAAATTGCGGCGCTTCTTGCAGTATTCTCTTCAAAAAGACGTTCAACCAAATGAAAGTTCCGATGGCTGACGTTCAAGCTTCATCTCAGAAGATTGTTGGGTTTACTGGGGAACCGAAGCAGCCCATTGGAACTATCGACTTGTTCATGGAGCTTAAAGAGGGGCAGAAAAAGGTGGTTCAGAAACAGACTTTTGTGATTGTTGATTAATTTTCTGCCTACAACGCCTTTCTAGACCGACCAACTCTTGTGGCTTTTAAGGCAATTCTCGCCCCGTGGTGCCTCACTATGAAATTTCCTACGGATAGTGGTGTTGGAGTTGTTAAAGGGGATCAGAATGCTGGGCGAGACTGTTATCTAATAGAGTTACGTGAAGCGAGGAAGAGAGAGATGGGAAAAGATGCGGCAGCCCCAGTCCGCATCAAAGAACCAAACTTGTAGCAATTACAGGGTGGACCCTGCACTGGCAAGCATAGCGGGGCACGAAGAGAAATGGATCCCAGAAAAGCTAGTGCAGGGGAAAATAGAGTGGTGCCAGTGGAAGTAACAGTGCCAGTACCTGTTGACCCGAAAGATCCGAACAAAGTGGTGAATGTGGGTTCGCAACTTAATGTGACGGTTAAAAATTCCTTAATATCATTCTTGAAGGAAAATCAGGACGTATTCGCTTGGACTCATGCTGATATGTGCGGAATATACCCAGAAATTGCGGTACATACTCTGAATATTGATCCGAAGTTTACACCGGTAAAGCAGAAAAGAAGAACCCAAGGTCCTGAAAGGTCAGTAGCATTGAAAGAAGAGGTAAATCGGCTTATGGAGAATGGTTTCATCAGGGAGTCTACTTATTCGAATTGGGTTTCAAATCCAGTACTGGCTAAGAAAGCTAATGGGAAGTGGAGAGTATGCATTGACTTCTCAGATTTAAACAAAGCCTGCCCCAAAGACTGCTTCCCGTTACCCAGAATAGATCAGTTGGTGGATGAAACAGCGGGGCATGAATTGTTATCTTTCATGGATGCTTACTCCGGATACAACCAGATTATGATGCATGAGCCAGATCAGGAGGACACAAGCTTCATCACCGATGTTGGTCTCTACTGCTATAGAGTCATTCCCTTCGGACTTAAGAATGCAGAGGCAACTTACCAAAGACTCGTCTATGCTATGTTCAAACCGCAGATTGGCAAAACTATGGAAGTTTATGTTGACGATATGTTGGTGAAGTCAAAGAAAGCGGTAGACCATATGGACCACTTGGCGGAAATGTTTGCAATCCTCCGAAAGTACGGAATGAAAATTAATCCTTTGAAATGTTCGTTTGGGGTGGAGTCCGAAAAGTTTCTGGGTTTCATTGTGAGTGCTAGGGGCATTGAAGCTAATCCTACTCAGATTGTTGCCTTAAAAGAAGTAAAAGCTCCTAGAATGAAGAAGGAATTGCAAAGTCTTAATGGAAAAGTCGCTGCCTTGAGTCGATTCATTTCCAAAGCTACTGATAAATGCATTCCATTCTTTGATGCACTGAAGAAAGGAAGGAAGAATTTTGACTGGACTCTTGAATGCTAGAAAGCTTTCGATGAATTGATTCATCATATAAAAACTCCTCCAATACTTTCTAAGCCCGACGATGGTGAGGATCTTTTCGTATATTTGGCAATCTCATCTCATGCTCTTAGTGCAGCGTTGGTACAGGAAGACGCAAAAATTCAGCGCCTGGTCTATTATATCAGCAAGAGATTCACCGGGGCAGAGATGAATTATTCAAAATTGGAAAAGCTCGCCTATTGTCTACTGATTGCATCAAGAAAGTTGAGGCCGTATTTCCAAGCTCATCCTATCAAAGTCCTCACTGATCAACCTCTAAAGCAAGTCCTGTTTCGTCCTGAGACTTCGGGTCGTCTTCTGAAGTGGAATATTGAACTCAGCCAATACGACATCACTTATCATCCTCGGAGAGCAATCAATGGACAAGCTTTGGCAGAATTCATCGCAGAATGTACAGATAAAGGTGATAGTGAGGAAGAAGTGACCGATAATCCCCCAATTCAATGGAAATTATATGTTGATGGTGCAAGAAACGATTACTGTTCCGGAGCTAGGGTTGTGCTTGGAACCCCTGAAGGGCGGTCATTGTGCTATGCGTTGAGATTGGAATTCCCTTCGACAAACAATGAAGCAGAATATGAAGCTCTTATTGCCGGCTTGAGAATTGCTAAAGAATTGAATGTCAAAGTGTTGCAGATCTTCAGTGATTCACAGCTTATTGTATGTCAAGTCAAGAAAGAGTTTTAAACTAAAGGAGGAAATCTGCCTACTTATTTGTCAAGAGCCTGGGAACTTCTCGATGATCTTGACCATTATACGATAAGTCATATGCCCCGGGAACAGAACATGAAGGCACATTCTCTCGCAAAGTACGCAAGCACTGGTGAAGCTCAATTATTGGGATTAGTTCCTGTAGAAGTCCTGTCAGCTCCAAGCACTGATGAGATGGATATAGACTGGATCATGACTATATCTCAGGAGCAAGAATCATGGATGACTCCGATAATGGAATATCTGCTCAACAGTTCTCTACCAGAAAATCCAAAAGAATGGAAGAAGTTGCTAAGAAAAGCCTCTGATATATAATTCAAGATGGCCGATTGTATAGGCGGGGATTCTCAATGCCATTACTCCGATGTGTGACCAAGGAAGAAGCTAAGACAATTCTAGTTAAAATACAGGGAGGAGAATGTGGAGACCATTCAGGTGGTCAAACTCTAGCAAAGAAAATTCTCTGTTATGGGTATTTTTGGCCAGATATTAATCGCGATGCTGCAAGTTATGCCCGAAAATGTGATCGATGCCATAGATTTGCAAAAATCCCAAGAGCACCTTCCACCGAGATAACACAGATGGTCAGTTCGTGGCCATTTGCTATTTGGGGAATATATCTCATCGGGCCTTTTCCAACCGCCAAATCCGGAATCAGAAATGCTATTGTTGCTGTCGATTATTTTACTAAATGGGCTGAATCTGAACCATTAGCTACTATTACCTCTAAAAAAATGATAAACTTTGTAACTAAGAATATCATTTGCAGGTATGGTGTGCCTCAAAAGATAATCACAGATAATGGAACCCAATTCAAAAGTGAAGAGTTCCAAGATTTTTGCAAGCGATTCAAGATCCAAAAAAGCTTCTCCGCGGTGGCTCATCCGTAGGGAAGCGTGAAAGTTGAAGCAGTAAACAAAATTATCAAATCAACCATCAAAAAACAGCTGGAAAAAGCGAAATGTGGTTGGGTCGATAAGCTTCCACTAGCACTATGGGCATATAGAACCACCCACAAAACTGCGACCGGACACACTCTATTTTCATTAGCATATGGATCAGAAGCAATGATTCCGGTGGAAATAGAAGTCCCTTCACATAGAAGAATTCATTTCAACCAAGCTGAAAATGAAAAGTTGCAACTTGAAGCACTTGACTTCCTTGATGAAAAAAGGGAAGAGGCTCAACTCAGAATTGCAGCCCATCAGCAAAGAATTGCCAGGCATTTCAATTCCAAAGTTCGCCAACGCAGCTTTGAGATTGGAGATGTAGTCTTGAAAAGGGTCATGACAGCAACAGGAGTGTTTGAGCCAAACTGGGAAGGGCCATATGTCATAGGCAAAAAACTTATTGATGGCACTTTCAAACTGACAACCGTCGATGGAGATCCAGTTCTAAGAGCTTGGAACAGCAATCACTTGCGCCCATATTTTACTTAAAAAGCTTTACTGAAATACTGTAAAAGAATTATGAATGTATGATTCTTGTATTGAAAGCCATTGTAAAGCCAGTACAAGTGAATAATAAGAACTATAAAGTGGATGTAGGCCCAGTTCTTGGCCGAACCACTATAAATCTTGTGTTCTCTACTATTATAAACTGCCTGTTTTATTTCGATATATAAAGTACTTCAATTGTATTGCTAAAATATCGATTTAATATTGCAGGCCATTAAAACAAAGCTTACCCATCATAAGACCAAGCGATCCCTGACATCACTCAACAAATGAATGTTCAGCCACAAAAATTCCGGACTCAAATCCTACATAAGAAGTGCTTCAAGCAAACAGTTAGTGGTTCCACCAGAGGTAGACCCTTCCTAACTAATTGTGATCGTTTGTGCAAACAAACATCCGATTGATTAGCTTGTGTCTGCCGCTGCGAACTCATTTAACAATGAAGTACACTTCTTTGGATAAAATAAGCTACTTGCAAAAGAAAGGAATGTGTGCTTGACAATGATAACAGGGAACCGCTGATATGAGCAAATGGCGAAAAGACATGGGCGAGCAGGCAGCAAACAGCAAAAGACCTCTTCGGAGGCGCAAGCCCTCCTCGGAGGCACAAATCCTCGGAGAATAAAGACCTCTAATGGGACTTTCCAGAAAAAGAAAGTTCTCTTTCTCAACAAAAAGTTGTGGACTGACTGGTGGCACAGGACACTCGTTAACTAGCTAAGAACGTTTGTGCAAACAAACAATCCAAGTAACTTGTGTCCTCCCCGTGAATCCATCCAACCATGGGAAAGAAACTTCCAGCCAAAAGCCCTACTCGGAGGCACACATTTCTGAAATAAAACTTCACACGAGTTGAAAGGTGAAAAGACCTCTTCGGAGGCACGCATTCCACCGAGATCTGAAATAAAACTTCACAAGTGTTGGAATGTGAAAAGCCCTCTTCGGAGGCCCATTTCACCAAAGTTGAAATGCTAAAAGACCTCTTCGGAGGCACGCATTTCACCGCGATCTGAAATAAAACTTCACACGAGTCGAAATGTAAAAAGCCCTCTTCGGAGGTCCGCTTCCCAGCGAACAGGGAAAAAATAAAAGCCTCTCCCTAGAGGCACACACAAAAAAAAGCCCTCTTCCCAGAGGCACAATCAAACAAAAGCCCTCTTCGGAGGCACAAACAGGTCGAAGCCCTTTTTCGGAGGCCCACTTTACCACGAAAGAAAATTCACTTGCCAAAAATAAAAGTGACTTTCTCCAAAAGTGAAGTGTAAAAACTTTGCAAAAAAAGAAGAAAGAAGACTTCTCCAATACGAGGCGCATTCTACTAAATCAGAAAAATAATTCCTTAAAACGGAAATATTATCCTATAAAGTACAGATGTAAACCTCCTTCAAATGGAGAAGTTGTTCACTAAAGAAAAAGTACAAGTCTTCTCGAAACAAAAGAGTTGTTCTCCAAAATTTTGCCAATGTGAAAGAGATTGCAGTAAATCATGGTATGGGGGCAATATAATATAGTTGCAAAAATAAAAACTATGCTCGAGCAACATACCATTGGTTTACTGCAACATCACACAGAGAAAATAAAGAAACTTGTATGAAAAAGAAGAATAAATGCATTCTCAAATACAGACAGAAGTTTGTACAAGTAAAAGAATCATTTTATTCCATGCTATAATTTTTTTTATACATGTGCAGGTCTCAAAACAAAAGAAGGCGGGGACCGGTACCCGCACAATCTCCGGTCAACACAAGTCTTTATATATACAAGCAAAAAAAGCAGAAAAGCAAGACGAAAAACATAAGTCTCGAACCCATCACTTCTTCTTCCTGCCACCTTTCGAGCCTTCGCCTGGCCGGATGATTAACTTTTTGGGCCGGCTTGTGAGAGTAGGGGAAGAAAGAGGAAGGGGTGCAATTGGACTTTCTTCTGTTTTTTTCTTCGCCAGCAGAAGCTTCTCTCCTTTTCTTTGAAACTACACGCTTCCCCTTCTTCCTTAAAGAAGACTCACTGCCCGGAAGGGGTGCAGACAACGTTATGTCATTAGAAATAGTTTGCTCCGGGGTTCTTTCGCCTTCTTCAGGTTCCTCGGCTTTCTGTTCTTGAGAAGCGACCGGGTCATCCAAGCCTTGAAGGGCTTATATCTGCTCCTCTTGTGACCCCGGTTGAGAAACGGAAGGGGGAGTAATCTGAAGAGGCGGAGAGGAAACAGCCGGAAGAGGGGAAGGATAAATAACACTTGCCACTTTCACTACAGGAGAAGAGAAGTTCAATTCAGTATCTCTCATAAAAAGAGGAGTAAGTGGTGCGTCAAGATTTAAGTAATAATCAAAGAGTTCATCAAGCTCGTGTGAAGAAAGCAAGCAGTCCACTTGAGCAATATCAACATTGAGGTTACCTGGAGAAGTAGACTTTACTATGTCAACTTCGAAGTCCTGTGCTTCAGCGCTTTCTTGAGTCTCGTCTCCAGTGTGGGCGGTGGCACTTTCAATAACAGCTTTAGCAGCAGGAGGAGAATGGGAACTGGAGCCAACAATATCGATATCGGCCGAAACTGAAGGTAGAACTGGGTCGGTTGAGATTGCCTTTCCTAAATGTTCTCCTTCTGTCATTTCGGCTCTCTCTTTAGCGAGTTTCTCCTTTCCCCTAGCAAGAGCGGCACACGCATCATCATCTAGATAGTGCGCCATTAGATCTACTTCGGCATATTCGGCTCCTCCAAGCATATCAAGTATGGCCTCCCACACTTTGGCCAAAGTGATCTCATACTCCGGTCCCAAAAATTTAAGGCTACCGCGCCCCAGAACACTATGGATGTAAAACTCGAATAGAGTGGAGCTGACTTCAGCTTTAGTCGCCATATGAGATTCTTCGGCTGCAGCTTTGCCGGCAATAGCTTCATCACGCTCCTTTTCAGCTTCAGAAAGTCGAGCTTTGAGCAGTTCAATCTCCAAGTTCCGGGAGTTGGTTTTCTCTCGAAGTTGAGCAACATCAGCTCGGTAGTTTTCTACAGCTTGCTGCTGTGCTTCAAATTTAGCTTTAGCATCTCTCTGTGCCGCATGAGCATCTCTCACTTGTTTTTGAAGCACTTCCTCTCTCTGAGAGTAGGAAGTGGAAGAAGTGGCGAGCTCTTCCTTAAGTTTTTCAACTTCTTCTTCAAGCTTCTCATTATAAGTGGCAATACTCTTCATTTCGGCATCATGCTGCCCGAGTGTTTTCTGCCACTCGGATTTGTCATTTTCCATAGTCAGCATGGCTTCGAGGTTCGCGTGATTCACTCTCTGAAGCTCGTCAACAAGTTTCTGCCAGCTAAACATTCTTTCGATATCAAGTTTGACGGCATCAAGATTGCGCAACATGGCTTGTTTGTCAATCGGGACCAAGTCAAGGTCGAAACGCACTCCCTTTAAGCACCAGTGTGGGAATCGGCTTTGAAGAGTAGCCGAACCCTGTCCAACTTGATAGGGGGCCTACTTATGATTGTTTGAATATCGGTTCTTTGAAGAGGGGGAGAGATGGAAGGAATTTCCAAAGAGACGGGAGCAGTGGGCTTTTTAGAGAGTTCAGATGTCAGTTTTTCACCAAGTTTGGCCCGCTTACTCGGGTCCTCAGCGACCTGGCTTTTTCCCTTGTCATCACGGGATTTTCGCTTGTGGGAATCATCCTCTCTCTAAGAAGAATCATGTCGTTTGTCCCGTCTCCCGTAGCGTTCTTCATAAGCACGCTTCCCACGAGCTTTCCTCGCAGCTCTTTCTTCGTCGGTTTCCCAGGAGGCAGTGAGATACCTCTTGGGGTCATAAGAACCGCGTCTCCCATAACGCTGGAAATCATCGTAGTAGGATCCACTTCGTCCCGTTGGAGAATCTAAAAATAAAGAAAAGATAAACTCAGAAATCTTGAAAGCAAGAAAGTTGAACGCATATAAGTGCTGAAAAGTCCTAAGTGTGTGTAACGTGCAAACTACGTGCGTCGAACTACGAACCACTCCTGGGTTGGGAGGTGATGATGGATTTCACAGTCAGTGTCAACTCATGGGCTGATGGAGTTTGTTGCAAAACGGATGTCGCTTCAACTGCTAGAGAAGTAACTTTAGCAGTGATATGATCATCTTTAAAAAGCTCTTGTGAAGTAATCATCAGGTCGCTCAACCCCTCAAAAGTATCATCACCGCTGTGCCTGCGGGACTTGTTCTCTCAGTTCCTTCGTCACCAGGTTTCCCAGATTGTTGGGGAGGTTCCTCTTCTTCGATGACCGGGGCAAGTGCAAGTTTGCCGGATGACCCCGCAACATCAATTGAAGTAGAACACTTTACCAATGAAGCCTCAACAATACGTTCTTTCGGCGTAAGTTCTCCGACGGAAACTGGGGCATCCGATGTCTCTACTGGAGAGTCAGGGACTTCATGAGGTTGAGTAGAACGGGAGGGGTGTAGAAGCCCGTATTGGTGAAGAAGTTCATCTTTCAGCAGAAACTTAATACTTCTTTCCTCAACTGGCACGACGCTTAATCTTTCAAAAGTCGTTTTGTGACTGGGATTTCTAGAGGGAGGAGGAAGTGCTGTAAAAGAAAAGAATGAAATTAGCACTTAGCAATTCGGATCTCAAAAAACTCAGAAACGGAAAGAACGAGGATGAGCAATCTTACTTCCTATTCTCCAGATGACATAAAACCCTGGGGGGCAGCGAACGAAAAAGAATTGATTCAGAAAACCGTGAGCAATTTCGGAAAGATCGGTGATAAGTTTACGATTTCTGGCACTTCTCACGAGTATAATGGAGGGGTGGTCTTTATTCTTTGCGAATGTGCATAAGTAGCAGATTTCTTCGAAGCTCGGAAGACGGTTAAGTGTCCTCCTGAATAAAACACACAATCCCATCAAGATGGCGTAGCCACTAGGATGCAGTTGAAAGGGAGAGATGGTTAGTCGGAAAAGGAGTTGATGAAGAAATTCATTGAAAGGAGGAATGGCACCACAAAGGCACATCTGACGGTTGACGGCGACAAAACCGAAAGGTGGCCTGTCAGCAGTATCATTTGGCCCAGGAAGTATGAGTATAGCATCCGCTTCGGCAATCCCAAATTGAATACGTAATTGGTTGAATGCCCGCTGACTCAGGGTAGTTGGAGTTCTTTCTGGAGGATTATCCAATGGGTTGGCTATCGGGAAGACTCCTTCAGATTGCTCGATTATCTCTTCCTGAGAAGACATTCTACATAAGGAACTGGATATTCAAATATGAAGGTGCACGTTTCCTAAATGTGTGAAGTGTTGTGCAGAACTAATAAAATGACAAGCAAATATAACTGAAATTAAACTAACAGGCATTTGTCAGTTACAAAGTTTCAGGTTTTGTTATTTTAAGTCCAAATGCAAGTGCAGTATTGATGCAAACAAATCAGTTTTAATTGATTAATATTGCTTTGCTTTAATACTTCACTTGAATTTGTTGATTCATAGCACTTCATAAAATTTCTTTAAGTTGATTATCTTTTATCGACTAATCTATCATTCGATGTGGGCAATCAATGACAGTATATTCGCCCTAGTTCTCTGCAAATGGTGTGTTCAGCAGGTTGTTAGCTTACAAGTGAATATAATCTGTAAAGAAGTGCAGCAAAGTTCAAACAGTTTAAAGTCTAGACAGTTTAAAGTTCAAACAATTCCAAGTTCAGTCAGTTCAAGACATGCGAGTTCAAGTTGAAATTATGCTTCAAGACATGCAAAGCATTTTTTTAAACCAAGTGTTAGCTCGTCCACGACCTAAAAGCTATGTCGCGGGTTAACTTAGGTCGTTAATTCTTCAAGTCATTATGAATATAAGAGAATAAAGCTTCAGGTCAGAATGACGCAAAATGGTTAAAGTCCTACCTCAGCCACGACCTAAAGCTTACGTCGCAGAAAGTTAGGTCGTTAGTTTATAAGGTCGCTCTGCTTTTAACTTCACGTTATTCCAGCGACCTATCATAGGTCGGACTTCCTTAAGTCGTTCTGTTTAGAATTCATGTGATATTTTGACCAGTTAAGTCGCAAAATAGTTAAACCGTTAAGCCAATTGGGTCAAGCAATTCATGTCTCAAACCGCTAAAGCCCTAGGTCGTTCGAGGTTCCTAAGTCGAGCACGACCTAACTCTCCTTAACTCGCTAACTCTTCTCCTCTCAACAAATCGCCTAACCCGTTAACCCAATAACCTATTAGCCTCTCTGTTAACTCCACTTTTTCAGCATGGCCGTGATATCAAAAATCGACCGAGAAACCAATGATAGTTCGTCTCGAAGAATAGTCAACTCAGCATCCCAACAAAGCAAGTTCTGTTGAATGGCTTTTCATATAAGATCCCCTACGGAGGGGGGTCCAGGGGGGGTGCCAACCCCCCAAGGTGGGGTGCGGGGGCAACGCCACCGCTACGGTGATCGACCTACCCGGTCAGGTCGCAGGGGTCCAGGGGGCAGCGCCCCGTCCAAAACGGTATACGACTTAGAGAATGGAGCGACCTATCTTCTACTCGAAGTCAACGACCTAACTGATGAAGCGGGTTAACGAACTAACAAGTGGCACGACTTACCGACTTAATAAGGTTGCCGACTTAATAAGGTTGCCGACTTAACAAGGTTGCCGACTTAATAAGGTTAACGACTCAATAAGCTTAACGACTCAAGGATTGGACGACCTAAGAAGTGCCACGACTTAACGAGTTAAGGTTCAAGGCGACTTAGAGGAATGGAACGACTCAAGAGGGTTAACGGTTCATGAGACAGGCCGACTCAGTGGATCAACGACTCAAGAACTGTGCGACTCAAGGTCTTCACGACCTAACAATTCAAGGGCTGAACGACCTACGAGTTAAGGATCTACGAGTTAAAGACTCTACGAGTTAAAAGATCTACGAGTTAAGGCCACTACGAGTTAAAGACTCTATGAGTTAAAAGGTCTACGAGATAAGGATCTACGGCTTAAGGACTCCACGAGTTAAAGAGTCTACGAGATAACAATCTTACGAGTTAGAAGATGGCGCGATAGGAAGTCTACGGCTCAAAAGATAAGTTGTTCACGACCTAAGACTTGGAGACAAGTTCAACACCACGCTGTAGTAAGAAGAATCGCTGACGACTTACGACCTATGATGAGTCGTGTACGACTCATGCTAGCATAAAGGAAACTGCATTTGGTTAACTCGTGAACGACTTAGAACTTGTATCATTCATTCAGATGGGTGCATAACTCTGGGCCAAACCATGAACCCAGTAAATCAGCCGCGACCTACCATGAGTCGTATACGAGTTACGACTCATCATGAGTCGTGCACGAGTTACGACTCATCATGAGTCGTACACGAGTTACGACCTAACTCCGAAGATGCCTATAAATACGCCCATAACTCCAACAGAAAGGGGACTTTTGGCTCATTCTCTTCAAGCGCCGATACTCTGCTGCATTTCAAACCAACCCAACACTCGAAGCTCTCAAGACACGAAGAACGCTACAAACAACTTCAAGAAGAGATCACATACATCCAACATGGATTTGAAGACTCTCATCTCCATTGAAGTTTGAGCTACTCGTTCAAAGTGTCTTGTAATTCAAAGTGTATTGTACTTGGGAAGAATTGTATCAGCTTGTAACGAGATCATCAGTAAAAATACTTAAAGTGGACGTAGGCTATACCCTCAAGCCGAACCACTATAAAATTGCTGTTGTTTACTGCTTTTCTGCAATTATCTGCTTATAATCTGTTCCCGAGTTATCGGGTGGTGCTTTCACAACTACACTTCACACACCGGGGTGTTAGCGTTCAAATTTTAGCGTTAACATTTTTGGTGCATTCACTGAGAACCCAACTCAGGAATACTTTCATCATTGCTTCGCGAAAGTTTGTTGAAAGAATATCTCTAAAGACCAGAAGTTTATCCGAGATAATGGCTACTGGAAGACAGCTCAGACTTGATAGATCCGGTGATGCTCATGAGAATACTACCACTTCTCTTGCTCCAAATGAAGCAGCTCTGAGTGTTGGAATTACACAAGAGGTGTTTGATGCTGCAGTTTCTGGGTTATATCAGCAAATGGAAGCCCAGAACGCTCTAATGCTGGAAAGAATGAATGCTTTACTTGGGGGCAACCGTCAAACAGAAAATAATGAAGAGACCTTTGCAGATGATGCCCATGATTCCCAAGAGAAAGGTATCCCTCAAAGAGCAGTTGGCACCGCCGCAGGGGCACCTTCTCAAGCTGAAGGTTCAAGGCCGCAGCCAATTTTTCGCGAACATTTGCCCAGGCAAACTTCTGAAAGAGCAGCTGACTTCTGCCCGGCAAAGCCTCTGAACGATAAGGAGTACCTATCAGGGATGATTCGCTCAATTATGAAAGAGAGCATGCAGAGGCAAGAGGATGAAAATGATTGGGGGTTTGCTCCAAGTAAGACACCGTTCACCGAAAAGATCTTGAAGGCAGAGTTTCCAAGGAAATTTGTACCTCCTACTATCCCGGCCTATCGAGGCACAAGTGACCCTAATCAGTTCCTGTACAAGTACGATTGGCATATGACCGGGGCAAGAGCAACTGATGAAATCAAGTGCCGATACTTTTCGATATACTTAGAGGGAGTGGCCTTACTTTGGTTCACAAAGCTACCAGTTAGATCCGTGGATCAATTTTCCGACTTAACACGAAAGTTCAAAGATCAGTTCAGGCTATATGCTACAAAGGCCAAGGATATAATGTCACTCTCTAGTCTAGAACAAAATCCCGGGGAGTCTATCAGATCGTTCTTAAACCGCTTCAATATAGCCTTGGCCGAGGTTGATAACGCAGAGCCATGGATGGTTTTGACTTACCTGATGCGGGCTATCGATAAATCGAGTGAATTTGGCAAATGGCTAAAAATGAAGGAGCCAAACTCACTTGAGAAATTCTATAAGAAGGCCGACGAGTTTATGCGCTTGGAAAGCTTTCCTGTGCCAACAAAAGCAGTCGTGACCGAAATTCAGAATGTCAATGTTACTTCTAATAAAGGAGAATCTGGAGGACAGAAAAGGAAGAATGATGATGGGAAAAAGCAGGGAAATCCAAAGAAAAACCGCCACTTTGAACCGTCGGATTATACTCCCTTAACTGATACTCCATAGAACATTTTCTTAGCAACAAAGGATATTGTTGAATATCCTAAACCACAAAAGTTGAGACTTAGGAAAAATGCCACGCAAAGTGAAAGATTCTGTAAATTCCACAATCAACCTGGCCATGACACTGACGAGTGTCGCCATTTGAAGGATCTGATTGAGAAGCTATTGAAAGAGAATAAACTCAGCAATATGTCCGGAGAAACAGGAATGATCCATCCTCATCCACTCAGGGGCAAATACTTCTCACTCATCATTACGGTCCAAATGAAAGAACTGCAACGCAGGGATCTGAGAGGCTTATCATTAATGCTATCACAGGGGGCCCTCACCCAGCGGACAGAAGTTGGGACGAGATGGAAAGATATGCTCGTGCTTTGAGACAATCCCCGGAGGGAGAGAATATCCTTGTTCTGGAAGATGATGCCTAATGGCCATATTTCACTTAATGGCTTTTGCTTAAAATTCATAGAATAATACTGGTTTTATGATTCCTGTATAAAATGCCGTTGTAAAAACAGTGCAAATAAATAATAGAAACTATAAATCTTGAGCTTTCTATTACGATAAAATGCTTGTTTCATTTCGATCTGCAAATATCTTAAAATATATTACTAAAATGTCGATTTAATGTTACAGGCAATCAAAGCAAAGCTCACCTAGTCAACACATCACAAAGCCAAGCGATTCCTACAAATCGCTCAACAGGCGAATATCAGGCCACAAATATTCCAGACCCAAATCCTACAAAAGAAGTGCTTCAAGCAAACAGTGAGTGATTCAACTGGAGGTGGGCCCTTGCAAACTAATTGAGATCGTTTGTGCAAACGAACATTCGATTAAGTAGCTTGTGTCCGCCCCTCCAAGCTCACTTAGCAATGAAGTACACTTCTTTTGATAAAATAAACTACTTCCAAAAGAAGGAAATGTGGGTTTGGAAATGATAACGGGGAATCACTGAGGATCAAATGGTGAAAAGACATGGGCGAGCAGGAAGGAAACAAATAAAGAGCTCTTCGGGGGCACATTTCACCGCTGAAGTGCAAACTCTTCGGAGGCCCACTTCTCCAGAGATGAAATGCCAAATAAAGACCTCTTCGGGGGCACATTTCACCAGAGCTGAAGTGAAAACTCTTCGGAGGCCCACTTCTCCAGAGCTGAAATGCCAAATAAAGACCTCTTCGGGGGCACATTTCACCGCTGAAGTGCAAACTCTTCGGAGGCCCACTTCTACAGAGCTGAAATGCCAAATAAAGACCTCTTCGGGGGCACATTTCACCAGAGCTGAAGTGAAAACTCTTCGGAGGCCCACTTCTCCAGAGCTGAAATGCCAAATAAAGACCTCTTCGGGGGCACATTTCACCGGAGTTGAAGTGCAAACTCTTCGGAGGCCCACTTCTCCAGAGCTGAAATGCCAAATAAAGACCTCTTCGGGGGCACATTTCACCGGAGCCGAAGTGCAAACTCTTCGGAGGCCCACTTCTCCAGAACTGAAATGCCAAATAAAGACCTCTTCGGGAGAACATTTCACCGGAGCTGAAGTGCAAACTCTTTGGAGGCCCACTTCTCCAGAGCTGAAATGCCAAAAAAAGACCTCTTCGGGGGCACATTTCACCAGAGCTGAAGTGCAAACTCTTCGGAGGCCCACTTCTCCAGAACTGAAATGCCAAATAAAGAGCTCTTCGGGGGCACATTTCACCGCTGAAGTGCAAACTCTTCGGAGGTCCACTTCTCCAGAGCTGAAATGCCAAATAAAGACCTCTTTGGGGGCACATTTCACCAGGGCTGAAGTGAAAACTCTTCGGAGGCCCACTTCTCCAGAGCTGAAATGCCAAATAAAGACCTCTTCGGGGCACATTTCACCAGAGCTGAAGTGCAAACTCTTTGGAGGCCCACTTCTCCAGAACTGAAATGCCAAACAAAGACCTCTTCGGGGGCACATTTCACCAGAGCTGAAGTGCAAACTCTTCGGAGGCCCACTTCTCCAGAACTGAAATGCCAAATAAAGACCTCTTCGGGGGCACATTTCACCGGAGATGAAGTGCAATCTCTGTGGAGGCCCACTTCTCCAGAGTTGAAATGTCAAATCAAAGCCCTCCAGCGAGGCACAAAAAAAAAAGAACAAAGGCTTCTCCAACACAAGGCACACTCTACTAAAGCAAGAATAATATTTCCTCAAAAATGGAAAATTATTCTCTAAAGAAAGAGTGCATGCCTTCTCAAAATGGAAGAGTTATTCTCTAAAGTAAGAGTACAAGTCTTCTAAAAACAGAAGAATTGTTCTCCAAAATCTCCTCAAAATGGAGAATATTACAATGAGTTGTGGTATGGGGGCAATATAATATTGCTACATTAATAAAAGCAGTACCCAAGCAACGTACCACAAGCTCACTGCAATATCATCCAAAGAGAATAAAGAAACTTGTATGAAAATGAGGAATAAATACATTCTCAAATACAGACAAAAGTTTCTATAAAATTTGTTGTGCACGTGCGGGTTTCAAAAGGCAAAACAAGAAGGATGACCCCACACCGTCAAACGGAGTAAAACATTACACCAATAAGGCTTCCGCAATAGGTTCCATTGATGCAAGTTCCTTTGCGAAAGCTGGGACATCTGAAGTTTCTTCTTGAAAACCAGGGGCATCGTGAAGCTAAGTCAACCAAAAAGAGTGCAAAAGTTCGAATTAGTGCAAAATTCCATCTTTCAGCAAAAAATTTAACGCTCCTCTCCTTAACCGTCACAACACTTAGTCTTTTAAAAATTGACTTCTGACTGGAATATTCGGAAAGAGGAAGGAAGTGCTGCAAAAGTAAAGAATGAAATTAGTACCGGACAACTCAGATTTTGAAAATCCCAGAAATGGGAAGATCCAGTTTGCCCCACTACTCTTCTTATCGAAAAGACATTCTATATGAAGAACTGAATATTCAAAAGTAAAGGTGCACGTTTTCTAAAAGCGTGTGAAGTGTTGCGCAAAGCTACTAAAATAACAAGTAAATAAAGCAATACTTGAAATAATACTGGTTGGCATATGTCAATTCAGAAGAATTCAAGGCTTGTTATTTGAAAGTAAGTGCGGTGTCAATGCAGATAGCAGTTATAACTGTGTAAACTTTGTGTTGATACTTCATTCAAGATAATTGATTCGCAACACTTCATCAAGACCATACTAATTTGCTTACAGTAAAATACCAGTTCTTTGATCTAATCCATCACTCGATATGGGCAATCAGTGATGAGTATATTCGCCCTATTTTTCTGCAAATGGTGCGTTTAACAGGTTGTTAAAATAATCTGTAAAGAGATGCAACAAGTTCAGGTCAAAGTTCCATTGAATCGCATTGGTCAAGTTTAAAAGGCTTCAGGTCAAAACAAAGCAAAGTTGCCTAAGTACAAGCTCAGCAGCTCAGTAAAGCACGAGTTAAGAAGAATCGAAGCACACGACCTAGTCCCTAGGCGTATACTTCGAGGGGCAAGTGTTAACTCCACTTTTTCAGCATGGCCGTGATATCAAAAATCGACCGAGAAACCAATGATAGTTCGTCTCGAAGAATAGTCAACTCAGCATCCCAACAAAGCAAGTTCTGTTGAATGGCTTTTCAGATAAGATCCCCTACGGAGGGGGGGTCCAGGGGGGTGCCAACCCCCCAAGGTGGGGGTGCGGGGGCAACTCCACCGCTACGGTGATCGACCTGCCCGGTCAGGTCGCAGGGGTCCAGGGGGCAGCGCCCCGTCCAAAACGGTATACGACTTAGAGAATGGAGCGACCTATCTTCTACTCGAAGTCAACGACCTAACTGATGAAGCGGGTTAACGAGCTAACAAGTGGCACGACTTACCGACTTAATAAGGTTGCCGACTTAATAAGGTTGCCGACTTAACAAGGTTGCCGACTTAATAAGGTTAACGACTCAATAAGCTTAACGACTCAAGGATTGGACGACCTAAGAAGTGCCACGACTTAACGAGTTAAGGTTCAAGGCGACTTAGAGGAATGGAACGACTCAAGAGGGTTAAAGGTTCATGAGACAGGCCGACTCAGTGGATCAACGACTCAAGAACTGTGCGACTCAAGGTCTTCACGACCTAACAATTCAAGGGCTGAACGACCTACGAGTTAAGGATCTACGAGTTAAAGACTCTACGAGTTAAAAGATCTACGAGTTAAGGCCACTACGAGTTAAAGACTCTACGAGTTAAAAGGTCTACGAGATAAGGATCTACGGCTTAAGGCCTTCACGAGTTAAAGAGTCTACGAGATAACAATCTTACGAGTTAGAAGATGGCGCGATAGGAAGTCTACGGCTCAAAAGATAAGTTGTTCACGACCTAAGACTTGGAGACAAGTTCAACACCACGCTGTAGTAAGAAGAATCGCTGACGACTTACGACCTATGATGAGTCGTGTACGACTCATGCTAGCATAAAGGAAACTGCATTTGGTTAACTCGTGAACGACTTAGAACTTGTATCATTCATTCAGATGGGTGCATAACTCTGGGCCAAGCCATGAACCCAGTAAATCAGCCGCGACCTACCATGAGTCGTATACGAGTTACGACTCATCATGAGTCGTACACGAGTTACGACTCATCATGAGTCGTACAAGAGTTACGACCTAACTCCGAAGATGCCTATAAATACGCCCATAACTCCAACAGAAAGGGGACTTTTGGCTCATTCTCTTCAAGCGCCGATACTCTGCTGCATTCCAAACCAACCCAACACTCGAAGCTCTCAAGACACGAAGAACGCTACAAACAACTTCAAGAAGAGATCACATACATCCAACATGGATTTGAAGACTCTCATCTCCATTGAAGTTTGAGCTACTCGTTCAAAGTGTCTTGTAATTCAAAGTGTATTGTACTTGGGAAGAATTATATCAGCTTGTAACGAGATCATCAGTAAAAATACTTAAAGTGGACGTAGGCTATACCCTCAAGCCGAACCACTATAAAATTGCTGTTGTTTACTGCTTTTCTGCTATTATCTGCTTATAATCTGTTCCCGAGTTATCGGGTGGTGCTTTCACAACTACACTTCACACACCGGTGTGTTAGCGTTCAAATTTTAGCGTTAACACTCTCTATAATAAAATCCACCATCTCTCCACACCACCAGATCATCCAAAACCAATTCAAATCGCCTCAGATCCATCACGAACCCAATGTACTGTTGTACTCTCGTGAATCACAGCGACAACGTGTCTAATAACGATCAAAAGTTAATCATAACATGATCCACGGCGAAATGCGGCATGCAAAATCGGGATAGGTCGAAAATTGGGGGATTCATAATTCGATGGTGATCGTGGTTGAATGATGGTCGAATTCACTTATGTAGTGAGATTGAGGAGATGATTGGCGGCTGGTTGATTCAAATTCTTCTTCGAAAGCTCGGAAATCTTTTGAAAGCGGGTTAGGGTGTTAGAGCAGGTAAAGAGAAGAAGGGGTGATCTCGGCAGCTTATAAACAGGGGTGAAGGAACACGAATCGGCACGAATGACCTAACTCTTTCATAAGTCGCCCATGACTTAACGACCTAAGCTAGCACGGGTTAAAAGATATCGAAGCACACGATCTAACTCTTAAGCGTATACTTCGAGGGACAAGTGTTAACCCTCTTCTATCTACGACCCTGCGATCTAGAGAAAGTAGCGACCTAACGACTCAACTAGTCAGCGACCTACCGAGCTCAATGATCTAGCAATCTAAGGCCTGCGACTTAACAATCTGTAACATGTTGCGACCTAAAGAGTTAAAGCGGCAGCGACCTAACGATTTAAGTACTCTGCGACCTAACAACTTAACGACCTAAAGGTTCTGGAGGTATTAGCGACCTAAGGATGGAACGGTCTTAACGACCTAAAGATAGAACGGTCCTAGCGACCTAAGGATGAAACGACCTAACACAGCAAGCATTACGACCTAGCGAACTAATGGACCAACAGCGGGTTAATGACCTAAAGTGTGAACAAGTTAACTTAAACGCGACCTAACAGGAATGAAGCTCTCTAACGACCTAGCGTGTTTAAAGCAGTGAAGGACTGCATGCAATTGGACCCCTTCATTAGGTCGCTCACGAGTTATACAAAGCCGAAACAACTTCTTATGCGGCTACTCCTTATATCGCTCCTCCCCTAGGTCGTCCACGACCTACCGACTTGCTCAGAAGAAACCAAGTGCTACCCTGTTGAGCCATAAGCCGTGTCCTCTAGGTCGCTTGCGACCTACGACCTACACTTAGGTCGTTCGCGACCTACGACCCAGTCCAGAATCTCCCCTATAAAAACAGCTCTAGCTCCAACTGAAAGGGGATCTTTGGCTCATTTCTGGAACGCCGATGCTCTGCTGAATTCTCGACTCACTTGACACTTCAAACACGAAAGACATCTCAACAAACTTCAAGAGGAAATCTAACACAACCGACATGGATTCAAAGACTTCTTCTACATTGGAGTTCTAGTTATCTATCCCATCAGTGTTGTAATCGAAGATTGTTGTAAAGTTGTAATTGATTCAGCAATAAAGAAGATTAAAGTGGACGTAGGCTTAACCTGAAGCCGAACCACTATAAAACTGTTTGTCTTTTACTGCTTTCTCTGTGACTTTTCTACTCGCTTCTAATTCCCGTATTCACGGGTAGTGCTTTCACTTAATCTCTACATACACGGGGGTGTTAGCGTTCAATTTTAAGCGTTAACAAATATTGATATAGCTGTGTTAGTATGGAGTATGGTTATGATAGTACGTTACGAAAGAATTATAAGGATTTGTGGACTTTTAAAAACATAAAACTGAACATTGAAGGTATATAGCAAAGACTAATAGTCTAATATGCCACTTACTCAGAAGCTAATCATTTTGTCGTTTTAATTCAATTCGTTATATCATGATAAAATATGCTTCATTTTGAAGCTAACTAATTTCAAATTTTTAATTGATTATAAGCTATTAGTTACAAATCTTCAGTAGTTAAAATTTTGTATATGGTGCGGATTTCATCCGTTTGAAAGGCCGTTGATCAAATCATATATTCACATACCTCAAGAAGTTGTAATTAATCAGGTTAGCATTTAAAGTGATGATCCGATTAGAGGCTACATAAGCATGAGTGTCCATACGTATAAGAAAACAATCTTCGTTGTGAAAGCTTTTCTAGTTAAAAGCTCTAGTTGGTAACATCACATATTGTATCAAGTTTTAAATTACACTGCAAAGATCCAAATAGAAGCGAACCCTTTCTGAAACATAGTGAAATAAACCAAATTGTATCACATTCAAATGCACTACATAAGCATGCACATCTTATCAATTAGTTGATGTTATTATTATCAAGACAATAACAATACATTTTACTTTATAGGTTTCAGGTCTTCTTATACCACTATAGTTGTCCACAAAACCAACATATAAATAACTCGATATAAATACATCAATATGTTTTATTATAACTGTAGTTTCTTGTTTACTTCATACTAAATATAATCAGCATAAAGAGAAAAATGTACTGCTTCTGTGCATACAATATTTAAACAGCTGAGCAAAAAGGAAAATTTTAAATAGCACTTGTTCAATATGAAGTAACTGATGATGGAAAACACCTTTGTACTATGTACTTATATTCGGAAAGCAAAAGATTGCCGACTCCGTTATAACACAAAATATACATTGGTATATAAAAAATAAGCCTGAACCCTGCTATAGATTATCAATTGGATATCAGTATAATTCATTACTATAATAGCCAAATTCATGTAAGATGTTGATGCAAACAGAGTTTGGGAACAGGGTGCAAAGCGTATAAACATGATACCTGATCAAATTACTCCACAAATTCAAATTTAAAAACTTAAGGGTAAGCCAAAACTATAGGTTAGGGTTCAATAACAATCAAAATAGTTGCCTTTGTAAAAGAAAACCAAGATAGAATACATGTAATAATATTATGATGATCGTCCGTTTGACGGAGCAAGAAATATAAACAGATATTATATTTAGTTATGCGGTTTAGTAATGTGTTTATTTATACAACCAGCAAATAATATTCGTGCAGTGAATAAGTGGAAAATAATGAAACTTCATGCAGACTGAACATAGATGGATCGCTAAATTTTACCTGTGTACAAAGAAGATTATTCGGAGAATAGAAGAAGAATTTATAGCAAATATTCAGATATTAGATTGCAGCCACAGGAAGAAGCACTTACAGTGGGAGAAAAACCGACACCTTTGAATACAACCC
Source organism: Allium cepa (assembly GCA_030765085.1). Classification (NCBI taxonomy): domain Eukaryota; kingdom Viridiplantae; phylum Streptophyta; class Magnoliopsida; order Asparagales; family Amaryllidaceae; genus Allium; species Allium cepa. The sequence goes on from CM060943.1 coordinate 874,192,883, forward strand.
GTCGACGGCGCGTTGCGGACCACTCGTATGACGGATGGAGAAGACGACCACTGCCAATGATGAGATGAGGAAATTCGAAAGGGATGGAGAGGTGAGGCGGTTGTCAGTCGATCTGGTGGAGATTCGGAGTTGAAGGGGATGACGACGGTGGTATGCCAAGAGGACAACGGTGATAGACTGGAGAAGGCATAAATTGGTGGGGTGTTATTATTTAGAGATTCGAGGATAAGGGAGAAATGGGAGAGCTGTGCGTGAGAAGAAAGAAATAGTGCGACAGGGTGGTTCTGGAGAGCTGTGCGTGAGAAGAAAGAAACAATGCGACGCTTCATTTCATAAAAAATACAAGGTGTCTTTTGTGTCCTTGAAACCAAACCCAGTAATAATATAATAGTATAGATTTCAACTGTGCCTTTGGTATCATTTATCTACACTTCCTCTACAATCAACTCATTCCACTGTATCACTGCACCACTTACATACATACTGTGCACATACGTTTCATCCATCCTTGCTAGCCACCCAACCACAACTGTCCCTATATCAAAACTATGTGCACCAACATCAAATTTCTAGTGCAACAAGCATACCTCGACCAACCAGAAGACATTGGAAAACCCTCATTACTGTCATCGCAACTTCCTGCTCCAGCCACTACTATTGCAACATCCTCGTTACTTCTGTAACTTCCAATTCACTGCTCTGTCAACCAACATCTCAAAACTTCCAAACAAACATCACTCCTTGCTACATTCTCCATCACTCCTCTACACCCAGTCATTGTCCTTCTCACCTACATACCACCCTGATCACCACAACAACAATCCAACCCCATACCACACGAAACTGTTGCATTACTGAACCACTTCCACAACTGCATTTCAGTGTCACCCCTCCATTCCACTCAGTCACAGCCATCATAACAGCAGCAAACATCAACGCCTTCCACCTAAAAAAAACTACATTTCATACCATTTTCCACCATCATAACAACTGCAATTCCAACTCGAAATCAACTCACCTCACAGTGACAGTGCAACCATACTCCACTTTACCATATATTGCCCTCACTGTCTTTCACTTCTACGTCCACTACTACCACAATCACCACCTTGTCTACACCACATACTCAAACATTCCCATCCCTCCATCGAGTTTAACATTGCTGTCTTGCCATCGACCAAACCCAGATTCGCACAACATCACCTTCCTTAAAACCGTGACACCTCCATCAACAACAGCGCCAACATCTGCAACTTCAACCACTTCAGTCATTACACAACAACAACATCTGCTACTGCCTTCCTCACATTACATTACACAGTCCTTCAACCACCATACCAAAGTCAGACATAACAGAAGTGCACACTGACAAGCCCAGTTTCACGACCATCCCTACTGTTCAACATCTCCTCCTTGTCTTCCTCACCTCATTTCTACCTGTACCAGAAACCCACTTCCATTCATACCAACAACTGGAAACCACCTTCACTTCTACTGAAAACTGTGCATCACAATTCCATTTCCCCACAGTAAACATCCTTGTCACTGCCTATCACTTCACTAGCAAGCTTCACCACAACAGTCCATGCCAGACCACCCTGCTTTCCACTACTACCGCTTGCCTATCAACATTCAACTACAAATTCCACACATTTCTCACAGATAAAAAACCAAACCAACCACTTCTAAAACATCCCCCACCTCCCTCAACATTCAGTTGCACATTGACACTCACTGCATCAGCACAGTGCAGCAATTCAACATATACAACCACCAACTGCCAGTGCATCTAACCCCCTCTCTGCCATCACCAAATTCATCGGCAATTCACATAACAAACAGATCACCTGCTATACTTCCCACTTCGACTTCACAAAATACAACCTCGACTTCAACAAGTTTCGAATAAGTTCCAACTTCAACAACCAGGAATCGAACCCCCATTGCTCCCGAGCGACTGCGACCCAAATTCAACACTCCTCAAAAAAGCGCGACCACCTGACAATAACTCCAAATCCAATCGAACACCCCAATTGTTATAATCCAACAACCAAAATCAAACTTCTGCAAAAATTGAACCAACAATTCGCGCTAACCAGACCACAACTCGAGCAAAAATTGCATTTATCTTTAATTGGTTTTGAAAAAAAAAAAAGAGAAAGTTGAATTTACGTTTACAGAGAGAAGCAGGGAATTGTGTTTGCGATTTTTATTTTTTATTGTGTTGAGAACTTTGTCGAAGTCTGTCAGCAATAATCCTTTTTTGTTGTTGTGGGCTTGGGGGCTTGCATATGGGCTAGTGAAAGTGATTTTAAAAGTATTGGTTAAATTCTCTTTTAGTTTAAATTGTTTTAAAATTTTATTGTGTTTCACTCTGGAATTAAGAAAAAAGTATTCCTTTTACTTTCTTTTGCCTTTGCTCTGGTTCTGTCTTAAAAAGAGAGAAAAAATATTGTATATATATCTTGTTTGAAATTTCAGGTTGCAGGTTGCAGAAGTGTTTGTTAAAGAATAATTGCCCTATTTGCTTTTTTTGATACATACATACATACATACATACATACATACATACATATATATATATGTATATATGAAATTAGTTTAAAGGAAAAAATTTAATAAAATTTAATTTTAACGGACATTAAAATTAAACTTCCGTCTGAAGGACAAACGTAAAAAATTATCGTTTGTTCGTGCTTTTTTGTTTCGTTTCTTCTGCAAACAAAATTTCTTCTTCATCAAACAATGACAACCCAAACCGAAATCAATTTTCTTCGTCAAACTGATTTAAAAGCGCAATCGACTTCAGAATCTAAGTCGATGGACGTAAATCAAAATATTTCAATAAATCCTGAACAAATAAACGATGAACCTACGATTTCAAAAAGTAGGGTTTCCAATGCTACGCGTACAATAGTAAAGAGAAGGCGAAAAAATACTTCATCAACGGCTGTTGATTCGAATGAGATTGACGAAGATACAAAGAGGACGAAAAAACCTAGGGCATGTAAAACTATGAATGAAAACGAAACGAAGAAACAACAGCTTACTGATGAAAACGTCAGCTAAAAAACAAAAACAAAGGTAAAACAGCTGATTATTTTTTAAAATAAAAGATAATTTTACAATGATAGTTCAACTATCATTTGATTTGTTATCGAATGATAGATCAATACATCATTTGATTTGTTGCATGTATAATATTGAAATATGAGATGATGGATGAACATAGCATTAAATCTTTGACACATGATAGACAACAGTAAGATGAATATGTATAGAATGATAGAAAAATATAGCATTCAAAAAAATGTTAGACAAAAATAGAATAATAGAATGATAGTTGAATATATCACTTTATTTACTGTATGTATAATGATGCAATGATAGATGAAAATAGCATTTCAATATTTTATAGATGGTAAAACATAATTAGATGGATACTTATTTAATGATAGTTCAATATATCATTTGATTTGCATGTGTAATATTGAAATATGAAATGATGGATGAACATAGCATTCAGTCTTTGACAGATGATGGACGGTAATAAGATAATAAGATAAATATTTATAGAATGATAGAAAAATATAGCATTGAAAAAAATGTTAGACAAACTTATCATGGTAGAATGATAGTTGAGAATATCATTTTATTTACTGTATTTGTTAGTATGGTATGATAAATGATAATTATTGAATGATAGTTCAATTTATCATTTGATTACTGTATTGATAGTTATTGAATGATAGTTTAATTTATCATTTGATTTACTGTATTGATAGTTATAGAATGATAGTTCAATTTATCATTTGATTTACTGTATTGATATTTATAGAATGATAGTTCAATATATCATTTGATTTACTGCTTTGATAGTTATAGAATGATAGTTCAATATATCATTTGATTTACTGTTTTGATAGTTATAGAATGATAGTTCAATATATCATTTGATTTGTATGCATCATATTAAAATATAAGATGATAGATGAAAATATGATAGACAAACACAGCATTCAATCTTTCGACTTTAGAAGTATACATTGAAAAAAAAATGATAGGCAAATATAGCATTTGAAAAAAGAATGTTAGATGCATATATCACTAGTAAATTATGCTTTCATAGTTGAAAAAATTGATAGATAAAAATAAGAAAGCATTTAAAAAATGAGACGTAAAAATAATATTATAGTTTTTTAGATACCGAATTATTCATTCACAATTTTTTGTACTGGGATCAAAAGGTAAAACATTGAAGAAAGCAAAAACAACAAAAGGAAAAAAAACCAAAGAAAGTATCTCAGAAAAAAATCCAGTATAGATGTAGCTTACTGCCAATGATAAAAATTTTCAAGAAAATTAAGGAAAATGGAGGTTATCTTGTAGATCAATTAAATTATTTCAAAAAAACACTCTTCGAAAAGTTCATGCTAGTGTTTTTCAAAGAAATTCTATCCATAGCTGCTTTTACAAAATCATCAACAACCTTAGATGATATCGTAGAAACATTTTCTATCAATGATGAAGCTTTTAAAGTAGGGAATATTTTTTTAAAAATCAAACTTGAAGATGTTTTAATTATCTTTAGCTTACCTTTATCTGGAGTAAATATTTTTCCAGTACCGAAAATGAGTTTACAAATCCTTCCAGACAATTGCAAAGATTTTGTACTGAGAAACTTTGGAACAATAGAGCACATTAAAAGGATCTTACAATTTCAAAGATAAATAATGTGCTAGAAACACAACAATTTCAGCATGAAAATGATTTTCCAAAATTGCTTATAATTCTTGCAATGATAACCTTCTTCTTTCCTGATAACCAAAGATGCTTACCATAGGGATATATTCCCTATATCCTACATCAAAACAAAATGAATTCAGTATCTTGGCCAGTTTCAATTCATCATTCATTGATTAGAGCTTTGACAACTTTCAAAACAAAGCCAAGAAACATGCCAGGTTGTTCCATGCTCCCTATTGTAAGTACAACATTCTAACTTTATGTTCATGCATCTATCTCTATAAATTAAATTATACACATTACATGTTTTAACAAGTAATATTTTATTTGTAGTTTTTCCTATGTGAGCATGTAAATTTGATATCTCCATTAGCAAGATACTGTTCAAACTTACCTAGATTTGGGAGGTGGAATATTGCAAGCTTGAAAAGGTGATCTCAAGAGAAGCATTGATGAACATGGACAATAGAAAGGTATTATTTATCACACTAGTATAACAAATATATAATGATAGATAAATATATCACAACATAGTGTATATCAACAGTTGTCATTTTGTTATTATACAATCATAATTTAAATGATAGATACATATATCAGTTCTGCACAAATACAATTTTCTATAGTTGCTACTAAAGAATGATAGTCAGATATAACATCACATGAAAAATAACAACTATATATAAAATTAGTTCATCCATTGTATGTTACCTGATCCATTACTATTTATGTTATTACATAGATTTTTGTTGAAATAAGAAATCTGACTGAAGATGAAAAAGCACTTCTTCAACGAAAAAGCCAACAAAAATTTGTCCAGCTGGATAACAATGAGAATATAAGGATGCACAAAATAGAAAATGTGGAAGAGACATCAAAAAATCAACTTGAGTCAATGCAGCAGTACATCATAGATTTGGAAAATAAATTGAAGAAAAGTGAAAAAGAATTAGAAAAGGAAAAACAGAAAAGAATACAAGTAGAAGGCATTGTCATACAATTGAAAAAAGAAATCAAGATTTTGAGATCAAAAGAAAAAGTAGAAATAGAACCACCATCATTTGATCTCAAAATAACTCAGGAAATTAAAAAGATGCAGAAAGAGAAAGAACAACAAGATCAAAACAAACCTTTAAAGGCAACAGAAAAATCACCAGCAGTGCATGAAAAAACACAGAAGAAACCAAGCTCTTTAGTTTTGAGGGTTAAAAAGCGCCAACGAAGGAGTAAAATCGATTCTGATTGCCAATATGAAATTGTTCACAGAAAAACAAAGAAAAATGTGGACAATGAAAACCAAAAGCAGCAAGTTGAAACCAAGGAAGGTTAGAAAGAAAATACAAATGAACAGAAACAAGAGGAACAAAATGAAGAATCAGATTATGAACATGAATCTGAAACTGAGACAGATGAACAAGTCACAACAATTGAAAATGAAGAAATTATTGATGTTGATGCATACTCGCAATCAAGTAAAACCTACAAGTGTAAAGATATCACAAAAAGCAGTATTCTTGTAACGACCCCGACTTCCTACGCCCAGGAAGACATATCGTTTTTAAAGAAAGAAAAGGGTGAGAAAATAGAAAAGATAGAGAAGAAAGAACAACAATATCAGAATCTCACAGCGGAATGAATAAATTATATTAATCACATAAGTATTTACATAATATATAACATCAATCAGAGTGATACATATAGTTCATCACATACTAGACAGTTATAAACACCTGTCTAGTTATATAACTCAATACACAATACATCACAGAGATACCACACAACGGAACTATATATATATATATCTACAACGCTGAAGCCTCCAGCTCCATTGCTCCACCAGAAATTCGTCAAAGCTAACCTGAATCCCTTGGCTACCCGTAAAAATTTGGGTACCCGAGAGTTTATGAAAAACAAAAATAAACTCCGGGTCAGACATGGGTCTGGTATGAGTAACAGGTTAAAGTTGCTTAATTTTGAAAATCCTTTGAAAGAAAGGTATCACGTAAGACTTCCCACACATAAACATGGAAAAGTTTTTACCTTATGCTAACCAAAACATTTGATAGGAAATCCAGTGATATTATAATAGTTCTAGGGTTTTCAAGTAAATAGAAAATAGCCGAAATTGTTACATCTATTAAATTCCAGCTACTAGCCGCAAAAGTGGGTAATACAATCAAAACCGTTGGCACTTATTGGATTGTGGATTCCATACAATGGCAGGGCTACTGGGGTACCGCCCGTCATAGTACGTGGCCTAGATCAACGTACGGAGGATCACTCCCGACCCCCTACAAACAAGGCCAGAACCATTCCTTACTGAACAGTCCCGAACAAGATAACCCCACAGTTGGATGCAGACTAACTGCCCACACAGCCGAATAAAAAGGGACATCTAGACAGGGGAATATCCTTGTCCTGCTTGGGCATGACCCACCTAACTTGCTGCACCTCCCCTGTTTTAGCCATTCCCGGTTGGTGAGGCTTGAGGTTACGATTACCTTTATAGAACATATCTCTTAGAATGCTCATCGTCCGCCTGACGATGTGTTGAAAGCATTCAATCCATACAAGTTCGTTCCGGGTTCGAACGAAACCGAAGGCATCATCTCGTTACACTCATTTTGGAATCACCCTCAGAGTTAACGACGATAACCCTTGCATTCTGAATCTTCACTTCAGATTCACGACCTATCGTTAATTTTGAATTGATGTGGTTTTTGGATGTTCCAAATAAGGAAAACCGATCCCGGTCTCATCGAAATCCAAAACGTGTCTTTTAAGGCCAAGTTGTCTATTTAGTCTTAACAGTCAATTCAATATCATTAATATACACAGATAGATAATTCACATCTCATAATAGATAATCATATTATCATCATAAACAGATAACTAATATCATCATCCAAACAGATAATTAAATATTATCATACTTAAACCATACATCCATATCACATAGATATTATCCATCTCATATCTGAGATCACAATCAACCAATGAAATATCAATATCATCCATAAGCAATGATTTATGAATCACAAGCTATAATTAATTTAAAATGAATTAAATTAACTACTTCCATTTTTAATTAATTTAAAATAAATTAAATTAATCATTCATTCCATAAATCCTGCTCTCACAACCATTAATTAATTATAAATCAAATTAATTAATCATTCTCTAATTACAAGAAGTAATTTAGTCTTTAATTAATTTCTCAATTGTATTATTCTAAATCATTCATAGCAAATTACTTCCCATTAGTTATTTCTTAATTAAACAATTTTTAATTACATCATTAATTATATTAATTAATGATCTCCAATTTATATAAAATTGCTTTATTCAAATTAATTACATTAAGTGATTAATCTTTATTTAAACACAATTATTAATCACCCTTGATTAATAACAAACCAGTAAGTGACTACCCTTAATTACTTATTAATCATCCCATGATTAGTTAATTACATAAATTAATCCTTTGATTAATTACAAAGGAAATTTCCCAAATTACTTCACTTACAAATTATCATTTATTAATTTCATTAAGTAATGATCATCTAATTACTTTCCTAAGAAATTATACTCCATTAATTAAACTAAGTAATTACGCATACCAAATCATCAAATGATTTCTAAAATTAATTAACTTAATTTAAATCTTATTATCCATTACTTATATATATTCAAATTAATCATCTTTAATTTAAATATCTTTTGCTGCATTAATTTATTTACAGAAATTAATCTTGAATAAATCCATTAATTAATTTCATTTATATAGATTTATTACCGTTTAATTATCTTGTTGATTTATTATTTCCAAATAAATCAATCTTTAATTCCATCATTAATTATATTAATTAATGATTTCTAATTACATTTCATTTGTTATTTTATATTAAGAATACAAATCTTCAAATCACAAATATTAACCCTCTTGATTAATGCATACAATAATTAACCATCCTTAATTAATTACTTCCCAATAACAAGCTTAATTAATCCCTTGATTAATTTCAAGTAATTATATTCCAATTACTCCCATTAACAACATCAACCAATTAATTACATCCCATAATTATCCTTCAATTACTTCTCTAAGTAATTTACTTCCAAAATATCAGTTAATTGGACTAAATTAATTAACTTAAATTAAATCAATGTACACAATTAATAAGTAATTAATTTCTTAATTACTTTCCAAATAAATAATTACATTTAAACTATTACAATGTTATTATTGAATTAATTAATCCAATTAATTTATTAAAAATTAATTACATTAATTAATTATAAATAATCTAGTTAATGATCTTCATTAACACTTATTTAATTATTTTCTTCTAACATAATCAACTTATATTAATCATTATTAATTATAAGTTAGTTGACCATTATTAATTTTAAAAAAATCTATTATATGGTTCTAAGTCACATATTAGTTAATTAATTCATTAATTAACTTTAATTACTACTTTTAAACTTATAATTACTAATTTAATTAATATCAGTCAATAATTATTCTTACTTAATTAACTTAAAGGTTAATGCATATAAATTCTAAAAATTCATGACTTAAAGTAAACCATTCTTATTATTGATTATGTTTTCAATTCCAATATGTTTAAAACATTTATTTCAATTTACTTTCTAAATAAAAAACCAATTTATCCTTAATAAAGTTTTAAAACTAATTTTTTCCAAAACCCCTTTAAACTTACATATTTAATGGCATTAAAACTTATTTGAATCGATTTAAATTATAAAACTCTATTTTAGTTCCAAATCTAGAATTTCATATCTAAGTCCTGATTTCAATTTTGGAGTTAACTTGTATCAATCTTTCCTTAACAGTTTATATTTTCATTTGAACTCGGCTCTAGTTTGAAAATACTTTAATTATTAAACACTGTTAAGTTATTAAAATAATTTAAACTATGAAACTTTATTATTTCCAACTCTATTCAAAACTAACTTAAATTCACTGTTAAACTTTAATTTAGTACTAGCTTTAACTTTGATTTTAAATTTTAAAAAAAAGTTCAAAACTGTTAAAACCTGTTACAGGTTTTAAAACCTAAATATCAATAACCCGAGCCCCCCCTCTTGTTTGCTTCGAGTTAAACGTACGAAATTCCCGAGAGAAACGACAAGCTGCTTCGAGTTTCACCAGGCGCGCAAAAAAAAGAATGAGAAAAAAAAGAAACCTGGAAACACAACTCCACATACCCCTTCCCAAACCTGACAACGCCACGCGCGCGGTGCTCCGACCACCAGAGGCCACCAAACTCCGGCCCTGACATCGTTCATCTCCCCTCTACCTCCCCTCAAAGCCACGTGCCACTCGAACCCTTGTACAGGCCGCGGCGATTAAACTCCATGCACAGTAAAAAATTTAGGTTTAGGCACTTAATTCCATTGCCGTCGACGCCACGGCCATCTGACACCCTATCCCCTATTTTTCCTTGATCCACGGTAGCCTCCTCCACCCCTAGTCAGAAGCTCGACCCCCCAGATCAACTTGATAATCCACGGCCACTCAAAATGCCCAAAATGGATGAACTCGAACTACATCTCACCCCCTCCACTAAAAATCACCATATTCATTTTAAAAATCATAGTTTGGTTCAACGATTCGATCCATGTACCTTAATTTATAAATCAAGATGTTCGAATTTTTGCTATTATTGAGATGCTCAGTTCTTTTTTTTTTCTTTTTCGGTTTCCATAGTCATATATTTATTACTTTGATTTAAGTAAAATCCTAAACTAATGTTTGAAATGAAACTTACAGATTTCATTTAAATCCTAAGGCTAAACAAGGATTAATTTAAAGAATTTGAATTTAAATGAACAAAACTGGAAACGGAGAAAGTACAAAAGTTTAAATACCTGCACACATCATACTTCAGGAATTCAAAAATATAAACACTCAACCATACTTTACAATACAATATTTATCACTGCAATAACTTTCAAACTAATTTATACTTTAAATTCCTTTTAAAAGTGGAGTTACTCACCAGATATGTGAAAGAACATAGGCTAGTTTGATAATGAAACAACCTGCAGTTAAAGTGTTGAATGCCTGTAACTCTTCTTGCTTCCTGACTTTTATTTAAGCTTGAAAATATGCAGTTTTTGTTTATATTACTTTGCTTTTTCTCAGGCTTTGCTTTCATAAGTTTAATGACTGAATGACTGAATTAAAAGATAGGAAGTGATGAATACATACATACATACATACATACATATATATATATATATATATATAACTTTGAACAAGTTGTCTTTTTGAACAAGCTTTGACTTGATAAAATATTGCTTTATTTTTATTTGTAATAAGGTACTGTAAACTGAGCTAAGATAAATATTTTGGATAGAAGATATTTTCACACAGAAATGTGTGCTAATTAAAGGGTTATGTCCTTGTATTAGTATACACTATCCAGACACTACAATATAAATAAAGATATTTACAGAGATGGAGATTCTGGTTGCATTAATTGTATGAAGATGTTCAAGTTTTTGATGGTATATATGCCTTAGTTTTGCTCCGAGATGAAGCTCGAAATGATATGAAGAAAAGTTGATATATACTTGCATTTAAAGGTTATAATATCATGATGTTTGTACAACAAAACAAAGATATTTTATTGTGTGCTAGAAAGATTTACATTAATTACTTTTGTTTGTTTGTTTAAGAATACTTTACACTGTCTTCCCTAGTAAGCTTCATATATTTATATTTGTTTTTTTGTTACTGTCTTTACTTTGTTTTATTTATTTTGGCCTGTACATATCCAACTTGAAGATTCTTTGTTACTGTCATTTGCTTCATGTTCATGCCTATCCACTGCAGTTTTTCTTATGATTGTTCACAAACTCGAAAATTTATTTGTTTCTAGATTAATTGTTGACTTGTTATTATATTTTGAAATGTTTGTGAATGTTATTATTTTTGTTTTGTTATTTGAAAACTAAATGAACTTTATAGTTGTTATGTTATTGTAATTTAACCAATATACTACTTTATATTTTCCCTAATTTATCTTATAGCCTTGTATTTATTTATTTTTAATATTATTTAAAAGTAACTCATTTATCAATTTGAAATGATAGATAAAATAAATCATCTTTTTATTATAAACTACATATTTTATAATATATATTAAAGTATCATTTGACAAAATTATATTAAAACTCATATATACTTTTAAATCCATATTTTAATCAAGCTATACTGAAAAGAAAAGAAAACAAATCTTTTTATTAATAAAATTTAAATTTAAACTTAAGTTAAAATAAGTTTCAAACTATTTAAGCATTTATCCTATGTATTTAAAACCCTATATTTATTTATTTATTTATCTTTGAAAAGTTTATATTAAATAAATCATAATTCCTAATTCACTAAAATGTATATTAGCATTTGAAACATAATTTATTAGTTAAACTTTAAAACAAATCTCATCTATTTACAATGTATACAAATATATACATTTATAAATAGAAAATAATGGATTTATTTTACAGATAAGATTTATCAATTAGATATTTATTAAAAGAAAAGTATCAATTCAGATTTAATTAACAAAGATATATCAAATCAATTTAATATTTAATGCGGATTATTAAATTGATATTGCTAGAAAATTCCGGGTTGTCACAATTCTACAATTATTGAATGAAGAACAGCAAAACAAAATTCTTACTTTCTTCAAATTTAATGAAAATGAGAAGTAAGAATTCTAATATTTTTTCTTTTATTATATTTGTAATTAAATAAAACTGAAGGAAAATCAACTTGTCAATTATTGATTTTCAATTACAGCGCTGTAGCATATGAAAAAGATGAAGGACACAAGTTAAATCTATGCTGGAAGCTGTTCTGTTCGAAGGGGTTACAGATGGATATGTATGCATCAAATTAAAATTATGATAACTGTATAGGATGGGAGAATGAATAATAAAACTAGCATTCATAGTTTTTTAAGTGCATATAAGTGTATAGGATGAGAGAATGATAGTTAAAACTAGCATTCAAAGTTTCAAACTGCATATAAATGTATTGAATGAAAGAATGAGAGTTAAAAATAACATTGTATCTGTAAACCACATATAAATATATAGAATGTCCAAGATGATTGATTAAATGATCATTTGCATTTTTCAATGCATACAATGTAGTAAATATATAAATGAAAGTGAATACTAGCATTAATATTCCTGATCCAAAAAATAATAATTATCCCATGAAACTTACAACCTTTGTTGTTTGGTTTAACAGATTATTGATTAGTTTTATTACAATCAAGAGATGTATGAACACAGTTACTACTTCACCACAATGATGATGGTAAGTATAAGCTTTTCAATATAAATGTTAAAAAATAATATAAAGTATTCTAATACATATAAATGTGCAGAATGCTTTAACACATGACCAGCAAACTGTGATCAAAGACATAGTTATACCAACAATAGATGTCATTGTCAAAGACGAATTTACAGAGAAAATCTTCTTCCCTCTACATTACGCAAACCATTGGAGCTTGTTGATGCTAAATTATGAAACAATGCAGTGAAGTCATTATGATTCAACAAAACCAAAAGCTAGATCAACAAGGACTTCAAACCCCAGCTATAACCAAGCCATCATTCTTGTAAGAAAAGTATATTTTTGAAATCACTCTAAAATTAATATACAGCATTAATTTTACTTCTTGCAGAAAGACTAAATTGAATTAATGTTCAAGACAAAATGGGCAGAATTAGGAATATTGAACAAAGAATTTCACAAACCTAAAATGTTGCAGCCAAAAAGCCCACCAAAGGATTCAGATTCGTAAGTAAATAATTTCATTTCTTCTCTTGTTTAAACTATCATTTCTATTTTTAAATTGCGGAAGAATGCATGAAATATGCAAAATGATAATTAAAACTAGCATTGCTAATCGACAATTCATTGATCTGCACTTATTGAACAAAAAGATTATGTATAAGCTGCACATTCCACACACAACAATGTTGTCTCTATGAATGCATTGATTAATATTGTGATCGAAATATAAAGCTATGTTTTAGACTTCTAGAGTAAAAATTGCAATATTATTTTAGAATTAGGTTTTACTGTAATATGAACTAATATTTGTATATTTGATACAGACTTGATTGTGCGTTCTTTGTCATGGTAAACATGAAAAAACTGGAAAAGGATGATATACTAGAAAAATATCCAAAGGAAATGCTTAGAAACCTAAGAGCTGTAGTGGTGTATAGCATACTCAATGATCCACAATACAGTTGATCACTGGAGAAACTCTGCAAAGATTCTACATAAAAAAAGCTGTTGCATTGTAACGTCGAAGAACTTTGGATACCTTTGAACTGAAACATTTGTGCTAATTAAACTGATATGGAGTCTGATATGGAGTCTAAGATGGAACCTGAGATGGAGTCTGAGGTGAAGTTTTATATGTTTTCCAATAATTGAATTTTGTTCTCAGTGTATAAACTGCTCAGATGAATTTAAACTTCTTGATTTGAATTTGATTTGATAATAGTTGTCTGATTTCAATGCATGAACTACAATGTATAAACTATCAATATACTCAAGTGTCATTTTTATGTGTTTTTAAATGCTTTTATTGTATTTCTGATGTACCAATAATGTTTTATACTGAAATGCTAGATAGAACCAGCATTATGCGAAAATACATTTCTCAGTGATTGAACTGTGATCAATAATGTGTGAATTTATCCATATCGAATTTTTATATGATTTCCAATGTTTCAACTCCATTTCAAATGTGTTGACTATTGTTTACACTGTAATGCTAGTTATAACTAGCATTAAAATGAAATGATAAGCAGATATAGGCAATTATGGATATGGTAAGTGCTGGGGTAGAAACATGGAGATAGTGGTTTTATTGTAAGTTAGGAAGGAAAACGCAGTGGGTTGTTGTATGGTGATAATGGAAGCGTTGCTGCATTAAGAAAATGGTGAAGATGTCAGCAATTTAGCAGTGGAAGTTTGAGTGTGGGATGTATACCAGCAGAAAAGCAAAGATGTAGTTTAAAATGAAGTAGCAAGCAATAGTGGTAGTTTAAGTAGTAAAAGGTAGTATAATGTTGGGGTGGTGATGAAATATACAGGGTGGAAGAAGTAATTAATAGATGACTGGTATACACATTTGTGACTGAAGTAAAGAGATTAGTTTGCACAGTAAGTAAAGTAGTTGTTGAACACACCGTTTTTCTCCAGCAGTGTATGTTGTTTTATGTTATTTTCTGAAACAGAGAGATGCAATCTGCATAATGAAGATATCCCATTTACAAATTACTATTAATTATTTTTTCCAACTGCTGTTTCTAACAATAACAGAAGATATTCAGATGCAGTGTAGAAGAAATATGGGAACAGATGTTCCACAATATCATATAAACAATACATCATCATACTGGAAAATCATTACAAAACCACTTAAATAATCTAACCAAGTAAACATATATACAGTATATCATCATCATCAAATCAATTCATTCTTGCTCAAAAGCTTACTCAGTTGTATACAATGACAGATGATGGATTTCAACGACAGAAAACTGAATACTAATTATAATTAAATGCTAGTTACAACTGGTATTCAATTGAAATGATAAGTACATATAGCATTGAATACAAAAATCAATACCAAAATGCAGAGGAACATCAGATATCACAAATTTAAAAAAAATAACCAAAACATTTCACATTTTATTTTCTAATGATTTCACAAAGTATAACTGCATTTTTCTATAAGCTTTAGCAGCTGTACACTTAAAAAACTTCTCAATTACAGTAACAAAACACATAAATTTTCTTAATTTTTTGAAGAACGAAGACAATTCCTTTTGTTGTGGCCAACTTCGTTACACTGACTGTATCTGTTTCTTTTACTTTGAGAATATCCAAATCCACCACGCCTCTTTGTAGATGGTGTTCCAGCACCACGAATTTCTTTAGGAGGCCAAATCAAATCATCATTTTCAGCAGCAATTGGCTTATCAAAATCTGGAGTTGGATTGATAGTATTAGCATATGAAGATCTAAAAGCATTAACAGTGAAATAGTCCTCCACAAAATCATAAACTGATAATCTACACTTGTTAATGCACTTAATTGCATGAGCACATGGAAAACTAGTAACTCTCCATTGATTACAAGTGCATAAACAATTTTTAAGATCAACAACCTGTGACTTAGGAGATTTAGCTTCAAACACAAATTCCGAAGACTTAAAAACATCCCAACCAAAGCCATCATGTACTAACTTTGACAAACGTTCCTCCATAACATGACAAAGATATGTTATCCATAAACAACATTCCTCTCTTCGTCTCGCCATTTGCTCCATAACTTTCACACGAATACCATCCAAACAAGAAGTTATAGGCATAACTCTATCTTCCAAAATCCATGAGTTGAAACTTTCTGAAACATTAGAAGAATACTCACCATAACGCTTTCCTTAAAAAAACAAATCTGCCTAATGGTCAAACGGTTTATCTTTTTAAAAAATTTCTGCTGATGTACCCCCAATATCTTTAAATTTGGAAAGATATCGCTCAAAATCATACACATTAGAAGCTCTAGCACAAAGTTTGAACAACTCCACAATAGATGAATCACCTTGGGCCGCCTTGACAACAGTACCACTATTCTGTTCCATATGAAGTAAAAAATAGCTATGATATGAAGAAGGAAATATTTTGGGAGCACCTAAAACAAGACCCCGTGTAACGACCCAGAATTTTTATTAATTAAAATTTGAATATTTAATTAATTTTAAATATTAATAAGTGAATTTATAAGTCGAATAAATTTTTATTTGAATTATTGGATTTAATTGGATAATTAAATCGATAATTTAATATGTTAAATTATGGAAATAATTGAAAATTGAGTTAAATATGATTGAAAATGATTTGTAAAATTTTATTTTATCATATGGAAGTTAGAAAGATATTTTAGAACTTTTAAAATCGAATTAAAAGTTAATTTGTGAAAATTGAATATTTTAATAATTAAATCGACTAGTAAAAATAGTCAATTTTTGAACAGTCTCAGAATTGAACGAAACTAGTTCCATTGGATCCGTAATAGTTAGTTATTACCGGATTTCAAATTTCGTGTCAATCGGAGTTATCGTTTGAGCGTGGCAGCTCGAAACGCATCAATTTATTTTTAATTTAAATTTGACGAGTGAAAATAGCCATTTTTCAAAAAGTCTTGGATTTCGACGAAACCAGTTTCATCGGATCCGTAATGTGATATTATTGTAAGGTTTCAAATTTCAAGTCAATTGGATTTACCGTTTGTCCGGTACAAATTAAAACGCCTAGAAAATCGCTTAAATCGGTTTAATTCAAATTGAGCGTTTATAGCCATAACTCGCACATACTTCCGAATTAGCTTCCGAAACCTGTTCCATTGTGTCCGGAACGCGGGGTAAACCCTAGAAACGCTGGTTACGGCGCGTAAATCGGAGTTCGGAATTTCTGGAATAAATAGTGTTTCGGTTTTCTCTATAAATAGCCCCTCACTCAAGAAAATAAAAAAAAAAGAAATATTTAACCCTAGCCGCCACCCACATAACCCACGGCCAGAAACACGCGACATTCATCCCTCCAAATCTCCAAATCCGTCGACAATTAGCCTTAGGTTTCAACTAGAGAATTGAAGAGGGCGATGAGAGCTAGAGATTCAACGGTTATGATCGAATATGGAGTCGTGTGGAGGAAGCTACAGGGCCGCGTCCTCCATGGCCTGCGCACGCGTTTCTTGATGGAAGGGGGGGCCGAGCTTGCTCTCCTTGGGGCCGAGCATGGTGGAGAGGTAGGGCTTCGACATGGGAGTTGCTGATCGATGTGTAGTGGCGTGTGGTGGCTCGAATTCCTAACCCTAATTCCTTTGATTGGGTTCGGCCTCATTCGTGTTATCTGGAGATGCAAACGTGAGGGGAGAAGAACAACGTGAGGCCTTGGATGCAGATCACACGGCCAGGATTAGCTT
This sequence comes from Allium cepa, assembly GCA_030765085.1. Classification (NCBI taxonomy): domain Eukaryota; kingdom Viridiplantae; phylum Streptophyta; class Magnoliopsida; order Asparagales; family Amaryllidaceae; genus Allium; species Allium cepa. The sequence continues at coordinate 874,210,695 of CM060943.1, forward strand.
AGGTATAAAATTAGTTTATTTATGTTGTAAAATGTTATTAAAATCGTGTACAAACTTCAAAAATCAATATCTTTTTCATACGAGGTCGAAAACGCGCGAAACCAGTTGCGTTGGAATCGTATGGACGAGCACTACGCGATGGAGTTGGTTTGGAGTCGTTTGGAGTTAGTGAGAATTTTGGGTAAAATTAAACGCGTGTTTAATTTTATTCGAAATAAAAGCTGAAACGGAAATTAAAATCAAGGTGAGAACTTCTCACTCAATCGAATCAGTTTCGATTTTATTTTAAATAGCTAGATTTAAAATATTTGAATGCATGTTTGAATGTTGATTGATATCTATTGATTGTTAAAATAGACATTATACGCCGTTAGTAAGCGGATGTTATTTATTAAAAACATATACCGCGAATATTTCATAAACAGTGAAATTGGTATTATAAATAATATCAATATATATATATTGGTATATGTATATATTGCAGTCGTTGATTTCCCACATTTTTTGTTTAGCGGATGAGACCCTATTACGCCGTTATTAAGCGGATAATATTTAAAATCCCATATATCGCGATAATTTCGTACTGGAGCGAAATTGGTATTGTGCTAATGTTTTTGGATGCAGGGAAACAGGTTGGAGGGATCCAACTGGATTCCTCAACAGTTTTTATTTGATTTCAGATATTTTGATATTTGATGGATTTTCATATTGATATATGATATCGTTGTAGTCGTGATTGACTATTTGGTATGTAGCATCATTGGACCCAAATTTTAGGATTTTAAAATGATTTTTAAAGTGATTTTTGAAAATATACTATATTTTTGGAATTGATCTATTTTAAATAAATAAACGTTATAATTTTTAATGTTATAAAAATTATGGTTTTTGTGAAATATAGTTAAAAGTTGATTTTTGAGAAATGTGAATTAATGATTTTTATAAAATAGTTTAAATTGGAGTTTTGAACATATTATAAAAGTTTAAATATAGGATTTATAAAATAATTAATTATTTTATAAATCAAGAGAATGGTGAAATTATAAAGGAATTTAAAGACGTTTTAGAAGAATAATATAAATTGATTTATATTAAGAGATTTATAAATGGATATTTATAAATTGAAATATAGACATTATAAAACGAGTTTTTATAAGTGTTTGAATGAAGTGAAAATGAATTTCATAAATGAATGAAATTTATAGAATATAAACTGTGAAGTTATAAATAAAATTTATAAATAGTAAGATTTATAAATTGGTGAAGTTAATTGAGGAATAGATTTGGGTGAATAATTGAATCTTATAAGTTATAAGATTTATAATTATGAAGTTCAAAGGAACGATTTTTGTAAACGAATAGATTATAAGTATTTAACTTATAATATGAACTTTTAGTTTATAATTAAGTTATAAACTGGAATAGGTTAATAAAAGAATTTATAAAAAGGAAGTTTTTATAAATAAATAGAAATGGAATTTATAAACGTTGTTTTATAAATTCGCAAATGACTTATTTTGATAAGTAAATTGTTGAAACCTATAAATGGAGTTATATTCACATTTTTGAATAGTGAATAATCCTTTGAATTAAAAGGAATAAAAGGATGAAATTGTTAACGTAGTATATTCACGTTTTTGAATAGTGAATAACACGTTAAAGAAATTGTTTTGGATTTGGATGTTTTGAATTGAATTAAAACGATCTAACGATGTTTTAAAATGTGTTGAGATTCGAAACCATAGATTTCAACATTTATTGTTGAAATAGACGTTTTCGAGAAATAAAAGGAAATGGTGGACTATAACACTGTTGTTATAGTAAATGATTTCCGAAAGGAAATGTTTTGAATAGTATTGGGATTTATATATCTATTTTAATTACGAATCCCTATACTAGTGAATTTGGGTTGTCGTAACGATGTTTTACGCAACATTCGTTTTGACCCAAATAAATATGTTTAAGTGAATGATTTCCTTAATAGAATGAAATATATACTTAATTCGATTTAAGTATATTGAATATTTTCCAAGCGTAGAAAATAAAAAGATTTGTGAATTACTTATTTAATAAGTATGGAAATGTTTTCCAATATGAAGTGAATAATTAAAATTTATCTTTTTGAAGATAAATTGAAATGGATAATTGAAATGATATGCATGGATATTTTGAAATATAAATTCATTATGGAATTTATAAATAGAAAGTGGAATTTGTATGAAAATAAATATTGATTTATTTTTGAAGTGTTGAAATTATATATCTTGTAAAGATATTTTGGAAAATAAATAATTTGGAAAATTATTTGGAATCTGGTGGTGTGTGCATATCCAGTGATAGTTCAATAACCGACTATCAATATTTCCCTTTGAATGGGTAATTGATATGATTTGTTTGAATGTGAATGCTACACTTATTTTTGAATAAGCGCTCACTATTCGGGTTAACCGGGAAAGGACCATGGGGTCGTATAACCCATTCCGAATATGTGATACATCGTTATAATTGCATTGAAGATCGGTGTTGAAGACCCGGTATTTGCGAGAGCGATAGGATGACCTATCGATTGTCTCTGCACCGAGTTGCAACGGTATAGAGACTCCCTAAGTGATGGGAAATCCGATCAGGATTGTGAATATCCGGATTGCAAGGACTTCTTTGTAAGTGCCTTCGGTTTTGTTCGATCCCGGAACAGACTTGTATGGATTGTATGTCTGACATTACAAGTTGAGATATAAAGTCGATTTCTTTCAAATATATTTCTGTTGGTGGCGAAGAATTTATTCTTTAGCTTAACACCCTTCTCTGAGACGTACGAGCTCAGAGGTTATATAGTTGAAGTTATCAGCGATATATTCCCAATTTGGTAATGTGACATGCTGAGTGATGCTGAAATGATCATTGTGTTGATTATTGTGATAGGATCATTTATTTAATCGTCTATATTAGTGATCATTGTGTTGATCATTTGTTGACCCAAAGCATGGCTTTTGTATAAAGTATGTTTTTTTGGACGTGACTTCGTCGAGCCTCACACCCCGGAAATGGTCAAAACAGGAAAGATGCGGCAAGGTTATGAGGGGTAGCACCCTTTAGGGTATGTACATTTCCTTCTGGATAGAGGTGGTATCATGGTATGGAGCCCAGATATTTAACCTATGTGGTTACTACGAATTTATTACTTTGTGGTTGTTGGTTTTCGGGATCCCGTGAGAAAGGTCGTTTACGATCGGGGAATGACATGCTCGTGTCAGTAGTTACCCAGTTAGGGGTAACCCGGCCTTGTGTTGGCAGAGTTCCGGTTTGGTTCTCGGGGATGTCTTTCCAAAGGCATTCTCATGTGGCAATGGGAAGTTCCTTGGCCTGACCATTTGTTGGAAATCCAATTCCCAATACGAAACTTGTACGGTTTTAGTTGTAGAACCTTCCATTTACTTATGGTGGTCACCACTGTTTAGATGGTAGCTATAGTAGGCATAGTTCGAAATGTCTATGTTGGCTAAGATTTATATTCTACTTTCGAAATGAATTTTTTCCCCTACACTATGCACTAATAATAATATCAAATGTTATTTTAAATGCGTATCAAGCATCTTTGACTATCATAAGGAGAAATCTCCTCCGATTCTGCGTTTGCATGTGTGTGTGTGCGGGAGGCCTTATGGTAGTCTCATTTTTAAAAGCATTGCGAATTGAAATAAAAATATTCCTCTATTTTGATTTTAAAGATAAATAAACTGTTTTGAGTTCTCACACCAGTCTCATGACTGACTTGGAGTTTATTGTTTTCCTTCCTAAACTCTGGGTGCCCACCAATTTCCACACGGGCAGTTAAGAGTTAAGGTTTATCAGGATATTCTGGATATTCTGGAGTTGCTGGAGGCAAGCCGGATGGCATGACGTATTACTAGTTATATAGTATTTCTTTTTCCGCTGCACTGTTGTTGTTGTATGTTGTTGTACACTCTGATGATGATATAATGTAATGAAATGTGATGTAATGTAATAACTGATATAGTTCTTTGTTTAAAATTATTCATTTATTATTATATGTTGTTCCGCTGCGAATTGTGAGATTCTGATGTTGTTCTGTTGTTTTCTGTTCCGTTCTATTTTCTTTTTCCTCTATTCTCTTTTTCTTCTATTTTAAAAATTCTCCTATTTTATGTCCCCCTCCATTTTCTATTATTTCTATTTTAAAATGTTCTATCTTCTTTCCTCTCTTCTTCTGCCTTTTTCTTTTCTTTTTCTTAAAACCCCTAAGGGTTCGTATTTTCGTTCATCTTGAATTAAACAAAGGAGATTAGTGTCTATTCAAGGAGTACGGATTTACGGGTCTTTACACCCCGTTGACGATCAGACATAAAAACTAAAGACCGATCTTCATTAAGCATTCCTTTCAAATGGGATAAAAACCAAGACTAATTAGATTCATTTTCGTGCGAAACTATTCCCATAGCAAGAGGAAAGAAACCTACAAAATAAATAATTAATGACAGCTCAGTAATAAGAAACATGAATTATATTGAACATCAAAACCATTATTAAAGGTTAACAATTTCTATTATACACAATTAAAGTAAATTCAAAATGATATATGAATATAGCATACGTTATTTAAAAGTCTTTTAGTTACTGCTGCATAAAATTTTAGTTCATGTTTTTGTAAACATTTCTACCATAAACATTTGTAGTATAACCAGGTCAATCATTTAATAAAATAAAGCCAACAATTCTTATGTAAACATGGCTGCATTATAATTATGCACAACTTTGAATAATGATAGTTTAATATATCATCACTAGAAAAACAAATGAGTAAATAAAAAAACTAAAACGAAACTCATACCTTGATTACCATTTTTAGAAGTAGCAGCTAACAAAACACCCGGTCTTCCCTTTAAAGCAGCTGCGGTTAAAAATATTAATAGCCGACAATGTTTAAATCCAAGTAGACAAGCACCAAAACCAATACAAACTCTCTCAAACTGATCAGTTGAAGCATTAACTTCCATGGCCACATAACTACCAGGATTATACTTTTGCAACGCTTCTAAATACCAATGTAAATCATTATATGACATAGCAGCATCGCCATATATTTCTTTCAAAGCCAACTGTTTTCCGCTATAAGCATAATAATATGAAAGATTAAAATTGTACTCTCTTCTAAATTCCTTCATAATATCTTTTGACTTCTTCATAGGAGCATCTCGAATTTGATCAGCAATCAAAGATTTAACAAATATACTTGAAATATTAACTTTATTAACATCTCTAAGACCGCCTCCACACGATGATCAAAATTGTAAGTTCTAATAAAAAACCGAGAGAGTAGACCGGGATCCGAAGAAGCATTAAGATAAAACTTACAACCATCCTTCAACCAAGAGCAGTTAACCGAAATTCTATCTGGAGAATTTCTTATTAAAATCAAATCATAACCATTTTTTATTTGATATGCCATTAAAAACATTCGAAAATCCTCAGCTCCATTAAAACAAAAACCAAGAAAATCCACGATAGTTTTTTGACAACCTTTCTTCAACATATCTTTCAAATAATAAGAAGAATCATCATGTGAATCACTATTTGAATCAGAATTACTACCAATTGAAGAGCTTTGAACACTTGCATTGCCTAAACCACAGCCAGTAATATCAGCTTCCTTAACACAAACATTTTCCTTAACAGTAAATTTAAAATATTGACTCTTCTTGAAAATTAGAAAACACACAGTACTAATCAAATCTGAATCAGTATCAATGATTATATTCTTATTCTCAAGAACATAAGAAATCTCAATAGAAAATGGACTAAGATGTGGCCAAAGTTCATTGATTTCAGTCTTAACACCAAACAAAGAGGAGCCCATCGTGAGTCGAGTAGATTAACAATTCTCATTATGTTCAAAAATAACTAGCAAACTTTTTGCTTCATCATCATAGATATCAGTACTGCAAAAGAAATTAAAAAACCAGTTAACAAACTTACTTAATGTTATGACACAACAACGACAAAAAATGTTAAATTAACATAGCATAACAAATCGAAATCAAATTAAGAGCTAAATAAAAGAAATATAAATTAATCAAAAAGCAGATGATAAATGAACATAGCACAATCAAATTACAACAAAATATGAATACAACAACAAATAATGCTATATAAATATAGCATAACGAAAAAAACTACATATGAAATTCACTCGTAAGATAGAAGAACAATGTAACGACCTAGAATTTTGAACAATTTAAATTGAAATATTTAATTAATTTTAAATATTTGAATGATGGTTTGACTTGAATTTCAAATTATCAGAATAAATTTGGCGATTAAATTTTAGAATTTAATCTATTGAAAGTTGAATAAAAATTTGAATCTTTGATTTTAAGCTGATTAAAAATATTTCAAAGGCTTGTAAAATTTATATTGATAATACTGAAGATAATCAAAGCTTCAGAATTGAATTTGAAAGTGAATTGTTCAGTTTTGAAAATATATCGTTTGAATCGATATTTAAAAATAGCCGTTCGAGGCACAGTCTCAGAATTCAACGAAACTAGTTCCATTGGGTCCGTAATATTGAATTGTTACCGGATTTCAAATTTCGTATTTTTCGGAGTTGTTATGTGAGCATACGACGTATAAACGCGTTGAAAATTTTCAACGATTTAAATTTAAATTTATTAATTCGTCAACATCAGCACGTTGCCTTTCCTAAAGTCACGCCTAAAATCGCGCCCAAGGTAGCGGCAAGATCGTGCTAAGCATGGCCCTGTCGTTTGAAAAAAATAATAATAAAAGCAAATCCATCTTCGTTCCTCCTTTATTTCAAACAAGAAAAATAAAATCGAGCAGTTTAAATCAATGGTCGATACCTCTGCGACTCGTTCAAAACAAGCCATCTCCTTTATTTCTTCCCCTTTCCCTCATTTGACTTTAATTCGATTCATCAGTTCAAACCCATACTCTCGTTCGAAAATTCAAATCAATGGCCGAGTTTCCTCTATCAAATTCATTCGAATAAAAAAAAAGAAAAAGAATCATCAAATCGCGATGGAGGCGGCGGTCCAAGCGAACTCGAGCTCGCGCGTGGCGTAGGGCGTTGGGTTTGGCTCGACGGTAAGATTCTGGTGACGTCGAGCAAGGCTGATCGATTTCGCGATCGAGTTTTAGGGCAGCGCGTGGTGGGGTTTGCGACGTATGGTGCTGGGGAACTCACGAAGCTCGCGGCGGCGAATAGCTCGCGAGATGGAATCACTGGAGGGGGGGTCGGCACTGATGGATACGTGGGTGGTCGATCGCGTGAACGAAGCTAGGGCTCGTTCGATTCGAACATGACTTTGAGGTATAATTATATTTATCAAATTTATATATATATGTAGATTATGTGTAAATAATTTAAATAGGTATAAATCAAGAAAATGCAGTCAGTAAGATATTTTGAATCTGTTTATACAGGAAGGAAAAATAATATTAAAAAAAGGAGAAAAGTTTTAAAAGGGTTTTAACAAGTTTTAGATATTTTAAAAAACCGTCTGTTTAGTTGTTTGAAAGGAAAAGAAAAATTTATAAACAGAAAATAAATATATGTGTAAATGAGATTTTAATTTACAGTAAAAGGAAAGTTAGTTTGAAAGTAAAATGTTTAGTTAAATAAATTTATTTAACAGAAATTTGGTAAAAAGGAAAATAATGATAAAGAAGAAAAATTGTTTAATTTAATTGTTTAGAAATGGTTAGAGAATATTAGTGTAAAAAAAATTAAGTCACAAGTTAATTAAATCTAAATTTATTTTTCTGTTACTAAGAATAATTTATTAAAAGAAGAAAATTAGTTTAAAATAAAATCATTGGTTAATTTAAATTATCAAATAGAAGCTTGTTTAAAAAATTAAAAGTGTTATTTTAAAATAAAATAACGGGTTAATTTAAAGTATTCAAATATTACTTAATTTGTATAATATTTATACAAGGTATAAATCAAGATGGAAAATGGATTGCTAATGAAAGCAAAGGTGAGAACTTCTCACTCAAAAATTTATAAGTTGGATTTGCAGTTATTTATTGATTGTTGTTTGGTTGTGATATTAGATATAGTAGGATATATCTATATATATATAGCAATATATATATATATATATATATATTGGCATATGTATATATTGAAGTTGATTGATTTTCCGCATTGTATAGCGGATGAGACCCTATTGCGCCGCCTATTAAGCGGATAATATTTTATAAAATCCCATATACCGCGATATTCCACCTCGAAGTGGAATGGGTATTGTGCTAATGTCTGTGGATGCAGGGAAACAGGTTGGAGGGATCCAACTGGATTCCTCACAAATATTTATTTGATTTCAGATATTGTGATATTTGATTGTTTATCATATCGATATATGATATTGGAAAGTCGTGATTGACTATTTGATGTGTTGCATCATCGGATCCAATTTTGAAGTTTAAAAATAACGATTTTGATTTTTAAGGGATTCCTAAAGTGATTTTTGAAAGTATACGTTTATAAAATATTTTTTTGAATTGATTTATCTTAAATAAATAAACGTCATAATTTTAATATTATAAAATTATATTTTTGAGAAATACGGTTAAAAGTTGATTTTTGAAAATAGGGGATTAATGATTTTATAAAATAGTTTAAATTGGGATTTCTGAATTTATTATAAAAAGTTTAAAAATAGGATTTATAAAATTTGATCATTTTATAAATCCAAATGATGAAATTATAAAGGAGTTTAAAGACGTTTTAAAAGAATAATATAAATTGATCCATATAAAAGATTTATAAATTGATATTTATAAATTAAAAATATTGGAATTGTAAAACGAGCTTTTATAGGTGTTAGAATGAATTGTGAATGAATTTCGTAAATGAATGAAATTTATAGAATTATAAACGGTGAAGTTATAAATGGAATTTTATAAGCAGTAGGTTTATAAAATTTGTAAGGTTATTAAAAGAATAGATTTTGGATAAATGAATCTTATAAGTTATAAGATTTATAAATTTGGGAAGTTTAAAAGAACGTTTTTGCAAACAAATAAATTAAGTATTTAATTTATAATATGAACTTTTAGTATATCATTGAGATATGAAATTGAATAGAGGAAATTATAAAAGGAAGTTGTTATAAAATAAATAGAAATGGAATTTATGAATATTGTTTTATAAATACGCAACGACTTATTTTGATAAGTAAATTGTTGTAACTTGTTAATGGAGTTATATTCACGTTTTAGACAGTGAATAATCCTGTAAAACAAAATGTATAGAAATGATGAAATTGGTCAACAAGTATATTCACGTTTTTGAATAGTGAATAAGATGTTAAAGAAAATGTTTTGGATGTGATGTTTTAAATAGAATTAAAACGATCTAACTATATTTTTAAAATGTATTAACTATCGAAACCATAGATTTCAACATTTATTGTTGAAATAGACGTTTTCGAGAAATAGAAGGAAATGGTAGACTATAACACTGTTGTTATAGTAAATGATTTTCGAAAGGAAATGTTTTGTATAGTATTGAGATTTATATATCTATTTTAATTTCGAATCCCTATACTAGTGATTTTAGGTTGTCGTAACAATGTTTTACGCAACATTCGTTTTGGCCCAAATAAATATGTTTAAGAGAATGATTTCCTTAAAGAATGAAATATATACTTAATTTCGATTTAAGTATATTGAATATTTTCCAAGTATAGAAAATAAAAAGACTGGTGAATTACTTATAAATAAATAAGTATGGAAATGTTTTTCCAATGTGAAATGAAAAGTTTAGAGAATTTATCTTTTTGAAGATAAATTGAAAATGAAAAATTGAAAACGTATATTCATAGTTATTTTTGGAAATGTAAATTCAATATGGAATTTATAAATGAAATTGGGAAAATGGGTTTAAAAATAAATATTGATTTATTTTTGAAGTATTGAAAATTTATATCTTGTAAAGATATTTTTGGGAAATAAATAATTTGGAAAATTATTTGGAATCTGGTGATGTTGTGCATATCCATTGATAGTTCAATAACCGGCTATCAATATTTACTTTTGGATAGGTATTTGTTGTGATTGTTTGAATTTGAATGCCACACTTATTTTAAAATAAGCGCTCACTATTCGGGTTAACCGGGAAAGGACCTTGGGGTCGTATAACCCATTCCGAATATGTGATACGTCGTTATGAATTGCATTTGAAGACCGGTGTTGAAGACCGGATATTTTCGAAAACGAAAGGGTTTCTTGTCGATTGTCTCTGCACTGGCTGATCCCCGGTATAGAGATCTCCATATGTGATGGGAAATCCGGACGTGATTAGAGATTATCCGGATTGCAAGGACTTCTTTGTAAGTGCCTTCGGTTCTGTTCGATCCCGGAACAGACTTGTATGGATTGTATGTCTGACATTACAAATTGAGGTATAAAGCTGATTTCTTTCAAATATATTTCTGTTGGTGGCGGAGAATTTATTCTCTTAGCTTAACACCCTTCTCTGAGACGTACGAGCTCAGAGGTTATATAGTTGAAGGTTATCAACAATATATTCCTAATTTGGTATTGTGACATGCTGAGTGTTGCTGTGAAATGATCATTGTTTGATCATTTGTGATATGATCATTTGTTTGATCACTTATCTTTGTGATCATTTCTATGATCATTTGTTGACCCAAAGCACAGCTTTTGTATAAAGCGTGGCTTTGTGGACGAGACTTCGTCGAGCCTCACACCCCGGAATGGTCAAAACAGGAAAGATGCAGCAAGGTTATGAGGGGTAGCTCCCTTTAGGGTATATGCATTTCCTTCTGGAAAAGGGTGGTATCATGGTATGGAGCCCAGATACTTACTCATGTTGAAACACTTATTATTATGGTGTGATGTTGATTACGAGCGTTCGGTTAAAGGTCCCAAAGGACCGGGGGATGGCATACTCGTGTCAGTAGTTACCCAGTTAGGGGTAACCCGGCCTTGTGTTGGCAGCGATCCGGTTTGGTTCTCGGGGACGTCCTTCCAGAGGCGTTCTCATGTGGCAATGGGAAGTTCCTTGGCCTGACCATTCGTTGGAAATCCAAAGAAACAATACGATCTTGTACGGTATTAGTTGTAGAACCTATCATTCACTTATGGTGGTGCCCCACTGTTTGGATGGTAGCTATAGTAGGCATAGTTCGAAATGTCTATGCTGGCTAAGATTTATATCTTTATTTTCGAAATGATTTTCTCTACACTATGCACTAGTAATAATATCAAATGTTCTTTTCAATGCGTATCAAGCATCTTTGACTATCATAAGGAGAAATCTCCTCCGATTCTGCGTTTGCATGTGTGTGTGTGCGGGAGGCCTTATGGTAGTCACATTTTTAAAAGCATTGCGAATTGACTTTAAAAATATTCCTCTATTTTGATTTTAAAGATAAATAAACTGTTTTGAGTTCTCACACCAGTCACATGACTGACTCAGAGTTTACTGTTTTCCTTCCTAAACTCTGGGTGCCCACCAATTTCCACACGGGCAGTCAGGAGACAGGTTTATCAGGATATTATGGAATTCAGGAGTTGCTGGAGGCAAGCTGGATGGCATGGCGTATTACTAGTATATAGTATTTCTTTTTCCGCTGTTTGTTGTTGTTGTTGTACACTCTGATGATATGATGTAATGTAATGTGATGTAATGTAATAACTGATATAGTTCTTTGTTTAAAGATTATTCATTTATCTATTATACGTTGTTCCGCTGCGATTGTGAGATTCTGATGTTGTTCTGTTATTTCTGTTATGTTCTATCTTTTTTTCTCTCTTCTTCTACCTCTTTCTTCTTTCTTAAACCCTCAGTGTTCGATTTTCCGGCATTCGACTGATCGGCATTCGATACAGTGGACGTATTGATGTCGATATTCGGGAGTCGAAGAATCGGGTCCTGACAAACAACAAAATTGTAAAACCTTAAACTATACTGAAGAAACAGAATAATACACAATAAAATCTTACCTTACCATTGAAACAAATCCAAAATAGGAACTGAAATCTGGAAGAAGACAAACTATACAACCTAGAAAAACAAAAAAAATAATTACTAATCGAACGATATTTTATCGGAGAAAGGTAAAAAGAAAATCGAAACAAATAAAAGTAATATACTTGAATGTAACGAAATTGTAAAGATCCAGAGCACGATGAAGATCGACGATGAAAAACACGACGAAGATCGATGACAATTGAGAAGATCGAATACAAAACGCGTCCTTGAATCGAGAAGATCGATGAACAAAGATCAGTAATATCAGAAAGATGGTGGAGAAGAAATAAAGACGAAAATTTAAATTTTACAGAAGTTTGTCCTTAGAACGAAAAAAAACATGCGCGTCCGTAGGCCCAAAAACAGAAATAAAAACTTCCTTCAGCCCATTTTCCTTATATATATGTATGTGTGTGTAACGACCCAAAATTTCTGTCATTTGAAATTCGTATGTTTAATTGATTTTAAATATTAACAAGTAAAATTTGTAAGTCGAATAAATTATATTTCGAATATTTAGATTTAATTGGATAATTAAATCGATAATTCAATATTTGAAATTACAGAAATAATTGGAAATTTGGTTTAATGTGATTAAAATTGATTAGTAAAGTTGTATTAAATCATATTGGAGTTAGAATAATGTTATAGAACTTTTAAAATTGAATTAAAAGTTAAATTGTAGAAATTGAATATTTTAATATTTAATTGACGAGTAAAAATAGTCATTTTTTAAACAATCTCGGATTTCGACGAAACAAGTTTCATTGGATCCGTAATGTTAAATTATTATAAGATTTTAAATTTCGTGTCAATCGGATTTACGGTTTGTCCGGGGCAAGCTAAAACGCGTTGAAATCGGTTTAATGAATTTTAAATTTAAATTAGTCGATTTGAAAACCTATCTTCCAAATATGATCGAATTGGCTCCCGATATATATTCCATTGCGTTCGGAATAGGGTAAAACATTATAAACGCCAGGCGGCACGCTTCGATTGGAGTTCGAAAAAATTTCGGATGAAAAGTGTCGTCGAATTTTCTATAAAAGGACCTAACTTTCTTCGTTTTACACAAACCCTAATTCTTCTAAGCCCTAGTCGCTAGCAAACAATTAATGGCCGAAATGCATCTTCGTTCTTCTTCAATTATCTTCCAATCCACACGTTAATTCAAGAAATCTTCAACTACGAAGTCGTAGATCATCGCAAGATCTTTGAAACCAACGGTTAAGATCGTAAATGGAGCTACGGATCATCATCAAAGTGGTCGCATTTTTGCTGCCTTCATGCACGTTTATATAGGCATAGGCTTGAACCAGCTTGGCCGGTCCTTGGCCGATGATGGGGGTCGAGGCAAGCTTCGCAACGGAGGTCGCCGATCGTTTTCAACCTCAATGTGGTGGCCGCGATAATTCGTTGAAGAGTGGCGGCTATGGGTTCATTTTGTCGCGTATATAACCTAATGGAGGAGAAAGGAAAAGCACGACCTTGATTTCGTCTCCACGAATGTGCGGCCAGATTTGATTCTAGGGTTAGAAACTAAAAATAAAAATTGAAATTGATTTATATTAATTCGTTTAAATTTTAAAACACTATAACTTTGTCATACGAGGTCCGTTTCGCACGAAACGAATTTCGTTGGAATCATATTCGTGAAACTACGCAATGGAGCTGAATTGGAGTTGATTGGAGCTAGTGTGAATTTTGGGTAAAATTAAACGCGTGTTTAATTTTATTTGAAATAAAACACTGCAACTGTATAGGAAGCAAGGTGAGAACTTCTCACTCAATCGAATTTGGTTCGATTTAAATTTTAAATAGTTAGATTTAAAATTGCTTGATTGCGTTGATTATATACTTGGATGATGAATTGCTATCTGTTATATTGAAATAGACCCTATACGCCATATATTAAGCGGAGGTTATTATATTAAACACATATACCGCAATATTCCACCTTGAAGTGGAATTGGTATTATATATGTACTTGGAGTTGATTTTCCCGCATTATATAGCGGATGAGACCCTATTACGCCGCATAATAGCGGATGATATTTTATATAAACCCATGTACCGCGATATCCCGTCTTGAAACGGGATTGGTATTGTGCTAACATCTGTGGATGCAGGGAAACAAGTTGGAGGGATCCAACTGGATTCCTCAAATAATTGAATTTGCTTCAATGTTATGTGTTGATTATTTAAAATCTCTATGTGATTATCTTTGTTATTGAAATAGTTGAAGGCTAAAATTTAGCCGAATATAATTTTGGTATCGTTAGATACCGGAAATAAATAAAGATTTGATTTTTGTAAATTCAAGTTGAAAGTTAATATTAAAATTTATTTTTGAGAATTGGATAAATTTGAAAGAAGGAATTCTAAAATAATAAAGTTTTATTTTTAATCTTATTGAATAAAATTTCAAAATATGGGAAAAGCTTTAATAAATGGATTTCGGGTAATATGATTCAAAGGTTGAAGAATTTATTCAAAATACAGATTTTAAAGAGTTTGAAAAATAAAAGAATTTGTTTCTTTAAAAGGAATTTATTTTTAAAAGGAAATAAATTTGGAAATCCATTTGGGAAATGATTTTAGTGATTGAAAATAAATCTTTTCAAAATCCATTTGGAAATTTATTTGCTGTTTTGAAATGAATTCGGAATCAATTTGAAAATTGATTTGGGGTTTAGAAGAAATTGATTTCAATTTGAGATTTGAATGAAATTCAATTGGTGTTTAATTTCTTGGAAAATCAATATGGAATTTGATTTGGTTGTTTTTGAAATCAATTGTAAAATTGAATTATTGTTGAAAGTGAATATTTGAAATCGATTTGAAAATCGTATATCAGTGGGTATTTGGAAATTTAAATTCACCATGGAATTTATAAAGGAAAGGGAAATTTGTTTAAAAATAAACATTGATTTATTTTTGAAGTATGGAAATAAATTTACGGATTTGGAACATAAATTTAAAGTAAATCGGTAAGGATTTATTTAATTGGTTTAAATGAACCATTTTGAAATGAAAGTGTATTCTCCCTGGAAAGCTGAATAAAATTTCTGAATAGCTTTGAAATATATGTATAATATTCTAGAATTGGTTTTGAAAAGGATACTTTGGAGAAATTAACTTCTTAAATTGTTTTAAATCCTTTAAGTAAAGATTTATTAAGTTGATATAGAAATGATTATTTCTAAGATTTAATCAATAATTGTTTTAGAAAATAGTTATTTAAATAGTTATACTCTATCTGCTAGTTTTATTTTGAAAATTAGTTTGGACTTTAGTTATATATAATATTGGTATAATATTTTTATAACTAATATTTTAAGTGAAGTGTTTAAAGAAAAATAGTTTTATTTCAAAGTGTTTTCCCATTATATTTTGGATAAGTGTTATAAATTATTTTAAAGTATTTGAACTCAGCAGATTTCCGGTGAAAATGAATAAATATTTGGAATTGTTTCCGCGTAAGGAAAATGATTTGAAATTTGTTTTCAAAAATTGTAAAGGTGAAAAGCGATTTGAAATTTGTTTTCAAATGGTTGAAGTGTGGAAAAATATATCTTGTAAAGATATTTTTGGAATATAAATAATTTTGAAAATTATTTGGAATATGGTGACGTTATGCGTATCTATTGATAGTTAAATAACCGACTATCAATATTTGCCTTTAAATGGGTATTTGTTGTGATTTGCTTGAATTCGAATGCTACACTTATTTTAAAAATAAGCGCTCGTTATTCGGTTTAGCCGGGAGAGGACCTTTGGGTTATGAATCCCATTCCAAATAGTGATACGTCGTAATGGATAGCATTTGAACACCGGTGTTGAAGACCGGATATTTTTGAAAACGGAAGGATTACCGTCGAATGTCTCTACATCGGCTGATCTTCGATATAGAGATTTTATCACCCTTTATGATGGAAGTCCAAACGTGATTAGTGAATATCCGGATTGCAAGGGCTTCTTTGGAAGTGCCTTCGGTTCCGTTCGATCCCGGAACAGACTTGTATGGATGTATGTTTGACGTTACACTTTGAGATATAAAGCTGGTTTCTATCAAATACATTTCTGTTGGTGGCGGAGAATTTATTCTCTTAGCTTAACACCCTTCTCTGAGACGTACGAGCTCAGAGGTTATGTAGTTGATGGTTACTAGTGATACATTCCCAATTTGGTAATGTGGCATACGAAGTGCTGCTGATCATTTGTTGATCAAAGCATAGCTTTTGTATAAAGCGCAACTTTGTGGACGAGACTTCATCGGACCTCACACCCCAGTAATGGTCAAAACAGGAAAGATGCAGCAAGGTTATAGGGAGTAGCGCCCCTTAGGGTATGTGCATTTCCTTCTGGATAGAAGTGGTATCATGGTATGGATCCTAGATACTTAACTTATGTGGATGCCGCAAATATATATGTATATATATATATATATATATATATATATATATATATATATATATATGACTTTGTGATTGTTGTTGGTTGAGGATCCTCGGATAAAGGTTGTTCACAACCGGGGGATGGCATACTCGTGTCAGTAGTTGCCTACTTTTGCAGAGGTAACCCCGGCCTCGTGTTGGCAGAGATCCGGTTAGGTTCTCGGGGCGTCTTTCCAGAGGCGTACCCATGTGGCAATGGGAAGTTCCTTGGCCTGACCATTTGTTGGAAATCCAAAGAAACAATACAAGCCCTGTACGGTTTTAGCTGTAGAACCTGCCATTTACTTATGGTAGTCACCACTGTTTAGATGGTAGCTAAAGTAGGCATAGTACGAAATGTCTATGTTGGCTAAGATTTATATTATACCTTCGAAATGTTCTTCCTGCACTTTGCACTTGTAGTAATAATATCAATGAAATTTTCTGCATATCAAGCATGTTTGACTATCATAAGGAGAAATCTCCTCCAATTCTGCGTTTACATTGTGTGTGTGGCGAGAGGCCTTATGGTAGTTACATTTTCTAACAGCATTGCGGATCTATTTTAAAATATTTCTTTTTTTTTTAGATAAACTATTTTAAGTTCTCACACCAGTCCCATAACTGACCTGGAGTTTATTGTTTCCTTCCTAAACTCTGGGTGCCCACTAATTTCCACACGGGCAGTCTAGTGTCAGGTTATCAGGTCATTCTGGAATTCAGGAGATGTTGTGGAGACCAGGAGCAAGCTGGATGGTGAAGCGTATCACTAGTACATAGTATTTCTTTTCCGCTGTTTGTTGTTGTAAACTCTGATAATGTAATGTAATGTGATGTAATGTAATAACTGATACAGTTCTTTTGATTTAAAGATTATTCATTTATCTATTATATGTTGTTCCGCTGTGATTGTGAGATTCTGATATTGTTTCTGTTGCTTCTTCTTTCTTTCTTTTTCTACCTCTTCTTCTTAAACCCTAAGGGTTCGATTTTCCGGCATTCGATTGTTTGGCAGTTGATACAGTGGACGTATTAATGTCGATATTCAGGAGTCGAAGAAACGTGTCCTTACAAGTTGGTATCAGTGCATTTGGTTAAGCGACAACCTTGGCTCTGTGGGAAATTACTCATTAGAGATAGAGTCAGTAGTACTCTAGAATGAGTGTAAGTGTAATCATAGTTATGGGCGCGTATTTGTTAGTGAATATAAAATTGTTTTGTATTGTGTTGACTTATCGGTTGATGGTTTATAGATTCAAGTCGGTGCAGTCTAGCTAACTGTGTCGATATGAGTTTCTTAACTCTTAAACATGATAAACCGACACGGTATTGTTCTAAAATTGGGTAAATGAAATAATTTTACCCAGACTATTTTGTAAGTAAAAGGAATGATTTTTCGAAAATTATTATGGTTTCTTGGTTGTTAGAAAGTGATAATATTAAATTATTATCATCGATTATTGAATAGGAAATTGAAATCATAATCAAAAGCTGAGAAATTAATCCATATACAAATGAGATTTGTAAATATCAATTGTAAATGTGATTCATAATTTGAAATGGAATTACAGAGTAATATTTGAAAACAAATTTAAAGAATTTGAAATTTTGAGATTTGGGAAATTCAAATTCTTTGGAGTTTGAAAATGATTTTCATGGGTTTTGGAAAATTGTTTTGAAGGGAAGAAAGCACTAAACTCTTTTCGCTCGCTGGAAAATAATTCCGATGATGATCGCGACATCATCGGTGTTCATTTTCGAGTTTCCATGAGAGGAATTGCTGCCGAATTATAATTAAATGGAAGTTGTTCATGAAATTGAGTTTGGTTTTGGAAATTCAAAAGATAATTTGAATAGATTTCAAAAATAATTTTCGAAAGATTGAAAAGACTCTGGAATGTTATATAAAATGTTTATGGAATAATAAATAAGTTTGGATGACTTAGGAAATTCAAATTTATACTGAAATTGACCTAAGTTAATTGGAATAAAGGTGAATTTTAAAAGTCTAATAGACTAAATGATTGGAATACAATTATTAAGTTGGAAAATAAATTGTGAATGAATAAATAAAATTTGCAATTGCAAGTGCAAGAAAATGAAATTGAATATTAATCAATCTAATGTAAATGAATTGATATGGAATAAGAGATGTAAATGTTAATTCATTAAAAAAACTAGTAAATTGGAGATTGAATAATTGAATGGAAGTCAATGAGATATTAAACCAATTAGAGATTGAAAGTGTTAAACCAAGTTGAAGTTAGACAAAGTGAATACGAATTGTTGAATGTAAATTTAATAAATTTGGTTGTATTGAATATACATTGATTGCTATATGATGTTAGTTGATTGTATATAATTCATTAAGTGTTAATGAAATTGAATTGATAAATGGAAAGCTATGTAATTGAATTTGAATTGATAAATGGAAAGCTATGTAATTGAATTTGAATTGAAAGTGAACTAATGTGAATTGGTTGTAAGCAATTAAAATTTGTATCGAAACCTTATAAATTGCTTATGGGAATTATTTTGATTGCATTGCTTATGAAAACTATGTGTTTTCTATTGAAAATTAGTGAAATGTAAATGAATTTCCTATATATGCCACTTACATGTTTAAATTGAGTAAGTACAAGTATCGGGGCTGTAGTTGGCTGGATTTTGTCACACTAAAATGTTAATAAACAACTGCTTTGCTTAAAAATGCTAAAAAGGTACACTTACGCAATAAAAATAGCAAATACGAACCGTTTTTCGACCGTGTGGGTCGATGTATATATATTTATATCTATTGTGATATTGCAAAAGCTCCTCCGTACAAAGGAGACTCTGCCAAAATTTTCCGTAAATTTTAGGAGTTAGAAATATTTTGAAAATTTTTGGAAAATTTTGTTAACGAAAAGTCAATTTCTAAATTGAAATGAAAATGTAGGAATTAAACTAGAAAAGTGTAACCATCGGATTTTAGAAAAGTTAAGGAATTAAAATGAATCTGAAATCAAGTTGGAACGGTTTGTTTTTGAAAAGTTAATGGATTCTATAACTTTTTCTTACTTGGCAATTTCGAGGACGAAATTCTTTTAAGGGTGGAAGTTTGTAACGACCCAAAATTTTTGTCATTTGAAATTCATATATTTAATTGATTTTAAATATTAACAAGTAAAATTTGTAAGTCGAATAAATTATATTTCGAATATCTAGATTTAATTGGATAATTAAATCGATAATTTAATATTTGAAATTACAGAAATAATTGGAAATTTGGTTTAATGTGACTAAAATTGATTTGTAAAGTTGTATTAAATCATATTTGAGTTAGAATGATGTTATAGAACTCTTAAAATTGAATTAAAAGTTAAATTGTAGAAATTGAATATTTTAATATTTAATTGACGAGTAAAAATAGTCATTTTTCAAATAGTCTCGGGTTTCGACGAAACTGGTTTCATTGGATCCGTAATGTTAAATTATTATAAGATTTCAAATTTCGTGTCAATTGGATTTATGGTTTGTCAGGGGCAAGCTAAAACGCGTTGAAATCGGTTTAAGTGAATTTTAAATTTAAATTAGTCGATTTGAAAAACTCTCTTCCAAATACGATCGAATTGGCTCCCGATATATATTCCATTGCGTTCGGAATAGGGGTAAAACATTATAAATGCCAGGTGGAACCTTTCGATTGGAGTTCGAAATTTTTTTGGATGAATAGTGTCGTCGAATTTTCTATAAAAGGACCTAACTTTTTTCATTTTACAAAAACCCTAATTCTTCTAAGCACTAGCCGCCAGCAAACAATTAATGGTCGAAATGCATCTTCGTTCTTCTCCAATTATCTTCCAATCCACACGTTAATTCAAGAAATCTTCAACTACAAAGTCGTAGATCATCGCGAGATATTTGAAACCAACGGTCAAGATCGTAAATGGAGCTACGGATCATCACCAAAGTTGTCTGTTTTTGTTGCCTTCATGCATGTTTATCTAGGTATAGGCTTGACCGAGCTTGGCCGGTCCTTGGCCGGTGATGGGGGTCGAGGCGAGCTTCGCAACGGTGGTCGCCGATCGTCTTCAACTTCAACGTGGTGGCCGCGATAATTCGTTGAAGAGTGGCGGCTATGGGTTCATTTTGTTGCGTGTATAACCTGATGGAGGAGAAAGGAGAAGCATGGCCTTGATATCATCTCCAGGAACATGCGGCCAGATTTGATTCTAGGGTTAGAAACTAAAATAAAAATTGAAATTGATTTATATTAATTCGTTTAAACTTTAAAACACTATAACTTTGTCATACGAGGTCTGTTTCGCACGAAACGAATTGCGTTGGAATCGTATTCGCGAATAGTATGCACTGGAGCTGGATTGGAGTTGACTAGAGCTAGTGTGAATTTTGGGTAAAATTAAACGCGTGTTTAATTTTATTCGAAATAAAACACCGCAACTGTATAGGAAGCAAGGTGAGAACTTCTCACTCAATCGAATTTGGTTCTATTTAAATTTTAAATAGTTAGATTTAAAATTGCTTGATTGGTTGATTATATATTTGGATGATAAATTGCTATCTGTTATATTGAAATAGACCCTATACGCCATATATTAAGCGGAGGTTATTATATTAAACACATATGCCGCGATATTCCACCTTGAAGTGGAATTAGTATTATATATGTACTTGGAGTTGATTTTCCCGCATTATATAGCAGATGAGACCCTATTGCGCCGCATAATAGCGGATGATATTTTTTATAAACCCATGTACCGCGATATCCCGTCTTGAAACGGGATTGGTATTGTGCTAACTTCTTTGGATGCAGGGAAACAGGTTGAAGGGATCCAACTGGATTCCTCAAATAGTTGAATTTGTTTCAATATTATGTGTTGATTATTTATAATCTCTGTGTGATTATCTTTGTGATTGAAATAGTTGAAGGCTAAAATTTAGCCGAATATAATTTTGGTATCGTTAGATACCGAAAATAAATAAAGATTTGATTTTTGAAAATTCAGGTTGAAAGTTTATATTAAAATTTATTTTTGAGATTTGGATAAGTTTAAAAGAAGGAATTATAAAATAATAAAGTTTTATTTTTAACCTTATTGAATAAAATTCAAAATATGGGAAAAGCTTTAATAAATGGATTTCGGGTAATATGATTCAAAGGTTGAAGAATTTATTCAAAATACGGATTTTAAAGAGTTTGAAAAAATAAAAGAATTTATTTCTTTAAAAGGAATTTATTTTTAAAAGGAAATAAATTTGGAAATCCATTTGGGAAATGATTTTAGTGATTGAAAATAAATATTTTCAAAATCCATTTGGAAATTTATTTGGTGTTTTGAAATGAATTTGGAATCAATTTGAAAATTGATTTGGGGTTTAGTAGAAATTGATTTCAATTTGAGATTTGAATGAAATTCACTTGGTGTTTAATTTCTTGGAAAATCAATATGGAATTTGATTCGGTTGTTTTTGAAATCAATTGTAAATTGAATTGTTGTTGAAAGTGAATATTTGAAATCAATTTGAAAATCGTATATCAGTGGGTATTTGGAAATTTAAATTCACCATGGAATTTATTAAGGAAAGGGAAATTTGTTTAAAAATAAATATTGGTTTATTTTTGAAGTGTGGAAATAAATTTTCGGATTTGGAACATAAATTTAAAGTAAATCGGTAAGGATTTATTTAATTGGTTTAAATGTACCATTTTGAATTGAAAGTGTATTCTCCCTGGAAAGCCGAATAAAATTTCTGAATAGCTTTGAAATATATATATATATATATATATATATATATAATATTCTAGAATTGGTTTTGAAAAGGATACTTTGGAGAAATTAACTTCTTAAATTGTTTTAAATCCTTTAAGTAAAGATTTATTAAGTTGATATAGAAATGATTATTTCTAAGATTTAATCAATAATTGTTTTAGAAAATAGTTATATAAATAGTTATACTCTATCTACTAGTTTTATTTTGAAAATTAGTTTGGACTTTAGTTATATATAATATTGTTATAATATTTTTATAACTAATATTTTAAGTGAAGTGTTTAAAGAAAAATAGTTTTATTTCAAAGTGTTTTCCCATTATATTTTGGATAAGTGTTATAAATTATTTTAAAGTACTTGAACTCGGCAGATTTCCGGTGAAAATGAATAAATATTTGGAATTGTTTCCGCCTAACGAAAATGATTTGAAATTTGTTTTCAAAAGTTGTAAAGGTGAAAAGTGATTTGAAATTTGTTTTCAAATGGTTGAAGTGTGGAAAAATATATCTTGTAAAGATATTTTTGGAATATAAATAATTTGGAAAATTATTTGGAACTGGTGATGTTGTGCATATCTATTGATAGTTAAATAACCGACTATCAATATTTCCCTTTAAATGGGTATTTGTTGTGATTTGCTTGAATTCGAATGCTACACTTATTTTAAAAATAAGCGCTCATTATTCGGTTTAGCCGGGAGACGACCTTTGGGTCATGAATCCCATTCCGAATAGTGATACGTCGTAATGGGTAGCATTTGAAGACCGGTGTTGAAGAACGGATATTCTCGAAAACGGAAGGATTACAGTCGAATGTCTCTACATCGGCTGATCTCCGATATAGAGATTTTATCACCCTTTGTGATGGAAGTCCGGACGTGATTAGTGAATATCCGGATTGCAAGGGCTTCTTTGGAAGTGCCTTCGGTTCCGTTCGATCCCGTAACGGACTTGTATGGATGTGTGTCTGACGTTACACTTTGAGATATAAAGCTGATTTCTATCAAATACATTTCTGTTGGTGGCGGAGAATTTATTCTCTTAGCTTAACACCCTTCTCTGAGACGTACGAGCTCAGAGGTTATGTAGTTGATGGTTACTAGTGATACATTCCCAAATTGCTAATAATTCTGCACGATCTGGTATCGTACTTTCATCTCTAATTTTAATCTGCATTGTTAGTTGTTCGCATTTAATAAAAATTTCAAAAACAAAAACAAATTTCATCATAGTTGCATTGTTAATACACGTTTAATTTCTACTTTGTATTTCATCATATAATTTTGATTAATAATAACGGTTAGACATCGATAACACTTAATTGTATATTGACAATTTGTCTTCTTATAATAATTTAATTTCTTGGTGTCTAGGCTACGGCAGAGCAATAATTAGTTATAAATATTATGATGATTCGTAAATATTATATTTAATTGTTTCTCTGAAGGGACTTAAACCTTCAGCTGCATTGCTACGGTGATTCGTGGTGCACCGATAAATCCTGCCCGTTACTTGGCTGAGAACTATCTTGTTGATTTAAGACAAAGTTTGATTGTACAATTTTGGGTTAACTTAGGATAAATAATTTGTAATTAGACCCTTGCATTCATTTAGTTGCATTAGTTCATGCATTGTTAAAAACACAAACAAAAAATTTCAAAATCCAAAACTAAAAAAATTGTAAATATTCCTTAATTTTTATTAAATCCTTTCTTTTGAATTTTTTTATCAAAAACAAAAATCTAAAAAAAATTTACTTAGTGTTTTTTAAAAAAACAAAAATTCAAAAAATATATATAAAAATTTTCAAAAAAAAGTTTGAAAATCCAAAAAAAAATAATTTCCTTTTTGAAAAATAAATTCCTTTTGTAAATATTTTTCCTTTAAAAAAACAAAAAATATTATTGAAAATGTCCGAATTTCCATATTCAAATGAATTTTATGATAGTTGTGAAAATCAATATAATCCATATAATTTCACTTCAAATTCTTGTTGATATTTCAACAACAACTATTGTTTAAACGATTCGAATTTTGAACCACAAAATTTTCAAAATGATGAACAACCCTCAACTCTTGAAAATAGCATTTTGTCTTTACTCGAACTCTCTACACAACAAAATCAAAGGGTGTGTGATAAATCAATTCAAGGATTTCAAAACAATCAAAATTTGAATTCACTTAAAAATTCAAATGATTTCGAGTATAACCCGTGTCAATTCAATTTCGAACTCCAAAATGAATTTCAAAATCAAAACGAAAATGTAATCCACTTTTCAAATAATTTTGGCAATGGGAATAATATCAACTACGAAGCGAGTGAAATTTTTTGTTCCCAACAAGTCCAAAGTGAAAATTCTCAAGTTAATAAGTATAAATTGAATTTTGTTGAGCAAATGGACGAGATTTACGATGATCACACAGATTTGTTGTTTGAAATACATATGAAACCACATGAAAAACAAAACCAAATCCAACGTGTGACGAGTCAAACAATAATCCATCTTTTACCAAAATTGACGATTTTCAAATAACTATTTTTGAAACTGAAAATGACGATCTTAATGAAGTTGTTGAAAAATTGGTAATCACATTGGATTGCAAATCTTTTAAGGGTGGGAAACTCGATTTAAGATTCGATCTTCCTTTTCTCGATTTTGGAAATTTAACACAACAACTTTGGATTTTGAACTTGACACGTGCAATGAAGTTGTTAATAATTCAATAAAGGAAGAAAAATTCAATGAACACGTATTCTTTGGACTTTTCAAAAATGAGATGTTAAATTCTCAAGGGGAGGAGTTAAATCTCCATTTTGATTTTGAATTCGATAATTCTAAAGAAGTTTTCAATGATAAATTTGAATTTCAGTTTGGTAAAAATAAACTTGAACTTCAATCAATCGTTTTATCAACCCCGAAAATCATCGAAAATGAAACAACTAGTAAGATTTTTAATAAAGCGACATTCGTTTTACTAAATCAACATTCAACTTTGAAATCATGTATGGTTTAGTTTTTCGACCTTAATCTGTGTCTCGCATACTTGGCGAGACAAATGAATCAGTCTTTGGAAGACCGTTTCATTTACTTTTTAATGATATACTTTCTGATATCATGTAAATACTATTCATTTTCATATAAATAAAGTCCTTTTAATTTTTATTTTTATTTTTCTCCTTTCACTTTGGTTGACTGTGGGGACACAGTCAAAATCAAGTGTGGGAGGAGACTCATCTTCTTTTTGATTTTTCATGATTAATTTTTCATTTTTCTTCCAAAACTCAAAATATAATCTAAAAAATTTCCAAAAACAAAACCTTTTTTTAAGCATTTTGATTTATTTTTAAAGAAACACTATAAGATAGATATATGGTTTTGGTTTATTAAATTGATTTTGTTGAAAATTTATTTGCCTTAACAAAAATAAAAATGAAGTTTGATTATAAATAACGATGGTTTAACTAGTATATATGAAGATTCATACGTGTTAATTATGAAATACCCTAATTGAAAATCTTTGTTTTAAAAAGTGGTGAATTCAAATAGAAGGATATACCCTTTTTTTATCTTCTAAGTTAAATGGTGCTAAGATGATTTTTCAAAATTCTCTCTTCAAAAAAAAAACTAAAAAAAAAAACAAAAACAAAACAAAACAAAAAAATTCTTGTATATATGTATATATTTTTCTTAATAAACACCTAGAGTCGTGTGTTCACTCGCCATGCTCTGTACCCTTCTCACATAAGCCCGAAAGGTAGTGCACGATCGGTATATCTGGCCTCAGTTTATCTGTGTTAGGTGTATATACATAAAAATTTCTTTTACTAATAACGCCTACAGTCAATAAGTGTTCATACTTGTGTTTTCACTCGCCACGCTCTGTATTCTCCTCACATAAGCCCGAAAGGCCGTGCATGGGTAATATATCTGGCCTCAGTTTACCTAAGTTAGGCATATGTAAATATTGTTGATAAAATTTTCAAATAAAAATAAAATAGAAAGAGTAAGCAAATGAAATCCAAGCACTATTTTAACTTGTTTGATTTGACTTGTTATTGAAAAGAAATGAAAGTACCACTTTGACGAACTTTGATAATCGATAAGGATCCATTTCATAGTTACATTGTGTTACCAACCGAAACAACGAGTTAAACTATAGTCTATTTGTTATGATAACTTCGTTTTTATTGGAAATTTTGACGAGTAAATGAATTAAATTTTCAAGATAATAACCAAAACTTATATTTAACTTATTCGTGTCAAATTAATAGAAAATCCTAAATTTGTACATATTTTCGAAAATTTGCATTCATCTCATTATAAACAAATCTTGCATTTTGTTAATATTTTCATCTTGCGTTTGGATTTTTTGGGTAGTATCCACTGAAAACCCTCATGAGACAACACTCGTCCTACTGGAGACGCCTAGAGGTTTAACGGCTTGTTGCATATGCTCAATGCAATCGTGCTCCCTGCGAAAATGGATTTATCTTAGTTTTTCTTTATTCGAGGATGAATAAAAAGATAAGTGTGGGAGTATTTGATGTGTACGTAAATGTACATATTTTTACCACCATATTTAATCTATTTAAATTAAATAAAATATCATATCGGGTATTTTAACTTGTTTAAACCAAAATTCAAATTATTTTTGAATTGTCACATATTCATCTTCATATATAGGCAAAATGGTCATTTTTGTGCATTTATTAAATTGTGAGAATTTACTTGAAATTCTTCTATATTGTTTTGTAGGAAATTTAGTGAACTATACAAGTGGTTTCATGAAGATATATTCATGCACAAGAGTGAAGAGAATAAATAAAGATGGAAATAATTCAAAGCCATGATCATAAAGGACCCCACTTATCCACCTACTTTAATGTACACTTAGGAGCTTATGCACATGCTAAAAGGTCATTAAATCTTCATGCACACTTAATTGATGATTGTTTGAAGCTAATGATAACTTGGCCACCACACTCCGTAAGAGGGTATTTTGAGTAGTTCCCAAAAAAGTAAATTAGGGTTTCTAACTTGTATAAATACACCTTATGCTTCATGTACTCCTCTCTTCTTTAGTCTCTCTTCTCTTAGTTAGTTTAGACCAAAAATAAAATGAGAGCTCCTTTTCTTTTCATGACTACTTAGCCATTTTTATTTCATGTAGTTTTTCTTTTATGTAATGTTAGTTAATGTTCTTTTACATTTACATGCTCTCTTTGTTATTTTTTTAGTAGCTTAGTTTACTTTTCATGCAAGTAAA
This sequence comes from Allium cepa, assembly GCA_030765085.1. Classification (NCBI taxonomy): domain Eukaryota; kingdom Viridiplantae; phylum Streptophyta; class Magnoliopsida; order Asparagales; family Amaryllidaceae; genus Allium; species Allium cepa. The sequence goes on from CM060943.1 coordinate 874,238,218, forward strand.
TTAGTTTTTCTTTCATTTAGCTCGTTTTCCTCTTCTTTCTGTTTTATGTTGCAAGCTATATTTGTTGATTTGATAACAAATATGAGAGGCTAAACCCCTTCAATTTAGGGGTAATGAAGCTCTCTAATTATGTTGCTTCAACGTAACTTGTTAATTTTTATCTCTTTTGTGCTTAAAGAACGTTTATGTGATTTATTGTTCCATGTTGAATTTGATAGTCTACGTTGTTCATAACAAATAGGCTATGCTTTCATCTACATATGATGATGGTAATGAAGTGAATGTTGAAATTAAAATTTGATGGCCTATATTTCTAAACAATAGTTAATAGACCATGCTTAAAATAGATTTCATTTTCAACTTGTTGTCATTTTTCATGAGACTTGAGTAGCGGTTTATAGGTTGTGTTAAAGTTTGATGGCTTATGTTGGGCTAATTAATAGCACAAAATGCCATACTTATGATAAGCACATCATTTAAATTCACTAGTGATAAAAAAGAAGATCATAATATCATAATTTGTTGAGTTATATGATCTAGAGAGTGGAATTATCTCTAAATTGTCTTAACACTCTCATATTTTTATCAATCTTCTTTTGTCCTTTTTTCTCAAATTTTTAGCTAATCACTCTCAACTTTGGTATAAATTGATTGAATAGAGATTTAAAAGTCTAACAATTCCCTACGGATCGACCCACACTCGCCACGTACTATCTTTTATACGTCGTGCGTTTGCGGTAAAATTTAATTCAAAATTCATTGGAAATTTTCTAACTCGATATAAAATTTGTCGTTAAACAACCTACTGGATCCTTCTTGGTTCTAAATATTCACTCATTACCAATGATCTTCTACTTTAAGGCAAAGGATAAAGATATCAAATTTTATCATCTTATATAGATTTATACTGTAATTTATATCTTAAATCCACTTTAAAGTCAATATCTTCCGTGGACTGATGTATGTTGATTGAATCATCTCTACCAATCCATTACTTCCCATTATGGAGGATACTATATAGTCATCTGGAATAGCATTTCTTACTTTCCAAGTGGTTCTCCTTAGTGACTTTTCACCCTAAGGTTGTTGAGTTTGTTTTCTTGAAATATTAACCTAAACTTAAAGAGAATTTTGTTTAACATTGTCTTAATAAGATTCCTGATTTACATCTTGTTCAATGAAAGGAAGCAAAAATTATACATTGTTAGAAGAAGTAATATAGTTGAAATAAAACATAATGATTCCTCTTTATAGACCATGATCTATTTTTTAACACCTTGGAATTTTAATAATAAATTAAAATATTAGTAAAAGTAAAAAAATTAATTTACATAAAAGAACAAAATATGAAATTTTTACAAACTTTGGAATCAGGCCTCAAAAACTATTCCATTGTGTTCGAAATGCCATTTACAATTAGAAAAAATACATAACTTATTAATTTCGATAAAAAAGGTTGAAATAGCATCAAATATAGCCAGTAGCATTTACGTAAATTTGGATTTCGGGCTTACACACCAACCCCTCACTCTTTCTTGTTGAAAACCTAGCAATCACATATACATACATTTCTTCTTCCTGTCTCTCAAAACCTCATAAATTTAAACAAAACTTCAATTTTACTTAAAAATCTTCTACACCAAAATAAAATAAAATAAGGGAAATCAAATTAAAAAGAGAAAATCAAGGTTAGAGAAATAAAGAAAGGAAGGGCATTATAAATCAAGCCAGAAGAAAAATAGCTTTAAAATTGTGAGTTCATTTGTTACTATGTTATTATTTCATAGGTAATCGAATTTATTTATAATTCTTCATCACATAAAAAATCTTTGAATTTGGGATAGAAGTTTCATTGCAAAGTTTATTTTTATTTGTGTAACGACCCGGAACTTTGGGCAATATTGATTTAATAATCTGTAATGATAATTTAATTGATTTGATAAATTTTCTTTATAATTTTAATTTAAATTGGTGAAATTAATATTATTAAGAACAACAAATATTTAATCTGGTAAGTGTGATCAATATCTTTTAACAATTTAAAAATTGGTTAGAATTGTTTTTCAAAAGCTAATAAATTTTACTCTTTTATAATATATATATGTTTGATATATATTGTGAATGGGAATATCTTTTGTTTTAAATTAAAAATTGAATTTTCAAATTGTAATATATGTAAGCATATGTTATAATTTGATACTGTTTTGAAAATTTAGTTTAATCTATTAATAAATTATATATGAATGGATATTGAAATTTAAGCTTTGTTTAAAAACATAATGTTTTTCAAAAGAAAATTTAGTTTAATTCAATGGTTTCAAATATAAGATTGTTATTTATTTTTAATAAGATAGTTTAAAAATGGTTTAAACAAGCTTTGTTTTGTTTTCTTTTATAATGTTTAAAATTTTAAATGGTTATAAATGTTTATGTATAAGTTTTAGATTTTTTTTAATACATGCATAAGATTATATTTATATTATAATTAGTTTAGGATATTTTCTTTTAAAAGTAAACTTATTTACATACATGTAAGTATTTATTAATAAAGTAAGTAAATATGTAAGTTTTTATTTACATTTAAAATTAAATAAAATTCAATTTAAAAATACTTAATGACATGTGTAATCAAATTAACATATCTTAATAACACTTGTTAGTCAATTAAGGAGTATAAGTGACAAGTGTCTTTATTTTTAATTTCGTTTTTTTTTTAATTCTAATAAATATTTTGAGAAGAAAACTAGTTTTTTCATAACACTCTTATTACTTTGTTTTTTTTAACTTAATTCAAAACAGAAATTTATTCTCAAATCTGAAATTTAAGTTCTGCAAAGCAAAAGTAAATCAGCAACTTCAAATCTAAAAAAGCAAACGATGATCAAAATTTGAATTTAATTTAAACCTACAAAGTGAAAATCTGCAAACTTCAAACCTGCATTCAAAGAAGAGTTTAATTGCAGTTTCAACTTTTTAAGCATCAAAAATTGAAGCATGCAAAGGAATTAACTTCATCAGCAAAGCATAGCCAAAGTCCTTTCAAATTAAAGATTCAAGAGCCTGGAAAGTTTAAAAGCCTGCTCTGCTCTGCAAAATAATCAAGTGAGTAATCATTTTAAAAACAGATTTGGCTTAATCTTTGGTTAAATAATAATGCGTGCAAGTGAATTCTTGCTTGATGATGAATGTTTGATTATGAGAATGCATGATTATCATAAGTACTTAGTTTCTGTAGTTTTGAATTTAAACTCTGTTGTTTAAGCAGAATTGGATTTTCATTCTTTAAATCCAAATTCTTCAAAACTATAACTTGTTTGGACTTGTATATAAATGGAAAGTGTATGTTATAGTTTGATATAAATTTTAAATTTTATTTTATTTTTTTTAGCTACAGGAATGTAAATATAGAATATTTATAGTAAACCAAACTTTAGTTAAAAAAAAATTAACCATCCTAATTTTTGTTTGGAAGAGTATGATTGTGTTTGTGGTACGAAATCATGAATTTAGAGTATGATTGTGTTTGTGGAATAGTTGGAGGGACAAACTTCCTTGGGAATTCTGCTTTCAAGATCTTTTCAGTGAATGAAGTTTTGCTCGGAGCGAAACCCCACTCTTTCTCATCTTCGTCTCTCTGCATACTTTCCTACATAATCTGGCGAACCATGCCTGAGAAATACTCTTCATCATTTTGAGGCTCAGCGGGACAAACATCAGCCATTCTCTCCGAATTCTGTCTTGACAATCATTCATGGAGGGTTGGTTGCAGCCCCGATCCTCCTGCTTGGGGAGGTGTCCTTTCCACTCGGTCGGATGGCCTTTGAGGGATATTCCTTCCTTCCACATTCTGCACTTCATCGGCAAGGTTTCCCTCCTTAGCTGCCGGTTGGCGGTTTGCCTCAAATAAAGCATTCAACCTTTCCATCATTAGGTTATTCTGAGCTTCCATTTGTCGATGTAGCCCAGATACCAGGGCATCCAGCTCTGCCCGTGTAACTCTGACGGTTGGAGTTGTTTGACTTAAAGGAGGAGAAGTAGCAGTAGTCTCACGAACATCGTCGGATCTAACAGACTTGCGTTTTCTTCCAGGGGCCATTATTTCTGATAAACTCCTGGTTTTTAGAGAGATCCTTTCTACAAATTTCTTTGAAGCTATGATGACAGTATCCTGAGTTGGTTTCTCAGTGAAAGCACCAAAAATGTTAACACAAAAAGTTAGACGCTAACACCCCGATGCATATAGAGATTGAATGAAAGCACCACCCGTTAACACGGGAAACAGAAAAAGCAGTAGTCCACTGAAAAAGCAGTAAGAGACACAGATTTTATAGTGGTTCGACTTATGATCAAGCCTACGTCCACTTCAATCCTTCTTTATTGCTAATATGATTACAATCCTTTACAATTTCCTTCAATTACAATTCACTTCAAAAAACAAGTATCTAGAAAAACTTCGATGCAAGAGAATTCTCCAAATTCATGGTTGAATGTGTTGAATTCCTATTTGAAGTTGATTGAAGCTTCTTTCCAGTTTCAAGTGTTGGAGTAAGGCTTGGTTTTAAGATGGCAGAGTCTCGATGCTTTGAAGAAAATGACCGAAAAAGTCCCCCTCATGTTGGAGATAGTGCCGTATTTATAGAGGAACTTCCATGTCAAGTTGTAAGTAGTGACCAACCTAAAGTAAGTCGTGGATCGTGACCGACCCAAGACAAGTCATAAGTCGCGTTCTATCTCTTAAGCACGGCTTACGGTTTAACTGGGATAAGCATGTTCTTCTGAGTACAAGTCCTAAGTCGTGAATGAGTTAACAGGCCCTGGTTCAAGTAACGCTATATTGGATTTCCCTTTGTTTGCCTAGGTCGCGAGCGACCTAACATAGGTCGTAAGTCGGTCGTGACTTAAGTGAAGTTGTTTTGAGCTTTTCCTGTCTTGAGTCGTTAGGTTGGCAGTCTCTTAAGTCGTTAGGTCGGCAGTCTCTTGAGTCGTTAGGTCGGCAATCTCTTAAGTCGTTAGGTCGGCACTCTCTTAAGTCGTTAGGTCAGCAATCTCTTAAGTCGGTAGGTCGTGCCATCAGTTAAGCCGCTAAGCCGTTATACTCTCAAGTCGTTTGCCTATTGAGTCGCTGGCCACCTTAAGTCGTCTTCCTATTGAGCCGATGAGCATAGGAGTTAACAGTTTTTAATCAAAATTGGGAATTTTGTGAAATTCCGATTATCCATACATTAATTTGGTTTGAAACTCGGATTGAAGCTTGTGATTAGACTGTTGATTATGGGAAAAATGTAAATTAATTTTTCTAATGTGTAAATTGTTCGAATGGAATCGAACTAGGGTGTTGCAGTAAGTTTTTGTTGCCTTGGGTGCCGAGGCATTTGCGACTCGGATAAAGGATAGAGTTCGATCGCGTTGGGGAAGATTGAAGTTTGAGGTCATGGCGTTCGTTGGTGAAGAGGGCGGGGTTCAAGAGTGATGAGATGGTCGGCGGCGATGGGTTTTAAGAGTCGAGGTTGTTTTCTGTTCAAGCTGATGACTGAATTTTTACTCGAGTGATTGTTTGATCGAACTGGGTTCGAATTAATGCTCGCGTGGGTTCATGGGATCGATGGGGATGGTCGCGTTGGTCGTCGGCGGTCGGAAGTTTGTGGGTAGGTGCACATGCACGTTTGTGTGCACTGGAGATAAGGAGATTGGGGAAGATGAGGGTTTTACTCGAAGTTGCCCTCGTGATTTTCGAAAGTTGACTCGAGGAAGTGATGCTGGGGAATTAACTCGGGACTGACTCGTGATGATACTGTGTTTGCTCGAGTGTTTTAGATTGTGGGTTCGGGTTAATTCTGTGAACTATTAAAGAACTAATTCAACTTGTTGAATAAACTGAGGTTAAGGTTGCTAAGTAACTCGAGTTTAGGTTGTAAGTTTTTCGGGTAACTACTGTGAATGAGATAAATTTGCAAAGTAAAGTTTTAAAAGTAAGGTTTTAATAACTTAAGTTTTCAGATTTTATTTAAATTGAATAAGTTTAAAATTAGATAATTAAAGTGTTTTAAACTTTTAAAGATGATTTCTAAATGTTTATTTCCAAATAGGATTAATATTAAGATTTTGAAACCAAATAGAATAATTGGATTTTAAATTATAAAATTTGATTAATTCAAATAATTTAATTATGAAGATGAATAGGGTTAATTTATCTTGTTTTTAACTTGAGAATACTTGATATGATTTGTAATTACGTAAAGAATTAATTAAGATAAATGTTTTCTTAATTAATTAAGGATTTTGAAATTATAAGGAGTTAATTAATTGTTTAATTAATTTTAAATAATTATTTAATCATTTATTTAATATTAAATAATCACTTAATTAAGAATTAATTAAGTATAATTACTTAATGAAGTAATCAATGGTTAATTTTTGAATATAATTAGAAATAGGGAAGTAATTAGAGTAATTAATTGAAGTGATTAATGGATAACTACTTAATGTTATCAAATTAAGGAATTAATTAAATTAATTGTTTTAAAGTTAATTAATTATGGAGAAATTAATTAATTAATGAATTAAGAAGTATTTAATGATAGAATTAATTATCTAATTAATTAATCAATGTGATTAATTAACTAACGAATTTAACTTAAGATTAATTACTAAGTATAATTAATTAAAATGTAATTAATAAATTAAGTAATTAATTAAGGATTGATTGTAAATTTAAATTGATTAATAATTACTTAATGAAGTAATTAAAGATTAATTAAACGGATTAATTAATCAAGGATTAATATAATTAATTTAGAAGTTAATTAATTAAGATAAGTAATTATAAATTGTTAATTATCGTTTATGATTAATGAGATGATTAATTACAAGTTAATTATTTAATTAATTAAAGGATTATTAATTAATAAAGATTTTTAATTAATATAATTAATGAAGTAATTAATTTAAGTAATTAATTTAAATATGATTAATTAATTATAATTAATTAAGGATTAATATAGTTAATTAATTAACGAAGGATCATTAATTATTGTAATTAATGATAGTAATTAAAGGTTAATTACTGAATATGGTTGAGGATAATTACTTGATCGTAATTAAAGAATAATTAATCGAGGAAGATTAATTAAGGAAGAACATTAAAAGATGATAATGAATTTGATTTGTAATAAATCAATAATCCAAGTGATTAAAGGATAGTAATTAATTTAATTAAAAGGTTAATTAAATTGATAATCAATTCTGCTATGGGTGATTGATTAATATTGAATGACTGATATTGTATGTTGAATGATATTGGGTGATCAATATTTGGAGATTGATATTAGATGATTGGTTGATATTGGATGTTTGATATTGGTTGATACTGGATATCTCTGTTATGTGATATGCTATTGTGAGATGAATGTTGTTATATATATATTGTGGTAATATGATTCCTCTATATGTTATATCATCCCGAATAAGTAAATTTGTAAAACCCTTAAGTACAACTTGGGGCTTAAAATGGCGTTTGGTTTTGATGAGACCGGGATCGGGTTTCCATATTTGGAATCCGAAAACCATATCGATTCCAATTAAACGTTAGGTCATGAATCCAAGTGGAGCAAGTGAAGACTCGAGGTGTAAGGGTTATACGTCAGTATAACTCTGTGGGTGATTCCGTAATGAGTTAACGGAATAGTGCTTATAGGTTCGAGATGGAGATTAGAGTGCAAGGGCTATGGTCGTTGACTCTGAGGGTGATTCCAAAATGAGTGCAACGAGATAGTGCCTTTGGTTTCGTTCGAACCCGGAACGAACTTGTATGAATTGAATGCTTTCAAACCATCGTCAGGCGGACGATGAGCATTCTAAGATAGAAGTGTTCTATAAAGGTAATCGCAGCCTCAAGCCTCATCAACCGGGAATGGCTAAAACAGGGGAGGTGCAGCAAGGCTTCGTGGGTAGCTCCCACTGGAGAGCAAGATTTACTCCTGTCTAGAAGTCCCTTTTATTTCGGCTGTGTGGGGCGGTTGAATTCCGGACAACCGTCGGGGTTGTCTTGTTCAGGACTGTTTAGTAAGGAATGGTTCCGGCCTTGTGTTGCAGGGGAGTGGGAGTACTCCTCGGTACGGTGATCTAGGCCACGTACTGTGACGGGCGGTACCCCAGAAGCCCTGCCATTGATGGAAACCCATTTTCCCTACGAGACCCTATGGTTTTGATTGTATTACCCACTTTTATGGCTAGTAGCTGGAATTTAATCATGTAACAATTTCGGCTATTTCTTATTTACTTGAAAACCCTAGACACTATTATAATATCACTGGATTTTCTATCAAATGTTTTGGTTAGCGTAAGGTAAAATTTTTTCCATGTTTATGTGTGGGAAGTCTTACGTGATACCTTTTCTTTCAAAGATTTTTCTAAAGTTAAGCAATTTTAACCCATTTACTCACACCAGACCCCTGTCTGACCCGAGTGTTTATTTTCTGTTTTATTAAACTCTTGGGTACTCATATTATGTATGAGTAGTCAAGTGATTCAGGTTTGCTTGACGAATTCTGGAGGAGTAATGGAGCAGAAGGCTTCCACGTGTAGATATATATGGTTCCGCTGTGTTTGTTGTATCTGTTTCTCTTGTGTTTGAGTTGTATGAATTAGACAGATGTTTATAACTGTCTAATATGTGTTGTATAGTTGTGTACTCTGATGTATTATGATACTGTGTAATATTTTATTCGATATATTATATTTTATTCGTTCCGCTGTGAGTTCTCTGTTGTTGTTGTGTTCTTCTTTCTCTTTCTTTTCTTCTTCTATCCCTTTCTTTCCTCAAGATGATGCGATTTCCTGAAGTTAGGAAGCCGGGTCGTCACATTTGGTATCAGAGCATTAGGCTGAGCGAATACCTAAGCTCTGGAGTGTGTCTTTCTTTAGGGAGCGTTAGGTTGAGTGAAAACCTAGGCTCTGGAGTGTTGTCTTTCTTGAGAGAGCGTATTTGTAATTTTTATATATAACTATATATATATCTACCTAATCTGTTGGGTTATCTGTTCGGATTTTCCAACATAAGTTATAGAGGTAGATAGTGGAGTAGTAGTGGTATGTGTGTGTAACACGATTACCACTGATGGAGGAGGTCCATATGTTGAGGTTTGAAGTATTTGTCGAGACTGTAGACCAGGTACCATCTCGAGTAAGATTTGTAGTTTGGAGTGAGGGTTTCTCTGATATCTGAAGGAAATCTTTTAAAGATTCGGAATTTATCTTTGAAGAATAAGTTTAGGCTTCGCTCGGGTGAGCAAATTTTTCTTGAGTTTGAATTTGATGGAAGTACAGTAGTAAGTGATGGTATCTTGATAACTGCGTGATGAGATGCAGTATCCTTGGATATTTTCCGGAGAAGTTTTCTCTTCAAGCAGTTTTAGAGGTGGTTGGGGAGCAGTCTTTACCTGATCAGGGAAGAATCATCTGTGTAGAAGTTATCTGGATCTTTAGTATGGAAGTTGGTTGTTCTTGAATATGAGACTAAGGTCTATGAGTTGCTTCGCTTCGACATGGTCTCATTTGTCATTTTTTTTAAGGAGAGTGAGGTGTTGATGCTTGGTTTGGAGCCCGAGTTTCTTTTGGGTTGTCTACCATCTCGGAGGACTTTTGTGTGATTTGTAGATGGTTTTGGTTTTCGAGAAGCATTTGGATTTGAAGTCTTTGGATAGTTGTGGTAGCAGTTTCAGCTTGAAGAGTTTGGTGTGCTGACGAGAAGGTCTTTTAGCCTTTGCATTATCATCAAAGTAGAGTTTGGAAGCAGCAGTGTTGGTTGTTTCTTCGATGGTTCGAGAATCTTGGTGTTTCTTCTAACAGCAGCTCGGTAAGTTGGTGGGAGTTATCTGGAAGAATTAACCTTGTTTGGAAAAGCTTAGAGCTGTTCTAATTGGTAAAGAGAGGATAGTTTCTTTGGAATTCGAATTAGGTTGGATCGCAAAAGTGACTTGCGATTGGTTTGGAATTTTCTTGAGCATTCTTTTGTTTGAGACTGAAGATTTTCGTAAGGAAGTAGGAGCTGCTAGAGTAATCAGAAGTTCATCTGCTTCTGGAATGGAGTTTCATATTGTTTTGGTTCCAGAAGCAATTTTGGGTGATTAGCCTAGTAGGAAGAGTTAGTATAGCAGCTCAGAAATTTTTGGAATTTGGATTTGGTTAGATCTAGCTTTTGAGTTTGGATTCTGTAGTAAAGTTGTGTGACCAAGTCAGATGAGTCACTCAGAATTTCTGGATTTGATGAACAAAGTTTCCCGGATTTAGTGGATAAGTTGTATTCGTGTTCATCTACATTATTCTTATCTATTTCCGAATCAAAGTTGTGCAGCGGAAGCGAGGTAGCAGCTGTGCAAGGAAGGAAGCAAGTTCTTTTGCTATTGCTTGAATAGTAGAGTTTGTGTTCTGGATTTCGACGAATTATAAAGTTTTTTCTATTGAATAGAATCCAGGAACTGTTTGCTTTGGTCTAGTGGTTTCAGAAAATATCAGCATAGGATGAGCTGATCAGGAAGAGATTGGCGGCCCAGGATTGTCTGTTGAGATATACAGATATGAGATAAGGAGTTTTGGAATCTGAAGTTGGAGACTCAGTGTTGTTAGGATTTCTCTGGTTAAGAGAGCAGGAATTGAGTAAGATTGGTTGGTTAGTGCTATGGCATTTGAGATTTCTTATCTGTGTTATGATAAGATAAGATTTGTTGTCTATGAGATTGAATTGCCAGTTTGGATAGCTGGAGTTCATTATATTTCACGCATCTCTGAGGGAGTACGTGTATGATTCATTGTTGTTTGTTGAATCTGTAGTTCAATTGGAGTTGGATGTTGAGCTGGATTTGAGTATAATCTGATGTTCTGTTCAGATTGGTGGATCTAGAGAAGAGAGGAGCTCTGGATTTTGGTGGTATAGTTTGTTAGTTTAGCTTCGGTGGAGCGAGTCCCCCGGTGATTTTTACTTGGGAAACTCGAAATAGTATTAGGTTTTATTCTGACATATGTCAGGATAATTAGTTAAGTTTGTTTGTCTGATTGATTGCTTTGGTTGTTAGTAACTGGTTGATATGTATGCTTTGCTGATTGAAATTAAAATCTTTGTCGGGTTATTAAATTAACTTTGATTTTAAATTTCGGGGACGAAATTCTTTTAAGGTGGGAGGATTGTAACGACCCGGAATTTTGGACGATATTGATTTAATAACCTGTAATGATAATTTAATTGATTTGATAAATTTTCTTTATAATTTTAATTTAAATTGATGAAATTAGTCTTATTAAGAACAACAAATATTTAATTTGGTAAGTGTGATCAATATCTTTTAACAATTTAAAAATTGGTTAGAATTGTTTTTCAAAAGCTAATAAATTTTACTCTATTTATAATATATATATGTTTGATATATATTGTGAATGGGAATATCTTTTGTTTTAAATTAAAAATTGAATTTTCAAATTGTAATACATGTAAGCATATGTTATAATTTGATATTGTTTTGAAAATTTAATTTAATCTATTAATAAATTATATATGAATGAATATTGAAATTTAAGCTTTGTTTAAAAACATAATGTTTTTCAAAAGAAAAATTAATTTAATTCAATGGTTTCAAATATAAGATTGTTATTTATTTTTAATAAGATAGTTTAAAAATGGTTTAAACAAGCTTTGTTTTGTTTTCTTTTATAATGTTTAAAATTTTAAATGGTTATAAATGTTTATGTATAAGTTTTAGATTTTTTTTAATACATGCATAAGATTATATTTATATTATAATTAGTTTAGGATATTTTCTTTTAAAAGTAAACTTATTTACATACATGTAAGTATTTATTAATAAAGTAAGTAAATATGTAAGTTTTTATTTACATTTAAAATTAAATAAAATTCAATTTAAAAATACTTAATGACATGTGTAATCATATTAACATATGTTAATAACAATTGTTAGTCAATTAAGGAGTATAAGTGACAAGTGTCTTCATTTTGAATTTCATTTTTTCTTTAATTCTAATAAATATTTTGAGAAGAAAAATAGTTTCTTCATAACACTCTTATTACTTTGTTTTTTTTTTTCAACTTAATTCAAAAAAGAAATTTATTCTCAAATCTGAAATTTAAGTTCTGCAAAGCAAAAGTAAATCAGCAACTTCAAATCTACAAAAGCAAATGATGATCAAAATTTGAATTTAATTTAAACCTGCAAAGTGAAAATCTGCAAACTTCAAACCTGCATTCAAAGAAGAGTTTAATTGCAGTTTCAACTTTTTAAGCATCAAAAATTGAAGCATGCAAAGGAATTAACTTCATCAACAAAGCATAGCCAAAGTCCTTTCAAAATTAAAGATTCAAGAGCCTGGAAAGTTTAAAATCCTGCTCTGCTCTGCAAAATAATCAAGTGAGTAATCATTTTAAAAACAGATTTGGCTTAATCTTTGGTTAAATAATAATGCGTGCAAGTGAATTCTTGCTTGATGATGAATGTTTGATTATGAGAATGCATGATTATCATAAGTACTTAGTTTCTGTAGTTTTGAATTTAAACTCTGTTGTTTAACAGAATTGGATTTTCATTCTTTAAATCCAAATTCTTCAAAACTATAACTTGTTTGGACTTGTATATAAATTGAAAGTGTATGTTATAGTTTGATATAAATTTTAAATTTTGTTTTATTTTTTTTAGCTACAGGAAGGTAAATATAGAATATTTACAGTAAACCAAACTTTAGTTAAAAAAAATTTAACCATCCTAATTTTTGTTTGGAAGAGTATGATTGTGTTTGTGGTATGAAATCATGAATTTAGAAGTAGAAATCATAATTTTTAATAATGTAAATATGGTGAATTTGGGTTTTATTCAAAATTAGGAATTTTGTGAAATTCCGATTATCCATACATTAATTTGGTTTGAAACTCGGATTGAAGCTTGTGCTTAGACTGCTGATTATGGGAAAAATGTAAATTAATTTTTCTAATGTGTAAATTGTTCGAATGGAATCGAACTAGGGTTTTGCAGTAAGTTTTTGATGCCTTGGGTACTGAGGCATTTGCGACTCGGATAAAGGATCGAGTTTGATCGCATTGGGGAAGATTGAAGTTTGAGGTCATGGCGTTCGTTGGTGAAGAGGGTGGGGTTCAAGAGTGATGAGATGGTCGGCGACGATGGGTTTTAAGAGTCGATGTTGTTTTCTGTTCAAGCTGATGACTGAATTTTTACTCGAGTGATTGTTTGATTGAATTGGGTTCGAATTCATGCTCGCGTGGGTTCATGGGATCGATGGGGATGGTCGCGTTGGTCGTCGGCGGCTGGAAGTTTGTGGGTAGGTGCACATGCACGTTTTTGTGCACTGGAGATAAGGAGATTGGGGAAGACGAGGGTTTTACTCGAAGTTGACCTCGCGATTTTCGAAAGTTGACTCTAGGAAATGGTGCTGGGGAATTAACTCGGGACAGACTCGTGATGATACTGTGTTTGCTCGAGTGTTTTAGATTGTGGGTTCGGGTTAATTCAGTGAACTATTAAAGAACTAATTCAACTTGTTGAATAAACTGAGGTCAAGGTTGTAAGTTTTTCGGGTAATTACTGTGAATGAGATAAATTTGCAAAGTAAAGTTTTAAAAGTAAGGTTTTAATAACTTAAGTTTTCAGATTTTATTTAAACTGAATAAGTATAAAATTAGATAATTAAAGTGTTTTAAACTTTTAAAGATGATTTCTAAATGTTTATTTCCAAATAGGATTAATATTAAGATTTTGAAACCAAATAGAATAATTGGATTTTAAATTATAAAATTTGATTAATTCAAATAATTTAATTATGAAGATGAATAGGGTTAATTTATCATGTTTTTAACTTGAGAATACTTGATTTGATTTGTAATTAAGCAAAGAATTAATTAAGATAAATGTTTTCTTAATTAATTAAGGATTTTGAAATTATAAGGAGTTAATTAATTATTTAATTAATTTTAAATAATTAGTCAATCATTTATTTAATTTTAAGTAATCACTTAATTAAGAATTAATTAAGTATAATTACTTAATGAAGTAATCAATGGTTAATTTTTGAATATAATTAGAAATAGGGAAGTATTAGAGTAATTAATTAAAGTGATTAATGGATAACTACTTAATGTTATCAAATTAAGGAATTAATTAAATTAATTGTTTTAAAGTTAATTAATTATGGAGAAATTAATTAATTAATGAATTAAGAATATTTAATGATAGAATTAATTATCTAATTAATTAATCAATGTGATTAATTAACTAACGTATTTAACTTAAGATTAATTACTAAGTATAATTAATTAAAATGTAATTAATAAATTAAGTAATTAATTAAGGATTAATTGTAAATTTAAATTGATTAATAATTACTTAATGAAGTAATTAAAGATTAATTAAAAGGATTAATTAATCAAGGATTAATATAATTAATTTAGAAGTTAATTAATTAAGAAGTTAATTAATTAAGATAAGTAATTATAAGTTGTTAATTATTGTTTATGATTAATGAGATGATTAATTACAAGTTAATTATTTAATTAATTAAAGGATTATTAATTAATAAAGATTTTTAATTAATATAATTAATGAAGTAATTAATTTAAGTAATTAATTTAAATATGATTAATTAATTATAATTAATTAATCATATTAATGTAGTTAATTATAGTTAATTAATTAATGAAGGATCATTAATTATTGTAATTAATGATAGTAGTTAAAGGTTAATTACTGAATATGGTTAAGGATAATTACTTGATTGTAATTAAAGAATAATTAATCGAGGAAGATTAATTAAGGAAGATCATTAAGAGATGATAATGAATTTGATTTGTAATATATCAATAATCCAAGTGATTAAAGGATATAATTAGTTTAATTAAAAGGTTAATTAAATTGATAATCAATTCTGCGATGGGTGATTGATTAATATTGAATGACTGATACTGTATGTTGAATGGTATTAGGTGATCAATATTTGGAGATTGATTGTAACAGCCCGCAAATCCGTACCCCTTGAGTCAACACTATTCTACCTAAATCAACTCAAGTTGTACAGAAATACGAACCATTTGGGTTAAAGAAGAAGAGGTAGAAGAAGAAAATAGAAAACAATAGCAGAATCTAACCATCGCAGTGGAATAAAATATAATAGATAATAAATAATCTTTATTTACTCAACATCAAATATCTTTGTTTATATATTACATCATCAGAGTACATCAATCACAACTCAACATCAATGTCATACAATGAATACACAACAACTCAAGATACACAACAACTCAAACACAGCGGAATAATATATATACAAGTACGAGAGTACGTATCGTCATCCAGCTCGTCTCCTGAGCTCCACATCATCATATCCTGTATTCTATAATACTCGGTCTGACCCGAGCATTATAGTAAAATAATACCCGAGTCAGTCTGGAATACCAGCATGAGAAAATCACACCCAATTGATTATTAAAGTTTCAAAAATCCTCTGAAAACAAAAGCATCTCATAAGACCACGCCACAAATAAACATGTCGGGTTTTTACCTTACGATAGCTAAAACAATTTCTATAGAAATCCTCTGATATTATAAAAGGGTCTATATACAAATACTTATAAAATAGCCGAAATTGTTACATTCATTAAATTCCAGCTACTAGCTACAGAGTGGGTAATACAAACAAAACTCGTACAAGGCTCGTAGGGAGAATGGATTTCCAACCAATGACTAGGCACTGGGGTACCACCTGTCACAGTACGGGGGCTAGATCACCGTACCGAGGAGTACGCCCGCTCCCCTGCAACACAAGGCCGGGACTATCCCTTACTGGATAATCCCGAGTGAGATCACCCCACGGTTAGGATCAGCAACCGCCCACTACGCCGAAATAATAAGGGACATCTAGACTGGAATGACCTCACCCTGCTTGGGTGCTACCCACCTATCCTTGCTGCATAACCCTTGATTTTCAGTCATTCCCATTTGATGAGGCTTGAGACTAAGTGTTACCTTTTTAGAATATATCCCTTAGAATGCCCATCGTCCACCTGATGATGTTTCGCAAGCATTCATCCATACAAGTCCGTCCCGGGTTCGAACGGAACCGAAGGCACTATTCCTACTACATCCATTTTGGAAATATTCTAAGGATTAGTAGCGGCTAGCCCTTGCACTTCACTGCTCCATCTTCGAGTCTAAAATTGTTTACACGAAACGTACAAACAGGATCGAAGTGGTTTTCGAGAAATAAATCTCGATCCCGGTCTCTTCGAAACGATCAACGCATTTGTCCAATATTGATAGTCGATGATTTAACTATCAATTTATATTCACAAACATCCATCACACAATAAATAATTTTCCACATTATTTATTAATCTCCAAAAATATCTTCACAAGATATATTTCTATTTTCAATCCTTTGAAAACAGTTTCAAAACCATCTTTCTTTTCAGGATAAACTTTCCCAAATATTTTCTGTCTCCTCTGAAATCACCAAGCACAAAATAGATTTTTAAAATAATTAAAAAACACTTTACTTTGAAATATATACTTTAAAACATTTAGGATAAAACTACTTAAATAATTTGTTAAAAATACATACCATATGAATTTGAGAAAATAAGGTTACTTTAAAAATATAGAACCAGGTTTTCACTTTTAAAACAAATACTAAGTCATTTTTAAATAATTAATACTATAATATATTAAAAGGAAATACTTGCTTTAGAAATTAAATATTAGAAATAATAATTTTACAAAACTTGCTTTCTTTAAAACAACTTTAAAACATTTAATTTATATTTACAACTTTACTTTTAAAAACGTGTACTTGGCCATCCAGAGAGAATTCCAACTTCAAGCACTTAAATCAATTTTCCGAATTGATTTCCAATTCATTCTCTTTGAAATAAATTTCTTTACTTACTTGGTTCATTTCAAAATTTATTAATTATGGACTTTATTTTTATTATTAGCTGTTTGATTTTAAATCTTTTAACTGAAATATACAAATTTCAGGCTTCTCCCATTTTCTTCTTTATTCCTTCCAATAATTTAAATCTTAAATTTTTAATAAATGTTCTGTTCTTTTAATTAATATCACCAAAAATTTAAAATTCATTAACTTACTGTTTATTCAAAACTTCCTTTCTATACCCAAGATTTATTTATTAGAATTTTTAAAGCCACTTATTCTTTTTTAAATTCATTCTTTGAATTTATTTATGATTATTTTACTTACAATTCACTTCTTTTATTTTCTTTCCAAAATTCAATTTATATATATTTCATGGTAATTCATTATACCAAATTATATCCAACCTAACCATAACATTCCATATTCCAACATAAATCATCACAGAGCATCAAATCATCATAACAGGGGGATTTTAATAATTTAAATAAATGTTGAGGGATCCAGTTGGATCCCTCCAACCTGTTTCCCTGCATCCACAGTCCTTAGCATCACATAACATGTCAATGTCAAATTATACTATACTATATCACATCAATCAATTCAACCACACAATCAATTATTTAAATTTAATCATTTAAATTTAAATTTAAAATTTAAACTGAGTGAGATTAACTCACCTCTGCTTTTAATTTGCAGTCTATTTCCATTCATCTCCATTCCAGCTTGTTTTCTCGATTTTAGACCTTGTATAACATTTTTTATATTAAAATTTGAACAAATCAAACAATTTATTGTCCATTTTATAATTTTAATCAACCATTAAATTTATTTAAACTAACAATTGGTTTAAAATAATAATCTATTTCTAAACAAATCTCCTAATATATAGATATACTTTTTCCTTTGTTTTTGAAACTCATACAATTATAATATTAATTTATATAGCCTCAGAATTCAAATTTACATATTGTTTCAACATTTTAAAACTCATATACATATATATTTTCAAAACCTTATCTGTATCCAATTTATTTTCTTCTAACTTACAAATATATATTCAAATTAAAATAGTCGTGTATATATATTAAAATTGAAACTGCACCTATATATATATACACCTATTATTAATATTTTTTTTTTAATTTCACTGTATAAATCAATATATATTTTCTGTCTACATATGTATTTTTTCTATAAACATATATATATGTAAGCAAAACAAACACAATACCTCACAGATGCGAGTCAAACAGCAGGAACACACATCACTAATGGGCTCGTCTTCACCATGCTACAGTCACGAGTTCACCCACTTCGGCCTTGCTCGAGTTCGAGCTACCAAACCTTGCAATCGATGCCATCCCCCTTTTTCATCTCAGAATCTCCCCCCACTGCTCGCGCGTACGAGCTCACGAACCCATCTCGATGAAACCACTGTCGCCCTCTACTCTTCATCGGAAACTGCACCTCTCGAACTTCGACTCGAACCACTGTCTCATCGCGATCACTTTCCTCCCCTGTAAAATCGCTTCAAAGCAAGACCGGACTTCACGAATTCTAGGCGCCGTGCCGCCTCTCCTCTACCTCACGAACACGGTTTCAAAAACCAAATCGACCAATACGCTCCAAATTGAAAGCAATAAGGAACCCTAGGCAAACTGCCGTTCGATTGAAATGAGGAGAGAAGGAAAGGAGGAAAGTTCGGTCGTCGTTGTTCTCCTTTTGTTTAATTTCATTTTTTTTATTTTGATTTTGATTCGAACGAAATTATTTCATCAGCCATGATTAGCTGTGTAGAGGAACGAGGCCGTTACCCTATTCATTTGTTTTCTTTCTGTTATTTGTTCGAATTCCAGAGAAGGAGAAAAAATGCGAGGCTTAAATTAGAAGCTCGGCTTGGCTTTCAAAAGAAGGAACGAGAAGTGTGCGATGGAAGATAAGGGTAGCGTGTTAAAACGAATATGAGATGGCGTATACAAGAAGATTGACCAAATAAATTAAATTTCATTAGATTATTATCAATTAAATTTTCGGCTCGTTTATATATCATACACTCACATACTAACTCCAATCAATACGAAATTTGAAATCCGGTAATAATTCAATATTACGGACTCAATGGAACTGGTTTCGTCGAATTCCGAGACCGTGTCTCGGAAGGTTATTTTTAAATTCAATTTAAACGATCAAATTTCAAAACTAAACAAACCACTCCTAATTTCAATTTTACAACTTCTATTATCTTTAGTGTTATCAATATAAATTTTACAAGCCTTCAAATTATACTCAGCAGGTTTAAAACTTCAGATTCAGCATTCTGCCCAACTTCACTTATTTAATTTAATAATTCAATTATCAAATAAATTGTGATATTCAAAATTCAAGTTAAAATTATTATATTGAATATTTAAAATCAATTAAATGTTCCAATTTTAAATGCTCGAAAATTCCGGGTCGTCACATTCCTCCCTCCTTAAAAGAATTTCGTCCCCGAAATTACTAGTTAGGAAGAATGATCTATACCGTTAATTATTCCCTCAACCCAAATAGGTTTTAACAACTTACCACACAAATCTTTTTATCAAAAGACTCGGTAACCCTCTTCCTAACCTTTCCAACTTACCCATAAGCCTCAAACAAAATTTCTACTTATCAATTCAAATTATTAACTTAAACCAATTTGAATTATCAAAATTTTCTCAAAATTTCTCTAACACTCTAAATTCCCAAATTTTTTTGCCCGCGTTCCCTTTGCGCGGCTAGCTCGGTACAACTACAAAATGGCTCTACGGCCTCCCAAATCCAAAAAGAAAACAAAAAGCCAAGTGGCTCAATCCAAAATCCCAATCAAATTCACACCAATTTTAAATACATACCTTTGTCAAGCATTTCAAATTTATCTCTTGAAATCAAATCCAATTTCCCTTTTCCTTTATAATACCTGCATACCTGCTTAGCACTAATATCCATTCACAACATTCCAAAACATTTTATCCACTTCCTCACAAAATGCCAATATCTATTCATTCCAATATTGACTTAAATTACATTGGTAGTATCAATTTCCATTTAAGACTTCACCATTCCCTTTAAAGTTTAGTTTAAGCATTTTATATGCTCCTTATATTTATTTTCATCTTCTACTTTAGTTTATATCTGTTAACTCCGCCCCGGCCATGACTCAGCGACTTAAAAGTTACCGACCCAAAAGGTTGCCGACCTAGTATGGATGCCGACCTAACTGCCTAAGCCCTAACATGGATACCGACCTAACTGCCTAAACAGGAATGCCGACCTAAGACCTACAGGAATGCCGACCTATGACCTACAGGATACGACCTAAGATAGCTACCGACCTAACATGGGTACCGGCCTAATGCCTTAAAGGTTACCGACTTAATGAATGGCGACTTAAGATTTAAGGGGATACCGACTCAAGGCTTAGGTAGGTTACCGACCTAACATGGATGCTGGCCTAAGATAGATGCCAATCTAACTATCCAAGGAGGTTGCCGCTCTAACTGTTCAGGACAGGGACAAGATCACGAACTATACTTGAGTCGCGACCGACTTACGGCCTATGCTAAGTCGTACACGACCCAGGCAAAGGAAGGCAAGTCCGATACAGCTACTTAGCACGCGGTCTCTTAACTCGTACACGGCTTAGGACTTGTGATATATCCAGAGTTCAGCAAGAATGCCTTTCCGGAGTCTCGATCTAGCATTTAAGTCGCGACCGACCCATGACTTAGTTTGAGTCGTTCACGACCCAACTTAGACCGGTTACGAGTTAGGACTTGGTAATGTTTCCTGCCCAGAATCCTCTATAAATACGTTGCCATCTCCAACTTTCAAGGGACTTTTTGGCCGATCTCTTTAAGCGCCGATACTCTGCTGAATTCTCGACCCACTCGACACTTCAAATACGAAAGGCATCCCAACAAACTTCAGGAGGAAATCTAACGCAATCAACATGGATTCAAAGAGTTCTTCTGCATCGAAGTTCTAGTTGTTTGTCTCATCAGTATTGTAATTGAAGACTGTTGTAAAGTTGTAATTGATTCAGTACTAAAGAGGATTAAAGTGGACGTAGACTTACCTGATGTAACGACCCAGAATTTTTGATAATTTAAATTTGTATATTTAATTGATTTTAAATATTAACAAGTGGAATTTATAAGTCGAATAAATTTTATTTCGAATAATTGGATTTAAATGAATAATTAAATCGATAATTTGGATAGTGAAAATATAGAAATAATTTTAAATTGAACGTTTAGAAAATCGTGATGGGTTTAATTTGGATAGTGAAAATATAGAAATAATTTTAAATTTTTGATAATCCGGTGCAAGCTAAAACGCCTAGAAAATCGTTTAATCGGTTTAATTTTAAATTGAACGTTTATTGCCATAACTCGCACAGATGACCGAATTAGCTTCCGAAACCTATTCCATTATGTCCGGAACGTGGGTTAAACTCTAGAAATGCCGGTCACCGCGCGTAAATCGGAGTTCGGAAAATCGGATGAATAGTAAATTGGAAATATTCTCTATAAAAGCACCACTCTTCACAAATTAATTTGCAAACCCTAACTCAATAGCCTAGTCGCCTCCCTCATTGTCAACGGCCAGAAAATTCCCTCCTTCCTCCTCATTTTTCTTTCAATCCACGCTTCATTTCAGAAATCTTCCAACTACAAAATGAAAGAGGGTGGTGAGATCTCCAGATCCAACGGCTGTGATCGAAAATGACGTGGCGGATCACTGTCAAATCGAGCTCAAACGTCCTATAGTCGCGCATGGTTTTCTGTGCCTAGATGAGGCCGAGCTCCTCTATGCTTGGGCCGAGTATGGTGCTGGCGAAGCTCGTTCAAATGGCGCTCGCTGATCGTCTTCGAAGTGGGCGTGGTGGTCATGGCCATCGAGATAAGTGAACGACAATGGGTTTAGGTTTAACGTGATAAACCTGGGAAGCTTTTCACGTTTGGGAAGATGGATAGAGGGCACGGCCCAGATATTTCAAAAAGGAAATGAACGGCCGAGATTTAGGGTCTGTAGTTAAAATAAAAATTACATATTTATTATATTATAATTCGTTCAAAGTTTAAATTTACGTATCCTTTTCATACGAGGTCCAAATCGGACGAAACTTTTTGCGTTGGAATCGTATTGACGAGCACTACGCTATGGAATTGGATTGGAGTCGTTTGGAGTTAGTGAGAATTTCGGGTAAAATTAAACGTCCGTTTAATTTTATTCGAAATAAATCGCTAAAACGAAATTGAAATCAAGGTGAGAACTTCTCACTCAATCGAATTGGTTTCGATTTTTATTTTAAATAATTAGATTTAAAATTGTTGATATAATGCATGAATGATGATTGTTATCTATTGATTGTTAAAATAGACATTATGCGCCGTTAGTAAGCGGATGTTATTTATTAAAAACGTATACCGCGAATATTTCACAGTATAGTGAAATTGGTATTATTTATGTACTTGGAATTGATTTCCCGCATTATATAGCGGATGAGACCCTATTGCGCCGTCTATTAAGCAGATAATATTTTAAATCCTATATACCGCGATAATTCCATACTGGAGCGGAATTGGTATTGTGCTAACATCTTGGGATGCAGGGAAACAGGTTGGAGGGATCCAACTGGATTCCTCAACTGTATTGATTTATTTACAGATATTTTGATATTTGTTGATTATCATATCGATATATGATATTTGGATGTCGTGATTGACTATTTGGTGCTACTGCATCATCAGATCCATTTTTGAAGTTTTAAAGTAACGATTTTGATTTTTAGAAGGATTTTAAAGTGATTTTTCAAACTATATGTTTTATTAAATTTTGAATTGATTCATTTTAAATAATTAAAATGTTATAAATTTTTATGATATAAAAATTAAGATTTTTGGGAAATATAACCGAAATGAGATTTTTGGAAATAAATAGTTAATAAATTTATAAATTGGTTTAAATTGGAATTTTTGGATTATTATAAACGGTTTATATAAAAGATTTTTAAATTGATTTTTATAAGTTAAAATTATTGGAATTATAAAACGAGCTTTTATAAGTGTTAAAATAAAGTTTGTACCTAGATTTATAAGTAAATAAGAATTTAGATTTATAAATTGATGTTGATATAAAAGAATGGATTGGTGAATAAATGGTTTATAAGTAATTTACTTATAAACTGAATTTCGACATGTAAATGAAATTTATAAACATTGTCCATAAATTCGAAATCAATTGGATTTGATAAATTGAATATAGAAGTTTATGAAAGGTAATTTATTCGCGATTTTGGATAGCGGATAAATTCTTGAAAATAAAACGTGTTGTAAATATTGAAATTGGGTTAGTGAAGTATATTCACGATTTTGGACAGTGAATATATTATTGAATAAAATGGTTATGTTTTGGAAAAGTGATATTATAAAATGAAGTTAATCGTTTTAAAGATGTTTTAAAATGTGTTGAATATCGAAATCATAGATTTCAACATTCATTGTTGAAATAGACGTTTTTAAGAAATAAAAGGAAATGGTGGACTATAACACTATTATTATAGTAAATGATTTCCGAAAGGAGATATTTTGTATAGTATTGGGATTTATATATCTTTTTAAACTTTGAATCCCTATACTAGTGATTTTGGATCGTCGTAACGATGTTTTACGCAACATTCGTTTTGACTCAAATTTATGTATTTAAGAGAATGATTTCTTAAAGAATGAAATATATACTTAATTTCGATTAAATATATTGAATATTTCCCAAGTGTTGAAAATAAATGGATTTGTGAATTACTTATTATTAAATAAGTATGGAAATGTTTTCCAATATGAAGTGAATGTTTTGAGATTTTATCTTTTAAAGATAAATTGAAAATGAATATTAAAAATCGATTTGGGAATCATATATTCATGGATATTTTGGAAGTGTAAATTCACTATGGAATTTATAAAAGAAAGGGGAATTTGATAAAAAAATAAGCGTTGATTTATTTTTGAAGTGTGGAAATTATATATCTAGTAAAGATATTTTGGAAAGTAAATAATTTGGGAAATTATTTGGATTTGGTGATGTTGAACACGCCTATTGATAGTTAAATAATCCGACTATCCATATTTACCTTTAAATAGGTATTTGTTGTGATTTGCTTGAAATTGAATGCCACACTTATTTTTGAATAAGCGCTCACTATTCGGGTTAGCCGGGAAAGGACCTTGGGGTCGTATAACCCATTCCGAATATGTGATACGTCGTTATGGATTGCATTTGATGACCGGTGTTGAAGACCGGATATTTTTGAAAATGAAAGGATTACCGTTGAGTTACTCTGCATCGGCTGATCTCCGATATAGAGGTTTTATCACCCTTAGTGACGGGAAGGCCGATCGTGATTAGTGAATATCCGGATTGCAAGGACTTCTTTGGAAGTGCCTTCGGTTCTGTTCGATCCCGGAACAGACTTGTATGGATTGTATGTCTGACATTACAAATTGAGATATAAAGCTGATTTCTTTCAAATATATTTCTGTTGGTGGCAGAGAATTTATTCTCTTAGCTTAACACCCTTCTCTGAGACGTACGAGCTTAAAGGTTATATAGTTGAAGGTTATTAGTGATATACTCCCAATTTGGTAGTGTGGCATGCTGAGTGTTGCAGTGAAATGATCATTGTTTGATCATTTGTGATAGGATCATTTATTTGATCATTTATCTTGGTGATCATTTCTATGATCATTTGGTTGACCCAAAGCAGCTTTTGTATAAAGCGTGGCTTTGTGGACGAGACTTCGTCGGACCTCACACCCCGGAAATGGTCAAAACAGGAAGGATGCAGCAAGGTTATTAGGGGGTAGCACCCCTTTAGTGTATGTCATTCCTTCTGCATAGAGGTGGTATCATGGTATGGAGCCCAGATATTTAACCTATGTTGTTGCTGCAAATTTTGTGGTTGTTGGAAATCGAGGATCCTCGGATAGATCGGTTACGATCGGGGGATGACATATTCGTGTCAGTAGTTACCCAGTTAGGGGTAACCCGGCTTTGTGTTGGCAGAGATCCGGTTTGGTTCTCGGGACGTCATTCCAGAGGCGTTTCCATGTGGCAATGGGAAGTTCCTTGGCCTGACCATTTGTTGGAAATCCAAAGAAACGATAGATCTTGTACGGTTCTAGTTGTAGAACATATCATTCACTTATGGTGGCGCCCCACTGTTTGGATGGTAGCTATAGTAGGCATAAGTGCGGAATGCCTATGCTGGCTAAGATTTATATTCTACTTTCGAAATGTTTTATACACTATGCACTAGTAATAATATCAAATGTTTCTTTTTAATGCGTATCAAGCATCTTTGACTATCATAAGGAAAAATCTTCTCCGATTCTGCGTTTGCATTGTGTGCGTGTGCGGGAGGCCTTATGGTAGTCTCATTTTTAAAAAGCATTGCGAATTGACTTTAAAAATATTCCTCTATTTTGATTTTAAAGATAAATAAACTATTTTAGTTCTCACACCAGTCTTGCTTTGTCTAGGTGAAACGTGATGGGGGGTTCTCGCTTCGCGGTTAGGTGGCGAATGGGAGACTCTTGCCCCCACATGTCCTCTTTACGGGGTTGGTTAGGCGTAAGCTGAGACAGTCGAGAGGCTGGCCGTAAAAGCAAGTTTGGGATATCAGTGTAAGCCACGGTGGGGCTGGGATGGTTGAAAAGCCTACCGATTGTGACCACTGTCGATGGTTGTAAAGCCTAGATTATTACATTTGGTATCAGAGCTTATGGTTATGCGACAACGATGGCTCTGTTGGGTATAACTCATTAGAGATAGATTTCGCAGTACTCTAGAATGAGTGTGAGTGTAATAATAGATACGAGCGCGTATTTGTTAGTGAATATAAATTGTTTTATATTGTGATGATTGGTTTGTTGAGTGGTATATGGATTTTGGTCAACACGAGTAATTAACGTTGTTGATAGGGATCTCTAAACACTTGTACAGAACAAATTGACACGATATTGTTTTAAATTGGGTAAATGAAATAATTTTACCTCGATTATATTTTATATATAAAGGTATAATTTTTCAGGATTTTTATATATAAAGGTATAATTTTTCAGGATTATTAAAGTGTATATGAAATGATTGTTTGGTTGTTGAATAAAAACAACAATTTTTAAAGAATAAGTGTATAAGCAAATGAATTATAAGATGGAATTATAATTAAAATGATTTACAATTGTGAAATAATCTTGTATATAAGAAGTGAAATTATATAAGGAAAAGATTTATAAATGTGATTTATATTCTGAAAATAAAATTCCAGAGAAGTGTTTTGAAAGGATTTGATATTTTGGAAAAATTATTTTGGGAGAAATTAAAGCTCTAAACTCTTTTCGGTCGTTGGAAAATAATTCCGATGATGACATGACATCATCGGTGTTCATTTTCAGGTTTCCAAAAGAGGTATTGCTTCCAGATTACTTTAAATGAAGTTGTTTGGAAAATTTTGAGTTTGGTTTTGGAAATTCAAAAGTTAATTTGAATTGATTTCAAAAAAAAAGGTTTTGAAAGGTTGAAAAGACTCTGGAATCCTGTTTAAAATATTTATGGGAATGATAAATAAGTTGTATAACTTATAGAATGAGAAATGATAGAATAAATTTAACTTAAAGGATGGAGTTAAATTAAAGAAAGTATAAGTAAATCAATAAAATCCAAGTTGAAATAAATTTGAGTTGTCATCAAAGACATGTGATTTGAAATTTAACAAAAGGAAAGTTAAATAAATTGATTTGGATTTGATAAGATGTTTGAAATGGAATATAACTTAAGTGAAGTTGAATGAAGTTAATTTTGGTATCGAAGTAGATTAATAAGTGAATTAATGAAGTGAAGTCATTAAGAATTTGAACTTGAGTTATATAAATGAAATTCAACATTATATTGTTAAAGGAATTAGCAATTGAATTGATAAATGGATTGAATGTTAATCAATTGAATGTAAATAATTAGTATGAAACAATGAATATAAGTGTTAATTCATTAGAAGCTAATGAAGCTGAGAAATTGAATAATTGAATGGAAGTCAATTTAATATGATCCAATTGAAATTAAAAGTGTTGAACCAAATTGAATGTAAAATAAATAAATTTGGTTGTATTGAGTAAACATTGGTTGTTATTTGAATGTTAGTTGATTGTATATAATTCATTAAGTGTTAATGAAATTGAATTAGCGAAATTGGAAGCTATGTAATTAAATTCAAATGGATAATATATAAATTTGAATAGAATTGAATGTGAATTGGATTTAATTAGTGAATGCAAACTAATTAAAATTGAATATGAATGAATGTTAGTAAATCCAATGTAAATAAATCAAATATGATTTAAATTGAAAACCAATTCATTTAATATTAATGAGTGTTAATGCTAAAATTTAAACGCTAACACCCCGGTGAGTAAAGTGTAGTTGTGAAAGCACCACCCGATGATTCGGGAACAGAGTATAAGCAGAAAATCACAGAAAAAGCAGTAAATAACAGCGATTTTATAGTGGTTCGGCTCAATAGTTTGCCTACGTCCACTCTGAATATCTTTATTGATGATTTCGTTACAAGTTGATACAATTCTTCTCAAGTACAATACACTTTGAATTACTAAACACTTTGAACGAGTAGCTTAAACTTCAATGTAAGAGAAAGTCTTCAAATCCATGTCGGATGTATGAGATTCCTTCTTGAAGTTGTTGATAGCGTTCTACGTGTCTTAAAAGCTTTGGGTATCGAGTCGGTTTTGAATGCAGCAGAGTATTGGTGCTTGGAAAGAATGAGCCAAAAGTCCCTTTCTAGTTGGAGCTAGGGTCGTATTTATAGACATTTCTCGGAGTTAGGTCGTAACTCGTACACGACTCATGATAAGTCGTAACTCGTAGATGACTCATGGTAGGTAGCGGCCGACCTATTGGGTTTAGCTCATGGCTTGGTCCAAAGTTATGCACCCATTTGAATGAATGATACAAGTTCTAAGTCGTTCCTGAGTTAACCAAATACGACTTCCTTTATGCTAGCATGAGTCGTACATGACTCATCATAAGTCGTAAGTCGTCAACGAGTCATTTCATTACAGCATGGTATTGAACTTGTCTCCAAGTCTTAGGTCGTGAACGACTTATTTGTAGTTATAAGTCAGCAGCGACTTAAGTGTTGTTGACTCTTCCTTTTAGCGCTTTGATTCGTCACTCCTTTAGGTCGTGGACTTTCTTAAGTCGTAAGTTGTGAGCTGTGGTCGCGCACGAGTTAACTGGTTGTAGCTTCTTGTTTGCTTGCTTGAGTCGCTGACGATTCAAGGTAGGTCGTAAGCACAATTCTTTAACTCGTGCAACTCCTCAATTGTTGAGTCGGTAACTTGCTGAGTCGTGAAGTACCTTGAGTCGTGAAGTACCTTGAGTCGGCCAACACCTTTAAGGCATTAAGGTTATAACCTGGTGAGTCGCCGTCCCTCTTGAGTCATTAAGTCGGCTGTTAACCCTTCAAGGCCGTTGAGTCGGCAACTCCTTAAGGCTGTTGAGTCGTAACTAGGTAGGTCGTTGATTCGGTCCATATGTTAGGTCGGTAATCATTTGAGTCGGTCCTTCCTTCTCACTTCATTGCTTATCTGTTTTATTCGATCCTGCCATTAACGATCCTTCAAGTTTCCAAAGACGCATCCAAGCTAATCAGTCGTTAACTCATCTTTACCTTTTTATTGCGTAAGTGAATTCACTTTCTGTTCAATCCACGATCGCCATTGACTCACGAATCTGGACTCCCCATTTTCTGACTCCAATTCACTTTTGTGCCGTGTTCCATTGCGAGCCATGTTTTTGATCGATTTGCGACTGCCATCAATCATATTGTTGTTATCGTTCGTGAATCATAGTAGTGCATCATATTCGTCGCACGCTTGAAACGATTCGAATTGGTTTTTGGGTGATTTCCGATGATGTGAGGAGAAGATAATGAATTACAGTGTCTCGAATTAGCTGGTTTGTGGGTTTGGAGGAGATGAGAAAGTTCTTAGTGGGTTAATGGGTTAATGGGTTAGAAAAGAGTTAACTGGTTGTGGAGACGACTTAAAATTCTCACGATATAGTTGGTTTTTTGGATTTACCGACTTAGGAAGGCCTTGCAATCTCATCCGTCCATGACCTAATTTTTGGGTCGTGTTGACTTCCTGATGATTTAGGACTTAGGTCGTACGAGCGACTCAAACTTTTAGATCCTTACCACAACTTATCCTTTAGACCGTGAACGATTCAAGCCATAAGTCGTGAACGACTCAGCACTTAGGTTATTTTCCATACCGAGTTGCTTCTTGGGGCTTAACCCCTGACCGACTCAATTAGATGGGACCTAGGTTTTGAGTCGTTGGCGAGTCAGGGCTTGTGTGAATTTTGTTCGTGCTTTGAACCGTTGCATGGACTTTGAACTTTTGAGCTTTATTGCATTCATTCACAGGTTGCTTTAACTTGTGAGCTAGCAATCTGTCCAATACAACATTTACAGAAAATTGGGACGAATATACTGCCATCGACTGCCCACATCAAATGACAGATTAGTTAATAACAGATAATTAATTTAAATAAATTGTGTGAACGAAGTGCTTTCAACTCATCAATTTCAAGTAAAATATTAAAGCAACACTGAAATAGTCAATTGAAATCGACCAGCTTGCACTAATATTATGCTTGAACTTTAGATTAACAAGTTCTGAAATTTTGTAGTTGATCAATCGTCAACTATTTTAACTCCAGTTATATTTACTAGCTATTTTTATTAGTTTTGCACGACACTTCACACTTTTAGGAAACGTGCATCTTCACATTTGAATATCCAGTTGTTTGTGTAAAATGACTTCTCAGGAAGAAGATACAATGGTTCAGACTGGAGAGGCCACTGTAATTCCTGCTCCTCTGGTCAATCCTCCCGAAAGAGCCTCTTCTACTTTATCGTACAGAGTTTTCCGCCAATTGTGCGCTCAGTTTAGCATTGCTGAATCAGATGCCATTCTTCCCGAGAGAAGTAACACTGCTGACATAGCACCCCCTGGCTTTGTAATGGTCAATCGACAAATGTGCCTGAGTGGGGGCATTCCTCCTTTCAATGACTTTCTCCAACAACTTCTTCGTCAATTGGCCATCGCCCCGTCCCAATTACACCCCAATGGTTATGCCATTTTAATGGGGTTGTGTGTACTGTTTAGGAGGACGCTTGATCGATTCCCAAGCTTTGACGAGATTTGCTTCCTATGCTCTTTCACCAGGACTAAAGTTCACCCCTCTATTACTGTCGTGAGAAGTGCTCGAAATCGTAAATTGATCATCGGTCTTCCTAACAGCGCTCATGGGTTTTTGACTCAATTTTTCTAAGACCGTTGCCCCCCGGGGTTTTACACTGTGTGGAGAGAAGGAAGTAAGATCATCTACCTTTACCTCTTTTATATTCTGAGTCTTTTGAAGTTCGAATTGCCAAGTGTTAACTTCGTCATCATTTCTTTTCTTTTATTTCAGTACTTCCCCCTCCTTGTAGAGATCCCAGTCACAAGCCAACCCTGGAGAGGCTTGTGGCAGTACCGGTTGAAGAACGGGACGTGAAATTTTTGCTGAACGACGAATTCCTTCAC
The DNA here is from genome assembly GCA_030765085.1 of Allium cepa. Taxonomy (NCBI): domain Eukaryota; kingdom Viridiplantae; phylum Streptophyta; class Magnoliopsida; order Asparagales; family Amaryllidaceae; genus Allium; species Allium cepa. The sequence goes on from CM060943.1 coordinate 874,268,850, forward strand.
CAGTTCGGACTTCTTCATCCTTCTCGCTCCATACACCCCTGCGAGGTTCCGGACTCCCCACCTAAAGCATCAGATGCTCTGGTTTCTACAGACACATCCATACCAAAAGGTCCTGCTCCCGAGGCTTCGCTAGTGAAGTGTTCCACTTCGGTTGATGTTGCGGGGCCATCTGTCGAGCTTGCCCCGGTTATTGAGGAAGAAGAGCCCTAGGGATCTCCTCGACTGTCACAGAAACCTGGCGAAGAAGCCGAAAAAACTAGCCTTGCCAAGCAGAGCAGGGACGATACTTTCGAAGGCTGAGCGACCTCTTTGCCACTTCGCAAGAGATCTTCAAAGATGATCCTATCACCACCGGGGTTTCTTCTTCAGTAGTTGAAGCGACTTCTGTCCTGCAACAGACTCCGTCGACTCAAGAGTTGACGCTAACTATTACACCCACAACCACTCCTCAATTAAAGAGTGGTTCGTAGTTTGATGCGCGTAGTTTGCACGCCACACACACTTAGAATTTCTTTTTTGGCACTTTTATGCTTCTGGTTTTTTGTACTTTGAAGAATTCTAAGATTTAGCTCTTTTTTATTTCAGATCCTCCGATGGGGCGCAGCGGATCCTACTATGATGTTTTCCAGCGCTACGGGAGGCGTAGCCAATGTGACTACAGGCGTTACCTTCCCTCTTACAGAGAATCTGATGAAGAAAGAGCCGCTCGAAAGGCTCAAGAGAAGAAGACTCAAGAGGAGCGTTACAAGAGAAGAGAGAGGGAGGAGCACCACGACTCTTCGCAGAGAGGCGACGATTCCCATAAAAGAAAATCCCATGATGACAGAGGAAAAAGTCATATGGTTGAAGATTCAAGCAAGCGAGCCCGACATGGTGAGAAGCACACCTTTACAACTCCTGAAAAGGTTACTGCTCCTGCCTCGCTCGACATTCCTTCCGGCTCTCCTGCTCTCGGGAAGGCAGACACCCAAACAATAATTAGTAGGCCCAAATTCCAAGTCGGACCGGGTCCAGCCACTTTGCAGAGTCGGTTTCCACAGTGGTGTCTGAAGGGAGTAAGGTTTGACCTTGACTTGGTCCCCATTGACAAGTCTGCTATGTTACGAAACCTCGATGCTGTCAAGCTTGATATTGAGAGGATGTTGAACTGGCAAAAACTTGTTAACGAGCTCCAAAGGGTTAATCGTGCGAACATAGAGGCCATGCTCACTATGGAAAACGATAAAGCCGAGTGGCAAAAAGTTCTTGAGCAACACGGCACTGAGATGAGGAGCATTGCTTCTTATAATGAAGAGCTTGAAGCAAAAGTTGAAGAATTGAAACAAGAGCTTGCTGCTTCCTCTACTTCCTATTCTCAAAAAGAAGAAGTGCTCCTAAAACAAGTAAGAGATGCTCATGCCAGCCAAAGGGATGCCGAAGACAGGCTTGAAGTGCAGAAAAGAATTAGTGAGGGCTATGTCGCTGATATTGAAGAGCTTCGGAAAAAGAACAGCTCCCAAGAGGCGGAGATTCAAATGCTTAAGCTTCAACTTTCTAAAGCTGAAACGGAGCGTGATGAGGCCGTTGCCGGCAAAATTGCAGCTGAAGAATCTCACGAGGCAACGAGGGCCAACATCAGCTCAACATTATTTGATTTCTATCTGCATAGCATCTTGGGGCGCGGTAGCCTCTCCTTTCTAGGCCCCAAGTATGAAATTACACTGGCTGAAGTTTGGGAGGCCGCACTCGATATGCTTGGTGGTAGCGGCGCTGGCTATGCTGAGTCAGCTCTTGAGGAGCACGATCTTGATGATGATGCTCGTGCCGCTCTCGCTAGGGGGAGAGAACAGCTTGCAAAATTAAGGGCCGAAACAACGGCAGGAGAATATTCAGGAAAAATCATCTCAACTGCTCCAACTCAACCTTCTCCTTCAGCCGAAATTGACATTATCGGTTTTAGTTCTCATTCCCCATCTCCTACTAAAGTTACCACTGATATCACAAGCATACAAGGTGGAGATGAAGGCGGCGAGAGTGCCGAGGCACAGGCTTACGAAGTTGACGTCAGGGAACCGACTTCTGCAGGTAACCCTACTGACAATCTTGCCCAAGTAGACTGCTCATCTGTTTCTTACGAACTTGATGAGCTTTTTGACTACTTCTTGAATCTCAGCGAGCCATTGTCTCCTCTTTTTACTGACTTGAACTTTTTTCCTTCTGCAGAGAAAACGTCGGGCACTGTTCAGGCTTCTCCTCTTCCAATTATTCCTTCCCCGCCTCTTAAGGTCACTCCTCCTTCTGCCTCGCAACCCGGGTCACAAGAGGAGCAAATAGAAGCTCTTCACGGCTTAGATGATCCCGTGGCGTCTCAAGATCCGAAAGGAGAAGAAATTGAAGGAAGCGAGAGGACTCCAGAACCAACTGGCTCCGACGCTGAACCGTTATCCAAACTTCTTTCTCCAGGGAGTGGGTCTTCCTCCAAGAAGAGAGGAAAGCAGGGAGTTTCCAAGAAGAAGAAGAAGGGATCTTTAAATGGCGAAGAAGAGACGGAAGAAAGTCCGACCGAGCCCCTTTCTCCTTCATCCCCTACCCTCACAAGCCGGCCTAAAATGTTGGTCATTCGGCTAGGTGCGGGCTCAAAAGGTGGGCGGAAGAAGAAATGATGGCTCTGGTTCTGTGGCTTTCATATCGCTTTTTGCCTTTTTTGCATGTACTGACCGGAAATTGTGCGGGTACCGGCCCCCCGCTTTTCTTTTGTTTTTTACTTTGGAACCTGTACCTGTATATAAAATAGTGTTGAATAAAATGATTCTTTTTCTTTGTACAAACTTCTGTCTGTATCTGAGAATGCATTTACTATTCATTTTTGTACAAGTTTTTTTTTTGTACGATATTGCAGTGAGCTTGTGGTATATATTGTTCGAGCGCAATTTTACCGATGTAGTTATGCCATGCTGCCCCTATACCATAAGCCCATTGTAATATTTTATTTTATGAGGAACTTGTGCTTTTATTTTTTAGAGAATAATTATTCCACATTTGGAGGAATATTATTTCATTAAAAAATATAGCACAAATAAGTTTCTACGCTTCAACCTTCGAAGATATCACTTTTTATTTTGTGCATATACACATTTTACTGAATGAAATCTTCTATGTGGTAAAGCGGTTATTTGTAAGGTACTTCAACTTCTTTTTTGAGGAAGAGAATTTTCTAGAATAAGTAATTCATTCTTCCTTTGAAAGTTAAAGTGTGCTTTTGATGAGGATTTTTTACTTGCCACAGTAAAGGGCTTCTTGATTTTTGTTTCTTTGAAAAGTTGCACCTTCGGGGAAGACTTTTTCACGTTTCAACACCTGGAAGTTTTATTTCAATCTTGGTGAAACGTGTGCCTCCGAAGAGGTCTTTCTGCTTGATTGTGCCTCCGGGAGGAGGTCTTTTCATTTCTGCCTCCGGGAAGAGGTCTTTCTGTCTTATTGTGCCTCTGGAAAGAGGTCTTTTTGTTTCTGCCCCTTGGGAGAGGCTTTTTTTTTTTTTGCATTTCATCTCTGGTGAAGTGATACTCCGAAGAGCGGCTGTTGCACTTCAACTTCTGGCGAAATGGGCCTCCGAAGAGGGCTTTTATTTTGTTTTACATTTCAACTCTGGTGAAGTGAAACTCCGAAGAGCGGCTGTCACACATCAACTCCTGGTGAAATGGGCCTCCGAAGAGGGCTTTTATTTTGTTTTACATTTCAACTCTGGTGAAGTGAAACTCCGAAGAGCGGCTGTCACACTTCAACTCCTGGTGAAATGGGCCTCCGAAGAGGGCTTTTATTCTGTTTTACATTTCAACTCTGGTGAAGTGAAACTCCGAAGAGCGGCTGTCACACTTCAACTACGGGTGAAATGGGCCTCCGAAGAGGGCTTTTATTTTGTTTTACATTTCAACTCTGGTGAAGTGAAACTCCGAAGAGCGGCTGTCACACTTCAACTCCTGGCGAAATGTGCCTCTGAAGAGGGCTTTTATTTTGTTTTACATTTCAACTCTGCTGAAGTGAAACTCCGAAGAGCGGCTGTCACACTTCAACTCCTGGCGAAATGTGCCTCCGAGGATTGCCTGGATGTTACTCTCTCATGGTTGGAGGGTCATGACTCCTCCAATCTTTTTTGGTTGAGTAGAGAACTTTCTTTTTTGTGGCATATGCCTCGTTAGAGGTCTTTATCCTCCGAAGAGTTGTGCCTTTGAAGAGGACTTGTGCCTCCGAAGAGGGCTTTAGTTGTTCCTTGTCCACTTGCTTATGCCTTTTTAGCGATCCTCTATTTTTTCTTTTCAAGCTCGCACTCCCTTCTCTTAGAAGTAGTTTGTTTAATCCAAAGAAGTGTACTTCATTTCTAGGCCAGTTCGCGAGAACGGGCATAAGCTTCTTAATCGGATGTTTATTTGTTCAAACTTCTCAATTTATTAGCTAAAGCCCGTTTTCGGCGAAATCATTGGCCGTTCAATTGAAGCACTTCTTATCTAGGATTTAAATTCGGGAATTTTGTGACTTGGAATTTGTTTGTTGAATGATAACAAGAATCACTTGGTCTTGTAATGTGCAAGTTTTATTTTCGTTGCCTGCAAAAATTTAAATCGACATTTCAGCAATACATTTAATGTACTTTTCATATCGAAAATAAAGCAAACATGTAATAATAATAAGGAACACAAGATTTATAGTGGTTCGGCCAAGAATTTGGGCCTACATCCACTTTATATTCTTTCATTATTCACTTGCATCGGTTTTACAATCGCTTTCAATTACAGGAATCATACATTCATAATTCTTTTTACAATATTTCAACAAAGCTATCAAGTAAAGTATGGGCGCAAGTGATTGCTGTTCCAGGCTCTTGGAATTTGATCTCCTTCGACAGTAGTGAGTTTGAATGTGCCGTCAAGAAGCTTCTGACCTATGACATATGGTCCTTCCCAATTTGACCCAAACACACCTGTCGCTGTCATAATTCTCTTTAGGACTAGATCTCCAATCTCAAAGCTGCGTTGGCGAACTTTAGAATTGAAATGTCTGGCTATCCTTTGCTGATGAGATGCGATTCTGAGCTCAGCCTCTTCTCTTTTTTCATCAAGGAGATCTAGTGCCTCAAGCTGTAGTTTTTCATTCTCCGCTTGATTGAAATGGATTCTTCTATGTGAAGAGACCTCTGTTTCTACCGGAATCATTGCCTCTGATCCGTATGCCAATGAAAACGGAGTGTGCCCAGTCGCAGTCTTGTGGGTAGTTTTGTATGCCCATAGTGCTAGCGGTAGCTTATCGACCCAACCACCTTTTGCTCTTTCAAGTTGCTTCTTGATGGTTGACTTGATAATTTTATTTACTGCTTCCACCTGCCCGTTTGCCTGCGGATGAGCTACTGCTGAGAAGCTTTTTCGGATTTTGAATCGTTTGCAAAAATCTTGGAATTCTTCACTTTCGAACTGAGTACGATTGTCTTTAATTATCTTTTGAGGCACACCAACCTGCAAATGATATTTTTAGTCACAAAACTTATCATCTTTTTAGAGGTGATAGTAGCCAGTGGTTCAGCTTCTGCCCATTTAGTAAAATAATCTACAGCCACAATGGCGTATTTAATTCCAGATTTGGCAGTTGGTAACGGTCCTACAAGGTCTATCCCCCATATTGCAAACAGCCATGGACTGACCATCTGTGTGAGTTCAGTGGAAGGTGCTCTAGGAATTTTTGCGAATCTTTGGCATCTGTCACATTTTCGGGAATAGTCTGCTGCATCTCAATTAATTTCTGGCCAAAAATATCCGTATCGGAGAATCTTCTTTGCTAAAGTTTGACCACCTAAATGATCACCACATTCTCCCCCATGTACCTCAGCTAGGATTGTTTTGGACTCTTCCCTGGACACACATCGAAGTAACGGCATTGAGAATCCCCGTCTGTATAATTGGCCATCCTGGACTATATAGCGAGAGGCTTTCCTCAGTAGCTTCTTTCGTTGATTTGAATTTTCCGGTAAAGAGCCATTGAGCAGATATTCTGTTATTGGAATCATCCATGAGTCTTGCTCTTGAGACACGCTCATGATCCAATCAATATCCATCTCATCAATGCTTGGAGCCGACATGACCTCCACTGGAGTCAACCCCAGAAATTGAGCTTCGCCTGTGCTAGAGTACTTTGCGAGAGAATCTGCTTTCGTGTTTTCTTCTCGAGGAATATGACTTATCATGTAATGGTCGAAATCACTCAGGAGTTCCCAAGCCTTTAACAAGTAGGCAGGCAGATTTCCCCCTTTCGCTTGGAATTCCTTCTTGACTTGGCATACAATAAGCTGAGAATCACTGAAGATCTGTAATGCTCGGATGTTTAGTTCTTTAGCAATTCTTAAGCCAACGATAAGAGCTTCGTATTCTGCTTCATTGTTCGTTGAAGGAAATTCCAATCTTAGTGCATAGCATAATGACCGACCTTCAGGGGTCTCAAGTACAACTCCGGCTCCAGAACAGTAGTCATTTCTCGCGCCATCAACATATAACTTCCATTGGATTGGGGAATCATCGATCGTTTCCTCCTCACTGTTACCCTTATCTGTGAATTCTGCGATGAAATCCGCTAAAGCTTGTCCGTTGATTGCTTTTCGGGGATGATAAGTGATGTCATATTGACTGAGTTCAATATTCCACTTTAGAAGACGACCCGAAGTCTCAGGGCGAAACAGGACTTGCTTTAAAGGTTGATCGTTGAGGACTCTGATAGGATGAGCTTGGAAATATTGCCTCAACTTCCTTGATGCAATCAGTAGGCAATAGGCGAGTTTTTCGAACTTGGAGTAATTCATCTTTGCCCCAGTGAGTCTTTTGCTGATATAGTAAACTGGATGTTGAATCCTCTTGTCTTCTCGTATCAGCGCTGCACTTAAAGCATGAGATGATACTGCCAAGTATATAAGAAGATCCTCACCATCGCCAGGCCTAGAAAGTATTGGAGGCGTTTCCATGTGGCGAATCAATTCATCAAAGGCTTTTTAGCATTCGGGAGTCCAATCAAAGTTTTTCTTTCCTGTCTTTAGGGCGTCAAAGAATGGGATGCATTTATCGGTGGCTTTGGAAATGAACCGACTCAAGGCGGCGACTTTTCCATTGAGACTCTGCAATTCCTTCTTCGTTCTAGGAGCTTTGACTTCCTTTAAGGCGGTAATTTGAGCTGGACTAGCCTCAATGCCCCTAGCGCTCACGATGAAACCTAAGAACTTTCCGGATTCCACTCCAAATGAACATTTTAAAGGGTTAAGCTTCATTCCGTATTTTCGAAGGACTGCGAACATGTCTTCTAAGTGTTCTATGTGATCCACTGCTTTCTTAGACTTTACTAACATGTCATCGACGTAGACTTCCATAGTCTTGCCCAATTGTGGTTTGAACATAGCATTAACAAGTCTTTGGTAGGTTGCCCCCGCATTCTTCAGCCCGAAGGGCATAACCCTATAGCAGTAAAGACCAACATCGGTGATAAAGCTCGTGTCCTCCTGATCTGGCTCATGCATCATGATCTGGTTATATCCGAAGTGGGCATCCATAAAAGATAACAATTCATGTCCCGCTGTTCCATCCACCAATTGATCGATCCTGGGTAACGGGAAGCAGTCTTTGGGGCAGGCCTTGTTTAGATTTGAAAAATCGATGCACACTCTCCATTTTCCGTTGGCTTTCCTGACCAACACTGGATTTGAAACCCAATTCGGATAGGTAGATTCTTTGATAAAGTTATTCTCCATGAGCCGATCAACTTCTTCTTTAATGCTGCTGACCTTTCTGGACCTTGAGTCCTCCTTTTTTGTTTCACAGGTGTAAATTTTGGATCAATATTCAGAGCGTGTACTGCAACATCTGGGGATATTCCGCATATATCGGCATGAGTCCAAGCAAAAACATCCAAACTTGCCTTTAAAAAAGATATTAAGATATTCTGAATTGACACATTAAGTTGTGAACCCACATTCAACACCTTGTTTGGGTCCTTTGGGTCAACAGGTACTGGTATTGTCGTTTCCACTGGTACCACTCTATTCTCCCCTTCACTGGCTTTTCTATGATCCATCTCTTTCCGTGCTCCGCTGTGCTCGCCAGTGCAGGGTCCGCCTTGTAATTGCTACAAGGCTGGTTCTTTGATGCGGACTGGGGTTGCCGCATCCTTTCCCATTTCTCTTTTCCTTGTTTCTCGTAACTCTGTCAGATAACACTCCCGCCCAGCATTTTGATCCCCTTTTATAACTCCCACTCCATTATCTGTGGGAAATTTAATAGTGAGCCGCCATGGGGCCAGAATAGCTTTGAATGCTGCGAGAGTTGGACGGCCTAGGAAAGCATTATAAGCAGAAAATTCATCGACAATCACAAAAGTTTGCTTGCGGACCACTTTTCTTTCTCCCTCTCCAAGTTCTACAAGCAAATAAACGGTTCCTATCGGCTGTTTTGGCTCCCCAGTGTAGCCAGCGATTTTCTACGATGAGGCTTGCACATCAGCCATAGGGATCTTCATTTGGTCGAATGTTTTCTTGAAGAGGATATTGCAGGATGCGCCACAATCAATGAGAACTCTTCTGACAATAGCTAGCCCGATACCAGCCGAGATGACTAAGGGATCCAAGGTAGGAGCTTCAATACCTGTGGAATCCCTGGCTCTGAACACAATATCATCATTGAAAGTTCTTTGTTGCTTCAGGGGCGTAGCACCTTCCAAAACAAAGACATCTTCCTCGGCCGGTACATACTTCAAAGCTCGGGTATACCTTTCCATCTCACCCCAGCTCCTGCCTGCTGGGTGAGGTCCTCCCGTAATGACATTGATAACAGGCCTTCCGGATTCATGCCATGCAGTCTTCTCACTTGTCCTGGGTTGATGAGCAGGAGCTCGTTGCCCCTGACTAGACGAAGCGGGATTGCTGCTATTCTTTTCCACAAATTGCTGCAGCTTGTTTTCCCTTATCAATTCTTCAATCAAATTTTTCAATTGGCGGCATTCATCGGTATCATGACCGGGTTGATTATGGAAGCGGCAAAACTTCCCGCTTTGTACAGCTTTTTTCCCGGTTCTCAAAACGGGAGATTTAGGATAATCGACAGAATCTTTAGTGGCAAGGTAAATGCGCTCTGGCGTATCTGATAAAGGAGTATATTCTGATGACTTGAAGGAACGAGGCTTCTTCAGATTTTTCTATTTCTTCCCATCGTTATTTTCCCTTTTCTGTCCTACAGATTCATTCTTGCGTGGAGCAGCAATGTTATCTTCATCTTTTTCCAATACTGCCTTTACCGGTACAGGACGGCTTTCCAGGCGTATGAACTCATCTGCTTTCTTGTAGAATTTTTCAAGGGAATTTGGTTCCTTCATGTTAATCCATTTTCCAAATTCGCTCGTCTTGTCGATGGCCCTCATCAGATAGGTCAAGATCATCCGTGGTTCTGCATTGTCTACCTCGGCCAGCGCTATATTAAAGCGATTTAGGAAAGATCTGATAGTTTCCCCTGGATTCTGTTCTAAACTTGACAACGACATGATGTCTTTGGCTTTTGAAGCATATAGTCTGAACTGCTCCTTGAATTTCCGGGTTAGGTCAGAAAACTGATCTATAGACCGAATTGGTAGCTTGGTGAACCAAAGCAGAGCTACACCTTCCAAATATACAGGAAAATATCGACACTTTATTTCATCAGAAGCTCTGGCACCTGTCATGTGCCAATCATACTTATACAAGAATTCGTTCGGATCACTTGTTCCCTTGTAAGCTGGGATAGTTGGAGGGACGAACTTCCTTGGGAATTCAGCCTTTAAGATTCTTTCGGTAAACGGGGTTTTACTTGGAGCGAAACCCCATTCCTTCTCGTCTTCATTCCTTTGCATGCTTTCTTTCATGATTTGTCGAACCATTTCAGAAAGATACCCCTCATCATTTCGAGCTTTAGATCCATCAACTTCAGGAAATGTCCGCTCAAAGGGGCTGGCGGCCCTCTCAGGAATGTTTCTTTCTTCAGCTTCATGAATGTTGCTAGCAAAGTTCCTTTCATTACCCGTTGGTTGACGGTTTACCCCAAGCAAATCGTTCAACTTATTCAAAATTAGGGCATTTTGGGCATTCTGAGCCTCCAATTGTGCACTTTGGGCATTTATCTGCTGGTTCAGCCCAAAGATTACAGCATCCAACTCCGCTTTTGTAACCCCAACAGGTGGAGTGGCTTGATTAGGTACTGGGGAAGCGGAGGTTCCCTCTTGAACATTTCCAGATCTAACAGATCTACTCCTTCTCCCCGGAGCCATGATTTCAGATAAACTTCCAGTCTTCAGAGAGATTACTTCAACAAACTTTCGTGGAGCAATGTTGATAATTCGCCTGAGTTCATTTCTCAGTGAAAGCGCCAAAAATGTTAACGCTAAAATTTAAACACTAACACCCCGGTGCGTAAAGTGTAGGTTTGAAAGCACCACCCGATGATTCGGGAACATAGTATAAGCAGAAAATCACAGAAAAAGCAGTAAATAACAGTGATTTTATAGTGGTTCGGCTCAATAGTTTGCCTACGTCCACTCTGAATACCTTTATTGATGATTTCGTTACAAGTTGATACAATTCTTCTCAAGTACAATACACTTTGAATTACTAAACACTTTGAACGAGTAGCTTAAACTTCAATGTAAGAGAAAGTCTTCAAATCCATGTCGGATGTATGAGATTCCTTCTTGAAGTTGTTGATAGCGTTCTACGTGTCTTAAAAGCTTTGGGTATCGAGTCGGTTTTGAATGCAGCAGAGTATCGGTGCTTGGAAAGAATGAGCCAAAAGTCCCTTTCTAGTTGGAGCTAGGGTCGTATTTATAGACATTTCTCGGAGTTAGGTCGTAACTCGTACACGACTCATGATAAGTCGTAACTCGTAGATGACTCATGGTAGGTAGCGGCCGACCTATTGGGTTTAGCTCATGGCTTGGTCCAAAGTTATGCACCCATTTGAATGAATGATACAAGTTCTAAGTCGTTCCAGAGTTAACCAAATACGACTTCCTTTATGCTAGCATGAGTCGTACATGACTCATCATAAGTCGTAAGTCGTCAACGAGTCATTTCATTACAGCATGGTATTGAACTTGTCTCCAAATCTTAGGTCGTGAACGACTTATCTGCAGTTATAAGTCAGCAGCGACTTAAGTGTTGTTGACTCTTCCTTTTAGCACTTTGATTCGTCACTCCTTTAGGTCGTGGACTTTCTTAAGTCGTAAGTTGTGAGCTGTGGTCGCGCACGAGTTAACTGGTCGTAGCTTCTTGTTTGCTTGCTTGAGTCGCTGACGATTCAAGGTAGGTCGTAAGCACAATTCTTTAACTCGTGCAACTCCTCAATTGTTGAGTCGGTAACTTGCTGAGTCGTGAAGTACCTTGAGTCGTGAAGTACCTTGAGTCGGCCAACACCTTTAAGGCATTGAGGTTATAACCTGGTGAGTCGCTGTCCCTCTTGAGTCGTTAAGTCGGCTGTTAACCCTTCAAGGCCGTTGAGTCGGCAACTCCTTAAGGCTGTTGAGTCGTAACTAGGTAGGTCGTTGATTCGGTCCATATGTTAGGTCGGTAATCAGTTGAGTCGGTCCTTCCTCCTCACTTCATTGCTTATCTGTTTTATTTGATCCTGCCATTAACGATCCTTCAAGTTTCCAAAGACGCATCCAAGCTAATCAGTCGTCAACTCATCTTTACCTTTTTATTGCGTAAGTGAATTCACTTTCTATTCAATCCACGATCGCCATTGACTCACGAATCTGGACTCCCCATTTTCTGACTCCAATTCACTTTTTTGCCGTGTTCCATTGCGAGCCATGTTTTTGATCGATTTGCGACTGCCATCAATCATATTGTTGTTATCGTTCGTGAATCATAGTAGTGCAGCATATTCGTCGCACGCTTGAAGCGATTCGAATTGGTTTTTGGGTGATTTCCGATGATGTGAGGAGAAGATAATGAATTACAGTGTCTCGAATTAGCTGGTTTGTGGGTTTGGAGGAGATGAGAAAGTTCTTAGTGGGTTAATGGGTTAATGGGTTAGAAAAGAGTTAACTGGTTGTGGAGACGACTTAAAATTCTCACGATATAGTTGGTTTTTTGGATTTACCGACTTAGGAAGGCCTTGCAATCTCATCCGTCCATGACCTAATTTTTGGGTCGTGTTGACTTCCTGATGATTTAGGACTTAGGTCGTACGAGCGACTCAACCCTTTAGATCCTTACCACAACTTATCCTTTAGACCGTGAACGATTCAAGCCATAAGTCGTGAACGACTCAGCACTTAGGTTATTTTCCATACCGAGTTGCTTCTTGGGGCTTAACCCCTGACCGACTCAAGTAGATGGGACCTAGGCTTTGAGTCGTTGGCGAGTCAGGGCTTGTGTGAATTTTGTTCGTGCTTTGAACCGTTGCATGGACTTTGAACTGTTGAGCTTTATTGCATTCATTCACAGGTTGCTTTAACTTGTGAGCTAACAATCTGTCCAATACAACATTTACAGAAAATTGGGACGAATATACTGCCATCGACTGCCCACATCAAATGACAGATTAGTTAATAACAGATAATTAATTTAAATAAATTGTGTGAACGAAATGCTTTCAACTCATCAATTTCAAGTAAAATTTTAAAGCAACAGTGAAATAGTCAATTGAAATCGACCAGCTTGCACTAATATTATGCTTGAACTTTAGATTAACAAGTTCTGAAATTTTGTAGTTGATCAATCGTCAACTATTTTAACTCCAGTTATATTTACTTGCTATTTTTATTAGTTTTGCACGACACTTCACACTTTTAGGAAACGTGCACCTTCACATTTGAATATCCAGTTGTTTGTGTAGAATGACTTCTCAGGAAGAAGATACAATGGTTCAGACTGGAGAGGCCACTGTAATTCCTGCTCCTCTGGTCAATCCTCCCGAAAGAGCCTCTTCTACTTTATCGTACAGAGTTTTCCGCCAATTGTGCGCTCAGTTTGGCATTGCTGAATCAGATGCCATTCTTCCCGAGAGAAGTAACACTGCTGACATAGCACCCCCTGGCTTTGTAACGGTCAATCGACAAATGTGCCTGAGTGGGGGCATTCCTCCTTTCAATGACTTTCTCCAACAACTTCTTCGTCAATTAGCCATCGCCCCGTCCCAATTACACCCAATGGTTATGCCATTTTAATGGGGTTGTGTGTACTGTTTAGGAGGACGCTTGATCGATTCCCAAGCTTTGACGAGATTTGCTTCCTATGCTCTTTCACCAGGACTAAAGATCACCCCTCTATTACTGTCGTGAGAAGTGCTCGAAATCGTAAATTGATCATCGGTCTTCCTGACAGCGCTCATGGGTTTTTGACTCAATTTTTCTAAGTCCGTTGCCCCCCGGGGTTTTACGCTGTGTGGAGAGAAGGAAGTAAGATCATCTACCTTTACCTCCTTTATATTCTGAGTCTTTTGAAGTTCGAATTGCCAAGTGTTAACTTCGTCATCATTTCTTTTCTTTTATTTCAGTACTTCCCCCTCCTTGTAGAGATCCCAGTCACAAGCCAACCCTGGAGAGGCTTGTGGCAGTACCGGTTGAAGAACGGGACGTGAAATTTTTGCTGAACGACGAATTCCTTCACCAGTTCGGACTTCTTCATCCTTCTCGCTCCACACACCCCTGCGAGGTTCCGGACTCCCCACCTAAAGCATCAGATGCTCTGGTTTCTACAGACACATCCATACCAAAAGGTCCTGCTCCCGAGGCTTCGCTAGTGAAGTGTTCCACTTCGGTTGATGTTGCGGGGCCATCTGTCGAGCTTGCCCCGGTTATTGAGGAAGAAGAGCCCCAGGGATCTCCTCGACTGTCACAGAAACCTGGCGAAGAAGCCGAAAAAACTAGCCTTGCCAAGCAGAGCAGGGGCGATACTTTCGAAGGCTGAGCGACCTCTTTGCCACTTCGCAAGAGATCTTCAAAGATGATCCTATCACCACCGGGGTTTCTTCTTCAGTAGTTGAAGCGACTTCTGTCCTGCAACAGACTCCGTCGACTCAAGAGTTGACGCTAACTATTACACCCACAACCACTCCTCAATTAAAGAGTGGTTCGTAGTTTGATGCGCGTAGTTTGCACGCCACACACACTTAGAATTTCTTTTTTGGCACTTTTATGCTTCTGGTTTTTTGTACTTTGAAGAATTCTAAGATTTAGCTCTTTTTTATTTCAGATCCTCCGATGGGGCGCAGCGGATCCTACTATGATGTTTTCCAGCGCTACGGGAGGCGTAGCCAATATGACTACAGGCGTTACCATCCCTCTTACAGAGAATCTGATGAAGAAAGAGCCGCTCGAAAGGCTCAAGAGAAGAAGACTCAAGAGGAGCGTTACGAGAGAAGAGAGAGGGAGGAGCACCACGACTCTTCGCAGAGAGGCGACGATTCCCATAAAAGAAAATCCCATGATGACAGAGGAAAAAGTCATATGGTTGAAGATTCGAGCAAGCGAGCCCGACATGGTGAGAAGCACACCATTACAACTCCTGAAAAGGTTACTGCTCCTGCCTCGCTCGACATTCCTTCCGGCTCTCTTGCTCTCGGGAAGGCAGACACCCAAACAATAATTAGTAGGCCCAAATTCCAAGTCGGACCGGGTCCAGCCACTTTGCAGAGTCGGTTTCCACAATGGTGTCTGAAGGGAGTAAGGTTTGACCTTGACTTTGTCCCCATTGACAAGTCTGCTATGTTACGAAACCTCGATGCTGTCAAGCTTGATATTGAGAGGATGTCGAATTGGAAAAAACTTGTTGACGAGCTCCAAAGGGTTAATCGTGCGAACATAGAGGCCATGCTCACTATGGAAAACGATAAAACCGAGTGGCAAAAAGTTCTTGAGCAACACGGCACTGAGATGAGGAGCATTGCTTCTTATAATGAAGAGGTTGAAGCAAAAGTTGAAGAATTGAAACAAGAGCTTGCTGCTTCCTCTACTTTCTATTCTCAAAAAGAAGAAGTGCTCCTAAAACAAGTAAGAGATGCTCATGCCAGCCAAAGGGATGCCGAAGACAGGCTTGAAGTGCAGAAAAGAATTAGTGAGGGCTATGTCGCTGATATTGAAGAGCTTCGGAAGAAGAACAGCTCCCAAGAGGCGGAGATTCAAATGCTTAAGCCTCAACTTTCTAAAGCTGAAACGGAGCGTGATGAGGCCGTTGCCGGCAAAATTGCACCTGAAGAATCTCACGAGGCAACGAGGGCCAACATCAGCTCAACATTATTTGATTTCTATCTGCATAGCATCTTGGGGCGCGGTAGCCTCGTCTTTCTAGGCCCCAAGTATGAAATTACACTGGCTGAAGTTTGGGAGGCCGCACTCGATATGCTTGGTGGTAGCGGCGCTGGCTATGCTGAGTCAGCTCTTGAGGAGCACTATCTTGATGATGATGCTTGTGCCGCTCTCGCTAGGGGGAGAGAACATCTTGCAAAATTAAGGGCCGAAACAACGGCAGGAGAATATTCAGGAAAAATCATCTCAACTGCTCCAACTCAACCTTCTCCTTCAGCCGAAATTGACATTATCGGTTCTAGTTCTCATTCCCCATCTCCTACTAAAGTTACCACTGATATCACAAGCATACAAGGTGGAGATGAAGGCGGCGAGAGTGCCGAGGCACAGGCTTACGAAGTTGACGTCAGGGAACCGACTTCTGCAGGTAACCCTACTGACAATCTTGCCCAAGTAGACTGCTCATTTGTTTCTTACGAACTTGATGAGCTTTTTGACTACTTCTTGAATCTCAGCGAGCCATTGTCTCCTCTTTTTACTGACTTGAACTTTTTTCCTTCTGCAGAGAAAACGTCGGGCACTGTTCAGGCTTCTCCTCTTCCAATTATTCCTTCCCCGCCTCTTAAGGTCACTCCTCCTTCTGCCTCGCAACCCGGGTCACAAAAGGAGCAAATAGAAGCTCTTCACGGCTTAGATGATCCCGTGGCGTCTCAAGATCCGAAAGGAGAAGAAACTGAAGGAAGCGAGAGGACTCCAGAACCAACTGGCTCCGACGCTGAACCGTTATCCAAACTTCTTTCTCCAGGGAGTGGGTCTTCCTCCAAGAAGAGAGGAAAGCAGGGAGTTTCCAAGAAGAAGAAGAAGAAGGGATCTTTAACTGGCGAAGAAGAGACGGAAGAAAGCCGACCGAGCCCCTTTCTCCTTCATCCCCTACCCTCACAAGCCGGCCTAAAATGTTGGTCATTCGGCCAGGTGCGGGTTCAAAAGGTGGGCGGAAGAAGAAATGATGGCTCTGGTTCTGTGGCTTTCATATCGCTTTTTGCCTTTTTTGCATGTACTGACCGGAAATTGTGCGGGTACCGGCCCCCCGCTTTTCTTTTGTTTTTTACTTTGGAACCTGTACCTGTATATAAAATAGTGTTGAATAAAATGATTCTTTTTCTTTGCACAAACTTCTGTCTGTATCTGAGAATGCATTTACTATTCATTTTTGTACAAGTTTTTTTTTGTACGATATTGCAGTGAGCTTGTGGTATATATTGTTCGAGCGTAATTTTACCGATGTAGTTATGCCATGCTGCCCCTATACCATAAGCCCATTGTAATATTTTATTTTATGAGGAACTTGTGCTTTTATTTTTTAGAGAATAATTATTCCACATTTGGAGGAATATTATTTCATTAAAAAATAGAGCACAAATAAGTTTCTACGCTTCAACCTTCGAAGATATCACTTTTTATTTTGTGCATATACACATTTTACTGAATGAAATCTTCTATGTGGTAAAGCGGGTATTTGTAAGGTACTTCAACTTCTTTTTTGAGGAAGAGAATTTTCTAGAATAAGTAATTCATTCTTCCCTTGAAAGTTAAAGTGTGCTTTTGATGAGGATTTTTTACTTGCCACAGTAAAGGGCTTCTTGATTTTTGTTTCTTTGAAAAGTTGCACCTTCAGGGAAGACTTTTTCACGTTTCAACACCTGGAAGTTTTATTTCAATCTTGGTGAAACGTGTGCCTCCGAAGAGGTCTTTCTGCTCGATTGTGCCTCCGGGAGGAGGTCTTTTCATTTCTGCCTCCGGGAAGAGGTCTTTCTGTCTTATTATGCCTCTGGAAAGAGGTCTTTTTGTTTCTGCCCCTTGGGAGAGGCTTTTTTTTTTTGCATTTCATCTCTGGTGAAGTGATACTCCGAAGAGCGGCTGTTGCACTTCAACTCCTGGCGAAATGGGCCTCCGAAGAGGGCTTTTATTTTGTTTTACATTTCAACTCTGGTGAAGTGAAACTCCGAAGAGCGGCTGTCACACATCAACTCCTGGTGAAATGAGCCTCCGAAGAGGGCTTTTATTTGTTTTACATTTCAACTCTAGTGAAGTGAAACTCCGAAGAGCGGCTGTCACACTTCAACTCCTGGTGAAATGGGCCTCCGAAGAGGGCTTTTATTTTGTTTTACATTTCAACTCTGGTGAAGTGAAACTCCAAAGAGCGGCTGTTACACTTCAACTACGGGTGAAATGGGCCTCCGAAGAGGGCTTTTATTTTGTTTTACATTTCAACTCTGGTGAAGTGAAACTCCGAAGAGCGGCTGTCACACTTCAACTCCTGGCGAAATGTGCCTCTGAAGAGGGCTTTTATTTTGTTTTACATTTCAACTCTGCTGAAGTGAAACTCCAAAGAGCGGCTGTCACACTTCAACTCCTGGCGAAATGTGCCTCCGAGGATTGCCTGGATGTTACTCTCTCATGGTTGGAGGGTCATGACTCCTCCAATCTTTTTTGGTTGAGTAGAGAACTTTCTTTTTTGTGGCATATGCCTCGTTAGAGGTCTTTATCCTCCGAAGAGTTGTGCCTTTGAAGAGGACTTGTGCCTCCGAAGAGGGCTTTAGTTGTTCCTTGTCCACTTGCTTATGCCTTTTTAGCGATCCTCTATTTTTTCTTTTCAAGCTCGCACTCCCTTCTCTTAGAAGTAGTTTGTTTAATCCAAAGAAGTGTACTTCATTGCTAGGCCAGTTCGCGAGAACGGGCATAAGCTTCTTAATCGGATGTTTATTTGTTCAAACTTCTCAATTTATTAGCTAAAGCCCGTTTTCGGCGAAATCATTGGCCGTTCAATTGAAGCACTTCTTATCCAGGATTTAAATTCGGGAATTTTGTGACTTGGAATTTGTTTGTTGAATGATAACAAGAATCACTTGGTCTTGTAATGTGCAAGTTTTATTTTCGTTGCATGCAAAAATTTAAATCGACATTTCAGCAATACATTTAATGTACTTTTCATATCGAAAATAAAGCAAACATGTAATAATAATAAGGAACACAAGATTTATAGTGGTTCGGCCAAGAATTTGGGCCTACATCCACTTTATATTCTTTCATTATTCACTTGCATCGGTTTTACAATCGCTTTCAATTACAGGAATCATACATTCATAATTCTTTTTACAATATTTCAACAAAGCTATCAAGTAAAGTATGGGCGCAAGTGATTGCTGTTCCAGGCTCTTGGAATTTGATCTCCTTCGACAGTAGTGAGTTTGAATGTGCCGTCAAGAAGCTTCTGACCTATGACATATGGTCCTTCCCAATTTGACCCAAACACACCTGTCGCTGTCATAATTCTCTTTAGGACTAGATCTCCAATCTCAAAGCTGCGTTGGCGAACTTTGGAATTGAAATGTCTGGCTATCCTTTGCTGATGAGATGCGATTCTGAGCTCAGCCTCTTCTCTTTTTTCATCAAGGAGATCTAGTGCCTCAAGCTGTAGTTTTTCATTCTCCGCTTGATTGAAATGGATTCTTCTATGTGAATGGACCTCTGTTTCTACCGGAATCATTGCCTCTGATCCGTATGCCAATGAAAACGGAGTATGCCCAGTCGCAGTCTTGTGGGTAGTTTTGTATGCCCATAGTGCTAGCGGTAGCTTATCGACCCAACCACCTTTTGCTCTTTCAAGTTGCTTCATGATGGTTGACTTGATAATTTTATTTACTGCTTCCACCTGCCCGTTTGCCTGCGGATGAGCTACTGCTGAGAAGCTTTTTCGGATTTTGAATCGTTTGCAAAAATCTTGGAATTCTTCACTTTCGAACTGAGTACGATTGTCTGTAATTATCTTTTGAGGCACACCAACCTGCAAATGATATTTTTAGTCACAAAACTTATCATCTTTTTAGAGGTGATAGTAGCCAGTGGTTCAGCTTCTGCCCATTTAGTAAAATAATCTACAGCCACAATGGCGTATTTAATTCCAGATTTGGCAGTTGGTAACGGTCCTACAAGGTCTATCCCCCATATTGCAAACAGCCATGGACTGACCATCTGTGTGAGTTCAGTGGAAGGTGCTCTAGGAATTTTTGCGAATCTTTGGCATCTGTCACATTTTCGGGAATAGTCTGCTGCATCTCAATTAATTTCTAGCCAAAAATATCCGTATCGGAGAATCTTCTTTGCTAAAGTTTGACCACCTAAATGATCACCACATTCTCCCCCATGTACCTCAGCTAGGATTGTTTTGGACTCTTCCCTGGACACACATCGAAGTAACGGCATTGAGAATCCCCGTCTGTATAATTGGCCATCCTGGACTATATAGCGAGAGGCTTTCCTCAGTAGCTTCTTTCGTTGATTTGAATTTTCCGGTAAAGAGCCATTGAGCAGATATTCTGTTATTGGAATCATCCATGAGTCTTGCTCTTGAGACACGCTCATGATCCAATCAATATCCATCTCATCAATGCTTGGAGCCGACATGACCTCCACTGGAGTCAACCCCAGAAATTGAGCTTCGCCTGTGCTAGAGTACTTTGCGAGAGAATCTGCTTTCGTGTTTTCTTCTCGAGGAATATGACTTATCATGTAATGGTCGAAATCACTCAGGAGTTCCCAAGCCTTTAACAAGTAGGCAGGCAGATTTCCCCCTTTCGCTTGGAATTCCTTCTTGACTTGGCATACAATAAGCTGAGAATCACTGAAGATCTGTAATGCTCGGATGTTTAGTTCTTTAGCAATTCTTAAGCCAGCGATAAGAGCTTCGTATTCTGCTTCATTGTTCGTTGAAGGAAATTCCAATCTTAGTGCATAGCATAATGACCGACCTTCAGGGGTCTCAAGTACAACTCCGGCTCCAGAACAGTAGTCATTTCTCGCGCCATCAACATATAACTTCCATTGGATTGGGGAATCATCGATCGTTTCCTCCTCACTGTTACCCTTATCTGTGAATTCTGCGATGAAATCCGCTAAAGCTTGTCCGTTGATTGCTTTTCGGGGATGATAAGTGATGTCATATTGACTGAGTTCAATATTCCACTTTAGAAGACGACCCGAAGTCTCAGGGCGAAACAGGACTTGCTTTAAAGGTTGATCGTTGAGGACTCTGATAGGATGAGCTTGGAAATATTGCCTCAACTTCCTTGATGCAATCAGTAGGCAATAGGCGAGTTTTTCGAACTTGGAGTAATTCATCTTTGCCCCAGTGAGTCTTTTGCTGATATAGTAAACTGGATGTTGAATCCTCTTGTCTTCTCGTATCAGCGCTGCACTTAAAGCATGAGATGATACTGCCAAGTATATAAGAAGATCCTCACCATCGCCAGGCCTAGAAAGTATTGGAGGCGTTTCCATGTGGCGAATCAATTCATCAAAGGCTTTTTAGCATTCGGGAGTCCAATCAAAGTTTTTCTTTCCTGTCTTTAGGGCGTCAAAGAATGGGATGCATTTATCGGTGGCTTTGGAAATGAACCGACTAAAGGCGGCGACTTTTCCATTGAGACTCTGCAATTCCTTCTTCGTTCTAGGAGCTTTGACTTCCTTTAAGGCGGTAATTTGAGCTGGACTAGCCTCAATGCCCCTAGCGCTCACGATGAAACCTAAGAACTTTCCGGATTCCACTCCAAATGAACATTTTAAAGGGTTAAGCTTCATTCCGTATTTTCGAAGGACTGCGAACATGTCTGCTAAGTGTTCTATGTGATCCACTGCTTTCTTAGACTTTACTAACATGTCATCGACGTAGACTTCCATAGTCTTGCCCAATTGTGGTTTGAACATAGCATTAACAAGTCTTTGGTAGGTTGCCCCCGCATTCTTCAGCCCGAAGGGCATAACCCTATAGCAGTAAAGACCAACATCGGTGATAAAGCTCGTGTCCTCCTGATCTGGCTCATGCATCATGATCTGGTTATATCCGAAGTGGGCATCCATAAAAGATAACAATTCATGTCCCGCTGTTCCATCCACCAGTTGATCGATCCTGGGTAACGGGAAGCAGTCTTTGGGGCAGGCCTTGTTTAGATCTGAAAAATCGATGCACACTCTCCATTTTCCGTTGGCTTTCCTGACCAGCACTGGATTTGAAACCCAATTCGGATAGGTAGATTCTTTGATAAAGTTATTCTCCATGAGCCGATCAACTTCTTCTTTTAATGCTGCTGACCTTTCTGGACCTTGAGTCCTCCTTTTTTGTTTCACAGGTGTAAATTTCGGATCAATATTCAGAGCGTGTACTGCAACTTCTGGGGATATTCCGCACATATCGGCATGAGTCCAAGCAAAAATATCCAAACTTGCCTTTAAAAAAGATATTAAGATATTCTGAATTGACACATTAAGTTGTGAACCCACATTCAACACCTTGTTTGGGTCCTTTGGGTCAACAGGTACTGGTATTGTCGTTTCCACTGGTACCACTCTATTCTCCCCTTCACTGGCTTTTGTATGATCCATCTCTTTCCGTGCTCCGCTGTGCTCGCCAGTGTAGGGTCCGCCCTGTAATTGCTACAAGGCTGGTTCTTTGATGCGGACTGGGGTTGTCGCATCCTTTCCCATTTCTCTTTTCCTTGTTTCTCGTAACTCTGTCAGATAACACTCCCGCCCAGCATTTTGATCCCCTTTTATAACTCCCACTCCATTATCTGTGGGAAATTTAATGGTGAGGCACCATGGGGCCAGAATAGCTTTGAATGCTGCGAGAGTTGGACGGCCTAGGAAAGCATTATAAGCAGAAAATTCATCGACAATCACAAAAGTTTGCTTGCGGACCACTTTTCTTTCTCCCTCTCCAAGTTCTACAAGAAAATCAACGGTTCCTATCGGCTGTTTTGGCTCCCCAGTGAAGCCAGCGATTTTCTGCGATGAGGCTTGCACATCAGCCATAGGGATCTTCATTTGGTCGAATGTTTTCTTGAAGAGGATATTGCAGGATGCGCCACAATCAATGAGAACTCTTCTGACAATAGCTAGCCCGATACCAGCCGAGATGACTAAGGGATCCAAGGTAGGAGCTTCAATACCTGTGGAATCCCTGGCTCTGAACATAATATCATCATTGAAAGTTCTTTGTTGCTTCAGGGGCGTAGCACCTTCCAAAACAAAGACATCTTCCTCGGCTGGTACATACTTCAAAGCTCGGGTATACCTTTCCATCTCACCCCAGCTCCTGCCTGCTGGGTGAGGTCCTCCCGTAATGACATTGGTAACAGGCCTTCCGGATTCATGCCCTGCAGTCTTCTCACTTGTCCTGGGTTGATGAGCAGGAGCTCGTTGCCCCTGACTAGACGAAGCGGGATTGCTGCTATTCTTTTCCACAAATTGCTGCAGCTTGTTTTCCCTTATCAATTCTTCAATCAAAATTTTCAATTGGCGGCATTCATCGGTATCATGACCGGGTTGATTATGGAAGCGGCAAAACTTCCCGCTTTGTACAGCTTTTTTCCCGGTTCTCAAAACGGGAGATTTAGGATAATCGACAGAATCTTTAGTGGCAAGGTAAATGCGCTCTGGCGTATCTGATAAAGGAATATATTCTGATGACTTGAAGGAACGAGGCTTCTTCAGATTTTTCTATTTCTTCCCATCGTTATTTTCCCTTTTCTTTCCTACAGATTCATTCTTGCGTGGAGCAGCAATGTTATCTTCATCTTTTTCCAATACTGCCTTTACCGGTAAAGGACGGCTTTCCAGGCGTATGAACTCATCTGCTTTCTTGTAGAATTTTTCAAGAGAATTTGGTTCCTTCATGTTAATCCATTTTCCAAATTCGCTCGTCTTGTCGATGGCCCTCATCAGATAGGTCAAGATCATCCGTGGTTCTGCATTGTCTACCTCGGCCAGCGCTATATTAAAGCGATTCAGGAAAGATCTGATAGTTTCCCCTGGATTCTGTTCTAAACTTGACAACGACATGATATCTTTGGCTTTTGAAGCATATAGTCTGAACTGCTCCTTGAATTTCCGGGTTAGGTCAGAAAACTGATCTATAGACCGAATTGGTAGCTTGGTGAACCAAAGCAGAGCTACACCTTCCAAATATACAGGAAAATATCAACACTTTATTTCATCAGAAGCTCTGGCACCTGTCATGTGCCAATCATACTTATACAAGAATTCGTTCGGATCACTTGTTCCCTTGTAAGCTGGGATAGTTGGAGGGACGAACTTCCTTGGGAATTCAGCCTTTAAGATTCTTTCGGTAAACGGGGTTTTACTTGGAGCGAAACCCCATTCCTTCTCATCTTCATTCCTTTGCGTGCTTTCTTTCATGATTTGTCGAACCATTTCAGAAAGATACCCCTCATCATTTCGAGCTTTAGATCCATCAACTTCAGGAAATGTCTGCTCAAAGGGGCTGGCGGCCCTCTCAGGAATGTTTCTTTCTTCAGCTTCATGAATGTTGCCAGCAAAGTTCCTTTCATTACCCGTTGGTTGACGGTTTACCCCAAGCAAATCGTTCAACTTATTCAAAATTAGGGCATTTTGGGCATTCTGAGCCTCCAATTGTGCACTTTGGGCATTTATCTGCTGGTTCAGCCCTAAGATTACAGCATCCAACTCCGCTTTTGTAACCCCAACAGGTGGAGTGGCTTGATTAGGTACTGGGGAAGCGGAGGTTCCCTCTTGAACATTTCCAGATCTAACAGATCTACTCCTTCTCCCCGGAGCCATGATTTCAGATAAACTTCTAGTCTTCAGAGAGATTACTTCAACAAACTTTCGTGGAGCAATGATGATAATTCGCCGGAGTTCAGTTCTCAGTGAAAGCGCCAAAAATGTTAACGCTAAAATTTAAACACTAACACCCCGGTGCGTAAAGTGTAGTTATGAAAGCACCACCCGATGATTCGAGAACAGAGTATAAGCATAAAATCACAGAAAAAGCAGTAAATAACAACGATTTTATAGTGGTTCGGCTCAATAGTTTGCCTACGTCCACTCTGAATATCTTTATTGATGATTTCGTTACAAGTTGATACAATTCTTCTCAAGTACAATACACTTTGAATTACTAAACACTTTGAACGAGTAGCTTAAACTTCAATGTAACAGAAAGTCTTCAAATCCATGTCGGATGTATGAGATTCCTTCTTGAAGTTGTTGATAGCGTTCTACGTGTCTTAAAAGCTTTGGGTATCGAGTCGGTTTTGAATGCAGCAGAGTATCGGTGCTTGGAAAGAATGAGCCAAAAGTCCCTTTCTAGTTGGAGCTAGGGTCTTATTTATAGACATTTCTCGGAGTTAGGTCGTAACTCGTACACGACACATGATAAGTCGTAACTCGTAGATGACTCATGGTAGGTAGCGGCCGACCTATTGGGTTTAGCTCATGGCTTGGTCCAAAGTTATGCACCCATTTGAATGAATGATACAAGTTCTAAGTCGTTCCTGAGTTAACCAAATACGACTTCCTTTATGCTAGCATGAGTCATACATGACTCATCATAAGTCGTAAGTCGTCAACGAGTCATTTCATTACAGCATGGTATTGAACTTGTCTCCAAGTCTTAGGTCGTGAATGACTTATCTGCAGTTATAAGTCAGCAGCGACTTAAGTGTTGTTGACTCTTCCTTTTAGCGCTTTGATTCGTCACTCCTTTAGGTCGTGGACTTTCTTAAGTCGTAAGTTGTGAGCTGTGGTCGCGCACGAGTTAACTGGTCGTAGCTTCTTGTTTGCTTGCTTGAGTCGCTGACGATTCAAGGTAGGTCGTAAGCACAATTCTTTAACTCGTGCAACTCCTTAATTGTTGAGTCGGTAACTTGCTGAGTCGTGAACTACCTTGAGTCGTGAAGTACCTTGAGTCGTGAAGTACCTTGAGTCGGCCAACACCTTTAAGGCATTAAGGTTATAACCTGGTGAGTCGATGTCCCTCTTGAGTCGTTAAGTCGGCTGTTAACCCTTCAAGGCCGTTGAGTCGGCAACTCCCACTAGTACAAAACTTGTCATTTGTGTCGGTTGTGTAACCCCTGTTGTGTCGGTTTTACAACCGACTCATATGAAGACGACACAAAAGACATTTTTCTGTTGTGTCGGTTGTACGACCGACACAAATATCAATCATTTGTGTCGGTTGTTATTAAAGAACCGACACAAAACTATGAACAACTGTGTCGGTTTTTATAAAAGGACCGACACAAATCAGCTTGTATAGCGAAGCACACCGCAGTTTATTGTGTCGGTCCTTTTATAAAAACCGACACAACTGTTCATAGTTTTGTGTCGGTTCTTTAATAACAACCGACACAAATGATTGATATTTGTGTCGGTTATGTTTGTTTTTTCAACCGACACAATTGATATAAAGTTGTATCGGTTCCCTTTGAAGTAACAACCGACACAAGTAATATCTGAAGCAAAAAAATAATAATATTATCACCGTTTAAGATTATAGAAACAGTATGAAATTGAATTTTAATTTTTTATAAACCAATGTTACTATGAACTGATTGAACAAAAAATATAATTATACTATCCATCAACATAATTTATGTTTACAGACCAAACACTAGTACAAAACTTGTCATTTGTGTCGGTTGTGTAACCCCTGTTGTGTCGGTTTTACAACCGACTCATATGAAGACGACACAAAAGACATTTTTCTGTTGTGTCGGTTGTACGACCGACACAAATATCAATCATTTGTGTCGGTTGTTATTAAAGAACCGACACAAAACTATGAACAACTGTGTCGGTTTTTATAAAAGGACCGACACAAATCAGCTTGTATAGTGAAGCACACCGCAGTTTATTGTGTCGGTCCTTTTATAAAAACCGACACAACTGTTCATAGATTTGTGTCGGTTCTTTAATAACAACCGACACAAATGATTGATATTTGTGTCGGTTATGTTTGTTTTTTCAACCGATACAAT
Organism: Allium cepa; assembly: GCA_030765085.1. Classification (NCBI taxonomy): domain Eukaryota; kingdom Viridiplantae; phylum Streptophyta; class Magnoliopsida; order Asparagales; family Amaryllidaceae; genus Allium; species Allium cepa. The sequence goes on from CM060943.1 coordinate 874,294,979, forward strand.
TGATATAAAGTTGTATCGGTTCCCTTTGAAGTAACAACCGACACAAGTAATATCTGAAGCAAAAAAATAATAATATTATCACCGTTTAAGATTATAGAAAAAGTATGAAATTGAATTTTAATTTTTTATAAACCAATGTTACTATGAACTGATTGAACAAAAAATATAATTATATTATCCATCAACATAATTTATGTTTACAGACCAAAATAGAATATAATCTATCACAAACATAACGTACATAACAAAATACCAACGTAGGTTACAAAAGATCAGCGTACACAACCAACTACATCCAATTATACATGATATAACTAGCTAAATTCTCTCGAACCTCGTCTATCTCTTGTTGGTTATAAGAACCGTCTCGTACAAAGTCCTGCAATTAAGAGAATTGTTATACAAAAAGACAATAATTAAGTCATGAATACTCTGCAATATATATAAAAGATCAGTCTGAGAGGAATGTAATTCAAACACAGGTTGAACCATGCATAAGCTGAATATTGGAAAACAAATTAAATGATAGCTCATCGAATACATTCTGAGTGATTATAGCAAACAAATTAAATGATAGCTCATCGGATACATTCTCAGTGATTATAGCAGAGAGGTAGGTGTTTTTTTTATCCTGGATTATTACTAAAAAAGCATTTCATTCTTAAAATGACACGAAGGTACATCACTGTCTTCTGCTTAATATTTTTTACTTTTCATTCTTATATGATTAACCCAATTTTCTACTACACCCTTGGTAACTTTATGAGCTCAAATTCAATTGAATTGCATACTCTAGAAGATGCAAATATGTTCTAAATCTTTTGATGTAGGATGTAGCTGCTTTTAACTTATGTATGGGTAAATCAAGAAGTTTGTGACATTTCAGTTTGAGTGTGTCTCTATATATATATATATATATATATATATATATATATAAGTTAGAGTTATTCAATGCTAACAGCAGGCACTAAACAAACTTAGTGGAATATCAGTATTAGCAATCTAAGCAATCCTTCTATAAACAGTAAATCTTGTGACATTTTTCTTAATATCTCTCACTGTAGGCTGCCAGAAAAGCTTCGGAAATTGCTATTAAAGCACCACAAGTAGAAGAGCAAGTAAACAAAGCAGTTACCGCTGCAGATAGGGCAGCCACCGCTGCCCGAGTCGCTGCGATTAAAGCAGTTCATAACAGGATAGATGGAAATTTTTGCCCCATAGATGTCGGAGCTTGAAAATTTTGCATCTAATTATCAAATTTCTGCTTTTTTCCCATAAGAAAACAAACAAATATTAAACCATTAACTAAGCTTCTCCAATACTTGACTGTTCCCACTGTTATCCACTCTCATTCACAGTCATTCACAGTCATCCACATTCACTATTGTTACAAAAACTCTCTGTCACCATCCCCAGCAGCCAACTACAACATCCATCTAACTGCAGACACATCTGCAATCACCCATCTTCAAAAGCACACCCGCTGTCAACAACATCCACTTCTGTTCACCTACATCTACCCACATCCCCCACAATTACAACATCATCGCTTGAAAATTCACATACCATCCAACTACCTGTGTTGTACTAGAACCAAAAACCACTGACACTGCTTCAAAACCTTCATCAATAAAATAGCATCTCATTCACAGACTATTGCATTTGCTTATCATCTGTTTTGTATTACATTTCATTTTACATTATACTATTCTCTGTCTTCTCTGTTAAAAACATTCCCTATTCTAAAATCACTTTATCAACCTCCGCCACTACTCCTCCTACCTAATCCCTCACAAACATTCAAATATTCCTACCTTACTGCAATACTCCCACTATCATCACACATCCTCCGCCACTGCTTCTTAATGTTATGTTTGATGGGAAATTCATCTTTGTTTAGGCAGATGCAAATTTTGATACTGTGTCAAATTATGCAAAACTGGCTCAGTCTTTGAAAACATATTTTCATTGTGGTGATGTACTGGAAAGGTAAAATGATGAAGATGGGTGAATGGATGGTTAAGTTGGTTGTAGGGTTATAGAGCAGCCCATCAATGGCAGATAGAAAGGAGCCAATAGTCTCATCATTCAAAGGCACATGACACATATATAACATTTTATTGTTCATGTCTTGAGTTGCTTTTTATAATTTATCATCATCTTGTTATATAGAAGGTTCGACTAGGATATACTTTTATATTAGGAGTTTATTTATATCATTTTTTGGCAAAAAGACCCAGGCTTATGATTTCATATATTAAATAATGATCATAATATGCATCATGGAACTGTACCCCATTACCATCCCATACTCGTCAACTTGCAGCACTTCAACTTGCAAACTTCTAACGACAGCACTTCAACTTGCAGCAGCATCTCTAAACGATCATCTCACCTTCTTCTGCCCAACTCTGTACAACACTCACTGCTGGCAATATACATCACTGTTGTGCATATCATACATTCACTTCAACCTTACCTGAAACCCCTCTGCAACCATCACTGTTTTGATGTGGCAATTTTTTTTTGTTTTATTGAAGTTTATTTCATTTGAAGTCATGATTTTGTTTCATTTTGGAGTTCAACAACAACTTGTAGTTGGTGGTTATTTACAAGGTCGGGTTTGTGGGCTTTTTAGTTTTGTTTTAAAAAAATGACACAAATTTCTTTGCCTTTGCCATAGAACCATAAGAGATTGTAGGCTGGTCAGAATCATTTTATTTGTTTTACTGGCCAAACCAAACTGAATATAAAGAAGAAAAAAAGCTGTGGTTAGGCAAACGGAAACATGTTTTCTTCTATTCGGTTTAATTGTTTTGTTAGTTATGTAAAGTTGTAAACACATTGCAAAGCTGATACACAAACTAGCCAGTTCAGATATTCAATTTAAAAAGCTTTGGCTTCACATTTTATAATAAACATAAACCTTATATAGTACTATCTCAAAATAGAGCAGAATCCGTGCTTGGATGGTGGGGAATGTTGTAGAGGTCTAGTTGATGGGTGATATATATTACAAATTTGTAATTGATTTGTATTGAACTTTACATTGTAATTTATCCACCATCAAAGAATATTTGTGTGATGTGGTATAGGTATACATAGTGGAGTTAACAACATATTTCAGTATTTATTCATAGTAACTTCAATTTGTGCTTCATGGATTAAACATATATATTGTTATAAATGAATACTTACGCGGTAAAGATTATTTATCGGTGAGAAAATGTTGAAAGTGTTAAATACTGAAGTGTGTAGAAGACAAGATGTTCGGAAGATCAAACCTTCAAAGCACTAAGGATGGAGTCAATAGTGGTAATTTGTGACCATATTATAGTTAACCTGTCTGTAACTTCAGACCTGACGTGGATAGTCCTTTACAAAGCTTTTGGTCATTTTTGTATAGTTGTTCAATAGTATAATTACAGGTGCTAATGTATAATATGAAGGAAAAAAACTAAAGTAGTACCTTTTGTAAATCGATGCTTTGATTGTGGTTTTTCACTATGTCATGCATATACCTCATCACATAATATACACAGTCAGTTGCTCCTAATTGTTGAGGACACTACAGCAATATTACAAGATAACTTAATAGTTAGTTTAAAATGAATTCATATGCCAAACAATATATAGTATTTATTTTATTTTTTGTTTGAAAATCAAATCACCTTAACATGCTTCCATTTCAAGGTACTTCCTCGAGACTTGCCACCGAATGCCTTGTAAATTTTGAAGGCCCTACACATGCAAGAAAATGTTAAATAATAACTACTCTGGCACCCGCATTTACATACACTAATTTCATGTATAAAATTTTAATTTTACCACATATACTAACTTCATATAAGAGAGCAAATATATACAACTTACGTGCTCACTTGCGGTTTAATTTCAAGTTTATGTTTGCGTTCGGCCTGAGGATCAAAAACATAAATCTCATTCATTTCTACACGGAAAACAAGCAGTATACAATGTTTCCTGCGTTACAAGATTTATAGTAAGTTAAAATTGGCATCAAATTTGTAAACTAGTTACTAAAAGTTTAATGTTCATACCCTTCGTACTGTGGGGCTAAAAGTAAGCTTTTAGATTGCAATGCTTTCCATGTGTTCGACAAATAAGTATTTGTCGCATCTGGATGTTTTCGCACTTGGGAAAGCTTTTTGGGACACATAAACCCAATGGTCTCCACTTTGAGATCAATGCACATATGATTTAACCACCTAAACAAATTTAAACATATATTACTAGTTTTTTAAAAATTGACTATTCATCAAAAAACTAAGATGGTTATATATAAAAAAATTGCTAAGGAAAAAATACTCACATGATGTAAAGTTGCAACCATGATGCATTCAACCATGTCATACTAAGGAATTGGATAATGTCGTCCATCGTGATATGAATTTCAAAGTCCTCATCGTATGTGAATAAATCCTTATTCACTTGACTTGCATTGATGGCACTATCATTGGATAACATTTGAAGTATTAGGTCATGGAAATATCTGCACTCGCTCGTTAAAGTTTTGAGAATCTCTTCATCCACGATTGATTTGCGTTTTGCAGACTCATCTGACATTGTATTCACGACCTTGTCATTACCATTTTCAAACAAATCCTTGTTTGGTTGAGATGTAGGCACCTAATTCAAAATTTTAAGTAGATGTTTGAAATGATGTTGTTAAAAGAATAGACGAATGCTAAGAATTCAACTTCATATGTTAACTACTTTCCGATAAGTTTATAAATAGCTAAATTATCTATAATAAGTTCTAGTATGAAGAAATTTTACTTCTTTAATATGTTCTAATATGAAATAGAGGAGTTTAGCAAGCTAAATTAAGGAAGAAAAATGCAGTCATTACCGTATCATTATCTCTTAAAAGCACAAGGCTTTTAGGCCATTGAATAAAACTCCCGACCGCTTCTCCTATCGTGTTGTGATGTTTAGTTGGAACAGGAAGTGAGGTTCCTTCATGACTAGACTCCACTGCATCAATTCCAACTTTTACATGATCGACCAAGATTTGTTGATTATGACATTGATCTCCAGACCTTGAAGCGGGATGTACCATGCCATGACCCACTACAACAATTTTGGAGTCCATATTCACGGCCAAACGACATTTAATCGGTTTCTATAATGGCAAAGTACAAAACAAACATTTTTCATTTAGCACTTGTCAAATACATAAAATCGTATACGTTTATAAATTCAACTATGAATTGTTTACCTGCAAGTCTGCAAAGGGATCCGTCTCTTGAGTTTTGTTTGCATATTGTAATTTGCTCGGGTGCGTTGATTGACAACTACTACGATGATCAGTTAATGGTGTGCTGATCTCCACCTCCTTGGGCAAATTCATCGTGTTCAAAATGTTTGCAATCTGCTCTTGAACCATTGTACTCATCTCATGTCTCAATTTTTGGCTCACTTTAGCCTCTATTTCCTGAGTGATAACATGCAGCTCATCAGCTGATATTACACCACTTCGACCTTTCCTTTTCTCTACATCTCCAAATACGTTTTTTATACCAACCGTCCCACCAATCCCTCTAACTCGACCTGGATGCTCTTTTTTTTCAAGACCACGACTCAAGACATCATCATACCTATCTGGAACCCATGACCCTTCAACGGCTTTTCCTCTCCAATCATTCTGTCAACAAAAAAAAGCTAAAACATAAGGTGACATGCTTTTCACTATGATATGAAGATTAAAAAATTAAAATAGTGCTATAGTATCATGCTTTTTACTGAAATGTTAGCACCACACGTTTGCTGAAATGATATCATATTACGTGTCATATTTTATCTAATAATAAAGAATGCTGGGTCGTGTGTGTTTTCAGTTTAAAACATGTAAAGCGATAAAACACATGGAAACTAGTCGTACCATTTTATCTGCAACCATCTTAATTTTCTCATTAGGGATGACATAATTTCCATCGGCTCCTTTTTTTGATCGTGCCAAAATCCAATCAATACTCCGATCCAAAACAGGTCCACCTGGCAATATGGTCGAGGAACTATGGCCTTCAATTATCCATTTAGCCTTCTTTCCTGCATATCCAGCTTGTCCTAAATAGTGAGGATGCTCATTGCATGCCTGACTCTTCCTAGCCTTCTCACTTATTTGCTGTTTTATGACATTGCAAAATTCCGCAAAACAGAATAGCACAAGCCACGGTACAGTTGCAATTTTTAAATCACCAATTCTATAAACAATACGAATCGTAAGTATTATTCGTAGAGCTGCTATGTTATATGTAAATATATAATTCTTTTAACTACACAACAGATGATGGTTTGTAAATTTACCACAATTCTTTCACCGAGGTTAAAAAAGCATGGAACAAAATACAGTATTTTTATATTTATATAAAAATAAAGCAAATAGAGGATAAGACATAAATTAACCAAAGCAAGTTATCTATATGAATATGTTTGATAGAAAATGATAAGTTGTCGACATGATAAGTTGTCCATATGGATATACTTGATAGAAAATAGAGGATAAAACATAAATTCAATAGTGAAAAGAATAAAGTGTTGTCACAAACTAGTGCAGCAATAACCGAAAGGAAAACCCTTAAAAGTCTTATATATGATCTTAATCATTTCGCCTTTAGGTACGGTTTTATTGCAGTATGCATTAAACTAAGATTTAGTACTAAAATTGCGTATATTCACACATATAAGAAATTTGATATGTTAGGGTCATACGAATTGCATATTCCACCTTCAGGTTATTTTTGACATGCATATATACATACGAGAAATATGGTATGATAGGATCTATAGGTTCTTTATATTTATATTATTTATATGGTATGTCAATGCATAGATATATGACAAACAATTAGCAAGCAAAGGTCGTATCCAAAGTGCAGACCATTAGCAAGTAGTAGTTAAATCCAGTGCAACAGGAAGTAACAGGCAATCTATAAATGATCAGATGTGCACTATGAATCAATGTATTCAGTGGGAACAGTATGGTAAGAAGGAGGGGCAAGGAGGTCAGACAATGGAATGTAGACAGTAAAGAAAGCAGGTGATGACTTATAGTTCAGATGGGTTTTGTAATGGTATTTTGTATGACAATGAAGCTAGAGATGTTTTAATGTAAATGCAAAGTTAAAAGAAAAGAAAGTGAAATTGTAAAAATGAAATTGTAAATGAAAATGAATAAAAAAAAATTGTATTTGAAATTGTGTATTTCTTTTAAAATATGAAAATGCAAATGGAAAAAAACTAGGACAACAAGCATACAAACAAATGCACACAAAAATCAAATAAACACACAATATTTTTTTTAAATGAACACACAAAAAAATTAAAATACACAAAAATCAAAAGAAAATAATCCAAAGAATAGACACAAGCGTGCCTCCTGGCCAACTCGCGTCGAGCTCAACAAATGAAAGAAATAGCGTGTGACTTGTGGATATGGCATAAAAATAACATACCTTAAACTCCTCGGTTTCACAATACTTCTTAAATGTTTCCCATTGTGTTTTTGTAACCCCATCATAACATTCGTATGGCTCTTTATGGTTTGCTGGAAGCTCTCTAGTCTTCGTAATCCAACCACTAACCAATTTTGTTTTGAAACCCTTCCATGCTCCACAAACATTTTTTAACACATTATTTTTCATTTTTTCGTCGATGTGATACCCAGTCTGAGGTAATAAAAAAAATAAAACAACGTCAAAGTAGTAAAAATGAATTTGATAAACAATGAAAGCGGTTCATGACTCCAAACACAAAGGATCCAACTGACAATTTAATAAGCGAACAAATGAATTTATAATACCTTAATTTCTTCCCAGATGGTATCCTTAAGCCCTTGACTAACGCTAGCCCAATTCTTGACATTGATATCAATTCTAGATCTAGCTGTATCGCCTACGTACGCCTTAAAAGACTTCACCCATTTTCCAGTAGGTTTGCCATTATCACACCACTCAATGAACTTTGGCTCGGATGTTATGTATTTCTTTCCGGTTGTTGGACCTCTTTGCCTCCTCTTAGATGACGGTTCTGAAGCGGTAGCGGAAGTGTTTTGCTCTTCAGTCTGTTCATATAGTTGCATTTCCATTATTCCTGTATCACAGATGTGCACCCAAAAGTTATAAAATATTTCAACGAACGAATAACAACTTAAATATCACCATGTGTATTTTACATGCATTCTATTTTGGCAATATGATGCCAAATTTATAATGTAGTTCGACCATTTCGTCAATCAGTTATTATAAACTATGTGGCATTGTCAGCAGTTTTCTTAAAACCACTTCTCTGACATATTACTCAAACACTGATATTGAAGATCAATTTTTTTAATATATATGCATCCTGATTTGAACAATTTATAATAGACAGACGTTAAAATCCAGTGCTGCATAATACGTAAGAATGAATTGTACAATATTTTGCGATGTCCATTTTTACTAACAATTTTAATCACAACTTATATAACCTGTATGCATATATCATAGGACAGCGGTCAAGAATAATTGGGATATGAAATCTTCTCTCTATATGTGAAACATTGCACGAGCTAATGGTTTTAACTTTTAAATAACAAAAATTTTCAATCCAAAAACAACATAACGCCGTCTCAGTTTTGCAAAGTAATGGAGGTATCACAAAGAACAGTGTAATTGATATTCATAAGTTTGTAACACCACAGAACAATACAGTGATTGAGATTGAATGCACCAATTCTCTATCCAACGTGGATAGTGACTAGGTACAAATAGATGTGCATACTATAGAACACACAATGAACTATGAAGTAACATCAACAGAAATCACAAATAATACAAATTTAGTACGTGCATAAATAATACAAATTTAGTGCTGCATAGGACTTTTATAAATAGATTGATAAATGTACACATATGAACAAATTAAATGGTGACAATATTAGAAGGTTAAAAAATTACCCCGCTATCCAAACCCCTTCATCGTGATCAGTACGTGCATAATTTGCATTTAAATCAACTTCTTCTTCTGATAGACTTACGCCAATGGAAAAAGGTGGATTCTCGTCAAATTGATTATACTCTTCTTCATCTACCACGTCGTCGATCCCAACAATGCGTCTTTTTCCAGGAAGGACAACAGACCACTTATGATCAGCTGGGTCGGTGACATAAAAAACTTGTTTCACTTGAGATGCCAAGATGAGTGGATCGTTATCATGACTCACTCGATCAAAGTCAACAAGTGTGAATCCATGTTCATCCACTTGTACAGCACGATGGTTATCGGCCCATTTACATTGAAATAGAGGAATCGTGAAGTCCCTATATTCAAGTTCCCAAATATTCTCAATTACTCCGTAATATGACATTGTCGCATTTATTGGTTTGTTATCTTTAGCACTAGCAAATTCTCTTGAAGATGCTACGACACTTACTCCACTATTTTGCATTTTGCTCTTTTCATCCTGACGCTTCGTATGAAAGACATACCCATTAATAGCGTATACTTCATAAGAGCTAACTTGAAATTTAGGCCCATACGCCAACCATTTTATTATATCGGAAACATTATGATTTGTTTGAGACAATTGAGACATTACCCTATCTTTAAACCATATGACGAATGAGCGGTTATGTTCATTTGTCAACCATCTTTCGTTCTTTGAAGGATTTTGAGACTTTAGAATTTTCATGTGCTCTTCCAAGTAAGGATGAACCTCACTAAGGTGCTGTAAAACAAGTAGGTGAGCTTTGTGAAACATATCATCACCAATTGACATCAATTTAAACCCAATTATGCCTTGACCGTCAAGTCGCCCTTCATGTCGAGACTTGCAAAGTCCAATAGGTTCAACGTCAGTTAGGTATTGAGTGACAAATTCAATAACTTCCTCGGCTACAGTACCTTCTACGATACTAGCTTCAGGTCTATATCTATTCTTTGTTTTTCTTTTTAAAGTTCCCATGTGCATTTCGAACGGATACATATACCTCATAAAAACAGGACCGCAAATCTTGATTTCTCTTACCAAATGTACAACCAAATGCACCATAACATCAAAAAATGAAGGGGGAAAATACATCTCAAATTGACACAAGGTAACAATAACATCGGCTTGTTGATCATCCAACATATCAGGATCAATCACCTTACTACAAATTGCATTAAAAAAATACAAAGCTTTGTAATAACATGTCTAACATGTTCAGGCAATATACCTCGAATAGCAACAGGCAACAAATGTTGCATTAACACATGACAGTCATGAGACTTCATTCCCGTCAATTTCAAATCCTTCATTGATACACGACTACTAATGTTTGAAGAATAACCTGATGGAACCTTGACACCACGAAGACACTCGCATAAACTAATTTTCTCTTTTTTGGACAATGTATAACATGCAGGAGGCAAATAGATACGTTTACCTTTCTCCACTAGTGCTAACTCCTTTCGAATACCCATTTTCAACATATCTTGTCTAGCTTTCTCACCATCTTTTGTCTTACCAGGTATATTCAAGAGTGTTCCAATGATACTGTCACAAACATTTTTTTCTATATGCATTACATCTAGACAATGCCTAACTTGTAAATGTTTCCAGTATGGAAGTTCCCAAAATATAGATTTTTTCTTCCACATGCCTTCTTGAAGAGGAAAGGCTTTGCCAAATACATTTTCAATATCCTTGATCCGTTCATATACATCATCTCCTGTTGGTGGCAAACGAGCAACTCCGCTTTCTATCTCCCCATTGAAAGGTTTCTTCTTTTTACGATAAGGATGATTGAGAGGGAGAAATCTACGATGATGCATATACACATTTTTCTTGCAAAAATGCAAGCGCTCAACAGCCATGTCGTCTTGACAAATTGGGCATGCTCTAGCACCTTTTGTACTATATCCAGACAAGTTACCATATGCGGGAAAATCATTTATGGTACAAAAAAGCATGGCGCGTAATGTAAATTCACTTCTACTATATGCATCAAATACGCGCACACCTTTATCCCACAAAAGTTTTAGATCATCAATAAGAGGAGCTAGATAAACATCGATGTCATTTCCTGGTTGTCGTGGTCCCGAAATCATAAGAGACAACATAATGTACTTGCGCTTCATACTCAAGTAAGGTGGAAGATTGTAAATCACCAAAAGAACCGGCCAAGTACTATGTTGACTGCTAAGATTGCCAAATGGATTTATGCCATCTGTGCAAAGACCAAGTCTGAGATTTCTTATTTCTTCGCCGAAACTAGAATACATGGTATCGATATTTCTCCACTGTGGAGAATCGGCTGGATGCCTTAGTAATCCATCATCCTTCCTCACATCTGCATGCCATCTTAAGTTTTTTTGCATTTTCTTTATTTGCAAATAAACGTTTAAACCTTGGTATAATGGGCAAATACCATAAAACCTTTGCTGGAGGCCATTTCTTATCTGGGTCGTCATGAACATTTTCTCGTGACTTGTAACGGGATAATCCACACTTAGGACACTCATGCAAGCTCTCATATTCATTTCGATACAATATACAATCATTTGGACATGCATGTATCTTTTTGTATCCTATGCCAATTGGACACATAATTTTCTTTGCCTCGTAATTAGAAGTAGGAAGCTCGTTACCTTCCGGTAGCATGTCTTTCAAAAGTTTTAACAATGATGTAAAACTTATATCACTCCACCCGTGTTTTGCTTTTAAAGTGAAAAGCTTGAGCACATCAGACAATATTGTAAACTTAGCACAACCAGAATACAAAGGCTTCTCAGCATCAAGTAATATTTTTTCGTACAATTTTGGCTCTTCCATCAAATGTTCTTGAACATCATCAAACATCTCATTAACATTGTCGATCTCATCAGTCTCATCATTTACCTCGTTATTCACGGTACCTTCCTGGTCATCCTCATAAGTGTAATGATTACTAGAACTAGGTGTATTAAGTATGCTTTCACCATGCCATATCCACTGTGTATAATTTTGCTTGAACCCATACCGAATTATGTGATCCCTGATCTGATCTATGTTACGAAATCTCCTCCTATTCTGACAACGTCTACAAGGGCAAAAAATTGTTTCTTCTCTTCTTGTTAATTGATCATTCAACGCACACTTGATGAATCCTTCCATTTTGTTCAAGAACGCATCATCACTACGTTTCACGTTATACATCCAATTACGATCCATGTGAAATTGCTAGAGACGCACTGCATAAGCAAAAAAAAAAATCACAATACTTTTCTGCATCCAACTTGGTATATTTAAAGTATGCTAGTATCTATGAGGTTTTCTTTACTCGATAATTACATTTGGACTTTATTCTCATATTTTGTTTGTTCTTGAACATTTTCTAATCAATTTGACACCCTGAGTTTCAAGGACATCTGAATATTACGAAAATATAGGCAACCATGATGAGTTAAAATTGGGTTGGTCACTGCAATCTCGTAGAAGTTATAATTGTCAACTGACCATTTTTGTGAATGTTTTCCCTACATATTCAAATGTTGTAGTTCTTTCCATTAGTTTTGGGTGTCCTAGCTAGTTTATAAATTCTTATATTGTTGATAAAAATAAGTTGGTAAAACATTTGATCCATTCAAAAGTCTCACTATGATGAATGTGCAGTTAATTGGAATTCGGAAACATTTACAAATAATGGATCCTTTTTTTTCTTTGCTAGTTCTTGGCTTAATTCAAAACTCTTTTATAAGTGCCATTCACTGATATGAAATGTTAACTGAACTAACATCTCTTCCCTTCATTCTGCATTTCTTTGTAGAAAGCGCAAATGTAACATGTTCATTCCTTGCTTGAACTCAGATTTGCCAACAGAAGAAACCATGGAGCACGACATGCCTAAAATGGAAGCCAGATTTGCTGAAACCCTTGTGCGCAAATGGCAGAATATCAAATCTCTTGCCTTGGGACCCGAGCACCGTGTCTCACAACTTTCAGAGGTTGATATATTATTACAACAAAGTTTACTTAAACTATCATCTTTGATTACCATTGTATGAGATCGATAAAGCTCACAATAAGCTCATATATTTAAATTCATTGATTCATTTGAAAATAAAGCTTATAACAGTTCCACTTGTTTTTAAAGCATATTGTGCTGCATGCAGCATGTATATTTAGCAGTACCCGTAAAATAAGACATTCAACTAATTAATAAAGAATTACTTTGAAAGTTCAAACTAAAAAATCACTTGTGTATGTATTAATCCCTTTAAGGTATCTCTAGATATTGGATGGTCCAATGCTCAAGATATGGACAGACCGAGTAACTGAAAGTTCAGAAAAAGGTCTGTCTTGAGAGTACACTTTACTAGGCATTTCAATAGACAGCGTGATTCTGTGACAGTATCGAGGACGGGCAGCGTGCAATAGTTGAGGCAACAATAGAGGACGATGCTCGACTTAAAGACTCGACAAATCCAGAAAATGAAGATTCCTATAGTGCTACGTACTGCTCACTGCAAATTGCTCCACCAAAACAACCCACTCACCATACACTGCTCACTGCAAATTGCTCCACCACACTATCACCATTCCCCTTCATTCACTTCACCTGCATATCCACCCTATACACTCCACTGTTCTGCTCAACATCCACCCCCTGCACGTTGTCATATCTCCCTTGTAGACCTATTTCATCATCCTCTCCTCCACATTACAGCTGCATCACCATCAAATACCATTTCTGGCCATATCCTGTGCACATAACAGTGCCACAAACAACTCCGGTTTCACAGTGAACTAGGACACATCCTCCCTATACATTGCCTGCCTGCATATCATTTCATCCAATTGTGCCACTGGTTTGCAACTCCAACCTGCCTCATCTCCGCTCTGAAATTCAACTGCACAACCCCCTGCCTTCACCAGCGAAACCCTTCTGGCATATTCTCCTCTGATCCTCACCTCATTTTTTCACTGTCACAAACCCTACACTAAATACCGTGCCACAACACAGTGCATCACCCCTCTAACTTTTGCCTTCTACACACTGCATTGCCAACCTCAAACACTAAATTTCAACAACCATCCAAGCAACTACAACTTCCCATCAACCATTCCACACTCCAGACCAACACTGTCAAAACAACTTGCCACTGCTACACGAAACCACAGTTCCCCTCTGACCATCACAACCACCTAACTGCCTCCAAAGCCTCACCACATCCAACAGAGCAGACACCATTACACATACCACTTACCACCTTCTCAAATTTGCCTGCACAACTCTGTGCACATTTTAGTGTGCACATCTACTTCCAAGCCGCCACTTCGTTCAACAAAACATATAACCTGCTGTGCCTTGCCTTGACTTCCTCCAACATACATTTCTTGCAACTTCATTCAAAAAAAATACTGCTATTAAACACTGCCTACTTCCTCCTGTTACATATCATCAACTGTTGAATGCTTGTGGATAATTGTTTTTTGTAATGTATGAAAGTTTCTTTTACCCTCTTCTAACATTAAAGTTCATTTATCATTGTCACTATCATCGCATGCTTTTCATTACTTTTAGATGTAATAATTTCTTTTTCTTCCTTACTGTCGCAACTGTTACAGTATTAATTCTAGGATTAGTATAATAATTGTTTTGAAAAGTAGTTTTTAATATTTCTACTTTGTGATAGTGGAGATATATATGCCTAACTAATAATCTTGATTGTTCCACCAAGAACCGAGGCTTCATAATCAAAATGGTGCTCTATAGTAACTAATCCAAAATTCACCTAATTTATATTGAATCAAATATATGAGTACAGCCCTACCACCAAATGTTTTTACCTACTTCTGTAGATAGTTCCCAACATACCATCGAGTTTCCTGAAATTAGCTTCAGTCGTGTCTCCTATCTACATTACATAACATCCACCCGCATCCTCTTCATGAATAGTAACATCCCCATCATTTTTCACAATGCCAGCCTCACCTGCAGCCGTATCAGTATATCCGACAGCATCTACTATAGTTACAAAATCGACACATTCAGCAGCAACACCCAATGCACCTTCATGTCATGCTACGTTGACACATTGACAAAAATGTCACCATTGGAGTCATTTTCCTTTACCCGATCATCCAGCATCATAAAACTCTTTACGGTATCAAAGCACTTCAGAGATTCCATCGCTTTAGCCTCAGTGTCAGGATCCATCACCACAGTGGTCAATTCTAATTGACCTAAGTAGCAAACCGATGGGTCGAGATGAGGCAGGTTAGGTGATGGTTCATCGGAAGCATACCCAGTTATGGGTCTTAGCACCGTTTCATCAAACAATACAACTGCATCACTTTCCTTAGCTCCTCTTTTGCTTATTCAAACTTTTTCGATTGGCCAACGTTTTGAGATCCTGACTTTTCATGGTTACTGACCATTGCCCCTCCTTCCCAGTCCAAAAAAATCATGTTAAAATGTTGAAATATCTCTTCTAGTAATCCAATGCCTAGGTCTATGTTTTCCCACAACCAGTCAAGTAAGTAGAATTCATACGGAGACAATTCTCTATAATAAAAAAAATTAGAAATGGAATCTCTTCATTTCTCTTAAAGCATCTACAAATAAATTGGAAAATTCCATTTCCTGCAGCCCTTCTCTATATTCAAATGAAACAATTTCTTTGAACTCTCATATCTTGCAGAATAAGACATTTCACAATACAGCTATCATATGTAATTGAATATGGAATGATATCCATATTCTTATGTTGTCTCATATACTCAACATATTGAGTAAGTTCATTATTAAGTGAACGAGATTGAAGATTCAATCTTAGTAATAGTGGTCGTACTATTCATCCCTTATACGAGAATTAATGCGATAATATGCTAAAGTTTCTTAAAAGAGGATTATATTAAATTTCTTAAAAGAGCATACAAAATAAAATCCATGATCCCCAATGGAAAGCATAAAGGAACGCATCAATTTTTCTTGCTGTTTATAAACTGTTAATGATAAATAATTAATTACTACCGAAGAATCACGCAGATGAATAAATAAATAATTAATCTATTTATCATATATAATGATAAAATAAAATATTCACTTACCGAAGAATCACGCAGGATGAACTATTGAGCAGTAACTTGAGTTTTTAAAAATTTGGCACTAAGGTAGAGAGAACGGCACTATTATGGGTAGAGAGAAGGAAAAAAATAAGGATGAAGATGGGGCGGCAGTGAAATAACGAAGAAGATGGGGGGGAAAATTTTCCCTCTAAAATTTAGCGTTCGCGGGAAAAGAGGGAGCGGCTGAAATGGATTTGGGGGAAAAGTAGTGTGCCTATTGTGTCGGTTTTTGGACAACCGATGCTATTTTATTTAGTTGTGTCGGTTGTTCAAACAACCGACACAAATAGATCTATTGGTTCCCTTCAATTATGTCGGTTTCTTAAGAACAACAGATGCAAATTACATTTTTAACATTTCCTTCTTGCCCCCTAAGTCAATAGTTTCGGTTGTTAATGAACAACCGACACAAATTACACTATTTGTGTCGGTTTTATGGACAACCGACACAAATGAGGCGAAGCAACTGATCTGTTTTGTACTAGTGAAAATAGAATATAATCTATCACAAACATAACGTACATAACAAAATACCAACGTAGGTTACAAAAGATCAGCGTACACAACCAACTACATCCAATTATACATGATATAACTAGCTAAATTCTCTCGAACCTCGTCTATCTCTTGTTGGTTATAAGAACCGTCTCGTACAAAGTCCTGCAATTAAGAGAATTGTTATACAAAAAGACAATAATTAAGTCATGAATACTCTGCAATATATATAAAAGATCAGTCTGAGAGGAATGTAATTCAAACACAGGTTGAACCATGCATAAGCTGAATATTGGAAAACAAATTAAATGATAGCTCATCGAATACATTCTGAGTGATTATAGCAAACAAATTAAATGATAGCTCATCGGATACATTCTCAGTGATTATAGCAGAGAGGTAGGTGTTTTTTTTATCCTGGATTATTACTAAAAAAGCATTTCGTTCTTAAAATGACACGAAGGTACATCACTGTCTTCTGCTTAATTTTTTTTACTTTTCATTCTTATATGATTAACCCAATTTTCTACTACACCCTTGGTAACTTTATGAGCTCAAATTCAATTGAATTGCATACTCTAGAAGATGCAAATATGTTCTAAATCTTTTGATGTAGGATGTAGCTGCTTTTAACTTATGTATGGGTAAATCAAGAAGTTTGTGACATTTCAGTTTGAGTGTGTCTCTATATATATATATATATATATATATATATAAGTTAGAGTTATTCAATGCTAACAGCAGGCACTAAACAAACTTAGTGGAATATCAGTATTAGCAATCTAAGCAATCCTTCTATAAACAGTAAATCTTGTGACATTTTTCTTAATATCTCTCACTGTAGGCTGCCAGAAAAGCTTCGGAAATTGCTATTAAAGCACTACAAGTAGAAGACCAAGTAAACAAAGCAGTTACCGCTGCAGATAGGGCAGCCACCGCTGCCCGAGTCGCTGCGATTAAAGCAGTTCATAACAGGATAGATGGAAATTTTTGCCCCATAGATGTCTGAGCTTGAAAATTTTGCATCTAATTATCAAATTTCTGCTTTTTTCCCATAAGAAAACAAACAAATATTAAACCATTAACTAAGCTTCTCCAATACTTGACTGTTCCCACTGTTATCCACTCTCATTCACAGTCATTCACAGTCATCCACATTCACTATTGTTACAAAAACTCTCTGTCACCATCCCCAGCAGCCAACTACAACATCCATCTAACTGTAGACACATCTGCAATCACCCATCTTCAAAAGCACACCCGCTGTCAACAACATCCACTTCTGTTCACCTACATCTACCCACATCCCCCACAATTACAACATCATCGCTTGAAAATTCACATACCATCCAACTACCTCTGTTGTACTAGAACCAAAAACCACTGACACTGCTTCAAAACCTTCATCAATAAAATAGCATCTCATTCACAGACTATTGCATTTGCTTATCATCTGTTTTGTATTACATTTCATTTTACATTATACTATTCTCTGTCTTCTCTGTTAAAAACATTCCCTATTCTAAAATCACTTTATCAACCTCCGCCACTGCTCCTCCTACCTAATCCCTCACAAACATTCAAATATTCCTACCTTACTGCAATACTCCCACTGTCATCACACATCCTCCGCCACTGCTTCTTAATGTTATGTTTGATGGGAAATTCATCTTTGTTTAGGCAGATGCAAATTTTGATACTGTGTCAAATTATGCAAAACTGGCTCAGTCTTTGAAAACATATGTTCATTGTGGTGATGTACTGGAAAGGTAAAATGATGAATATTGGTGAATGGATGGTTAAGTTGGTTGTAGGGTTATAGAGCAGCCCATCAATGGCAGATAGAAAGGAGCCAATAGTCTCATCATTCAAAGGCACATGACACATATATAAAATTTTATTGTTCATGTCTTGAGTTGCTTTTTATAATTTATCATCATCTTGTTATATAGAAGGTTCGACTAGGATATACTTTTATATTAGGAGTTTTTTTATATCATTTTTTGGCAAAAAGACCCAGGCTTATGATTTCATATATTAAATAATGATCATAATACGCATCATGGAACTGTACCCCATTACCATCCCATACTCGTCAACTTGCAACACTTCAACTTGCAAACTTCTAACGACAGCACTTCAACTTGCAGCAGCATCTCTAAATGATCATCTCACCTTCTTCTGCCCAACTCTGCACAACACTCACTGCTGGCAATATACATCACTGTTGTGCATATCATACATTCACTTCAACCTTACCCGAAACCCCTCTGCAACCATCACTGTTTTGATGTGGCAATTTTTTTTGTTTTATTGAAGTTTATTTCATTTGAAGTCGTGATTTTGTTTCATTTTGGAGTTCAACAGCAACTTGTAGTTGGAGGTTATTTACAAGGTCGGGTTTGTGGGCTTTTTAGTTTTGTTTTAAAAAAAAGACACAAATTTCTTTGCCTTTGCCATAGAACCATAAGAGATTGTAGGCTGGTCAGAATCATTTTATTTGTTTTACTGGCCAAACCAAACTGAATATAAAGAAGAAAAAAAGCTGTGGTTAGGCAAAGGGAAACATGTTTTCTTCTATTCGGTTTAATTGTTTTGTTAGTTATGTAAAGTTGTAAACACATTGCAAAGCTGATACACAAACTAGCCAGTTCAGATATTCAATTTAAAATGCTTTGGCTTCACATTTTATAATAAACATAAACCTTATATAGTACTATCTCAAAATAGAGCAGAATCCGTGCTTGGATGGTGGGGAATGTTGTAGAGGTCTAGTTGATGGGTGATATATATTACAAATTTGTAATTGATTTGTATTGAACTTTACATTGTAATTTATCCACCGTCAAAGAATATTTGTGTGATGTGGTATAGGTATACATAGTGGAGTTAACAACATATTTCAGTATTTATTCATAGTAACTTCAATTTGTGCTTCATGGATTAAACATATATATTGTTATAGATGAATACTTACGCGGTAAAGATTATTTATCGGTGAGAAAATGTTGAAAGTGTTAAATACTGAAGTGTGTAGAAGACAAGATGTTCGGAAGATCAAACCTTCAAAGCACTAAGGATGGAGTCAATAGTGGTAATTTGTGACCATATTATATTTAACCTGTCTGTAACTTCAGACCTGACGTGGATAGTCCTTTACAAAGCTTTTGGTCATTTTTGTATAGTTGTTCAATAGTATAATTACAGGTGCTAATGTATAATATGAAGGAAAAAAACTAAAGTAGTACCCTTTGTAAATCGATGCTTTGATTGTGGTTTTTCACTATGTCATGCATATACCTCATCACATAATATACACAGTCAGTTGCTCCTAATTGTTGAGGACACTACAGCAATATTACAAGATAACTTAATAGTTAGTTTAAAATGAATTCATATGCCAAACAATATATAGTATTTATTTTATTTTTTGTTTGAAAATCAAATCACCTTAACATGCTTCCATTTCAAGGTACTTCCTCGAGACTTGCCACCGAATGCCTTGTAAATTTTGAAGGCCCTACACATGCAAGAAAATGTTAAATAATAACTACTCTGGCACCCGCATTTACATACACTAATTTCATGTATAAAATTTTAATTTTACCACATATACTAACTTCATATAAGAGAGCAAATATATACAACTTACGTGCTCACTTGCGGTTTAATTTCAAGTTTATGTTTGCGTTCGGCCTGAGGATCAAAAACATAAATCTCATTCATTTCTACACGGAAAACAAGCAGTATACAATGTTTCCCGCGTTACAAGATTTATAGTAAGTTAAAATTGGCATCAAATTTGTAAACTAGTTACTAAAAGTTTAATGTTCATACCCTTCGTACTATGGGGCTAAAAGTAAGCTTTTAGATTGCAATGCTTTCCATGTGTTCGACAAATATGTATTTGTCGCATCTGGATGTTTTCGCACTTGGGAAAGCTTTTTGGGACACATAAACCCAATGGTCTCCACTTTGAGATCAATGCACATATGATTTAACCACCTAAACAAATTTAAACATATATTACTAGTTTTTTAAAAATTGACTATTCATCAAAAAACTAAGATGGTTATATATAAAAAAATTGCTAAGGAAAAAATACTCACATGATGTAAAGTTGCAACCATGATGCATTCAACCATGTCATACTAAGGAATTGGATAATGTCGTCCATCGTGATATGAATTTCAAAGTCCTCATCGTATGTGAATAAATCCTTATTCACTTGAATTGCATTGATGGCACTATCATTGGATAACATTTGAAGTATTAGGTCATGGAAATATCTGCACTCGCTCGTTAAAGTTTTGAGAATCTCTTCATCCACGATTGATTTGCGTTTTGCAGACTCATCTGACATTGTATTCACGACCTTGTCATTACCATTTTCAAACAAATCCTTGTTTGGTTGAGACGTAGGCACCTAATTCAAAATTTTAAGTAGATGTTTGAAATGATGTTGTTAAAAGAATAGACGAATGCTAAGAATTCAACTTCATATGTTAACTACTTTCCGATAAGTTTATAAATAGCTAAATTATCTATAATAAGTTCTAGTATGAAGAAATTTTACTTCTTTAATATGTTCTAATATGAAATAGAGGAGTTTAGCAAGCTAAATTAAGGAAGAAAAATGCATTCATTACCGTATCATTATCTCTTAAAAGCACAAGGCTTTTAGGCCATTGAATAAAACTCCCGACCGCTTCTCCTATCGTGTTGTGATGTTTAGTTGGAACAAGAAGTGAGGTTCCTTCATGACTAGACTCCACTGCATCAATTCCAACTTTTACATGATCGACCAAGATTTGTTGATTATGACATTAATCTCCGGACCTTGAAGCGGGATGTACCATGCCATGACCCACTACAACAATTTTGGAGTCCATATTCACGGCCAAATGACATTTAATCGGTTTCTAGAATGGCAAAGTACAAAACCAACATTTTTCATTTAGCACTTGTCAAATACATAAAATCGTATACGTTTATAAATTCAACTATGAATTGTTTACCTGCAAGTCTGCAAAGGGATCCGTCTCTTGAGTTTTGTTTGCATATTGTAATTTGCTCGGGTGCGTTGATTGACAACTACTACGATGATCAGTTAATGGTGTGCTGATCTCCACCTCCTTGGGCAAATTCATCGTGTTCAAAATGTTTGCAATCTGCTCTTGAACCATTGTACTCATCTCTTGTCTCAATTTTTGGCTCACTTTAGCCTCTATTTCCTGAGTGATAACATGCAGCTCATCAGCTGATATTACACCACTTCGACCTTTCCTTTTCTCTACATCTCGAAATACGTTTTTTATACCAACCGTCCCACCAATCCCTCTAACTCGACCTGGATGCTCTTTTTTTTCAAGACCACGACTCAAGACATCATCATACCTATCTGGAACCCATGACCCTTCAACGGCTTTTCCTCTCCAATCATTCTGTCAACAAAAAAAGCTAAAACATAAGGTGACATGCTTTTCACTATGATATGAAGATTAAAAAATTAAAATAGTGCTATAGTATCATGCTTTTTACTGAAATGTTAGCACCACACGTTTGCTGAAATGATATCATATTACGTGTCATATTTAATCTAATAATAAAGAATGCTGGGTCGTGTGTGTTTTCAGTTTAAAACATGTAAAGCGATAAAACACATGGAAACTAGTCGTACCATTTTATCTGCAACCATCTTAGTTTTCTCATTAGGGATGACATAATTTCCATCGGCTCCTTTTTTTGATCGTGCCAAAATCCAATCAATACTCCGATCCAAAACAGGTCCACCTGGCAATATGGTCGAGGAACTATGGCCTTCAATTATCCATTTAGCCTTCTTTCCTGCATATCCAGCTTGTCCTAAATAGTGAGGATGCTCATTGCATGCCTGACTCTTCCTAGCCTTCTCACTTATTTGCTGTTTTATAACATTGCAAAATTCAGCAAAACAGAATAGCACAAGCCACGGAACAGTTGCAATTTTTAAATCACCAATTCTATAAACAATACGAATCATAAGTATTATTCGTAGAGCTGCTATGTTATATGTAAATATATAATTTTTTTAACTACACAACAGATGATGGTTTGTAAATTTACCACAATTCTTTCACCGAGGTTAAAAAAGCATGGAACAAAATACAGTATTTTTATATTTATATAAAAATAAAGCAAATAGAGGATAAGACATAAATTAACCAAAGCAAGTTATCTATATGAATATGCTTGATAGAAAATGATAAGTTGTCGACATGATAAGTTGTCCATATGGATATACTTGATAGAAAATAGAGGATAAAACATAAATTCAATAGTGAAAAGAATAAAGTGTTGTCACAAACTAGTGCAGCAATAACCGAAAGGAAAACCCTTAAAAGTCTAATATATGATCTTAATCATTTCGCCTTTAGGTATGGTTTTATTGCAGTATGCATTAAACTAAGATTTAGTACTAAAATTGCGTATATTCACACATATAAGAAATTTGATATGTTAAGGTCATACGAATTGCATATTCCACCTTCAGGTTATTTTTGACATGCATATGTACATACGAGAAATATGGTATGATAGGATCTATAGGTTCTTTATATTTATATTATTTATATGGTATGTCAATGCATAGATATATGACAAACAATTAGCAAGCAAAGGTCGTATCCAAAGTGCAGACCATTAGCAAGTAGTAGTTAAATCCAGTGCAACAGGAAGTAACAGGCAATCTATAAATGATCAGATGTGCACTATGAATCAATGTATTCAGTGGGAACAGTATGCTAAGAAGGAGGGGCAAGGAGGTCAGACAATGGAATGTAGACAGTAAAGAAAGCAGGTGATGACTTATAGTTCAGATGGGTTTTGTGATGGTATTTTGTATGACAATGAAGCTAGAGATGTTTTAATGTAAATGCAAAGTTAAAAGAAAAGAAAGTGAAATTGTAAAAATGAAATTGTAAATGAAAATGAATAAAAAAAAATTGTATTTGAAATTGTGTATTTCTTTTAAAATATGAAAATGCAAATGGAAAAAAACTAGAACAACAAGCATACAAACAAATGCACACAAAAATCAAATAAACACACAATATTTTTTTTAAATGAACACACAAAAAAATTAAAATACACAAAAATCAAAAGAAAATAATCCAAAGAATAGACACAAGCGTGCCCCCTGGCCAACTCGCGTCGAGCTCAACAAATGAAAGAAATAGCGTGTGACTTGTGGATATGGCATAAAAAAAACATACCTTAAACTCCTCGGTTTCACAATACTTCTTAAATGTTTCCCATTGTGTTTTTGTAACCCCATCATAACATTCGTATGGCTCTTTATGGTTTGCTGGAAGCTCTCTAGTCTTCGTAATCCAACCACTAACCAATTTTGTTTTGAAACCCTTCCATGCTCCACAAACATTTTTTAACACATTATTTTTCATTTTTTCGTCGATGTGATACTCGGTCTGAGGTAATAAAAAAAAAATAAACAACGTCAAAGTAGTAAAAATGAATTTGATAAACAATGAAAGCGGTTCATGACTCCAAACACAAAGGAACCAACTGACAATTTAATAAGCGAACAAATGAATTTATAATACCTTAATGTCTTCCCAGATGGTATCCTTAATCCCTTGACTAACGCTAGCCCAATTCTTGATATTGATATCAATTCTAGATCTAGCTGTATCGCCTACGTACGCCTTAAAAGACTTCACCCATTTTCCAGTAGGTTTGCCATTATCACACCACTCAATGAACTTTGGCTCGGATGTTCTGTATTTCTTTCCGGTTGTTGGACCTCTTTGCCTCCTCTTAGATGACGGTTCTGAAGCGGTAGCGGAAGTGTTTTGCTCTTCAGTGTGTTCATATAGTTGCATTTCCATTATTCCAGTATCACAGATGTGCACCCAAAAGTTATAAAATATTTCAACGAACGAATAACAACTTAAATATCACCATGTGTATTTTACATGCATTCTATTTTGGCAATATGATGCCAAATTTATAATTTAGTTCGACCATTTCGTCAATCAGTTATTATAAACTATGTGGCATTGTCAGCAGTTTTCTTAAAACCACTTCTCTGACATATTACTCAACCACTGATATTGAAGATCAATCTTTTTAATATATATGCATCCTGATTTGAACAATTTATAATAGACAGACGTTAAAATCTAGTGTTGCATAATACGTAAGAATGAATTGTACAATATTTTGCGATGTCCATTTTTACTAATAATTTTAATCACAACTTATATAACCTGTATGCATATATCATAGGACAGCGGTCAAGAATAATTGGGATATGAAATCTTCTCTCTATATATGAAACATTGCACGAGCTAATGGTTTTAACTTTTAAATAACAAAAATTTTCAATCCAAAAACAACATAACGCCGTCTCAATTTTGCAAAGTAATGGAGGTATCACAAAGAACAGTGTAATTGATATTCATAAGTTTGTAACACCACAGAACAATACATTGATTGAGCTTGAATGCACCAAGTCTCTATCCAACGTGGATAGTGACTAGGTACAAATAGATGTGCATACTATAGAACACACAATGAACTATGAAGTAACATCAACAGAAATCACAAATAATACAAATTTAGTACGTGCATAAATAATACAAATTTAGTGCTGCACAGGACTTTTATAAATAGATTGATAAAGGTACACATATGAACAAATTAAATGGTGACAGTATTAGAAGGTTAAAAAATTACCCCGCTATCCAAACCCCTTCATCGTGATCAGTACGTGCATAATTTGCATTTAAATCAACTTCTTCTTCTGATAGACTTACGCCAATGGAAAAAGGTGGATTCTCGTCAAATTGATTATACTCTTCTTCATCTACCACGTCGTCGATCCCAACAATGCGTCTTTTTCCAGGAAGGACAACAGACCACTTATGATCAGCTGGGTCGGTGACATAAAAAACTTGTTTCACTTGAGATGCCAAGATGAGTGGATCGTTATCATGACTCACTCGATCAAAGTCAACAAGTGTGAATCCATGTTCATCCACTTGTACAGCACGATGGTTATCGGCCCATTTACATTGAAATAGAGGAATCGTGAAGTCCCTATATTCAAGTTCCCAAATATTCTCAATTACTCCGTAATATGACATTGTCGCATTTATTGGTTTGTTATCTTTAGCACTAGCAAATTCTCTTGAAGATGCTACGACACTTACTCCACTATTTTGCATTTTGCTCTTTTCATCCTGACGCTTCGTATGAAAGACATACCCATTAATAGCGTATACTTCATAAGAGCTAACTTGAAATTTAGGCCCATACGCCAACCATTTTATTATATCGGAAACATTATGATTTGTTTGAGACAATTGAGACATTACCCTATCTTTAAACCATATGACGAATGAGCGGTTATGTTCATTTGTCAACCATCTTTCGTTCTTTGAAGGATTTTGAGACTTTAGAATTGTCATGTGCTCTTCCAAGTAAGGATGAACCTCACTAAGGTGCTGTAAAACAAGTAGGTGAGCTTTGTGAAACATATCATCACCAATTGACATCAATTTAAACCCAATTATGCCTTGACCGTCAAGTCGCCCTTCATGTCGAGACTTGCAAAGTCCAATAGGTTCAACGTCAGTTAGGTATTGAGTGACAAATTCAATAACTTCCTCGGCTACAGTACCTTCTACGATACTAGCTTCAGCTCTATATCTATTCTTTGTTTTTCTTTTTAAAGTTCCCATGTGCATTTCGAACGGATACATATACCTCATAAAAACAGGACCGCAAATCTTGATTTCTCTTACCAAATGTAAAACCAAATGCACCATAACATCAAAAAATGAAGGGGGAAAATACATCTCAAATTGACACAAGGTAACAATAACATCGGCTTGTTGATCATCCAACATATCAGGATCAATCATCTTACTACAAATTGCATTAAAAAAAATACAAAGCTTTGTAATAACATGTCTAACATGTTTAGGCAATATACCTCGAATAGCAACAGGCAACAAATGTTGCATTAACACATGACAGTCATGAGACTTCATTCCCGTCAATTTCAAATCCTTCATTGATACACGACTACTAATATTTGAAGAATAACCTGATGGAACCTTGACACCACGAAGACACTCGCATAAACTAATTTTCTCTTTTTTGGACAATGTATAACATGCAGGAGGCAAATAGATACGTTTACCTTTCTCCACTGGTGCAAACTCCTTTCGAATACCCATTTTCAACATATCCTGTCTAGCTTTCTCACCATCTTTTGTCTTACCAGGTATATTCAAGAGTGTTCCAATGATACTGTCACAAACATTTTTTTCTATATGCATTACATCTAGACAATGCCTAACTTGTAAATGTTTCCAGTATGGAAGTTCCCAAAATATAGATTTTTTCTTCCACATGCCTTCTTGAAGAGGAAAGGCTTTGCCAAATACATTTTCAATATCCTTGATCCGTTCATATACATCATCTCCTGTTGGTGGCAAACGAGCAACTCCGCTTTCTATCTCCCCATTGAAAGGTTTCTTCTTTTTACGATAAGGATGATTGAGAGGGAGAAATCTACGATGATGCATATACACATTTTTCTTGCAAAAATGCAAGCGCTCAACAGCCATGTCGTGTTGACAAATTGGGCATGCTCTAGCACCTTTTGTACTATATCCAGACAAGTTACCATATGCGGAAAAATCATTTATGGTACAAAAAAACATGGCGCGTAATGTAAATTCACTTCTACTATATGCATCAAATACGCGCACACCTTTATCCCACAAAAGTTTTAGATCATCAATAAGAGGAGCTAGATAAACATCGATGTCATTTCCTGGTTGTCGTGGTCCCAAAATCATAAGAGACGACATAATGTACTTGCGCTTCATACTCAAGTAAGGTGGAAGATTGTAAATCACCAAAAGAACCGGCCAAGTACTATGTTGACTGCTAAGATTGCCAAATGGATTTATGCCATCTGTGCAAAAACCAAGTTTGAGATTTCTTATTTCCTCGCCGAAAGTAGAATACATGGTATCGATATTTCTCCACTGCGGAGAATCGGCTGGATGCCTTAGTAATCCATCATCCTTCCTCACATCTGCATGCCATCTTAAGTTTTTTGCATTTTCTTTATTTGCAAATAAACGTTTAAACCTTGGTATAATGGGCAAATACCATAAAACCTTTGCTGGAGGCCATTTCTTATCTGGGTCGTCATGAACATTTTCTCGTGACTTGTAACGGGATAATCCACACTTAGGACACTCATGCAAGCTCTCATATTCATTTCGATACAATATACAATCATTTGGACATGCATGTATCTTTTTGTATCCTATGCCAATTGGACACATAATTTTCTTTGCCTCGTAATTAGAAGTAGGAAGCTCGTTACCTTCCGGTAGCATGTCTTTCAAAAGTTTCAACAATGATGTAAAACTTATATCACTCCACCCGTGTTTTGCTTTTAAATTGAAAAGCTTGAGCATAACAGACAATATTGTAAACTTAGCACAACCAGAATACAAAGGCTTCTCAGCATCAAGTAATATTTTTTCGTACAATTTTGGCTCTTCCATCAAATGTTCTTGAACATCATCAAACATCTCATTAACATTGTCGATCTCATCAGTCTCATCATTTACCTCGTTATTCATGGTACCTTCCTGGTCATCCTCATAAGTGTAATGATTACTAGAACTAGGTGTACTAAGTATGCTTTCACCATGCCATATCCACTGTGTATAATTTTGCTTGAACCCATACCGAATTATGTGATCCCTGATCTGATCTATGTTACGAAATCTCCTCCTATTCTGACAACGTCTACAAGGGCAAAAAATTGTTTCTTCTCTTCTTGTTAATTGATCATTCAATGCACACTTGATGAATCCTTCCATTTTGTTCAAGAACTCATCATCACTACGTTTCACGTTATACATCCAATTACGATCCATGTGAAATTGCTAGAGACGCACAGCATAAGCAAAAAAAAAAATCACAATACTTTTCTGCATCCAACTTGGTATATTTAAAGTATGCTAGTATCTATGAGGTTTTCTTTACTCGATAATTACATTTGGACTTTATTCTCATATTTTGTTTGTTCTTGGACATTTTCTAATCAATTTGACACCCTGAGTTCCAAGGACATCTGAATATTACGAAAATATAGGCAACCATGATGAGTTAAAATTGGGTTGGTCACTGCAATCTCGTAGAAGTTATAATTGTCAACTGACCATTTTTGTGAATGTTTTCCCTACATATTCAAATGTTGTAGTTCTTTCCATTAGTTTTGGATGTCCTAGCTAGTTTATAAATTCTTATATTGTTGATAAAAATAAGTTGGTAAAACATTTGATCCATTCAAAAGTCTCACTATGATGAATGTGCAGTTAATTGGAATTCGGAAACATTTACAAATAATGGATCCTTTTTTTTCTTTGCTAGTTCTTGGCTTAATTCAAAACTCTTTTATAAGTGCCATTCACTGATATGAAATGTTAACTGAACTAACATCTCTTCCCTTCATTCTGCATTTCTTTGTAGACAGCGCAAATGTAACATGTTCATTCCTTGCTTGAATTCAGATTTGCCAACAGAAGAAACCATGGAGCACGACATGCCTAAAATGGAAGCCAGATTTGCTGAAACCCTTGTGCGCAAATGGCAGAATATCAAATCTCTTGCCTTGGGATCTGAGCACCGTGTCTCACAACTTTCAGAGGTTGATATATTATTACAACAAAGTTTACTTAAACTATCATCTTTGATTACCATTGTATGAGATCATATACCGTTACTGGATAAAGCTCACAATAAGCTCATATATTTAAATTCATTGATTCATTTGAAAACAAAGCTTATAACAGTTCCACTTGTTTTTAAAGAGTATTGTGCTGCATGCAGCATGTATATTTAGCAGTACCCGTAAAATAAGACATTCAACTAATTAACAAAGAATTACTTTGAAAGTTCAAACTAAAAAATCACTTGTGTATGTATTAATCCCTTTAAGGTATCTCTAGATATTGGATGGTCCAATGCTCAAGATATGGACAGACCGAGTAACTGAAAGTTCAGAAAAAGGTCTGTCTTGAGAGTACACTTTACTAGGCATTTCAATAGACAGCGTGATTCTGTGACAGTATCGAGGACGGGCAGCGTGCAATAGTTGAGGCAACAATAGAGGACGATGCTCGACTTAAAGACTCGACAAATCCAGAAAATGAAGATTCCTATAGTGCTACGTACTGCTCACTGCAAATTGCTCCACCACACTATCACCATTCCCCTTCATTCACTTCACCTGCATATCCACCCTATACACTCCACTGTTCTGCTCAACATCCACCCCCTGCACGTTGTCATATCTCCCTTGTAGACCTACTTCATCATCCTCTCCTCCACATTACAGCTACATCACCATCAAATACCATTTCTGGCCATATCCTGTGCACATAACAGTGCCACAAACAGCTCCGGTTTCACAGTGAACTAGGACACATCCTCCCTATACATTGCCTGCCTGCATATCATTTCATCCAATTGTGCCACTGGTCAACTCCAACCTGCCTCATCTCCGCTCTGAAATTCAACTGCACAACCCCCTGCCTTCACCAGCGAAACCCTTCTGGCATATTCTCCTCTGATCCTCACCTCATTTTTTCACTGTCACAAACCCTACACTAAATA
This sequence comes from Allium cepa, assembly GCA_030765085.1. Classification (NCBI taxonomy): domain Eukaryota; kingdom Viridiplantae; phylum Streptophyta; class Magnoliopsida; order Asparagales; family Amaryllidaceae; genus Allium; species Allium cepa. The sequence goes on from CM060943.1 coordinate 874,325,280, forward strand.
TCGTGCCACAACACAGTGCATCACCCCTCTAACTTTTGCCTTCTACACACTGCATTGCCAACCTCAAACACTAAATTTCAACAACCATCCAAGCAACTACAACTTCCCATCAACCATTCCACACTCCAGACCAACACTGTCAAAACAACTTGCCACTGCTACACGAAACCACAGTTCCTCTCTGACCATCACAACCACCTAACTGCCTCCAAAGCCTCACCACATCCAACAGAGCAGACACCATTACACATACCACTTACCACCTTCTCAAATTTGCCTACACAACTCTGTGCACATTTTAGTGTGCACATCTACTTCCAAGCTGCCACTTCGTTCAACAAAACATATAACCTGCTGTGCCTTGCCTTGACTTCCTCCAACATACATTTCTTGCAACTTCATTCAAAAAAAATACTGCTATTAAACACATTGCCTACTTCCTCCTGTTACATATCATCAACTGTTGAATGCTTGTGGATAATTGTTTTTTGTAATGTATGAAAGTTTCTTTTACCCTCTTTTAACATTAAAGTTCATTTATCATTGTCACTATCATTGCATGCTTTTCATTACTTTTAGATGCAATAATTTCTTTTTCTTCCTTACTGTCGCAACTGTTACAATATTAATTCTAGGATTAGTATAATAATTGTTTTGAAAAGTAGTTTTTAATATTTCTACTTTGTGATAGTGGAGATATATATGCCTAACTAATAATCTTGATTGTTCCACCAAGAACCGAGGCTTCATAACCAAAATGGTGCTCTATAGTAACTAATCCAAAATTCACCTAATTTATATTGAATCAAATATATGAGTACAGCCCTACCACCAAATGTTTTTACCTACTTCTGTAGATAGTTCCCAACATACCATCGAGTTTCCTGAAATTAGCTTCAGTCGTGTCTCCTATCTACATTACATAACATCCACCCGCATCCTCTTCATGAATAGTAACATCCCCATCATTTTTCACAATGCCAGCCTCACCTGCAGCCGTATCAGTATATCCGACAGCATCTACTATAGTTACAAAATCGACACATTCAGCAGCAACACCCAATGCACCTTCATGTCATGCTACGTTGACACATTGACAAAAATGTCACCATTGGAGTCATTTTCCTTGACCCGATCATCCAGCATCATAAAACTCTTTACGGTATAAAAGCACTTCAGAGATTCCATTAGCCTCAGTGTCAGGATCCATCACCACAGTGGTCAATTCTAATTGACCTAAGCAGCAAACCGATGGGTCGAGATGAGGCAGGTTAGGTGATGGTTCATCGGAAGCATACCCAGTTATGGGTCTTAGCACCGTTTCATCAAGCAATACAACTGCATCACTTTCCTTAGCTCCTCTTTTGCTTATTCAAACTTTTTCGATTGGCCAACGTTTTGAGATCCTGACTTTTCATGGTTACTGACCATTGCCCCTCCTTCCCAGTCCAAAAAAATCATGTTAAAATGTTGAAATATCTCTTCTAGTAATCCAATGCCTAGGTCTATGTTTTCCCACAACCAGTCAAGTAAGTAGAATTCATACGGAGACAATTCTCTATAATAAAAAAAAATTAGAAATGGAATCTCTTCATTTCTCTTAAAGCATCTACAAATAAATTGGAAAATTCCATTTCCTGCAGCCCTTCTCTATATTCAAATGAAACAATTTCTTTGAACTCTCATATCTTGCGGAATAAGACATTTCACAATACAGCTATCGTATGTAATTGAATATGGAATGATATCCATATTCTTATGTTGTCTCATATACTCAACATATTGAGTAAGTTCATTATTAAGTGAACGAGACTGGAGATTCAATCTTAGTAATAGTGGTCGTACTATTCATCCCTTATACGAGAATTAATGCGATAATATGCTAAAGTTTCTTAAAAGAGGATTATATTAAATTTCTTAAAAGAGCATACAAAATAAAATCCATGATCCCCAATGGAAAGCATAAAGGAACGCATCAATTTTTCTTGCTGTTTAGAAACTGTTAATGATAAATAATTAATTACTACCGAAGAATCACGCAGATGAATAAATAAATAATTAATCTATTTATCATATATAATGATAAAATAAAATATTCACTTACCGAAGAATCACGCAGGATGAACTATTGAGCAGTAACTTGAGTTTTTAAAAATTTGGCACTAAGGTAGAGAGAACGGCACTATTATGGGTAGAGAGAAGGAAAAAATTAAGGATGAAGATGGGGTGGCAGTGAAATAACGAAGAAGATGGGGGGGGGGGGCAAATTTTCCCTCTGAAATTTAGCGTTCGCGGGAAAAGAGGGGGCGGCTGAAATGGATTTGGGGGAAAAGTAGTGTGCCTATTGTGTCGGTTTTTGGACTACCGATGCTATTTTATTTAGTTGTGTCGGTTGTTCAAACAACCGACATAAATAGATCTATTGCTTCCCTTCAATTGTGTCGGTTTCTTAAGAACAACAGATGCAAATTACATTTTTAACATTTTCTTCTTGCCCCCTAAGTCAATAGTTTCGGTTGTTAATGAACAACCGACACAAATTACACTATTTGTGTCGGTTTTATGGACAACCGACACAAATGAGGCGAAGCAACTGATCTGTTTTGTACTATTGTCCTTAAGGCTGTTGAGTCGTAACTAGGTAGGTCGTTGATTCGGTCCATATGTTAGGTCGGTAATCAGTTGAGTCGGTAATCATTGTGAGTCGTGAGCCTTTCTTGAGTCGCTTGAGCAGAGGGGTTAACAATGAGAATATGAATGAATATTGATTTGGTTATGGATGATAGTTGGTTGATGTTTGCATTTGTTGTTTTGTTGCATTTGCTATGTTGGCATATGTAGTTGTTATGTTGCTATATGTTGTATATTGATACTATTTTCATATATGCATGATTCTCATGTTGTTGTTGAGTGTTTAGTAGGGGCGGATTGCGCTTGCTTCGCATTTGGAGCTCGCTTTCGCGCTATATTAGCCGTATATGCTCGCTAATAATATAATAAGGTACATATCTCGGATTACATACCGTACTATTACACTTTTTTCCTTGCGGGATGCCTCATCACTTGATGAGATGTATATTTGTGATATATACACTGTCATTTTTTTTTCGGATCGAGCCGCGCAAAAGAGACTATGGCGAATTTTTCCGAAAATTTAAGGTGTTAGAAATTTTTTGAGAAAATTGGGAAAATTTATGAAAAACTAAGTTTTGATTTGAAGTTGAAAGTTAAACGATATAGTTTGGTTTTGAAAAGATAACTAAGTATGATTTGGAAACTTAGTAAAGATTTTGTAAGAAGTTTAAACTTGTTTTGGAAAGTTAATGGATTCTGTAAATTTTTCTTAGTTGGTAATTTCGAGGACGAAATTCTTTTAAGGGGGGAAGATTGTAACGACCCAGAATTTTTGATAATTTAAATTTATATATTTAATTGATTTTAAATATTAATAAGTGGAATTTATAAGTCGAATAAATTTTATTTCGAATAATTGGATTTAATTGAATAATTAAATCGATAATTTGGATAGTGAAAATATAGAAATAATTGAAAATTTGGTTAAATATGATTGAAAATGATTCGTAAAATTTTATTTTATCATATTGAAGTTATAATGATGTTATAGAACTTTTAAAATCGAATTAAAAGTTTATTTGTGAAAATTGAATATTTTAATATTAAATCGACTAGTGAAATTAGCCAATTTTCAAACAGTATCAGAATTGGACGAAACTAGTTCCATTGGATCTGTAATAATTTGTTATTATCGGATTTCAATTTTCGTAGCAATCGGAGTTGTCGTTTGACCGTGGCAGCTCGAAACGCATCGAAATTGTTTTTAATTTTAATTCGGCGAGTTAAATAGTCATTTTTTAAAAAGTCTCAGATTTCGACGAAACCAGTTTCATCGGATCCGTAATGTGATATTATTGTATGGTTTCAAATTTCGTGTCAATCGGATTTAGCGTTTGTCCGGTGCAAGCTAAAACGCCTAGAAAATCGTTTAATCGGTTTAATTTTAAATTGAACGTTTATTTCCATAACTCGCACAGATGACCGAATTAGCTTCCAAAACCTTTTCCATTGTGTCCGAAACGCGGGTTAAACCCTAGAAATGCCGGTCACCGCTCGTAAATCGGAGTTCGGAAAATCGGATGAATATTAAATTGGAAATATTCTCTATAAAAGCACCACTCTTCACAAATTAATTTGCAAACCCTAACTCAATAGCCTAGCCGCCTCCCTCATTGTCAACGGCCAAAAAATTCCCTCCTTCCTTCTCGTTTTTCTTTCAATCCACGCTTCATTTCAGAAATCTTCCAACTACAAAATGAAAGAGGGTGGTGAGATCTCCAGATCCAACGGCTGTGATCGGAAATGACGTGGCGGATCATTGTCAAATCGAGCTCAAACGTCCTATAGTCGCGCACGGTTTTCTGTGCCTAGATGAGGCCGAGCTCCTCTATGCTTGGGCTGAGTATGGTGTTGGAGAAGCTCGTTCAAATGGCGCTCGCTGATCGTCTTCGAAGTGGGCGTGGTGGTCGTGGCCATCGAGATAAGTGAACGGCAATGGGTTTAGGTTTAACGTGATAAACCTGGGAAGCTTTTCACGTTTGGGAAGATGGATAGAGGGCACGGCCCAGATATTTCAAAAAGGATATGAACGGCCGAGATTTAGGGTCTGTAGTTAAAATAAAAATTGCATATTTATTATATTATAATTCGTTCAAAGTTTAAATTTACGTATCCTTTTCATACGAGGTCCAAATCGGACGAAACTTTTTGCGTTGGAATCGTATTGACGAGAACTACGCTATGGAATTGGATTGGAGTCGTTTGGAGTTAGTGAGAATTTCGGGTAAAATTAAACGTCCATTCGAAATAAATCGCTAAAACGAAATTGAAATCAAGGTGAGAACTTCTCACTCAATCGAATCGGTTTTGATTTTTATTTTAAATAATTAGATTTAAAATTGTTGATATAATGCATGAATGATGATTGTTATCTAATGATTGTTAAAATAGACATTATGCGCCGTTAGTAAGCGGATGTTATTTATTAAAAACATATACCGCGAATATTTCACAGTATAGTGAAATTGGTATTATTTATGTACTTGGAATTGATTTCCCGCATTATATAGCGGATGAGACCCTATTGCGCCGTCTATTAAGCGGATAATATTTTAAATCCCATATACCGCAATAATTCCGTACTGGAGCGGAATTGGTATTGTGCTAACATCTTTGGATACAGGGAAACAGGTTGGAGGGATCCAACTGGATTCCTCAACTGTATTGATTTATTTACAGATATTTTGATATTTGTTGATTATCATATCGATATATGATATTTGGATGTCGTGATTGACTATTTGGTGCTGCTGCATCATCGGATCCATTTTTGAAGTTTTAAAGTAACGATTTTGATTTTTAAAAGGATTTTAAAGTGATTTTTCAAACCATATGTTTTATTAAATTTTGAATTGATTCATTTTAAATAATTAAAATGTTATAAATTTTTATGATATAAAAATGAAGATTTTGAGAAGTATAACCGAAATGAGATTTTTGGAAATAAATAGTTAATAAATTTATAAATTGGTTTAAATTGGAATTTTTGGATTATTATAAACGGTTTATATAAAAGATTTTTAAATTGATTTTTATAAGTTAAAATTATTGGAATTATAAAACGAGCTTTTATAAGTGTTAAAATAAAGTTTGTACCTAGATTTATAAGTAAATAAGAATTTAGATTTATAAAGTGATGTTGATATAAAAGAATGGATTGGTGAATAAATGGTTTATAAGTAATTTACTTATAAACTGAATTTCGACATGTAAATGAAATTTATAAACATTGTTTATAAATTCGAAATCAGTTGGATTTGATAAATTGAATATAGAAGTTTATGAAAGGTAATTTATTCGCGATTATGGATAGCGAATAAATTCTTGAAAATAAAACGTGCTGTAAATATTGAAATTGGGTTAGTGAAGTATATTCACGATTTTGGACAGTGAATATATTATTGAATAAAATGGTTATGTTTTGGAAAAGTGATATTATAAAATGAAGTTAATCGTTTTAAAGATGTTTTAAAATGTGTTGAATATCGAAATCATAGATTTCAACATTCATTGTTGAAATAGACGTTTTCGAGAAATAAAAGGAAATGGTGGACTATAACACTATTGTTATAGTAAATGATTGCCGAAAGGAAATATTTTGTATAGTATTGGGATTTATATATCTATTTGAACTTTGAATCCCTATACTAGTGATTTTGGATCGTCGTAACGATGTTTTACGCAACATTCGTTTTGACTCAAATTTATGTGTTTAAGAGAATGATTTCTTGAAGAATGAAATATATACTTAATTTCGATTTAAGTATATTGAATATTTCCCAAGTGTTGAAAATAAATGGATTTGTGAATTACTTATTATTAAATAAGTATGGAAATGTTTTCCAATATGAAGTGAATGTTTTGAGATTTTATCTTTTAAAGGTAAATTGAAAATGAATATTAAAAATCGATTTGGGAATCATATATTCATGGATATTTTGGAAGTGTAAATTCACTATGGAATTTATAAAAGAAAGGGGAATTTGGTAAAAAAATAAGCGTTGATTTATTTTTGAAGTGTGGAAATTATATATCTAGTAAAGATATTTTGGAAAGTAAATAATTTGGGAAATTATTTGGATTTGGTGATGTTGAACACGCATATTGATAGTTAAATAATCCGACTATCCATATTTACCTTTAAATAGGTATTTGTTGTGATTTTCTTGAAATTGAATGCCACACTTATTTTTGAATAAGCGCTCACTATTCGGGTTAGCCGGGAAAGGACTTTGGGGTCGTATAACCCATTTCGAATATGTGATACGTCGTTATGGATTGCATTTGATGACCGGTGTTGAAGATCGGATATTTTTGAAAACGGGAGGATTACCATTGAGTTACTCTGCATCGGCTGATCTCCGATATAGAGGTTTTATCACCCTTAGTGACGGGAAGTCCGGTCGTGATTAGTGAATATTCGGATTGCAAGGACTTCTTTGGAAGTGCCTTCGGTTCTGTTCGATCCCGGAACAGACTAGTATGGATTGTATGTCTGACATTACAAATTGAGATATAAAGCTGATTTCTTTCAAATATATTTCTGTTGGTGGCGGAGAATTTATTCTCTTAGCTTAACACCCTTCTCTGAGACGTACGAGCTTAGAGGTTATATAGTTGAAGGTTATTAGTGATATACTCCCAATTTGGTAGTGTGGCATGCTGAGTGTTGCTGTGAAATGATCATTGTTTGATCATTTGTGACAGGATCATTTATTTGATCATTTATCTTGGTGATCATTTCTATGATCATTTGATTGACCCAAAGCAGAAGCGTGGCTTTGTGGACGAGACTTCGTCGGACCTCACACCCCGGAAATGGTCAAAACAGGAAGGATGAAGCAAGGTTATTAGGGGGTAGCACCCCTTTAGTGTATGTCATTCCTTCTGGATAGAGGTGGTATCATGGTATGGAGCCCAGATATTTAACCTATGTTGTTGCTGCAAATTTTGTGGTTGTTGGAAATCGAGGATCCTCGGATAGATCGGTTACGATCGGGGCATGACATATTCGTGTCAGTAATTACCCAGTTAGGGGTAACCCGGCCTTGTGTTGGCGGAGATCCGGTTTGGTTCTCGGGACGTCATTCCAGAGGCGTTTCCATGTGGCATTGGGATGTTCCTTGGCCTGACCATTTGTTGGAAATCCAAAAAAACAATACGATCTTGTACGGTTTTAGTTGTAGAACCTATCATTCACTTATGGTGGCGCCCCACTGTTTGGATGGTAGCTATAGTAGGCATAAGTGCGGAATGCCTATGCTGGCTAAGATTTATATTCTACTTTCGAAATGTTTTATACACTATGCACTAGTAATAATATCAAATGTTTCTTTTTAATGCGTATCAAGCATCTTTGACTATCATAAGGAGAAATTTCCTCCGATTCTGCGTTTGCATTGTGTGTGTGTGCGGGAGGCCTTATGGTAGTCTCATTTTTAAAAAGCATTGCGAATTGACTTTAAAAATATTCCTCTATTTTGATTTTAAAGATAAATAAACTGTTTTAGTTCTCATACCAGTCACATGACTGACTCGGAGTTTATTGTTTTCCTTCCTAAACTCTGGGTGCCCACCAATTTCCACACGGGAAGTCAAGAGTTAAGGTTTATCAGGATATTCGGGATTTCAAGAGTTGCATGAGGCAAGCTGGATGGCATGGCATATTACTAGTATATAGTATTTCTTTTTCGCTGTTTGTTGTTGTTGTTGTACACTCTGATGATGTAATGTAATGTGATGTAATGTAATAATTGATATAGTTCTTTTGTAAAAGATTATTCATTTATCTATTATATATTGTTCCGCTGTGACTTGTGAGATTCTTATATTCTGTTGTTCTTTTCTGTTCTTCTTCTATTTTTTCTCTCTCTTCTTCTACCTTTTCTTCTTCTTAAACCCTAACGGTACGGTTTTTCGGCTTTCGATTGCTCGGTAGTTGATACAGTGGACGTATTGATGTCGGCATTCGGCAACGAAAAATCGTGATCGTTATACCTGAAGCCGAACCACTATAAAAATTATTGTCTTTTCTGCTTTCTCTGTGACTTTTCTACTTGTTTTTAGTTCCCGTGTACACGGGTGGTGCTTTCACTCAATCTCAACATACACCGGGGTGTTAGCGTTCGATTTTAAGCGTTAACATTTTTGGTGCTTTCACTGAGAATTGAACTCAGGATACTTCCATCATTGCTCCGCAAAGATTTGTTGAAAGGGTTTCTTTTAAAACCAGAAGTTTATTGGAAATAATGGCTCCTGGGAGAAAACGAAGTTCTGTAAGATCCAACAATGTTCAAGAGAATACTGCTACCTCTCCTCCTTAAAGTCAAGCAGCTCCAACTGTTGGAGTTCCGCGAGCAGAATTGGACGCCGTAGTTTTGGGGTTGAATCAACAGTTGAATGCTCAAAATGCACAGTTGGAAGCCCAGAATGCCCAGAATGCGCTGATCTTAAGTAAGTTGAATGATCTGCTAGGGGCAAATCGTCAACCGGTTAATAATGATGGGAACCCTACTGTGGGAGTTCAGGATGTTGAAGGGAACATTTCTCAAAGAGCCGCAGACCCTGTAGAAAGGACTCCTCCTCAAGCTGGAGGATCAGGGCCGCAGCCGACCCTCCGTGAACGATTGTCAAGACAGAATTCAGAGAGAGTGGCTGATGTGTGCCCTCCAGAGCCTCTAAATGATGAAGAGTATTTTTGGGTATGGTTCGTCAAATCATTAAGGAAAATATGCAGAGAGATGAAGATGAGAAAGAGTGGGGTTTTGCTCCAAGCAAAACTCCATTTACTGAAAAGATCTTGAAGGCAGAGTTCCCAAGGAAATTCGTTCCCCCTACTATTCCAGCTTACAAGGGGACGAGTGATCCTAACGAGTTTCTATTTAAATACAACTGGCATATGACGGGTGCTAGAGCGTCTGATGAAATCAAATATCGACATTTCCTGGTATATCTTGAAGGTGTGGCTCTATTGTGGTTTACAAAGCTGCCAGTCAGGTCCATTAGTCGATTCTCCGATTTGACCAGGAAATTCAAGGAGCAATTTCGATTGTATGCTTCTAAAGCAAAGGATATAATGTCGCTGTCAAGTCTAGAGCAAAATCTGAGAGAATCTATCAGATCATTTTTAAATCGTTTTAACATAGCATTGGCCGAGGTAGATAATGCGGAGCCACGCATGGTCCTAACATACTTGATGAGGGCGATTGACAAATCAAGTGAATTTGGAAAATGGTTGAAAATGAAAGAACCAAACTCACTTGACAAATTCTACAAGAAAGCGGATGAATTCATGCGCTTGGAGAGCCTCCAAACACCGGCTAAGGTGGTATCAGTGGAAGCCGGGAACAATGGTGCTGCTTCGAACAAGAAAGAACCTAACACTCATAAAAGGGGAAATGATGGTGGAAAGAAACAGGGAGATGCTAAGATAGGCCGTCCTTTCAATTTCACACCCTTGACCGATACCCCTAAGAACATCTTCTTTGCGACCAAGGATGATGTCAGTTATCCGACACCACCTAAAATGAGAGTTGGGAATAAGATGGAGAAGAGTGGAAGGTTCTGCCGGTTCCACAACTAGCCCGGCCATGACACCAACGAATGCCGTCAGTTGAAAGAAGTAATTGAACAACTTTTGAAAGAGAACAAGCTCCAAAAGTATGTGAAAAGGAATAGAAACGCCCCAGCTTCGTCAACTCAAGGACAACAAGTTCCCACTCACCGTCCTGGCTCAAGTGAGAAAGCCGTAGAGCATGAATCGGAAATACCTGTCATCAATATAATAACTGGAGGGCCTCACCCAGCAGGCAAAAGCTGGGGCGAGATGGAAAGGTATGCCCGGGCCTTGAGGCATGTACCAGCTGAAGAGAATGTTTTTATTTTAGAAAATGAGGCACCTTTAAAGCAACAAAAGACTTCCACAGATGATATTGTATTCAGTACCAGAGATTCTTTGGGTATCGAGGCTCCGACCATAGATCCTTTGGTCATATCCGCTGGTATCGGGCCGGCAACTGTGAGAAGAGTTCTAGTTGATTGTGGAGCTTCATGCAACATCCTCTTCAAGAAGACCTTTGATCAAATGAAAATTCCAATGGCTGACGTTCAAGCTTCATCACTTAAGATTGCTGGGTTTGCTGGAGAACCCAAACAGCCGATTGGGACCATAGATTTGTTTGTAGAACTTGGAAAAGGACCGAGGAAGGTGGCTCGAAAGCAAACCTTTATAATTGTTTAAGAATTCTCTGCCTACAATGCCTTTTTAGGCCGACCAACTCTTGCTGCATTTAAAAATGTTCTTGCCCCGTGGTGTCTGACTATAAAATTCCCCACGGATAATGGAGTTGGCGTGATTAAAGGAGACCAATATGCGGGGCGAGAATGTTATCTTACAGAGCTGCGTGAATCAAAGAAAAGAGAGATGGGAAAAGGTGCGGCGACTCCAGTCCGCACCAAAGAACAAACCTTGTAGCAATTACAGGGTGGACCCTGCACTGGTGAATGTAGTGCCGCACGAAGAGAGATGGATCCAAGGAAAGCCAGTGCAGAGGAGAATAGGGTAGTACCGGTAGAGGTAACAGTGCCGGTACCCGTTGACCCAAAGGACCCAAACAATGTGCTAAATGTGGGTTCACAACTCAACAAAACAGTTCAGAATGTTCTGATTTCATTTTTGAAGGCAAATTTGGATGTATTCGCCTGGACTCATGCTGACATGTGTGGAATATCCCCAGAGATTGCAGTACACACTCTGAACATTGATCCAAAGTTTACACCCGTGAAACAGAAAAGAAGAACCCAGGGTCCCAAGACGACAGCAGCATCAATAGAAGAAGTGGATCGGCTCATGGAGAATGGTTTCATCAAAGAATCTACTTATCCAAATTGGGTATCAAATCCAGTGCTGGTTAAAAAAGCTAACGGAAAATGGAGAGTATGGATTGACTTTTCAGATCTGAACAAAGCCTGCCCCAAAGACTGTTTCCCGCTGCCCTGGATCGATCAGTTGGTGGATGGGACGGCTAGGCATAAATTGTTATCTTTTATGGATGCATACTCCGGATATAACCAGATTATGATGCATGAGCCAGATCAAGAGGACGCAAGCTTCAGCACAGATGTTGGACTCTACTGCTACAAGGTCATGCCTTTTGGACTCAAGAATGCAAGGGCAACTTACCAAAGGCTTGTTAATGCCATGTTTAAACCGCAGATTGGAAAGACAATGGAAGTTTATGTTGATGATATGCTAGTAAAGTCTAAGAAAGCAGTGGACCACATGGATCACTTGGCAGAGATGTTCGTAGTACTCTGAAAGTACAGAATGAAGCTTAATCCCTTGAAATGTTCATTTGGGGTGGAGTCCGGAAAGTTTTTGGGTTTCATTGTGAGCGCTAGGGGCATTGAAGCTAACCCTGCTCAGATCACTGCCCTGAGAGAGGTCAAAGCTCCTAGAACGAAGAAGGAATTGCAAAGTCTCAATGGAAAGGTTGCTGCCTTGAGTCGGTTCATTTCAAAAGCTACTGACAAATGCATTCCATTCTTTGATGCTCTGAAGAAAGGAAGAAAAAACTTTGAGTGGACTCCTGAATGTCAGAAAGCATTCGATGAGTTGGTTCATCATATGGAAGTGCCTCCGATACTTTCAAAGCCTGACAATGGTGAAGATCTCTTCGTATATTTGGCAATTTCATCTCATGGTCTCAGTGCAGTGTTGGTACGGGAAGAAGCAAGGATTCAACGCCCAGTCTATTATATCAGCAAAAGATTCACTGGGGCAGAGATGAACTATTCAAAGTTGGAAAAGCTCGCCTATTGTTTGTTGATCGCATCAAGAAAATTGAGGCCGTATTTCCAAGCTCATCCTATCAAAGTCCTCACTGATCAACCTCTAAAGCAAGTCCTATTCCGTCCTGAGACTTCGGGCCGTCTTTTGAAATGGAATATTAAACTCAGCCAATATGACATCACTTACCATCCCCGGAAAGCAATCAATGGACAAGCTTTAGCAGATTTCATCGCAGAATGTACGGATAAAGGTGATAGTGAGGAAGAAGTCACTGATAACATCCCAATCCAATGGAAATTGTATGTCGATGGCGCAAGAAATGATTACTGTTCTGGAGCAGGAGCTGTCCTTGAAACCCCAGAAGGGCGATCGCTATGTTATGCACTGAGACTAGAATTCCCTTCGACAAATAATGAAGCAGAATATGAAGCCCTCATCGCTGGTTTAAGGATCGCTAAAGAACTAAACATCAAAGCATTGCAGATCTTCAGTGATTCTCAGCTTATTGTCTGCCAAGTCAAGAAGGAATTTCAAGCTAAAGGAGGGAATCTACCCGCCTATTTATCAAAAGCCTGGGAGCTTCTTCAAAATTTTGACCGTTATTCAATAAACCATATACCCTGAGAAGAGAACATGAAGGCGGATTCTCTCGCAAAGTATTCAAGTACTGGTGAAGCTCAAATATTAGGATTAGTTCCCGTCAAAGTCTTGTCAGCTCCAAGCACAGATGAAATGGATGTTGATTGGATTATGAATGTATCCCAAGAGCAAGAATCATGGATGACTCCGATACTTGAATATTTACTCAATGGTTCTTTGCCAGAAAGTTCAAAAGAACGACAGAAGTTGATGAGGAAAGCCTCCAGATATATAGTTCAAGATGGTCGTTTGTACAGACGAGGATTTTCAATGCCATTACTCCGATGCGTGACAAAGGAAGAAGCTAAGACAATTCTGACTGAAGTACACGGAGGGGAATGTGGGGATCATACAGGTGGTCAGACTTTAGCAAAGAAAATCCTCCGTTATGGATACTTTTGGCCAGAAATTAATCAGGATGCTGCTGACTATTCCCGAAAGTGTGATAAATGCCAGAGATTCGCCAAAATTCATAGAGCACCTTCCACTGAGCTAACACAAATGGTCAGTCCATGGCCGTTTTCCATCTGGGGAATAGATCTCATTGGGCCTTTGCCGACTGCCAAATCGGGAATTAAATATGCTATCGTTGCTGTTGATTACTTCACTAAATGGGCTGAAGCCGAACCATTGGCCACTATTACCTCTAAGAAAATGATAAGTTTTGTGACTAAAAATATCATTTGCAGGTATGGTGTGCCTCAGAAGATAATCACAGACAACGGTACCCAGTTTGAAAGTGAGGAGTTCCAAGAATTCTGCAAACGGTTCAAGATCCGAAAAAGCTTCTCAGCAGTGGCTCATCTGTAGGCAAACGGGCAAGTGGAAGCAGTAAACAAAATCATCAAATCAACCATCAAAAAGCAGCTGGAAAAAGCAAAAGGTGGTTGGGTCGATAAGTTACCGCTTGCACTATGGGCATACAGAGCCACCCACAAAACTGCGACTGGGCATACTCCATTTTCATTGGCATACGGATCAGAAGCGATGATTCCAGTGGAAACTGAAGTCCCCTCACACAGAAGGATCCATTTTGATCAAGATGAGAATGAAAAATTGCAATTGGAAGCACTTGACCTTCTTGATGAAAGAAGAGAAGAGGCTAAGCTTAGAATTGCAGCTCATCAGCAAAGAATAGCCAGGCACTTCAATTCCAAAGTTCATCAACGCAGCTTTGAAGTTGGGGACCTAGTCCTGAAAAGAATTATGACAGCCACAGGTGTATTTGGGCCAAACTGGGAGGGGCCGTATGTCATAGGCACGAAACTTCTTGATGGCACATTCAAACTCACAGCTGTCGAAGGAGAACCAATGCCAAAAGCTTGGAACAGCAATCATTTGCGTCCATATTTTACTTAAAAGCTTTGCTGAAGTGTTGTAAAAGAATTACGGATATATGATTCTTGTATTGAAAGCAATTGTAAAGAAAGTGAATAATGAAAAGCTATAAAGTGGATGTAGGCCCAGCTTTTGGCCGAACCACTATAAATCTTGTGTTTTCTACTGCTATAAACTGCTTTGTTTTATTTCGACATATAAAATACGCTAATTGTGTTACTAAAACGTCGATTTAATAATGCAGGCCATAAAAACAAAGCTTACCCATCGCAAGACCAAGCGATCTCCGACATCACCCAGCAAGCAAACGCTAAACCATTCAAAATTTCCATACTCAAATCCTACAAAAGAAGTGCTTCGAACAAAAGTTAGCGATGTGGATGGAAGTGGACCATTTCTAACTAACTGCGAATGTTTGTACAAACAAGCATCCAGTTAAATAGCCTGTGTCTATCACCACCAACTCGCTTAACCATGAAGTATATTTCTTTGGATAAGGAAAATTATTGGCAACTAAAAAGGGATGACACTTGCAAAAGATAACGGGGATCGCCGACATCAATAGATGGCAAAAAGACATGGGCGAGCAAGCATCAATCAGCAAAAGACCTCTTCGAAGGCACAAGCCCTCTTCAGAGGCACAACTCTTCGGAGGATAAAGACCTCGAGCGGGCCTCGCCAGTAAAAGAGAGATCTTTCTCGACATAAAGTTGCGGACTGATCGGTGGTACACTCCCGTGAATCCGTCCAACCGAGAGAAAGACCTCTTTCCAGAGGCACAATCAAATAAAAAGACCTCTTCCCAGAGGCACAATCAAACAGAAAGTCCTCTTCGGAGGCACACGTTACATCGAGATTGAAATAAAACTTCCAAGTGTTGAAACGTGGAAAGCCCTCCTCGGAGGCACAACTCTTCGGAGGCACACGTTTCACCGAGATTGAAATAAAACTTCCAAGTGTTGAAACGTGAAAAAGCTCTCCTCAGAGGTACAACTTTTCAAAGAAGCATTTCATCAGAAATGCAAAGAAAGATCAGAAAGCCCCTCGCCAAGGCGCAATAAAAAAAAGAAGAGAGAAGCCCTCTTCAAAGGCACACTTTCGCTCTCAAAGGAAGAATGGTTCATCTATTCTAGAAAATACTCTTCCTCAAAAAGAAGTTAAAGTGCCCTTCAGAGGCCCGCTTTACCACATAGGAGAATTCACTTGGTAAAAATGTGTGTATGCACAAAGGAAAAAGTGATATCTTCGAAGGTTGAAGCGTAGAAACTCATATGGGGAGCTGTACTCTATTTTGAACAAAATAATATTCCTCCAAGTATGAAATAATTATTCTCCAGAAAATAAGAGTACAAGTCCCCTCAAAGTATAAAATATTGCAACGAGCTTATGGTATAGGGGCAACATGGTATAACTACATTGGTAAAAATTACGCTCGAACAACATACCACAAGCTCACTGCAATATCATATAAAGAAGCTTGTACAAAAATGAATAGTAAATGCATTCTCAAATACAGATAGAAGTTTGTACAAACAAAAAGAATCATTTTATTCAATCCTGTCAAAAATTTGTACAGGTATAGGTTTCAAAATAAAAAGAAAAAGAAAAGCGGAGGCCGATACCCGCACAATTTCTGGTCAGTACATGCAAAAAGCAAAAAGCGATATAAAAAGCACAGGACCAAAGCCATCATTTCTTCTTCCTTCCACCTTTTGAGTCTGCGCCTGGCCGGATGGTCAACTTCTTAGGCCGGCTTGTAAGAGTAGGGGACGAAGGAGAAAGGGGCACAATTGGACTTTCTTCTGCTTTTTCCTCGCCGGCTGAAGATTCGTTCTTCTTCTCTGAAACTCCACTTTTCCCCCTCTTCTTAGAAGAAGACCCGCTTCCTGGAGTGAAAAGTGTGGTTAACACCATATCGTCGGAACCAGTTGGTTCCGGGGTCTTTTCGCCCTCTTCAGTTTCTTCTTCCCTATGTTCTTGTGAAGCAATGGGATCGTCCAAGTCTTGGAGAGCTTCTATTTGCTCCTCTTGTGATCCTGGTTGCGAGGCAGAAGGAGGAGTGACCTGAAGAGACGGAGGAGGAATAACTGGAGGAGGGAAAGTCTGAACGATGCTCGACACTTTCTCTACAGAAGAAAAGAAGTTAAAGTCAATAAAGAGAGGAGATAAAGGCTCGTTGAGGTTCAGGAAATAGTCAAGAAGCTCATCAAACTCATAAGAAGCAAATGAGCAGTCTACTTGGGCAAGATTAACAGTAGAGTTACCTGGAGAAGTCGGCTTCCTGATATCAACCTCATAAGCATGTGCTTCGGCGCTCTCTTCGCCTTCATCTCCACCCTGTGTGCTTGTGATCTCAGTTGTAACTTTAATCAGGGATGCAGAATGAGAACTGGAGCCGACAATGTCGATTTGGGCCGAAGGTAAAGGCTGAACTGGATCAGTTAAAGTAGTTTTTCCTAAACGTTCCCCTTCTGCCATTTCGGCTCTTAATTTCGCAAGTTGTTCTTTTCCCCTAGCGAGAGCGGTGCAAGCGTCATCATCCAAGTAATGCTCCTCAAGAGCTGATTCGACGTAGCCAGCACCTTTAGCACCAAGCACATCAAGTGCGGCCTCCCACACCTCAGCCAGAGTAATTTCATATTTGGGACCTAGGAAGGCGAGACTACCGCGCCCCAAGACGCTATGCAGGTAGAAGTCAAATAATGTCGAGCTGATGCTGGTCTTCGTTGCCTCATGAGATTCTTCAGCTGTAATTTTACCGGCAACGGCCTCATCACGCTCTCTTTCAGCTTTGGAGAGTTGAAGCTTAAGCATTTCGATCTCCGCCTCTTGAGAGTCGGTTTTCTTCCGAAGCTCTGCAATATCAGCAATATAGCCCTCATTGATTCTTTTTTGCACTTCAAGCCTGTCTTCAGCGTCTCTTTGGCCGGCATGAGCATCTCTCACTTGTTCCTGAAGCACTTCTTTTTGAGTGTAGGAAGTAGAAGAAGTGGCGAGCTCTTCTTTAAGCTTCTCGACCTTCACTTCAAGCTCTTCATTATAAGTAGTGATGCTCCTCATCTCGGTATCATGCTGCTCAAGAACCTTCTGCCATTCAGCTTTGTCATTTTCCATAGTAAGCATGGCCTTGAGATTCGCACGGTTTACCCTTTGAAGCTCGTCAACAAGCTTTTGCCAGCTCGACATTCTTTCAATATCAAGTCTGACGGCATTGAGATTTCGCAGCATGGCAGGCTTGTCAATTAGAACTAAGTCGAGATCGAAGCGAACCCCCTTTAAGCACCATTGTGGAAACCGGCTTTGCAGAGTGGCTGGGCCTGGTCCAATTTGAAATTTAGGCCTGTTAACTATTGCCTGAATGTCTGTCTTCCCAAGAGCAGGAGAGCCAGAAGGGCTGTCGAGTGAAACGGGGGCAGTGGCCTTTTAAGGAATTTTAGATGCATGCTTCTCACCGTGCCGGGCATGCTTTCTTGGGTCCTCAACCATATGGCTTTTTCCCCGATCATCATGCGACTTTCTTTTGTGAGAGTCGTCACCTCTCTGAGAAGAATCATGGTGCTCCTCCCTTTCTTTTCTCTCATAACGCTCTTCTTAAGCCCTCCTCTCCTGAGCCTTTCGAGCGGCTCTCTCTTCGTCGGTTTCTCTGTGAACGGGAAGGTAGCGCCTATAATCATATTGACTACGCCTCCCGTAGCGCTGAAAGTCGTCATAGTAAGAGCCGCTGCGTCCCATCGGAGAATCTGAAATAAAAAAAAGAAGCAAGTCTTAAAAGTCTTCAGAGAAAAGAAGCGTAACTGTATAATCTTCAAAGTACAAAGAATTAGGTTCATGAAAGTGCCGAAAGATTCTAAGTGTCTGTGATGTGCAAACTACGCGCATCAAACTACGAACCACTCTTCGATTGCGGAGTAATCGTGGGGGTAGTAGTTAACGTCAACTCTTGGGTCGACGCAGCTTGTTGCAAAGAAGAAGTCGCTTCCACTACTGAAGAAGAAACCCTAGTAGTGATAGGGTCGTCTTTAAAGAGCTCCTGTGAGGTGACAAAGAGGTCGCTCAACCCTTCGAAAGTGTCATCCCCGCTCTGCTTGACAGGGCTTGTTTTCCCGATGTCTTCACCAGATTTCTGTGAATGTTGGGGAGATCCCTGAGGCTCTTCTTCCTCAATGACTGGGGCAAGTGCGATTTGCCAGACGACCCCGCAACATCGACAGTAGTAGAGCACTTCACCAGAGAAGCCTAGGAGGCAGGTTCTTTTGGTATGGGTTCGTCAGTGGAAGCTGGGGCATCTAATGCTTTAGGTGGGGAGTCTGGAACCTCATGGGGGTGTGTGGAGCGAGAAGTGTGTAAGAGTCCATACTGATGCAAAAATTCGTCCCTCAACAAAAACCTTATACTTCTCTCTCTAGCAGTCACGGCACTTAATCTTTCAAAAACTTGCTTATGGCTTGGATCTCTAGAAGGGAGAGGAAGTGCTGAAAAGAGCAAAGAATGAAATTAGCAATTGGCAGTTCGGGTCTCGAAAAAGTTTGAAAATGGAGAAAATAGAAATAGGTAATCTTACTTCCTACTCTCCAGATGGCATAAAACCCTGGGGGGCAGTGAGCAAAGAAAAAATGGTTCAAAAATCCATGAACACTTTCAGTAAGATCAGAAATAAGCTTGCGGTTTCTAGCACTTCTCACAATAATAAGGGAAGGATGGTCTTTACTCTTTGCAAACGAGCATAAGTAGCGAATTTCTTCAAAACTTGGCAAGCGATCAAGAGTTCTCCTAAACAAAACACACAACCCCATCAAGATGGCGTAGCCATTAGGATGAAGTTGGAACGGAGAGATTGTCAACCGAAGGAGAAGGGTTCGAAGGAAGTCGTTAAAAGGAGGAATCGCCCCGCTTAGGCACATTTGACGATTGACTGCGACAAAACCATGGGGAGGACTGTCGGCAGTATCATTTGGCCCGGGAAGTAGGGGATCATTTTTAGCAAAACCAAATTGAGTACGTAGCTGAATAAACGCTCTCGGAGTAAGGATAGTCGAAGTCCTCTCTGGAGGATTCTCTATAGGAACAACTATCTGAAAGGTCTCTTCCGCTTGAGCTTCCACTTCTTCTTCTTGGTGGGAAGTCATTCTACACAAACAACTAGATATTCAAACATGAAGGTGCACGTTTCCTAAAATGTGTGGAGTGTTGTGTAAAATCAATCAAGCAATAATCAAATATAACTGGAATAAAAACTAGCAAGTATTTGTCAGTTATAAAGTCCAGGGTTCGTTGTTTTAATATGCAAGTGTAATGTTGATGCAAACAAATCAGTTCAAGTTAGCGATGCTTTGCATTAATACTTCACTTTAGTTGATTGGTTCACATCATTTCATACAGTGTATTTAAGTTGATTACTCTATGTCAACTAATCTGTCATTATATGTGGGCAGTCAATGGCAGTATATTCGCCTTGGTTTTCTGTGATTGTTGTTTTCAGCAGGTTGTTAGCCTATAAGTTAATGTGATCTGTGAAATAAGGCAACAAAGTTAAAACAATCAAGGATTTAAGCAATTCAGTCCAGCAGATCAAGTTAAGTATTCAAATTGGAATTATGCTTTTAAGTGAGAATTCAAGTTAGGCATCCAAGTGTTAACTCGGCTGCGACCCAAGGAATCTTTCGCGAATTAAGATTAAGTTTCTGATTCTTTAAATCGGTGGTTCTTTAAGTCGTAAGGGGTAGTAAGGAGAAAGGCTCCGGTTTAAAAAGTGGTGCAAGATTCCCCAAGTGCTAGTTCGGCCACGATTTAAGGATTAGGTCGGCAAATTTTCCCAAGTTCTAGTTCGGCCACGATTTAAGTATTAGGTCGGCAAATTTCCCCGAGTGCTAGTGTAACAACCCGCATATTTATCGAGTTTACATTTAAATATTTTTATTTAAATATTAAATCGTTAATCGGATTTTGGTCCGAAAAACTACTTTTTGCAAACGGTCAAATTAGGACTCGAGACCACTTCCATTGAGTTCGAAATGTCGTTTACAACTTTTCAAGTATAAACATCGATAGGTTTGGAGTTAGTGAAATTTCACTAACTTTTCCCGCTTTGGACTTTGGGTTAGTTTAGCCTATTAAGCCCAAGTTCCAACCCTCTTCTCCTCACTCTTCATAAATTTCCTAACTAACTCAAGCTTTAGCATTAATGGTGAAGAGAATGGGAAATTAAAACTCCAAGCTCAAATTCAATTGCAACACCATCATTCAACTCCAAATTCAAGTAGAAGATATTGGATTCAAGCTTTGGATTGCTTCTCCTTGCTTTCAAGCTTCATCTTCATAAATTTTAGTGCAAAGGTGAGATTTTTATCTCACAATTCTAGTCTATAACTATATTGGACTGTTGGGAATGATTCCCTATCACTTTAGCATGCATATTTGCTTTTGGTTTGGATTGGATTGGCGAAAAACTCCGATTTTTGGTGTTTGGGAGAAATTTCTGCATTTAGGTCGTTCTGGCCGTTTTTAGCTCGCTCGGAGTTAGGTCGTGTGGACCTTAGGTCGTAGGTCGCATACGAGTTAACCCCTAGGTCGTTCTGGCCATTTTTAGGTCGTTCGGAGTTAAGTCGTTCGTCCATGGGTCGTGAGTCGTTCACGAGTTAACTTTAGGTCGTTCTGGAAGAATTGGCACTTCGGAATTAGGTCGCTCACGAGTTAAGTCGTTAGGTCGCTCGCGAGTTAGTACCATAGGTCGCAGGGCTTTAGGTCATTCTGGAAGTATTGGCACTTCGGAGTTAGGTCGCTCGCGAGTTAAGCCTTAAGTCGTAGGTCGCTCACGAGTTTGGCCTTAAGCCGTAGGTCGCTCGCGAGTTAAGCTTTAAGTCTTAGGTCGTTTCCGACCTATAATCTCTAGGCAAACGTTAAGTCGCTCGCCCTGGTTTATCTCGTAGGTCGTCTCCGACCTAAGCTCCAGATAAGTCGTTCGAGTTAGGTCGTTGGGCCATTTACCTTAGGTCGCTCGTCCACTAAGTCGGCCTGGTTTATCTCGTAGGTCGTCTCCGACCTAAGCTCCAGATAAGTCTTTCGAGTTAGGTCGTTGGACCATTTACCTTAGGTTGCTCGACTCTGTTAAGTCGGCCATGTTGGGTCGTGAGTCATCGTTAGGTCGCGAACACCTCTAGGTCGCAACCACTAAGTCGCTTGACCCCTTAGACCCCTAGGTCGCAACCGTTAGGTCGTATGACCCTTGAGTCGTTAGGTCGTTAGACCTCATTTTGTCTTCACTAGGTCGTACTGTTTTGGTCGGGGCGCTGCCCCCTGGACCCCCGCGACCTGACCGGGCAGGTCGAACCCCGTAAGCGGTGGCGTTGCCCCCGCACCCCCACCTTGGGGGGTTGCCACCCCCCTGGACCCCCCCTCCGTAGGGGATCTTATCTGAAAAACATTGAGCTGATTTCCTTGGATTTTATTCGCATCTCCGTATGCGAACTTTGTGACTGATTGTTTCTACACTTGCTTATGTGTTTTGTCACTTTATAATACAAAGGTTTCAATACTAGTAGTAAATATCAAAACTCTTTTAACAAACAATTTCAACTCTATTTTTAATAACAAAGCTCTTTTCTTAAACCGTTTTCCAATCTATTAGTATATACAAGCCTTTACCTCACTCGGATGAGAAATCTAATTAAACGACTTAGTAAAACAAGTGGTATGAAACGCTTGCGTTCACTTCGTCGGTTAATTCTTGGACTTGTTCGATTGAACCTCTTGTGACAATTTTATTAGTGAAGATTTACAGTTTGTTCGTAAATATTTAAGTTAAGCAAGTGGTTATGGGACATGAAGCTAAACTTCTATATTTACTAGCTTAGTGTAATTGACACTTCTCGTTGATCTTGATGATCGCTTTATGAATTAGACTAGCAATTGCGCGATGTCTCTTTCATTGCAAGGTTAGACTAGACACCACTTGTGTGATTCCATTCACACATACCTTTCTGCTTTTTGGTTAGTCTTGACCTCAATCTGTGTGATTCCACTCACACATGTGGGGTAGCTCCCCATGGTCTTCGGACCGTCATGTGATAGGCCTCTTTCCCTTTTTATGATTTCTGGATTTCTCGTGTTGATTTCTGGAATTTATGTCATTGACTTGTTATGAGTACAAGTTTAGGGTATGATGCCCCCTTCGAATCTTTGAGAAGATTCTTGTGATATTGATTATCTCTTATTGATTGATCTTCTGTTGATCATTATTTACATACTTATAGTGGTATGTCATTATGGATGTTTATGTTTATGCCATATCTTTTATGTTATATCATGTCATCTGATATTTATAGCTAGACTGATCCGTTTATTATTTTCTTAAATAATACTCGGATCAGACCGAGATGTTACAGGTGCTTCTGCTTGACTTCTTCCCAGGGATTCATCACTCTGACTTTTGGCTAACTGTTTAGATTAGCAGTTTTTGTTGTATACACTTGAGATATAGACTCATAGTTGTATTCTTTTGTATAGCACGTGTTGCTATTCTTTTGTATTATCGTGGATCTTATTGACCACTACTCTGATGTACACTTTCATGTGTTAGTTATATATTCATATCTTCTTCCGCCTTTGTGATATGGATATCTGTGACTGATTTGTGATATGATTATTTCTATGTTTGTTTCCGAAGATTATTTATAGCCACCATGTGATAAGCAATTACATGGATGGTCGCTCCTCAACAGCCTTATTCTCCGTGCTAGTTGACAGCACTTCTCCGGAGTGTTCTTGGCTAGCGTGGGTATAGAGGTGGGGCGTCACAGCTAGTTCGTCCATGAACTAAGGTTTAGATCATCTCGACTTAGGTCGGCCAAAAGATAGGTCGCCCAAAAATTGCTGGGTCGATTTCAGGCCGATATCTCAATCCACTCGACCCATTAGCCCAATAGCCGCTCCATCCACAAAAAACCCTCATTCCATTCATACTGTTTCATGTTATCGGATCATCCATAAAACCGGTTCGAAACCACTACAAGTTCAACACCTTGCAATCCTAACGCAAATCAAAATCAACTAGCCTGAAGCAGTAAACCATCTTCATCGCCTCATCGGTCATTTAAAGCCAAACTGAGCAACCTAAGCTTCATCAACCATAGATATAACGGGATTCGTGATGAAGCATTATACAAGGAGGCGGTTTAAGTTTGAGTGATGGAATTCGTGAATCAATGACAATAAGGGATCAAGAAAAGAGCAGGTTCACTTACGCAATGAGTAGCAAAGATTATCGGTGATTGTTTGGAACGAAATCGCCTTTTGGAGCTCGGGAAATTTTTTAATGGCAGAATCAAGCAGCAGAGTAAGTAATGGAAAGGAAGAAGAAGATGTGTGACTTATACCTTGCAGTGGAGGGACCTGAAGCGGCACATACGATCTAACTGTTAGGTCGCGTATGACTTACCGACCTAAAGGGGGACGGGTTAAAGGATATCGAAGCACACGACCTAACCATTAGGCGTATACTTCGAGGGGCAAATGTTAACTCCGCCCCGGCCATAACTCAACGACTTAAAAGTTACCGATCCAAAAGGTTGCCGACCTAGTATGGATGCCGACCTAACCGCCTAAGCCCTAACATGGATACCGACCTAACTGCCTAAACAGGAATGCCGACCTAAGACCTACAGGAATGCCGACCTAAGACCTACATGATACGACCTAAGATAGCTACCGACCTAACATGGGCACCGGCCTAATGCCTTAAAGGTTACCGACTTAATGAATGCCGACTTAAGATTTAAGGGGATACCGACTCAAGGCTTAGGTAGGTTACTGACCTAACATGAATGCTGGCCTAAGATAGATGCCGATCTAACTATCCAAGGAGGTTGCCACTCTAACTGTTCAGGACTGGGACAAGATCACGAACTATACTTGAGTCGCGACCGACTTACGGCCTATGCTAAGTCGTACACGACCCAGGCAAAGGAAGGCAAGTCCGATACAGCTACTTAGCACGCGGCCTCTTAACTCGTACACGGCTTAGGACTTGTGATATATCCAGAGTTCAGCAAGAATGCCTTTTCGGAGTCTCGATCTAGCATTTAAGTCGCGACCGACCCACGACTTAGTTTGAGTCGTCCACGACCCAACTTAGACCGGTTATGAGTTAGGACTTGGCAATGTTTCCTGCCCAGAATCCTCTATAAATACGTTGCCATCTCCAACTTTCAAGGGACTTTTTGGCCGATCTCTTTAAGCGTCGATACTCTGCTGAATTCTCGACCCACTCGACACTTCAAATACGAAAGGCATCCCAACAAACTTCAGGAGGAAATCTAACACAATCAACATGGATTCAAAGAGTTCTTCTGCATCGAAGTTCTAGTTGTTTGTCTCATCAATATTGTAATTGAAGACTGTTGTAAAGTTGTAATTGATTCAGTAATAAAGAGGATTAAAGTGGACGTAGGCTTACCTGAAGCCGAACCACTATAAAAACTGTTGTCTTTTCTGCTTTCTCTGTGACTTTTCTACTTGTTTTTAGTTCCCGTGTACACGGGTGGTGCTTTCACTCAATCTCAATATACACCGGGGTGTTAGCGTTCGATTTTGAGCGTTAACAATATCTATTTCTATTCAACTTGATTCTTTCATTTTCATACGAATTCAATTTATTTTCAACTCCAAATTTTAAATTGTATTTTTCATTTATAACTAATTCATGTCATTATTTTAATTAGTTCCATTCACTAACTTATTTCAATTTCTAGTTTGAAATTGTTTTGTCGTTAATAAATTTTCCAAAAATTTTCAAAATTTTTCTAACTCCCAAAATTTCTAAAAATTTTTGGCAGAGTCTCCTTTGTATGGAGGAGCTTTTGCAATTTGACAAAAGAGATAAATATATATACATCGACCCACACGGTCGGAAAAACCAAAAACAGTTCATATTTCCTATTTTAATTGCGTAGGCGTACCTTATTTAGCATTTTAAGCATGCGGCTAATTATTTTAGTAGTTAATGCAACCCAAATCCAGCAATACGGCTTCCAGGTACCTGTACTTACTCAATTTAAACATGGAAGTGCCAAATATAAGAAGTTTAACACCTTTCACTTACTTGCAATAGTTAAAACATTTGGATTCTAAAAGAAATTCACACCAAACATTTTTCCATAGGCAACTTATACAATTTCCATGTTAATTCAACTGTTTCAATTTATTTTTAACCATTTTCATTTGATTCGAATGGTTGTCAATCCATTCGTATACATCTTCATTAATTTGAATGGTTTAAAACTCAATCGCTTACCTATAATTTATTTTTAAGAAAACCTAGCTTATATTTAATTCAATTGCTCTCAAAATCAATTCATTTTACTTCTATCAATTCATTGGATTTTAATTACTCCTATTTGCATCCAATGACAATTTATTCTATGCAGTTTGACGAGATCTATGTGAACAAATAAGTATTTATGTTTATGACCAATTTAAATTGATTTCAACTTGATTTATACTTAGTCACAATTCATATATTCTCAATTGCACTGCATTTCAGATTTGAATCCATTCATTTATCTTGAAACATTTCATATTGGTTACATCAAATACTCATTTCTTAATAGATTTGCAAACTAAACATTTGCCATATTAAATTTATATTCGACTTCATTTAACCAATTCAAGTTCCATCTCCATATTTCATTACCAATTTATTTCCTTTTTATTTTAATTCATTCACAACCATTTATTTAGCTCGACCCATTCCAGGCTTGCATACTACTATCCAATCTTGAGTTAATTCAAACCAAGCTTTAATTTAATGGTCTTCCATTTTTTTTCCATAGTCGAGCTTCTAATTATTCTCAATTTATGTTAATTTACTCAATTTATTTCAC
This sequence comes from Allium cepa, assembly GCA_030765085.1. Taxonomy (NCBI): domain Eukaryota; kingdom Viridiplantae; phylum Streptophyta; class Magnoliopsida; order Asparagales; family Amaryllidaceae; genus Allium; species Allium cepa. The sequence goes on from CM060943.1 coordinate 874,351,557, forward strand.
TTCAAACTTAAGTTCACTTCCATTTGCTTCTTATTTATTCCATCCATTCATTTATACAATATAATTAGTTTATCCACTAAATCCATTATGAATTTCATTTCCTTACATATTATTTATAACCCACCAAATTTTATTTCGATCCAAATTTATTTTTACTTGATTCCAATTTAATCCAATATCATTAACTTGGTTTTAAGTTGAATTCAATTCAACTCTCCCCCTTTTATTCAGCTTAAGTCAATTTATTTTGGTTCAATCAAATTTTATACTTAAGCCCATTTTATTTTCAAGTAAATCCCTTCTCTTTTTTTTATATTCAACTTAATTCTCTCCCATTTAAATCTCATTTTAAATCTGCAATCTCATTTGATTGGTTATTATCAAATTTAACCTTTCAGGTTCAACTCATTTAATTGATTACCTGACCATTTCCAAGTATATTTAATTTATTACCACTTCAAGTTAAATTTAAATTAATAACTCAAGTTCTGAATCCACTATCCATTACAAATTACCACCTAATTTTATGAACTCACCGTTCAATTACATTTTATTCACCAACCATTTTAAGTCGAACTCAATTTATAACTTGAGTTTTATCTCCAAACTTCATCCTTAACCCACAATTCAACTTTCATTTAGCTACATTGGGTTCTCATTACATATTTCATCCTCTAAATAACTCTTTCCCTAATTAAAATTCAGAACTTGATTTAAATCTCAAAATCTCTTCATAAAATTTTCTTAAGTTCAATTTATTTTATAATTCAAGTTTTGATCTTCTTTTTATTTTTCAATTCATCAAACAATATTAATTTTGGATTTTCTATACCACTTTCAAAATTTATAAGCCACGACTTATTATTTACACAAATCCATTCGTCATGGGCTTGAATATATTGTTCTTTTTATTTTAACTCAAGCCTTATGCTTATTTATATCCCAAGCATATTTTTTTATTCCCTGTAATTTAATTCTGATTCCTTTATAAGTTATTCTAATTTATTTGCTTCCATTCCAATCCTTATTTAATTTATTTCTCATTCGTTCAAGTAAGAATCTGCTTCCATTCAATAATTTAATTGAATTCTTATTCCAATTCAATTTTATTTTAACTCAGTTTTATTTAACTCAATTCGATTTCAACTAGATTGGAATTCAACTGGATATTATTTTCAGCCAACTCAATCAATTTCAATCGAGTTAAATTTTATTCTCCATTCCAAGTTAATTTCATTTTTAACTTTCCCTTTAAACTTAACTTTCAACATTTAAAGCTTATATCTCCTTCCTGATTTAAAAATCATCTCAATTTATAAGCTTACAATTTATCTCATCAGGATTTTTAAACTCCCGGCTTTGGTTTCAAATCATTTTGAAATCTTCAACATCTCAAATCAAAATTCTCAAAACCTTAAACCAATCCTGGCTTTTATTACAACAAATTTCCTTTTTGAAATTTTCAAAACAACTAGCTTTTCTAAACAATTCAATTTTGGCAGCAATCCGTCACTTAGAAATTTGAAAATGAATACTGATGATGCGGCCGTCATCATCAGAATTATTTTCCAATAATCCAAGTGATTTCAATGCTATTTCACTTTCAAAATCCATTTAAAACAACTTCCTTTCATAAATACCCCAAACAATAATGCTATCTTTTATCTTCAAAACACTTTCAAATTTCCGGGATTTTAAATTTCCAAATCCTGCTTAAATAAATTCTAACTAAAATTCATTTGTACAGTTTATTCTTACACAAATTCTCATTTGATTGTATTTCAATTCATAATTTACATTTATAATGCATATTTACAAATTTCATTTTATAATGAAATTATTCCCTTAAACTTTAGTTATATTTCAATTTTTAGTTAAATTTTCACTTAACAATGGAAATGCTTTAATATTATTCTTTCTAACATCCAAGCAACCATATATTAGCTAAAATAATTTACAAAAACTTTTCTTTATATCAAAATATATTTTTGGGTAAAATTATTTCATTCACCCACATTTAAAACAATACTGTGTCAATTGTTCTATTCAAGTGTTTAGAAACCCCTTTGATACAGTTGTCCAGACTGTGCCGACGAAGGTTCATATGCCACTCAATAAACCAATCAACCCAATATTAAAATAATTTATATTCACTAACAAATACGCACTCATATTTATTTATACGCTCAAACTCATTCTAGAGCACTACCGACTCTATTCTATGAGTAATTCCCACCAGAGCCAAGGTTATCACCAACCTAAGCTCTGATACCAACTGTAATAGCCCGCAAATCTGTACCCCTTGAGTCAACATTGTTCTACCTAAATCAACTCAAGTTGTACAGAAATACGAACCATTTGGGTTAAAGAAGAAGAGGTAGAAGAAGAAAATAGAAAACAATAGCAGAATCTAACCATCGCAGCGGAATAAAATATAATAGATAATAAATAATCTTTATTTACTCAACATCAAATATCTTTGTTTATATATTACATCATCAGAGTACATCAATCACAACTCAACATCAATGTCATACAATGAATACACAACAACTCAAGATACACAACAACTCAAACATAGCGGAATAATATATATACAAGTACGGGAGTACGTATCATCATCCAGCTCGTCTCCTGAGCTCCACATCATCATATCCTGTATTCTATAATACTCGGTCTGACCCGAGTATTACAGTTAAATAATACCCGAGTTAGTCTGGAATACCAGCGTGAGAAAATCACACCCAATTGATTATTAAAGTTTCAAAAATCCTTTGAAAACAAAAGCATCTCGTAAGACCACGCCACAAATAAACATGTCGGGTTTTTACCTTACGATAGCTAAAACAATTTTTATAGAAATCCTCTGATATTATAATAGGGTCTATATACAAATACTTATAAAATAGCCGAAATTGTTACATTCATTAAATTCCAGATACTAGCCACAGAGTGGGTAATACAAACAAAACTCGTAAAAGGCTCTTAGGGAGAATGGATTTCCAACCAATGACTAGGCACTGGGGTACCACCTGTCACCATACGGGGCCTAGATCACCGTACCGAGGAGTACGCCCGCTCCCCTGCAACACAAGGCCGGGACTATCCCGTACTGGATAATCCCGAGTGAGATCACCCCGCGGTTGGGATCAGCAACCTCCTACTAAGCCGAAATAATAAGGGACATCTAGACTGGAATGACCTCACACTGCTTGGGTGCTACCCACCTAGCCTTGCTGCATAACCCCTGATTTTCAGTCATTCCCATTTGATGAGGCTTGAGACTAAGCGTTACATTTTTAGAACATATCCCTTAGAATGCCCATCGTCTACCTGACGATGTTTCGTAAGCATTCATCCATACAAGTCCGTCCCGGGTTCGAACGGAACCGAAGGCACTATTCCTACTACATCCATTTTGGAAATATCCCCAGGATTAGTAGCGACTAGCCCTTGCACTTCACTGCTCCATCTTCGAGTTTAAAATCGTTTACACGAAACGTACAAACCGGATCGAAGTGGTTTTCGAGAAATAAATCTCGATCCCGGTCTCTTCGAAACGATCAACGCATTTGTCCAATATTGATAGTCGGTGATTTAACTATCAATTTATATTCACAAACATCCATCACACAATAAATAATTTTCCACATTATTTATTAATCTCCAAAATATCTTCACAAGATATATTTCTATTTTCAATCCTTTGAAAACAGTTTCAAAACCATCTTTCTTTTCAGGATAAACTTTCCCAAATATTTTCTATCTCCTCCGAAATTACCAAGCACAAAATAGATTTTTAAAATAATTTAAAACACTTTACTTTGAAATATATACTTTAAAACATTTAGGATAAAACTACTTAAATAATTTGTTAAAAATACATACCATATGAATTTGAGAAAATAAGGTTACTTTAAAAATATAGAACCAGGTTTTCACTTTTAAAACAAATACTAAGTCACTTTTAAATAATTAATACTATAATATATTAAAAGGAAATACTTGCTTTAGAAATTAAATATTAGAAATAATAATTTCACAAAACTTGCTTTCTTTAAAACAACTTTAAAACATTTAATTTATATTTACAACTTTACTTTTAAAAATGTGTACTTGGCCATCCAGAGAGAATTACAACTTCAAGCACTTAATCAATTTTCCGAATTGATTTCCAATTCATTCTCTTTGAAATAAATTTCTTTACTTACTTGGTTCATTTCAAAATTTATTAATTATGGACTTTATTTTTATTATTAGCTGTTTGATTTTAAATCTTTTAACCGAAATATACAAATTTCAGGCTTTTCCCATTTTCTTCTTTATTCCTTCCAATAATTTAAATCTTAAATTTTTAATAAATGTTCTGTTCTTTTAATTAATATCACCAAAAATTTAAAATTCATTAACTTAGTGTTTATTCAAAACTTCCTTTCATACCCAAGATTTATTTATTAGAATTTTTAAAGCCACTTATTCTTTTTCAAATTTATTCTTTGAATTTATTTATGATTATTTTACTTACAATTCACTTCTTTTATTTTCTTTCCAAAATTCAATTTATATATATTTCATGGTAATTCATTATACCAAATTATATCCAACCTAACCATAACATTCCATATTCCAACGTAAATCATCACAGAGCATCAAATCATCATAACAGGGGGGTTTTAATAATTTAAATAAATGTTGAGGGATCCAGTTGGATCCCTCCAACCTGTTTCCCTGCATCCACAGTCGTTAGCATCACATAATATGTCAATGTCAAATTATACTATACTATATCACATCAATCAATTCAACCATACAATCAATTATTTAAATTTAATCATTTAAATTTAAAATTTAAACTGAGTGAGATTAACTCACCTCTGCTTTTAATTTGCAGTCTATTTCCATTCATCTCCATTCCAGCTTGTTTTCTCGATTTTAGACCTTGTATAACATTTTTTTTATATTAAAATTTGAACAAATCAAACAATTTAATCAAACAATTTATTGTCCATTTTATAATCTTAATCAACCACTAAATTTATTTAAACTAACAATTGGTTTAAACTAATAATTTATTTCTAAACAAATCTCCTAATATATATATACACACTTTTTCCTTTGTTTTTGAAACTCATACAATTATAAAATTAATTTATATAGCCTCAGAATTCAAATTTACATATTGTTTCAACATTTTAAAACTCATATACATATATATTTTCAAAACCTTATCTGTATCCAATTTATTTTCTTCTAACTTACAAATATATATTCAAATTAAAATAGTCGTGTATATATATTAAAATTGAAACTGCACCTATATATATACCTATTATTAATATTATTTTTATTTCACTGTATAAATCAATATATATTTTCTGTCTACATATGTATTTTTTCTATAAACATATATATGTAAGCAAAACAAACACGATACCTCACAGATGCGAGTCAAACAGTAGGAACACACATCACTAATGGGCTCATCTTCACCATGCTACAGTCACGAGTTCACCCACTTCGGCCTTGCTCGAGTTTGAGCTACCAAACCTTGCAATCGACGTCATCCCCCTTTTTCATCTCAGAATCTCCCCCCATTGCTCGTGCGTACGAGCTCACGAACCCATCTCGACGAAACCACTGTCGCCCTCTACTCTTCATCGGAAACTGCACCTCCCGAACTTCGACTCGAACCACTGTCTCATCGCAATCACTTACCTTCCCTGTAAAATCGCTTCAAAGCAAGACCGGACTTCACGAATTCTAGGCGCCGTGCCGCCTCTCCTCTACCTCACGAACACGGTTCCAAAAACCAAATTGACCAATACGCTCCAAATTGAAAGCAATAAGGAACCCTAGGCAAACTTCCGTTCGATTGAAATGAGGAGAGAAGGAAAGGATGAAAGTTCGGTCGTCGTTGTTCTCCTTTTGTTTAATTTCATTTTTTTTATTTTGATTTTGATTCGAACGAAATTATTTCATCAGCCATGATTAGCTGTGTAGAGGAACGAGGCCATTACCCTATTCATTTATTTTATTTCTGTTATTTGTTCGAATTCCAGAGAAGAAGAAAAAATGCGAGGCTTAAATTAGAAGCTCGGCTTGGCTTTCAAAAGAAGGAACGAGAAGTGTGCGATGGAAGATAAGGGTAGCGTGTTAAAACGAATATGAGATGGCGTATACAAGAAGATTGACCAAATAAATTAAATTTCATTAGATTATTATCAATTAAATTTTCGGCGCGTTTATATATCATCCACTCACATACTAACTCCGATCAATACGAAATTTGAAATACGGTAATAATTCAATATTACGGACTCAATGGAACTGGTTTCGTCGAATTCCGAGACCGTGTCTCGGAAGGTTATTTTTGAATTCAATTTAAACGATCAAATTTCAAAACTAAACAAACCACTGCTAATTTCAATTTTACAACTTCTATTATCTTCAGTGTTATCAATATAAATTTTACAAGCCTTCAAATTATACTCAACAGGTTTAAAACTTCAGATTCAGCATTCTGCCCAACTTCACTTATTTAATTTAATAATTCAATTATCAAATAAATTGTGATATTCGAAATTCAAGTTAAAATTATTATATTGAATATTTAAAATCAATTAAATATTCCGATTTTAAATGCTCGAAAATTCCGGGTCGTCACATTGATATTAGATGATTGGTTAATATTGGATGTTTGATATTGGTTGATATTGGTTGATACTGGATATCTCTGCTATGTGATATGCTGTTGTGAGATGAATGTTGTTATATATATATTGTGGTAATATGATTCCTCTATATGTTATATCATCCTGAATAAGTAAATTTGTAAAACCCTTAAGTACAACTTGGACATTAAAATGGCGTTTGGTTTCGATGAGACCGGGATCGGGTTTCCATATTTGGAATCCGAAAACCACATCGATTCCAATTAAACGTTAGGTCGTGAATCCAAGTGGAGCAAGTGAAGACTCGAGGTGTAAGGGCTATACGTCAGTATAACTCTGTGGGTGATTCCGTAATGAGTTGACGGAATAGTGCTTATAGGTTCGAGATGGAGATTAGAGTGCAAGGGCTATGGTCGTTGACTCTGAGGGTGATTCCAAAATGAGTGCAACGAGATAGTGCCTTCGGTTTCGTTCGAACCCGGAACGAACTTGTATGGATTGAATGCTTTCAAACCATCGTCAGGCGGACGATGAGCATTCTAAGATAGAAGTCTTCTATAAAGGTAATCGCAGCCTCAAGCCTCATCAACCGGGAATGGCTAAAACAGGGGAGGTGCAGCAAGGCTTCGTGGGTAGCTCCCACTGGAGAGCAAGATTTACTCCTGTCTAGAAGTCCCTTTTATTTCGACTGTGTGGGGCGGTTGAATTCCGAACAACCGCCGGGGTTGTCTTGTTCGGGACTGTTCAGTAAGGAATGGTTCCGGCCTTGTGTTGCAGGGGAATGGGAGTACTCCTCGGTACGGTGATCTAGGCCACGTACTGTGACGGGCGGTACCCCAGTATCCCTGCCATTGATGGAAACCCATTTTCCCTATGAGACCCTATGGTTTTGATTGTATTACCCACTTTTGTGGCTAGTAGCTGGAATTTAATCATGTAACAATTTCGGCTATTTCTTATATACTTGAAAACCCGAGACACTATTATAATATCACTGGATTTTCTATCAAATATTTTGGTTAGCATAAGGTAAAAACTTTTCCATGTTTATGTGTGGCAAGTCTTACGTGATACCTTTTCTTTCAAAGATTTTTCTAAAGTTAAGAAATTTTAACCCGTTTACTCACACCAGACCCCTGTCTGACCCCGAGTGTTTATTTTCTGTTTTATTAAACTCTTGGGTACTCATATTATGTATGAGTAGTCAAGTGATTCAGGTTTGCTTGACGAATTCTAGAGGAGTAATGGAGCAGAAGGCTTCCACGTGTAGATATATATGGTTCCGCTGTGTTTGTTGTATCTGTTTCTCTTGTGTTTGAGTTGTATGAATTAGACAGATGTTTATAACTGTCTAATATGTGTTGTATAGTTGTGTACTCTGATGTATTATGATATTGTGTAATATTTTATTTGATATATTATATTTTATTCGTTCCGCTGTGAGTTCTCTGTTGTTGTTGTTGTGTTCTTCTTTCTCTTTCTTTTCTTCTTCTATCCCTTTCTTTCCTCAAGATGATGCGATTTCCTGAAGTTAGGAAGTCGGGTCGTCACAATTTGATTAGTTTAAGTTATGAACCTTGGGTGTAGATACGATGGAAAAATCCTAAATTAATAAATTATAGTTATCAAAAAGGGAAAGAGATAGACTAAATTAATTCACCATAAATCCTATGGATATAAACCTTATTTGATGAGGTTCGTTTTGATTTGATAAAGTTCATCTGAATTGGATAAATGAAAGTAATTTAATGCTCCTTTATTTTTCTTGGATTGACCGTATACATTTAAATATATGTAGATTTCTTGTTTGAAAACACATACGTAGTTTATTGAAAAGACGTATACATATGAAAATAGCTGAAATTAACAAGTTAAATTGGTAAAATCAAGGGTACAGAATATATGTAGAAATCTTGTTAAAAAAATGTCCTTGAACTTATGTGCAAAATCATTAAAAGATGAATGAAGCTAACCAAAACAAACAAATTATAAAATTCTAGAAAAACACGATAAGACATTTAACTAGACGTCTGAAAATTCAACTAGATGTTTGAAAATTAAGTTCAGAGATCTAGATTTTCAAGAAAATTCCAATCCATGAGAAACTTGTTCGATCTCAACTCGATTCAGACTTTTGAATCCTTTTCTAGATATTTGAAAATTTAATCAGACGTTTGAGAGGGAAATTCAGATGTCTGAACAATGGGAATATTACATTATTTATGTCAGTTAATAAACATCTATAGTGGATTTTTAAGACATCTAAACTGTAACAGAAAGGTCAGGTTGAACCTTGACCTGATACAGGCTAAGTAGGACAAATTAGGGAATATTTCCCACTTTATCGACTGTTAGGAGTTCACTTAGCTACATGGAGAAGGTGTAGCAGGCAGCATCAATTCTACACTATATATATATATATATATATAGTGAATCAATATCATACAAGTATCAAGCAACATTCCTAATATAATACTCCTCTAAGCCTAAAGTAATCATATGCTGGTCGTATCGTCCCTATACTTTAAATGTCTCGGACTGACCTGAGTATTATAAACTAAAATACGGGTCGGACTATGTCTAATCAAGGTTATATAATAGTAGAAACCCAAAATAATCATCGAATAATATATATATATTTGTGTATGTATGTATATATAAATCATAAATAGTCATCAAGGCATCACATCACCTTAATAACTCATATCCGTATGAAATAATCAATATTGATATCAAAAATGCCATCACCCATAAAGCAACACATCAATCAGAAATCGTAGAAGTGACACTGTGTGTAAATCGCACATATACAGAAATCATAGAATCGACATTCAAATCCAGAAAACATTTGTAGAGATATCATCGTGTATAATTAGGATCGTATGCAGCTATGCCTAATTATCTCACTCAATTTCAATTAATAAACATCCATAATATCAATATAAATAGGCATCTATAATTAAAGCATAGTAATGGCTACATATGCCAGTGGAAAGTATAATTGGCAACACACGCTTGAAAATTACAAATGAGTAGCACAAAAGATAAATCAGCAGCACATATCAATGAATAGTAATTGGCGACATAGGCTAATGAGATATAAAGGCAACACGTGAAAGTAAATAATAGTTGGTGATGCAGGCTAAAGAAGAATATTAGGCGACAAACAAAAAAGAAGGATATGGGAATTAATCATACTCAGGACACGGTCTTTGGTATAATCATATGTACTTGACTGAATCCTGACACAACAGAACTAGATGGGAGATAGGCGGATACACTTGCTTCAGGAGATTGCATACATAATTGCCGAACATGACACATGTGTCCATCCAGCATGACTCATATAGCCTTGGTTACCTCGATGGACATTGTGACTCTTATCCACCACATGTCATAAACATGCTACACGATTACGCTCTGCATTAGTCACGACCCTGCTTTGTCCCTAATGGTAACATATTGTCGGCCTATGTGACACAAAGAGGCTAAACATCGCCGATACATGACTTTACAATCGGTGGCACGCAGCTATAAATATTTTCAATACACGAGTATAATATTGCCAACACACGGCTTGAACGACGCCATCACATGGCATTGGGGTGTCACAGATTTGGGGCGCGACCACCTCGATCAGGCCGCTAGGGTAGATACCGGCCAATCTGGTTCACTCCGAAAACATAAAGGGAGTCGGACAGTGATAGGCAATACTGCAAATACTTTTAATAGCCGACACATAGCTATATACAATATACTAACACATGGTACTATACATATGCTGACACACAGCTAAATACATAAACCGACACATGGCTTAGCATATTGCAGACCCACGGCTTGATATAATCTTCGACGCACGGCTCTACGTTCAGTACATGACTACAATATATTAACCGTAGCAAATATTATACTTCATATCCTCGTATTGAGTGTCATCCATGAACAAAAGATAACTTGATAAATAACACAACGACATCACATATCACTATGTATTACTAATTCATTTATTTAGTGCTCACATATCACATTCGCCCTTCAATATTCTATATAACGAGTTCAAAGAATAATCAAAAAATTGTTACCGAAAATCTCATACCGGACGATTTCACTAAACCGTTTATTCAGATTTCTCATTACACATAATAAACATCAATAAATTAGACATAAAGAATGTCATCACCATATCATAATAAAATACTAAACAAAACTCAATGGTCAATCACTTATATCAAGGGACTATATTGAGAAGGCGAGAAATCAAGAAACTTATAATACCAATATAATATAGATTGTTTCAAAATAGATAGATATATAAATATTAAACGTATTCATATTTTAAGAATAAATTCTTTATAACAGATAATAATTATAGATTCTAGGATTAAAGAAATAAACAATTTACTAAACTAATATAGTATAAAATAATATATTAACAGAGACCGGAATAGCAAGCTAATAAGACTTTTAGAACCAAAAATCAAAACACAACAATTAACACAGCTATAAAAGAACATGTACAAACACCAGATTAGTGAACTAAAATGTAAACGTAAGGCCAACATACATTGCATTATAATACATTATAATACATGGACGCAAATGCATCCAATAATGCATAGGGCTGTCAATGGGTACCCGAATAATACGATACTCGTCCGAATTCGTATCCAGAAATATGAAAAAAATCTGTTATTCGAAAAGCAGATACGGATATCCGATATCCGAAAAGCTTTCCAGATACAGATATGGTTATTGTGGTATTTGTATCCGAAAAATATCCGTCCGATTAACTGACGCATATATATATATATATTTAATTAAAATTATATTTAATTAATATATGATTTTTCAACTATTTTCTAACCATTGGATGTTACTACGTATGGTTTTTTGCTCATTTTTTAGTGAAAACAGACAGTTTTAGTGTTTAATTTTCGAATATTTTTGGATACACATACAGATATTGGTATAAAATAATGTTTTATCATCACATTTTTTTATTCCTTGGTTTTTTTATGAACATTAGTACAAAAACTATTTTATGTTGATCCAAACCTTTTCATTTATACTTTTAAATTTATTGATTATGGGCGGAGCGGATAAATATCCGATATCCGTCCGTATCCGAAAATTAAGCGGATACAAATATCTGATATCCAAAAATTAAATAGATACTTATATCCGATATCCGAAAATGATTCCGAATATGGATACGGATATGACACTATTCGTATCCGAAAGTATCCGTTGACAGCCCTAATAATGCATGCAAGGTACAAATGATATACGCACCAACATACACACACTGAAAGCTCACTAATATCATGCGGGCGTACACGCATACAGAGGCAAATCCAACTCACGCATGCTTTGACATGAATATACATGAGTAACAATGATTGAAATTAAGGGACATATCCCTACAATCAAACTTAATACATAAAACATCCTTCTCGTAAAAAAGATATAAATTACATCCCTATTTTCAAATACTACAATTTTCTTTCCTACCATACCCCTCTTTTCCATTGCAGCAATGTTGATTCTTGATACATGGATGTTATTCTCACATCCATGATTAATAATTGCACCTCATTAATTATCAATCTTTAAAACGCAATAACTTCTTGTGGAAACGACGGATTAACAAACCGTTTTCACTATTAAATCAATTTTTTTCTCTTTCTAGCAGCGGCATTATGCATATGTAAAAACAATGGCAGAACAAGCTATTCGTGGATTATATGCAATAATTGAAGAAATGTCTGCAATTATATGCAATTGTTGCAGACATTTCTGCAACTATATTCAATAATTGCAGATTATACCATATAACTGCAGATATGTGTGCAATTATATGCAATAGTTGCAGATATTTCTGCGACAATATGAAATAATTGCAGACATTTATGAAATTATAGCAAATTGTAGAAATGTCTGCAATTATATGCAATAGTTACAGACATTTCTGCAACTATATGCAATAATTACCATATAATTGCAGAAATGTCTGCAACTATATGCATTTGTTGCAGATTTGAAAATAATCGAAGATGTTAAAAATTTGCAGAGTTGCCTGTAAATATATGGAATAATTGCACATTTACTGAAAATATGATTTTTTGGGTATCAATAATGGATCTCATTTTAAAGATGATAAATTTCTAATTTTTGGTGAAAACGGTACGCTGATCAAATTTCTACATAAAGTTATATGCGTTTGAAATGTTAAAAACGTAAAAGGTATTTGAGCCTTTATGTGTGCGTGAATTTGAAAACAGGGACCGGAAACTTATTAAAAAAACAGAGGGATGTTTTGTATATTTTCGAACCTTACAGGATGTATGCCAAACGCTACTTAACAATAAGCAAGTTACAAAATGAATAAATAAACTTGCATATAATGTTTATAATAAGTGACAGCATGCAACATATAAATGAAAAGCAAACTTTCTTTATATCATAATATATATTACTATATGCGGTCACAAAAGCATTTACTTGTAATGCACAACGCACACATATTTGAGTTTAAATTTTATTTGTCAAACTTGCATTTACATCTTTAAATCATATACGCATATAATATCTAGGAGCTTATATACGTGCGCACTCACAAGAAAAGAAAAGAAACTCTCTGAATAAATGTTTATACCACCAATAAAACGAAATTAACAAGAAAAATGAGGTAACAACAATTTGCATTAATGAAAAGTAGTAATCAACAAGGCATAATAGGCTGAATACTCCACAATACCAAATCATGTCCAAATTTCACAACAACAAATCAGATAACTTGAAGAAATACAGATTCCTACCCATCCGATTACACACATTCCCCCTACCCACACACACACACATACACACATATACATAAATACACACACACACACATACATACATACACACACATACAAACACACACACAAGGGCGGATCTAGGCCTAGGATTGCCTGGGCTGCAGCCCAGCATCAGATAAAAATTTACAGAGAAGGAATTTGTCTCGCTTCAGCTTACCAAATCGATCCTGCTTCCTAATTAACACCTCGCTTCAGCTTCCGTTCCCGAATTTGTCTCGCTCCAGCTACCAAAATCTATCCTGCTTCCCAATTAGTACCTCACTCAGTCACTTGGTAACCGCAACCCGACAAATGGGATCCATGACTCTTAGCCCGTGCTTCAATTCAGAAATCAAAACTATCTCAAATTTCAATTCAAATGATTCAATTCAAAAATCAAAATATCTCAAAGTTCAATTCAAAACTGTGTTGTTGCCTGTCTTCATCTTAGATTCTTATTAGAGAAAATCGTGCCCTGTACTGTTGTGTTGTTGCATGTCTTGGATTCTTCATTCTTCATTCAGGTTAGAATTAGAACTTAGAATTGGTACTTTATATCACTGTCATATCGGGGAAAATCGCAATGCTGCATTAGGCCCAACACATAATTTGCTACCTTAATTTTGCAGAAAAGCTAAAATACATAATTTTGTCTGTATAAGAGTTAAAACACATAATTTTGCATAATTGGAAATGTCACATAAACATGCTTACTTTACTTTTCAGAAGAGTTGTGTTTGGTTTTTTAATTGGAAATGTCACATAACTTTGAATTGGTACTTTATATTTCCAGGCCTTACTGTCATATGTGTATAAGAGTTGAAACACATAAGTTGAAACACATAATTTAGCAGAAGAGACTTACTCGAATACTTAAATAATTGCTGCCTTACTTTACTTTTTTCTTTTGGATGGAAGTAACTATTCACTGATTTTAATGTCAGTATTCACTTAACTATGAAGTACTATAGCTGTTGGATTTCACTCGTTTCTTGTTACCACGACATCCGCTGAAAAAGCATTTTCGGATATGAAGCATATCGAAAGGGAAATTCATAATACCATAGGGGATGACTTTCTTGCTGATTGCATGAGAGCGTGATTTCACTTAAAAGATTGATTTAGATTCTATAGTTAAGAAATTTGGTTCTATAAAGACCAGCCGAGTACGATTAAGCTAAATTTTTTGTACTAAAATGTGAATTGTGATAGTGATGTTCGCTATTAAGTGTTTTTTCCCTTTTCATTTGAGTTTTATAGTAATAACATTGACAATACTACAAAAAATTGTAAAAAAAATTAAAATTTAAAAACCAGCCCACACCTTTGTTAATTCCTAGATTCGCCTTGTATATATACATATACACAGATATATATATATATATATACATATATATATATATATTATATATATATATATTGATGCGCACACATCATAGAAAAATGCGCACATAAATTCATGTAACCCATCCAAACACGCACACATATACACACATATGTGTGTACACACATGTATGCATGTATATTTTGATGCACACACATCATAGAAAAATGCACACATAAATTCATGTAACCCAAAAGAAACAGTGGTTCACCAATATATAAAAACATTGATGCGCACGCAAGGGCAGACCTAGGAATTAACAAAGGGATGGGCTGATTTTTAAATTTTAATTTTTTTTACAATTTTTTATAGCGTTATCAATGCTATTACTATAAAACGCAAATGAAAAGGGAAAAAGTACATAATAGCAAACATCGCTATCACAATTCACATTTTAGTACAAAACATTTAGCTTGATTGTACTCGACGGGTCTTTACAGAACCAAATTCCTTAACTATAAAATCTAACTCAATCTTCTAAGTAAAATCACTCTCCAAATAAAGACTCATGCAATCAGCAAGAAATTCATCCCCCATATTATTACGAATTGTCGTTTCGATATGCTTCATATCCGAAAATGCTCTTTCAACGGATGCCATAGTAACATGAAATGAGTGAAATCCAACAACTATAGTACTTCATAGTTAAGTGAATACTGACATTAAAATTAGTGAATAGTTACTTCCATCCAAAAGAAAAAAGTATAGTAAGGCAAAAATTATTTAAGTATTCAAGTATGTCTCCTCTGCAAAATTATGTGTTTCAACTTAAGCGTTTCAACTCTTATATACATATGACGGTAAGACCTGGAGATATAAAGTACCAATTCAAAGTTATGTGACATTTACAATTAAAAAACCAGACCCAACTCTTCTGCAAAGCAAAGTAAGCATGTTTATGTGACATTTCCAACTATGCAAAATTATGCGTTTCAACTCTTATACAGACAAAATTATGTGTTTCAACTTTTCAACAAAATTAAGGTAGCAAATTATGTGTTTCGACATAATACAGTATTGTGATTTTCTACGATACGACAGTGATATAAAGTACCAATTCAAAGTTCTAAGTTCTAATTCTAACCTGAAAGAAGAATGAAGAATCCAAGACAGGCAACAACATAACAATACAGGGCACGATTTTCTCCAATAAGAATCCAAGATGAAGATAAGCGACAACACAGTTTTGAATTGATCTTTGAGATAGTTTTGATTTTTGAATTAAATCATGGGCTAAGAGTAGCGGATCTCATTTGTCGGGTTGCAGTTGCCAAGTGACTGTAATGACTAGGAAATTTTCGACTCACGAAAGTCGACATTAATACGTCCACTGTATCAATTACCGAGCAATCGAAGGCCGGAAAACCGTACCGTTAGGGTTAAAGAAGAGGTAGAAGATAGAAGAAGGAAGAAAAAGCAACAGAAACAATATCAGAATCTCACAATCGCAGCGGAACAACATGTAATAGATAAATGAATATCTTCAAAACAAAGAATTATATCAGTTATTACATCACATTACATTACATTACATTACATTACATTACATTACATTATCAGAGTTTACAACAACAAACAACGAAAAAGAAATACCATATACTAGTTGATACGCCATGCCATCCAACTTGCCTCCAAATCTCTACAACAACTCCTGAATTCCAGAATGACCTGATAACCTGACTCTAGACTGCCTGTGTGGAAATTGATGGGCACCCAAAGTTTAGGAAGAGAACAATAAACTCCAGGTCAGTCATGGGGCTGGTGTGAGAACTTAAACAGTTTATCTTTTAAAAACAAACAAAGAAATTAATTTTAAATTTGATTCGCGATGCTTTTTAGAAAATGAGACTACCATAAGGCCTCCCGCACACACACACACAATGCAAATGCAGAATCGGAGGAGATTTCTCCTTATGATAGTCAAACATGCTTGATAAGCAAATTTTCTTTTATATTATTACTATAATGAAAGGTGTAGGAAAACATTTCGAAAGTATGATATAAATCTTAGCCAGCATAGACATTTCGCACTTTGCCTACTATAGCTACCATGTTCAATAGCAGGTTAACGCCACATTCCATGACATGTTATACAACTAAAACCATACAAGGCTCGTATTGTTTCTTTGGATTTCCAACTAATGGTCAGGCCAAGGAACTTTCCATTGCCACATGGAAACGCCTCTGGAAAGACGCCCCAAGAACCTAAACGGATCTCTGCCAACACAAGGCCGGGTTACCCCTTGCTGGGTAACAACTGACACGAATATTCCATCCCCCGGTTGTAACCGACCCAAAACCCCAGGATTCACCAACAGCCAAAAAATAAAAAGTTTGCAGCAACAACATAGGTTAAGTATCAGGGCTCCATATCATAATACCACCTCTATCCAGAAGGAAATGACATACACTAAGGGGGCGCTATCCCCTAATAACCTTGTCGTATCTTTCCTGCTTTGACCATTACCGGGGTGTGAGGTTCGACGAAGTCTCGTCCACAAAGCTACGCTTTTTCACAAAAGCCATGCTTTGATCAACAAATGCTCAGCAGCACTCAGCAAGCCATGTTACCAAATTGGGAATATATCACTAGTAACCATCAACTACATAACCTCTAAGCTCGTACGCCTCAGAGAAGGGTGCTAAGCTAAGATAATAAATTCTCCGCCACCAACAGAAATATATTTGATAGAAACCAGCTTTACATCTCAAATTGTAACATCGGACACACATCCATACAAGTCCGTTCCGGGATCGAACGGAACCGAAGGCAGTTCTAAAGAAGTCTTTGGAAATCCGGATATTCACTAATCACGTCCGAAATTCCCATCAAAAAGGGTGATAAAATCTCTATATCGGAGATCAGCCGATGCAGAGATATTCGACGGTAATCCTTCCGTTTTCGAAAATACCCGGTCTTCAACACCCGTCTTCAAATGCAATCCATTACGACATATCACTATTCAGAATGGGATTTATGACCCAAAGGTCCTCTCTCGGCTAAACCGAATAACGAGCGCTTATTTTTAAAATAAGTGTAGCATTCAAATTCAAGCAAATCACAACAAATACCTATTTAAAGGTAAATATTGATAATCAGTTATTTAACTATCAATAGATATGCACAACATCACCAGATTCCAAATAATTTCCCAAATTATTTATTTTCCAAAAATATCTTTACAAGAAAATCCGTAAATTTGTTTCCACACTTCAAAAATAAATCAATGTTTATTTTTAAACAAATTTCCCTTTCCTTTATAAATTCCATGGTGAATTTAAATTTTCAAATATCCACTGATATATGATTTTCAAATCAATTTCAAGTATTCATTTCAATTTATTTTAAAGAAAGATATATTCTATAAACCATTTCAATTTCTACATTGGAAAACATTTCCAAATACTTATTTAACAATAAGTAATTCACAAATCTATTTATTTTCAATACTTAGAAAATATTCAATATACTTAAAACACGATTAAGTATAATTTTATTCTTTTAAGGAAAATGTTCTCTTAAACATATTCATTTGAGTCAAAACGAATGTTGCGTAAAACATCGTTACGACAACCCAAAAACACTAGTATAGTGATTCGAAATTAAGATAGATATATAAATCCCAATACTATACAAAAACATTTCCTTTCGAAAATCATTTACTATAACAACAGTGTTATGGTCCACCATTTCCTAATTTCTCGAAAACGTCTATTTCGACAATGAATGTTGAAATCGATGGTTTCGATACTTAACACATTTTAAAACAACTTCAAATCATTTTAATTCTATTTAAAAGACCACTTCCTAAAACATTTCTTTAATATATCATTCACTATCCAAAATCGTGAACATAAATCGTTTTTCAAATTCAACACTTCTACATATTTTATTTTTTGAAAGGATTATCCACTGTCCAAAATCATGGATAATCTCCTTTAATAATCTAAAATAATTGACTTATCAAAATAAGTCGATTTCGAATATATAAACCAACGTTTATAAATTCACATCTATATAAATTTTATAAAAACTTCAACTTATAAAATCCCTTAATTTACAAATTCTATTTAAATCTCATTTAAATGCCAAAATCCGATTTAATTTAATTACTTATAAATATTTTATTTTACAAAATCTATTCATTTTATAACTTCCTAATTTATAAATCTATAAATTTCATTCTTTTTTATAACTTCAAAATCATAGATTCTATTCTTTTATAAAACCCATTTTAACATCATTTTAAAACATTTTCAAAACTCCTTTATAATTTCATCACTTTGATTTATAAAAATCAAAATTTATAAATCTTATATATAAAGTTTTTATAATAAATTCAAAATCTAAGTTTTAAACTATTTTATAAAATCATTAATTCCATATTTCAAAAATCAATTTTCAACTATATTTCTCAAAAATCATAATTTTTATAACAAAAAAATTATAACGTTTATTTATTTAAAATGAATCAATTCCAAAATTCAATAAAATGTATACTTTCAAAAATCACTTGAAAATCCTTTTAAATTCAAAATCGTTACTTTAACATTTTAAAACTCCAAAAATAGGCCCAATGCTGCAACAGCACCAAAACATCAACCACGACATCCAAACATCATATATCAATATGATAACAGAATATATCTCAAATATCTGTAAATAAATCAATACTGTTGAGGAATCCAGTTGGATCCCTCCAACCTGCTTCCCTGCATCCACAGATGTTAGCACAATACCAATCCCGTTTCAAGATGGAATATCGCGGTACATGGGTTCATATAAAATATTATCCGCTATTATGCGGCGCAATAGGGTCTCATCCGCTATATAATGGGGGAAATCAACTCCAAGTACATATATAATACCAATTCCACTTCAAAGTGAAATATCGCGGTATATGTGTTTAATAAATAACCTCCGCTTAATATACGGCATATAGGGTCTATTTCAATATAATAGATAATAATTTATCATTCAAACATACAATCAAGCAATTTTAAATCTAACTATTTAAAATTTAAATCGAAGCAATTTCGATTGAGTGAGAAGTTCTCACCTTATTTCCAATAACAGTTTCAGTGTTTTATTTCGAATAAAATTAAACGCGCATTTAATTTTACTTAAAAATTTCACTAGCTCCAATCATCCCAATCTAGCTCCATCGTGTAGTGTTCGTCAATACGAACCCAACGTAATTCGTTTCGTGCGAAACGGACCTCGTATAAAAAAGTTATCGCGTTACAAAGTTTATACGAATTTCATAATATAATAATCGACAATTTTATTTTTAACTTTAACCTAAATCTCAATCGGGCCGTTGATTTCTTGCTCCAATCATCTGGGCCATGAATTTGCTTTCTTCCTTCATCAGTAAACCACGCAACCGAAACCCATAGGCACGCGACCATTCCATCAATGTCGCACCACCATACGACGACCAGAAGACGATCAGAAACCCTCGACGTGTGCGCCTGCGCGAGACTCACCCACGACCCAAACACCTCGAAGCTCGGTCGCCCCCTCGCTGTGATTTTCGTGCGTGAACGAAGAACGAACATGGCCAATTTCCCGTTGATCCACCACCTCGTTTTCGATCACAGTCGTTGAACTTGTAGTTCGCAACGTGCTCTACAACTTTCATTTAGGAAGTTTCTCGAATTGATTGGTGGATTTGAAGAAAATGAGGGTGAAAGAGGATGAATTTTCGGCCACTAAAAATTATAACTGGCAGCTAGGGTTTTAAGTTAGGGTTTGATGCAAAATAATGAAAATAGGGGCCTTATATATAAAATTCTCGCGACACTATTCACCCGAATTTTTTTCGAACCCCAAACGAAGCGTGCCGCCTGGCATTTATAATGTTTTACCCCTATTCCGAACACAATGGAATATATATCGGGAGCCAATTCCATCAAATTTGGAAGATAAGTTTTTGAATCGACTATTTAAATTCAAAATTCACTCAAACCGATTCCAGTGCGTTTTAGCTTGCCCCGGACAAATCGTAAATCCGATTGACATGAAATTTGAAACCTTACAATAATATAACATTACAGATCCGATGACGCTATTTTCGCCGAAATCCAAGACTATTTGAAAGATGACTATTTTTAGTCGTCAATTAAATATTAAAATATTCAATTTCCACAAATTAACTTTTAATTTAATTTTAATAGTTCTATAACATCATTCTAACTCTAATATGATTTTATACAACTTTATAAATCATTTTTAATCACATTAAACCCAATTTCCAATTATTCTGTAATTTCAAATATTAAATTATCGTTTAATTATCCAATTAAATCTAGATATTCGAAATAAAATTTATTCGACTTACAAATTTTACTTATTAATATTCAAAATCAATTAAATATACGAATTTTAATTGACAGAAATTCTGGGTCGTTACAAACTTCCCTCCTTAAAAGAATTTCGTCCTCGAAATTGCCAAGTAAGAAAAAGTCACAGAATCCATTAACTTTTCAAACATCCATTCAAATTTGATTTCAAATTCACTTAATTTTTAACTTTTCCAAAATCCAATAGTTAAACTTCTTACAATAACTTTACTAAGTTTTCAAATCATACTTAGTTATCTTTTCAAAACCAACTATATCGTTTAACTTTTCACTCCAAAATCAAAGTTATAGTTTTCAAAAATTTCCAATTTTCTCAAAAATATTCTAACGCCTTAATCTTCCGAAAAATTTCGCCAGCGTCTCCTTTGCGCGGCTTGATCCAAAAAAAAATTGCAATATGTATATCACAAATATACATCTCATCAAAGTAATGAGACATCCCGCAGGGAAAAAAGTGTAAAAGTACGATATGTTATCCGAGATATGTAACATATATATTATTAGCGAGCATATACGGCTAATATAGCATGAAAGTGAGCTCCAAATGCAAAGCAAGCGCAATCCACACCTACTAAACACTCAACAACAATGAGAAACATGTTTATATGAAAATAATGTCAATATTCAACATATACCAGTACAACAACTACATATGCCAATATAGCCAATGCAATCAAAAACAACAAATCCAACCATCAACTAACTATCATCCAACTACATCCAATATCTATCCAATCAATCAATAACCAAATCAATATAAATTCACTTCTCATTATATTTAGTGAATTGGTTTTTCATTTAATCACATTTGATTCATTAACATTGGACTTTACTAACTTTCATTTATTCATATTCAATTAGTTTACATTCACTAATTCATATTCAAGTTGGTTCATGTTTGCACAAAAAATGTACAAACACCTCCAAGTCGTATGATTTAGTCGATTTTAAGTTATTCTTAGTGATTTGGATGATTTATGCAAATATGTAAAAAGCAGGGACTAAACTGTAAAGGACACACAGATTTATAGTGGTTCGCCCAAAACGTGCCTACGTCCACTTTTTATGTTATTCTCCTTTTCTATTCAGATTACAAGTACAAAGCTTTGATTACAAGTAACTGAAAGTTGTTTGAAAGTTCTATCCGTGCTTGAGCTCTCAAACTTGTCTGCCATTGTGGTACCCCTGCCCCTCTATTTATAGAGTGAGGCTGGGGGAAGGGGTCCTGGATGTATATAGCTGCTGGTGGGCCTGGGCTGATGCAATCTGGCCTACTAGTGTCGGTCCGGTACGCCTTGGTTCGGTGGTAGGTGGTAGATGGTTTGGTTCGGCAGGAGGTTGGTTCGGTGGTGAGTGGACCGGCAGTGCATGGGGATGGAGTTGGACCGGTGGAGGTTGGTCCGGCCAAGGTGTGGTAAGTGTGTTGGTTCGGTAGGGAGTTGGTTCGGCAGGTAATGGAACAAGGTTTGGTTTGGACCGGCAATGCTTGGGAGTGGAGGATGGATGGTTCGGCAGTGCTTCCTTTCATTCGGCTCAGTTATATCTCCTTCATACGAACTCTGATTAACCTGAATTTGAAACATAGCCTTTCCTGGTCCTTATCATCATTTCCAATCAATTTCGTCTGGATCGGAGCTCAACCAGATTTTGGTGATATCGATTGCAGCCTTGATCCCAATCGATATCCAACCCCGATATTCAACATTCCTTGCCAATTTGTTGATATTCCAGTTTTGACCAAAAATGGGATAACACTTTGCCCCCCAAAATATGCCTTGCGGTAGGAAGGCGTGTTTTGTAATGCCATGAGCTGGATGTTCATATCCTGTTGATGTCCTGCAAAGGAATTTACATTTTTATGTGACCTCAAATGGCGACCGTTCGGGATCGAGATATTTGAGATGAAGTGCGACCGTTCATGGTCAAGCGCCTAACTTCAAATGACGATCGTTCGGGATTGAGCCATTTGAGGTGAAGTGCGATCGTGCGCGGTCAAGTGGCGGACCTCAAATGATGACCATTCGTGATTGAGCCATTTGAGGTGAGGTGAGTTGTGCCGTTCGGGGCGAGTTGTGACCGTTCGAGGTCGGGTGCCGTTCGAGGCGAGTTGTGACCGTTCGAGGTCGGGTGCCGTTCGAGGCGAGTTGTGACCGTTCGAGGTCGGGTGCCGTTCGAGGCGAGTTGTGACCGTTCGAGTTCGGGTGCCGTTCGAGGCGAGTTGTGACTCGAACGTGCCGTTCGAGGCGAGTTGTGACCGTTCGAGGTCAGGTGCCATTCGAGACGAGTGAGTGTGCGTTGGGGGGGGCTTAATATTATCAGTGCCGGAGTTATTGTTTGGGGGAGTTTCCGAATCAAAGACTTCGACAGTTCGCTGCCATGCAAGAGGTGCTCGTGGACCGTTCGTGATCCAACGGGCATACAAGTAGATTTTTTTCCATAGAATTGTAAATATTAAAGCAATAATCATATGAACCTTACAGCAGAAATGTCCAAACAGGCAGAATTTAAATGTTCAAATCAAAATCAAAGCAAAAAGCAAAATGAAGATGTTAAAGTGTAAACTCTTACTATAACGCGGTTGGTAGTCATTCAGAGCATGCCTATGGATCGTGCGCGATCGCTCACATGTGTAAATGATTTAACCGCGTTAGTGAGAGGTTTATAACTTGTTCATCGTTATTTTAATCAAGCAATCAATGGATAATCAAACGGTGCCCTGATCCAGGGTCACCTCTAGCCAATGTAGACGGTGGTCGCTCTGGCTCCACTGCTGGAGTTCGCCTCCTCACATACTGAAGGAGCATACCGTTTCTGATATGCCCTTCCACCTCGTCCTTCAAATGCCTACAATCATTAGTGTTATGACCGTTTAATTCATGGAATACACAAAACATATCTGATTTTCTTTCGTCAGAGGTTGGATCCCTTCGCATTGGTCTACGATACGGAACCTGCTCCTTGGTATCCTGATAAATTCGTTCCAGACTCTCATTCAGCTAAGTGTAAGTGGTGAATTGCGGCTCCCTCCGTTGCCGCTTTGACCTGTCCCCGTCATTCTCAGTCTTTCTTTTACCTCTACTAGTTTCCGCGCCTTTCTCAGGGGGATTTCCTCCTTTGATCGCATAAATATCAATTCCTTCTCCTTCTTCTCTTTCGGCGTTCGCATCCTCCAATCGTATAAACTTTTCCGCCTCATGATAGAATTCTCCTAGATCCACGGGTGGATCCTTAGTTAATGAATTTTTGAACTCTGTTCCGTCAGCTATCCCGGACACAGCCGCTATCTTAACCATGGATGGATCTGGTCGATCCACCGAAGCTGCCGCCGCATTGAATCGCGTTAGGTAACTCCTTAAAGTCTCTCCGGTTTTCTGCTTTAGGGTTGCCAAAGTCATCACATTCTTGGGTCTTGTAATGTGGACCCTGAATTGCCTTATAAATCTCTCAATTAAATCATTCTATGTTCCGTTGGATCCATTCTCCAATTGTCTAAACCACAATGCTGCAATATCCCCCAAGTACAATGGAAAGCACTGGGCCATAACCTCTTCTGATGCCCCCAACACTTCCATATGCCTCATATACTTCGTTAAATGAACCATGGGGTCCGTTCTCCCGTCATACATGTCCAGCGATGGTAACTTGAAATCCGGTGGGTTCTTAGCTTATCTGATTGCTGGAGTAAAAGGACTCCTATTAACATTCTCCAAATCTTTGTTTACCAAACCGCCTCTCATAGCTTTTCTAACTATCTCCGCCAACCTGTCATTGTCTCCGAGATGCAATCTTTGTTCATTACTTTCGACCTCCCCCCGAGTCCACGAGGGAATTCTGGGATCTGCCCCCTTGACTGAGCGTTCACTCCTCTGCTGCTCCCAGGTTGTGCAGATGCTCCTCTTTCTCTCTCCGAAATTGGATATATGTTCTCCATGGGTGTGCCTCCTAATCCAGGTGCTATGCCGGATGGTCCTGCTCCGTTTCGAACTCCATCCGCTTCCCTATCTGGTGCTCCAAGTTGCCCAATCTGCTGAAACAAATTCTGAATCAACTCCTCTTGTCTTTTCATCATTGTCTCCATCTCATCCCTGGTGATGAAGACTGAAGTTTGGTTCTCTCCTGAGAAAGCCCCTTGACTCCCTTCGTGCTAACTTCTTTACTTGTTTTCCTTCCAAGAGCCATAATCTTGGATAGACTTCTGGTTCTTAAAGAGAGTCTCTCAACAAATCTTTACGAGGCAATGATTAAAGCGCTCCTGAGTTGTTCTCAGTGAAAGCACCAAAAATTTTTGCATAAAAAATGTACAAACACCTCCAAGTCATATGATTTAGTCGATTTTAAGTTGTTCTTAGTGATTTGGATGATTTATGCAAATATGTAAAAAACAGGGACTAAACTATAAAAGACACACAGATTTATAGTGGTTCGGCCAGAACGTGCCTACGTCCACTTTTTATGTTATTCTCCTTTTCTATTCAGATTACAAGTACAAAGCTTTGATTACAAGTAACTGAAAGTTGTTTGAAAGTTCTATCCGTGCTTGAGCTCTCAAACTTGTCTGCCATTGTGGTACCCCTGCCCCTCTATTTATAGAGTGAGGCTGGGGGCAGGGGTCCTGGATGTATATTGCTGCTGGTGGGCCTGGGCTGATGCAATCTGGCCTACTAGTGTCGGTCCTGTACGCCTTGGTTCGGTGGTAGGTGGTAGATGGTTTGGTTCGGCAGGAGGTTGGTTCGGTGGTGAGTGGACCGGCAGTGCATGGGGATGGAGTTGGACCGGTGGAGGTTGGTCCGGCCAAGGTGTGGGAAGTGTGTTGGTTTGGCAGGGAGTTGGTTCGGCAGGGAGTTGGTTCAGCAGGGAGTTGGTTCGGCAGGTAATGGAACAGGGTTTGGTTTGGACCGGCAGTGCTTGGGAGTGGAGGATGGATGGTTCGGCAGTGCTTCCTTTCATTCGGCTCGGTTATATCTCCTTCATACGAAATCCGATTAACCTGAAATTTGAAACATAGCCTTTCCTGCTCCTTATCATCATTTCCAATCAATTTCGTCTAGATCGGAGCTCAACCAGATTTTGGTGATATCGATCGCAGCCTTGATCCCAATCGATTTCCAACCCCGATATTCAACATTCCTTGCCAATTTGTTGATATTCCAGTTTTGACCAAAAATGGGATAACACTTCACTTCCAAATTAAATCATATTCAATGATTATAGCTTTCATTTTCATTTACTGAATTTCATATGAATTCTATACAATCAACTAACCATCATCTAACAAACAATGTATATCCAACATTACCAAATTTCTTTAATTCACTTGCATTCATTCAATTTGGTTCGTCACTTTTAATTAGCTTTAAATAAATTAACACTTACATCCATTATTTCATATAAATTTATTTACACTCAATTGATTTACCTTCAATTCATTCATTAATTCAATTGCTAATTCATTTAACAAATAAGGTTGAATTTCATCTATATAACTCAAGTTCACATCCATTTAATTCTGCGACGACCCAGAATTTTCAATAATTTAAATTGGAATTGTTAATTGATTTTCAAATATTTAAAAGTTAATTTTAACTTGAATTCAAGATATCAATTTTTACTTGATAATTAAATCAATGATTTGTATAGTTTAAATATTGAATTTAATAATTGAAATTGGGTAAATTGTTGAATCAGAAATTTCTGAGCCTGTTTAAAATAATTTGAAGACTTATAAAATTTATAATGATGATACTGAAGATAATAGAATGGTTGCAATTCAATTTAAAGATAACGTGTTCAATTTTAAAAATATATCGTTTAAATTGAATTTAAAAATAGCCTTCCGAGGCACAGTCTCGGAATTCGACGAAACTAGTTCCATTTGATCCGTAATAGTTAGTTATTATCAGATTTTAGTTTTCGTAGCAATCGGAGTCGTCATTTGACCCTGGCAGCTCGAAACGCGTAAAACTATTTTAATTAATTTAAGTTAAAAATTGATCGTTTACTTTCATAACTCACGCATAAGTTCAAATTAGCCTCCAAAACACGTTCCATTATGTTCGGATCGCTGGTAAAACCTTTTGAACGTCCGTCGGTATGTTTAATTCGGGTTTTGGAATTTGGCGTTATACAACGCGAGATAATTTCAAAATTCAAGTACATTATGTTCACGCGTATTTAGGAAGCTTCTCCAACCAATATTTCTTCCTGTCCTCTCTCTCACCTTTAACAGTAGTTCGATCTCATAAAAAAAATATAATGGTCGAAGCCAGCTTCATCAAATCGAACGCACGAATTAAAATTAAAACTAAAATTTTGAAATGGCCGAAGCCCTTGCGTTCAAAGGGAAGTCGAAAAAAGGGGAGGCACGCGATTGCATCGCGTTTTCACGCGAGCTAGGGTTCGCGGAAATTTTGGACTGTCGCGAGTTGATCATGCTCAAAGCCTCCAGATCGATTGCATTGAATCACCGCTGGGTGAAATCTCGTGTTCGCAGTCACTCGAGATGATGAGAAGGATTCGCGAGCTCGTTGATTGGCCGAGTGTGATCGAAGTGGAGACTTGAGGTAGGAGCGGAAATTGTGTCACGACTGTTGTTTTTGTGAGTTTTGGGTTTTGCATGATGAACTTGGCAACGTTGTTGGTAGTTCGGCAGCGGTGGCGGCGCAATTTCGAGGGTGGAGCTACTGCTAGGGTTTGGGTATCTTAGGTTTTGGATGAAGCAGTAAAGCATATCTGCTTTATTTTAGTTTATGTTAGTTTCAATATACATATTTATATATTTATCAACTCACAAATTTTGGTCAAACAGTAAGAATATAATAGATGTAAGTTTTTTTTTTAAATAGGGAACTTTTAAATGCTAGTAGAGTTTGAAGCAAACTAGTTAATTCAAATTTATTTAATGTTAAAAATAAAATTGTCGAATATATCAAGTTATTAATAAATTATAAAATGTTTATACAAGGTCGAAACCGTGAGGCCAAGCCAAGATTGGATCAGATATGCAAATTGAAAATCGAAGGTGAGTAATTTCACGCTTGGATTTTATCTAAATTTAAATGATTAAATTTAAATAATTGGATGGATGATTGAATTGTTTTGATATGTACTGATAATTTAGTGATTTTAGGTTTCGTTGTTTCTCGAGTGAATTGTAGTTTGACCCGAGATATTTGGATTTTAAATGGTTTTAAACTTAAATCGTTGATAAGAAAATGGTTCAGTTTAAAATCAATAGAGGTTTAATGATTGGTGATTCATTAAATAGGTAGGATAATTTAAATGAGTAATTAATTAATTAAATTCATTAATAATTTGGGTTACTTAATTAAGTTTAAATTAATTAGAATGACCATTTGGTGGTTTAATAAGTAATTATTTAATGGAATTAATAAAATATACTTACCTTGTATAATTAATCAAGAGAGCAATTAAGATGATTAATTAAGGAGAAACTTGATTTATTTAAAGAAGTAAATAAATGGATTGCTAATTACAGGATTGAGATAAATCAAGAATGATTAATATTGTGATTTAATTAATTTCATTAATTTAGATTAGAATCAATTAAAAATATAATTGGAAAATCGTTAATGTATATAACCAATGACGTAATTAAAGATTGATTAATTAAGATTGATTAATCAATAATGAGTGACTTACGAGAAGTTAATATATATAAATAATAAAGAATTAATGTAACTAAATAGTTAATGTGTTCATGAAGCAATTAAGATTACTTATCGTTTTGGCGGAGGATAAGTAATGTGGTGAAGTTGGTTAAAAATAGTTGCTTGAATGGAATTGAAGGATAATTAATCCAGGTTGATTATTTAAGATGAATATTGAAGGGATGGTTGAATTATTTGATTTGAAATTAATTAATTAACAAGTACAAAAATCTAGGTGATTGAGGATTGAAATTCAAATGGAAGCAATTGAATTAATTTGGGAGTGATCGAATTTGCATAAGGATGATCGAATGGTATTGGATGCTATGGATGAGTTGATATCTCTGATATGAAGTGTTGTGAATTTCATTTAGATAAATTGGGTTAGAATGACATGAGATTCGAAGAGATCGGGGTCGGTATTGGAGAAATACCTGAAACCCCTTCGAATGTTTGTAGATTGATATATAAAATCTATATGCTGGAGTGAAGTGATTTAGAGGTATTCGACTGTTTTAAAAATCTAAACCTTTGGTATTTAGAATCTTAAATGTGGCTAAGTGTTGTCTATAATAAATTTGTGGCTTGTGAATTGATACAAGTTACCCAGGTTTATATGAGTTGTATACTTTTGTATTCCATGTTAGTTGAGTTTACTCATGCCGGTTTCCAGCCTGACCCGTGTGTTACTTTGGTGTAATGCTCGGGTCAGACCGAGTATTACAAATTTTCAGGTAGGTATATTCTGGAGCTCAGGAGGCGAGCAGGATGGCAATATCGCTTAGAATATTTCCGCTATAATTATATTATTGTAATTTTGTGATAAATTGATTGTATATGACCAGCATTTGAATATATGTGAAAATCTGATGTATTGAAATGTAATCGACAGATATAGTATTCTTTTGTAAGCTATTATTATTTATTATTATATTTTATCTGCTTCGATTGTGAGATGTTTGGTGTTTCTGTTCTTCTTCTTCTTCTATCTCTTTCTTCTTTTTCATAACTATCAGGAATTTTCGGGTTAGAAAATTTCGGGTCGTTACATTTGGTATCAGAGCCAAGTTAAGCGAGAAACTTAGCTCTGGTGGGGATCACTCATTTCATAGAGTCTGTAGTACTCTAAAATGAGTTGGGAATATATATATATATATATATATATATATATATATATATATATGTATATGTATATGTATATATATATGAGCGCGTACTTGTTATTTTCTTATATAAAGATTTTAAATGATTTAATATAAAAGGTATATTTTGTATATATAGGAATATTTCATTCTAATTAATACTAAGACGATTGGTTGTTAAATTATTGAAATTAAAATTAAGGAGTAATATAATACAACCTAATTGAAATCTTGAATTAGAATTAAATTAAGTAGAAATAGAAATACAACCAAATTAAAATTTAATGGATTGAAAATGAAATTCTAAGTCTGGTCCCAAAATTTGGAAATTTTGTTTCAAAGTAATGAAAAATAATAAATAGGTATTATTTGGATAACTGGGACTTGTTGAAAACAATGGGTTGTTTGAAGTTTGATTTGGATTTAAAACCAAGTGTCAATTACAGTAAGCTAGTAAATATATGAGCTTAGCTTCATTTCCCATAACCACTAGCTTAACTTAAATATTTACGAACAAATTGTAGATCTCCACTAGAAAATTGTCATAAGTGATTCAATCGAAGAAGTCCAAGAATTAACCGGCGAAGTAAACGCAAGCGTTTCATACCACTCGTTTTACTAAGTCGTTTAATTAGATTTCTCATTCGAGTGAGTTAAAGGTTTGTATATACTAATAGATTGGAAATCGGTTTGAGAAAACGAGCTTTGTAATAAAATAGTGTTGAAATCATTTGAAGAAAGAGTTTTGATATTTGTTACTAGTATAGAGAACCTTTATGTTTTGAAGTGACAAATCACAAAGAAGATTGTAAGAGCAATCAATCACTAAAATTCACATTCGAAGATGTGAATAAAATCCAAAGAAATCGATACCGAATCCATCGAAATGGATATTCCAAGAATTCCCGAAGAAAATAAGTCATCAAAGTCAATAACAAATGATAACAACAAATAGGGAAATAACACGAATCGATTAAATTTGGGAAAACACACAATATAGGCGAAATAGGCAAAACAACAATAGGTCGGTCGGCCGGCTGCAGAGCTCGGTCGACCGGACCCTGTTCTGAAAAATTCTCGGGAAGCAGGTCGGTCGACCGAGCCCTGTAGCCAGTCGACCGGACCAGAGACAGAAAAGTGCCTATGCACTTTGGAAGCAGGTCGGTCGACCGGCCCAGGGGTTCGGTCGGCCGAACCTGATGTTCTGCCAATTGAAACCTATTTCAAATGAGGTGCAAATCTCGACCAAATTACAATCGCACGAGCAACGGTGCTAAGGGTTTATGCCAATCGACTACCCGGCCCTATATGCTCCTCGATACATCACCAAAAAAATGTTCAAACATCAAAGTTAGGGTTTTTAAAGATTTGAACTCAAAACACTAAAAATTGGAATATTCACCAAATCAGTCCAAACCAAAAGCAAATGCACACGAATAAGTGTTAGGAATTCATACCTAACAATTGAAGATAGTTATAGACTAAGATGTGAGATAAAAATCTCACCTTTGAACCCAAACGAATGAAGAAGAAGCTTGAAAGCAAAGGAGAATCAACCACTCTTCAAATCCAACTCAAGAAGCTTGATTCTAAGCTTAAAAGAAGAACATTCCCAAAATTAGGTTTAGGAATTTCTGAAATTGATTAAGAGAATGAGTTGGAGAAGATGAAGAGAAACTTACCAATGGGTTCTCTTGAATTTGGAGCTAGAAGTTGGATTTTCTAAGGAAGACTAGGGTTTTGGAGTTTTAATTTCCCATCTCACCCACCATTGATGCTTTAGAACTGAAAAGAGGAGGAAGTGAGAGTGAATGGGGGGAGTGGTTCAGATTTGAGTATAAGTTAAACATAGGGCTGAACCCAAACCCAAACCCAAAGTGAAAAAGTAGCAAAACTTGACTAACTCCAAACATATCAAAGTTTACACTTATAAAGGTCGCAAACGGCGTTTTGAACTCAATGGGAGTGGTCCCGAGTCCTAATTCGACCGTATGCAAAAAGTAGCTTTTCGGACTAACTTTCGAGTATCGATAAAATATTTAAATAAAATATTTAAATATAAAATCGACAAATATACGGGTTGTTACAGACTCCCCTCCTTAAAGAAATTGCGTCCTCGCAATCCTTAAGAAGAAGATATATAGTAACAACCATAAAAACATATTCAACACAAAAGAAGTTTGAAACAAGAAGTTCACCTTAAAGAGCATGAGAAAGTAAGTCCGGATGTGTTCGCTCGATGACCTCTCTAGATTCCCAAGAGCAATCCTTAGGATTTGAGGACCAATGGACTTTAACAAGCGGAACATCTTTATTTCGAAGGCGCTTGACCTCCGAAGCAATAATACGAATAGGCTGTTGCTCATAAGTAAAATTTGGTGAAACTTCAATTTCTTCCACAACACCGGGCTCAAGAATAGAATCGGAATCTCGAAGGCACTTCCGTAATTGAGAAACGTGAAACACGTCATGAATAGCAGAATACTGAGCCGGTAATAAAAGGCGATAAGCCACGGAACCAATACGTTCGGTGATAGAAAATGACCCAATATATCGAGGCGCTAATTTTCCCGATCGACTGAAACGTACAACACCTTTCATAGGTGAAACATGAATGAACACAAGATCTCCCACAGAAAATTCTAATTTCCTTCTTCGGTTATCAGCATATGATCTTTGCCTACTTTGAGCTTCTTTCATCCTATGACGAATAAGATCAATCTTTTCTGTGGAATCACGAATGAAATCTGGACCTAAAACCGGCTTCTCACCGGCCTCAAGCCAACAAGAAGGAGATCGGCATGGCCTTCCATAGAGTGCCTCAAAAGGTTCCATACCAATACTAGATTGGAAGCTATTATTATAGGAAAATTCAACAAGTGAAATATGATCTTCCCAACTTCCACCGAAATCAAGCACACAAGCACGAAGAAGATCTTCAAGTGTTTGATTCACACGCTCAGTTTGTCCATCGGACTGGGGGTGATAAGCGGTGCTAAAATTAAGCTTCGTTCCTAAAGCTTTTTGAAGACTCTTCCAAAATCCACTAGTAAACAATGGATCACGATCAATAACTATAGAAGTAGGAACTCCATGCAATTTGACAATTTCTTTAATAAAAAGTTTGGCCAAAAGAGGTACGGTCCGATTGGACCGAATGGGAATAAAATGGGTGGATTTAGTAAGTCTATCAACTATCACCCATAAGCTATCATGACCCGGACGAGAACGGGGAAGGCCGTCTATAAAATCCATGGAAATTTGATCCCACTTCCAAATTGGAATTTCTAAAGGTTGCAATAACCCACCGGGCCTTTGATGTTCGGCCTTAACGAGTTGGCAAGTCATGCAACGCTTAACAAAGTTAGCAATATCAGATTTCATTCCCTCCCAATAATAAAGCCGCTTCATATCCGCGTACATTTTACTACTACCGGGATGAATGGTAAATTTAGAATGATGGGAATCTTCTAAAATATGTTTACGAAGATCACTAATATTTGGCACGATAAGTCTACCAAATTTCCGAATGCCGCCACGAGAATCGATATCAAAGTCTTTCAAACCTTCAATATCAATTTTATCCTTAACATTTTGGCCAAGAAGAGCAAATTCGGGTATAGCCCTTGAGCTTCAAGAATGCGGTCTAAAAGAGAAGGATGAGCCTCAAGGCTACATAAAACAAGAGATGAACATAAATCGGAAACATGGTCTCGAATTTCGCAAGTGGATAAAACTTCGAGATCATTCCATTCGAATATCATCATGGAAACAACAGCTTGTTGTTTACAGCTAAGAGCATCGGCGACACGATTACCCTTACCGGGAGTATAAAGAATATCAAGATCATAGGGAGCAAGGAACTCGAGCCAACGTTGTTGACGCAAATTAAGTTCCTTTTGAGAAAACAAATATTTCAAAGACTTATGATCGGTATAAAGAACAAATTTCTCTCCTAAAAGATAATGACGCCAAATCCGAAGAGCAAAAACAATAGCCGCGAGTTCAAAATCATGTGTGGCATATCTAGTCTTGGCAGGCTTCAATTGCCTAGAAGCATAAGCAATAACACGTTCTCTTTGCATAAGAATGGCACCCAAACCAACGCGACTAGCATCGGTATAAACAACGAAATCTTGAATTCCCTCGGGAATAACAAGAATAGGAGCATTAGAAAGAAGTTCCTTTAGTTTCTGAAAAGAAGTTTCACATTTGTCCGACCAAATGTATTTAACACCTTTCTTCGTTAAGCTAGTGAGAGGCACGACAATCTTAGAAAAGCCTTTGATAAAACGGCGGTAATAACCCGCCAATCCAAGAAAACTACGAATCTACGTCACACTCTCCGGTCTCTTCCAATCTTGAATCGCTTCAATCTTTGAAGGATCCACGGAAATTCCGGATTCGGAAATAATATGACCGAGGAACTTCACACGAGATTGCCAAAAGTGGCATTTAGAAAACTTTGCTTTTAATTGATTACTCCTAAGAGTTTCCAATACAATCCGAAGATGCTTTTCATGTTCCTCCTCGGTTTTTGAATACACAAGAATATCATCAATAAAGATGAGAATAAACCGGTCGAGAAAGTCTTTGAAAACTCTATTCATAAGGTCAACGAAATAAGCCGGAGCATTTGTTAGACCAAATGGCATAACAAGCCATTCATAAGATCCATAACGAGTACGGAACGATGTCAAAGGAATGCTATCCTCTGCAATACGAAGCTGATGAAATCCATTAGCTAAGTCTAATTGTGAAAAGACTCTAGCACCACTAAGTTGATCGAATAGATCATCAATCCAAGGTAAAGGATATTTATTTTTGATAGTAAGATCATTAAGCTTACGGTTGTCAACGCAAAGCCTAAGTGTACCATCGGATATTTTCAGAAAAATAGCCAAAGCTCCCCAAGGAGAGGAACTTGAGCGAATAAATTGCTTCGTTTCCAAACCGGATAATTGTATGCGCATCTCCTCATTTTCTTTATTGGACATGCGATAAGGAGGACGAGTAATAGGTTGAGCTCCAGAGATAAGATTAATCCTGAACTCAATTGCTCGCTTAGGCGGTAATCCTAAAACGGGCTCAAATATGTCAGAAAATTCACGAACAATGTGAATAAGAGAAATTATATCTTCCTCATCATCATTATCGTCATCACGAGGATTTAAAGAATATAAAGATGCAACCAAGCTGGAATCCGAATCTTTAAGATTAATAGAAATCTGCTTAACAGATTGAGAACGTCGAAGGTGAATAGTCCGCTCAGGACATAGGATATGAGCTTCATAACGGTTAAGCCAATCCATTCCCAAAATCATTCCAAAGCCTAAATAACGCATGACATGCAAATCGGCTAGGAAAGAAAAATCACACAAAATAATCTCGACATCTTTACAAAGCAAACTGAGAGTTGCGGATCCACCAATCGGATTCACAATTCTTAAAGAAGTCATTAAAGCAACAATACTTAAAGAAAAGGTATCGACAAGTTCCTTTGATATAAAAGAGTGGGATGCACCCGTATCAAAGAGAACTCGAATAGGTTGATCACGAAATATAATAATACCATCAAGGATAGAATGAGAAATACCTTGACCTCGAGATGTGTTGCCAGGGGCTTGAGCAACATTCAACTTTCCCTCCTTCCTATTTTGAAGTTTGGGGCAAGAAGATAAATAATGATCCGAGCTTTTGCAATAGCGACAAGTACGAGGCTTTGAACACTTGTTCGCAAAATGGTCTCTGGAACCACAGTTAAAGCATTTCCCTTCAGTAGAGGAAAAGGTCTTCGCAGCAGGAGTTTCATGTTTACCCTTTTTACTGGGTAAAGGACCTTTGGATTTGTTTGGCCTCTTCTTGTTGTTGAAGTTTGGTTTGGAACCCACCACTTCAACATCACTTTCCCTATCCGCCTCTTCAAGACGGAGAGCGATATCAATAAGTTGGTCGAAGGGAACTTCTAATTTTAGAAGTAATGGCTTCTTGAGATTTTTGTTTAAGCCATAGACAAATCTTTGGTTCTTCTTCAATGGGGTGTTGATGTATTCGACCCCATACTTGGAAAGTGACTTGAAGGATGCAACATATTCACTCACGGAGGCTTCACCCTGAACAAGGTCTATGAAACGCCGAGCCAATGTCACCTTCTCTGCTTCTGGCACGAATTTTAATTCGAAGTGTTCCCGGAATTGCTCCCAGGTGAGATCCGCTTCATTCATCTCAGAAATAAGAAGTTCGTACCAGTCCAATGCTCTCTCTTGGAGCATACTGGAAGCCACCTGAACGTGGTGAAGATCGACAAGGTTCATGTGAATGAAGATTCGACTGCAGGTCCTCAACCAAGCCTGGACCTCGATGATAGTTTCAGAACCTTTAAATGGCTTCCCACCCAGGTTGGTATAATCATTGCACAAACGTGCAAACCCAGATTTAGGGTGAGTAGGTTTCGTATTAGATCCAGCTGCTTGAGCATTAGTGACAAAGTCAAGAAGTTGTTGGGTAGTCATAAAAACTCCATCTTGGGGTGGAGCACTAGATGGTCCAGCTCTGGGACGACCAGATCTAACCATTTCTCTTCCTTTGGAAAGAAATAAAGAAGAAGAAAAAGGTTATTCACAAAAGGAATATCAAGAAACCCTGATAGATAAAACAAGGAATCATAAAAAAAAGGATGAATCGGTACGAATACTCGAATTAAATCCTAAGGCATGACTCCTAAGAAGGACTTAGGACTATTATCCTTGTTAAATTATTCTACATTGTTCCGAAGTTTGGCTCTGATACCAAACTGTGACGCCCCACCTCTATACCCACGCTAGCCAACAGCACTACGGTGTAATGCTGTCAACTAGCACGGAGAATAAGGCTGTTGAGGAGCGACCATCCGTGTAATTGCTTTGCGCGAGCACCGATATGTCAGATAGTATAACATGCATTTTATTTAAAGAGGAAATCCGACATACCGATACAAACACAAAGCTACTACACAGTGGCTATAATAATCTTCGGTTACAAATATAGAAATAAGCATTACACAAATCAGTCACAGATAATTCATATCACAAAGGCGGAAGAAGATATGAATATATAACTAACACATGAATGTGTAAATCAGAGTAGTGGTCAAAACGATCCATAATAATACAAAAGAATAGCAACACGTGCTATACTAAAGAATACAACTATGAGTCCATATCTCAAGTGTATACAACAAAATAAACTACTAATCTAAGTAGTTAGCCAAAAGTCAGAGAAATCAATCCCAAGTGAGAAGTCAAGCCGAAGCACCTGTAACATCTCGATCTGACCCGAGTATTATTTAATAAGAAAATAATAAACGGATCAGTCTAGCTATAAGTATCAGATGAGACAGATGAAGCGATATAGAATAAGAGGTATGACTAAACACATAATAATCACAATTCCAACCTGTGATATATAAGTAATTGAAAATCAATAAGAGATTAATCAATATCACAAAAATCTTCACAAAGATCCAAAAGGGGTTTCATACCCAAAACTTGTATTTACAACAAGTCAATGACACACGAGTTCACCAATGCACAAAAATGGATAAACCGTATCAATAGAAATCACAAAAATAGGTGAAGCATAAATTCCAGAATTCAACACACGAAATCCAGAAATCACAAAAGGGGGGGGGGAGGCCTATCACACGAACGGGAGCATTAAAGCTCACCAACATATGTATCACATGAACGAGAAGCTATCTCATGGTAGCTAGCCATTAATTTTTGACACACGAACGGGGCCCGAAGGCCATGGGGAGCTACCCCACATGTGTGAGTCGAAATCACACAGAAACGGGGTCTATTCTAAATTGCAGACAAAGAGACATCGCACAATTGCTAGTCTAAATCACAAAAATAATAATCATGATCATCAAGAAGTGTCAATTACAGTAAGCTAGTAAATATATGAGCTTAGCTTCATGTCCCATAACAACTAGCTTAACTTAAATATTTACGAACAAATTGTAGATCTCCACTAGAAAATTGTCACAAGAGATTCGATCGAATAAGTCCAAGAATTAACCGGCGAAGTAAACGCAAGCGTTTCATATCACTCGTTTTACTAAGTCGTTTAATTAGATTTCTCATTCGAGTGAGGTAAAGGTTTGTATATACTAATAGATTGGAAATCGGTTTGAGAAAACGAGCTTTGTAATAAAATAGTGTTGAAATCATTTGAAGAAAGATTTTTGATATTTGTTACTAGTATAGAGAACCTTTATGTTTTGAAGTGACAAATCACAAAGAAGATTGTAGGAACAATCAATCACTAAAATTCACATTCGAAGATGTGAATAAAATCCAAAGAAATCGATACCGAATCCATCGAAATGGATATTCCAAGAATTCCCGAAGAAAATAAGTCATCAAAGTCAATAACAAATGATAACAACAAATAGGGAAATAACACGAATCGATTAAATTTGGGAAACCACGCAATATAGGCGAAATAGGCAAAACAGCAACGGGTCGGTCGGCCGGCTACAGAGCTCGGTCGACCGGACCCTGTTCTGAAAAATTCTCGGGAAGCAGTTCGGTCGACCGAGCCCTATAGCCAGTCGACCGGACCAGAGACAGAAAAGTGCCTATGCACTTTGGAAGCAGGTCGGTGGACCGGCCCAGGGGTTCGGTCGGCCGAACCTGATGTTCTGCCAATTTAAACCTATTTCAAATGAGGTGCAAATCTCGACCAAATTACAATCGCACGAGCAACGGCGCTAAGGGTTTATGCCAATCGACTACCCGACCCTATATGCTCCTCGATACATCACCAAAAGCATGTTCAAACATCAAAGTTAGGATTTTTAAAGATTTGAACTCAAAACACTAAAAATGGAATATTCACCAAATCAATCCAAACCAAAAGCAAATGCACACGAATAAGTGTTAGGAATTCATACCTAATAATCGAAGATAGTTATAGACTAAGATGTGAGATAAAAATCTCACCTTTGAACCCAAATGATTGAAGAAGAAGCTTGAAAGCAAAGGAGAATCAACCACTCTTCAAATCCAACTCAAGAAGCTTGATTCTAAGCTTAAAAGAAGAACATTCCCAAAATTAGGTTTAGGAATTTCTGAAATTGATTAAGAGAATGAGTTGGAGAAGATGAAGAGAAACTTACCAATGGGTTCTCTTGAATTTGGAGCTAGAAGTTGGATTTGCTAAGGAAGACTAGGGTTTTGGAGTTATAATTTCCCATCTCTCCCACCATTGATGCTTTAGAACTGAAAAGAGGAGGAAGTGAGAGTGAATGGGGGGAGTGGTTCAGATTTGAGTATAAGTTAAACATAGGGCTGAACCCAAACCTAAACCCGAAGTGAAAAAGTAGCAAAACTTGACTAACTCCAAACATATCAAAGTTTACACTTAAAAAGATCGCAAACGGCGTTTTGAACTCAATGGGAGTGGTCCCGAGTCCTAATTCGACCATATGCAAAAATTAGCTTTTCAGACTAACTTCCGAGTATCGATAAAATATTTAAATAAAATATTTAAATATAAAATCGACAAATATGCGGGTTGTTACATAAAAGCCCAAGGTGATATAAGTTTTGAACCGAATAGGGAAAGAATTTTGAAGATTGAAGCGGGAATTCAATTTGAGCAAGGTTGATTGGATTAAGTAAATTGGAATTTAACTTTAGGAAAGTCAAATAACTGTAGAAAAAGCAACTAGAATTGGAAATTTCAAGATGAAATTGGAATTTAACTTGGAAAGATAAATGGTTGATTTGAATTGGGAATTTGTGTGATCTCAAAACGGGTTTGGGATTTAAAAATTGGAAAATGGATGGATGTTTTAAAATAAATTTGAATAATTGAATTGTAAAATAAACTTGTTTAAGAACTAGCTTCAAACTAGAAGATAAAATTTAGTATTAAATTAAAATTTTAAAATAAAATTGTATTGAAATCTTATTTGAACCTTGAAATACATAAGTAAAGATAATATAAAATGAAATTTTGAGAATTGAACTCAGAAATTAAATTGATTAAAAACTTTAAATAAAAGTTAATTTGGTTTAAAGAGTTAAACCAACCTTTGAGAATTCAACTCGAATTTATATAATTCGAGATGGGTTAAAGCTAAAACTTAGATTCCATTTGTACCAATTGAATTGAGTTTGAATTAAGTAGATTGGTGATTGAAGATGTATAGGTTTAAAAATTTAAATGAGAAATTAAATTGGATTATATTGAAATGATTTGAATTTGGAATGGGTTCAATTGATAATAATTCAGATTGATTGGAATAATTTGAAATTATGATTTAAGTTGAACAGGATTAAAATCAAATGGAAGTGTACATTGAATTGTTGGGGTAGTGAACAGTTTGACTCTTGACTATTTTAAATAAATTGTTTTAATACAAACATATTTTTCTAAGCT
Source organism: Allium cepa (assembly GCA_030765085.1). NCBI lineage: Eukaryota > Viridiplantae > Streptophyta > Magnoliopsida > Asparagales > Amaryllidaceae > Allium > Allium cepa. Next base: position 874,392,060 of record CM060943.1, read on the forward strand.
ATTACATATATACCACCTTTCTTTTTAAAGCTAACTTATTTTATATTTGTTTTACCATTATTTTTGGAGCTATTAACCGTTTTTCAACTATTTATAAACTAACTACTATTTTTCAACTATTTTACAAAAAAATTACTATTTTACAACTATTTTGCAATTATCTAAAATTTCTGAAACTATTTACTATTTTCCAACTATTTTATAGCTATTTTGCAAACTATTAATTATTTTTTCAACTACTTACCCATTTTTAAATTTTCAAGCTATTTTCTAAATATAAACTGGTCAGAGTTCAAACTGTTATTAATTAAATACCCAATTGAGATAAGAATTGAAGTGATAATCCAAATGGGATTAATGTAAATGTGAATAAGTGAATGTGAATAAGTGAATGTGAATGGAAAGGGAATTGATTTAGCTAATAATCAATGAAGTTAAATACGTAGGATGTGCGTATATTATTCTATTTGCATAGTGGTTTGATCCAGATTCGAGCACAGAATTTCGAGATAGTTCATCGATCCGAGTTGGGATTTTTCCACTCGATTTTCGACGGCGAACCTGGATATGGATTGTTGATTGATTCTGGATATTCTCTATCATAGTTATGGCTATGCAAGGAGAATGACGGTTTCTGATCAAGAAACTAGATCTGTGTCCGCACTAGGAAGTTGGGTGGGCGATACTAGTTCGGAAGTGAAATTGTGTGATCGAGTAAGCGATCAGATTGGTATGGCGTACGGATGATGAGTGTACATCGTACAGATTTGAATGAAATTGATATTGGAAAGAGAAATCAAATTTGAATAGTTGTTTTGAATAAACAAAGTTATATATCTTTGTTATATTTGGTAAATCTTTCCTTGTTAAATTTATTGCCAGAAGAAAAGGATTTTTGAAGGGGTTTGAAGTACAAAGGAATTTTATACGAGGTTGAAATGATCCAAGTTTTTAAATTTTGTATATCTGAATATGTATAAAGGATCTTATGAGGATTTTAAAAAGGTTATGGTAACCTTTGGATTTGGAAAGGCTTTTGATTTTTGAGTAAAATCAATATTGAATTTGGAAAGCCTAGTTTGAGAATTATCGATTTTGGAATAATCGATTTTATGTAAAGGAGCTTTGTATGAGATCATACTAGGTGTATGATATGAAAAATACTATATGTATAGTATAAAGAGTTTTGATGATAGCTCTGGGGAAAGAGGCTGTAACAACCCACATATTTTACTACTCGAATATTTAAATATTTTATTTAAAAATTTCATCGTTAGTCGGATTATAGTCCGAAAAGCTACTTTTTGCATACAGTCGAATTAGGACTCGGGACCACTTTCATTGAGTTCAAAATGCCGTTTGCAACCTTTTTGAGTATAAGCTTCGATATGTTTGGAGTAAGTTGATTTTTGCCACCTTTTCACTTTGGGTTTGGGTTTTGGGTTCAGCCCAATGTTCTAACTTAATACCCCAAACTGAAACCCCCTCTTCATTCACTCCCTCTTCCTCTACTTTTCAGTTCTAAAGAGATTAATGGTGGGTGGAATGGGAAATTAAAACTCCAAACCCTAGTTTTCTTTTGCAAATCAAGCTCTAGCTCCAAACTAATAGAAGAAACATTGGTAAGCCTCTCTTCTTCTTCTCCAACTCATTCTTTTATCAATTTCATAAATTTCTAAACCTAATTTTGGGAATGTTCTTCTTTTAAAGCTTAGAATCAAGCTTCTTGAGTTGGGATTGAAGAGTGGTTGATCCTCCTTTGTTTTCAAGCTTCTCAATCTTGTGTTTTTGGGTTCAAAGGTGAGATTTTTACCTCACATCTATGCTTATATCTATCTTTGAATGTTGGGTACGAATTCCTAACACTTATTCATGTGCATTTGATTTTTGATTTGGGTTGGTTTTGGTGAATATCCAAATCTTTAGTGTTTTGAATCCAATTCTTTAAAGATCCTAACTTTGATGTTTGAATATGTTTTTGGTGACGAATCGGAGAGCTAATGGAGCTGGGGTATCAATTGGCTAAGGCTTCTTAGGTCCATTGCTCAACTGGTTGCGTTTTGGAAGAGTTTGCACTTCGAAGAGAAAGGGCAGGAACTGCAGAAAATTGCAGTTTGGCCGACCGAACCGCTTGGCCGGTCGACCGACCTGCTACACCGACCATTTTTCTGCTTCTGGCCGGCTGACCGAGCTCTATAGCCAGCTGACCGACCTGCTCCTATTTGCCAATTTTGCCTATATTGTCTATTTTGTTGAATTTCCAACTTTAATCGATTCGTGTTGTTTCCCTTTTGTTGTTATCATTTATTATCGACTTTGATGACATTTTCTTTGTGAATTTTCGAAATATCCATTTTGATGGATTTGATATCGATTTCTTTGGATTTTATTCACGACTTCGAATGTGAATTTCGGTGATTGATTGTTTCTACAATCACTTCTATGATTTGTCACTTTAAAATATAAAGGTTTTCTATACTAGTAGTAAATATCAAAACCCTTTCATTAAAATTATTTCAACACCATTTTATTACAAAGCTCCTTTCTTAAACCGTTTTCCAATCTATTAGTATATACAAACTTTTTCCTCACTCGTATGAGAAATCTAATTAAACGACTTAGTAAAGCGAGTGGTATGAAACGCTTGCGTTTACTTTGTTAGTTAATTCTTGGACTTGTTCGATTGAATCTCTTGTGACAATTTTCTAGTGGAGATCTACAATTTGTTCGTAAATATTTGAGTTAAGCTAGTGGTTGTGGGACATGAAGTTAAGCTCATATATTTACTAGCTTAGTGTAAATGACACTTCTTGACGATCGATGATGATCATTTTGTGATTTAGACTAGCGATGTGTTACGTTTCTTCGTCCACGTAGGGGACGGTACCTCGTTTTGTTGAGTTTCGTCTCATTTCTTTTATAGGTTAATGACCTATGTTTTATTGAGTTTCGTCTCATTTCTTTTATAGGCTAACGACCTATTTATTTTGGAGTTTCGACTCAATTCTAGTGGGCTAGCGACCCATATTCTTTTATGGAGTTCGGTTCATTGGACGTACCGTTGTACTACTGTTCCGATCTATTCGAGTTTCAGGTTCCTCGGGCGTACCGATATTGTACTACGTCGTTGGACCGGCTCTATGGTTAGCGACCATGGGATAGCATCCCGTTTGTGATACACGTGTTGGTGAGTTTTCATGCTCCCGTTCTACGATAGGTCTCCCACTTTTTTGTGATTTCTGGATTTCTATTGATGATTTTTAGAATTTGTGTTTCACCAATTTTATGATTGGCATTTATATGTTGTCAATAATTGTGGCTTGGTGAATGAAATAAGGAGTATGATATTCCTTTTGATCTTTGAGAAGATTTTTGTGATATTGATTAATCTCTTGTTGATTTTCAATTACTTATTTATCACAGCTTGGCATTGTGATTATTATACATTTAGTCATACCTCTTATTCTATATCATTTCATCTGATATTTATAGCTAGACTGATCCGTTTATTATTTTCTTATTAAATAATACTCGGGTCAGACCGAGATGTTACAGGTGCTTCTGCTTGACTTCACTTCTAGGATTATCATCCTGACTTTTGGCTAACTAATTAGATTAGTAGTTTTTGGTTGTATACATTAGAGATATAGACTCATAGTTGTGTACTTATTCTTTTGAAAAGCACATGTTGCTATTCTTTTGTGTCATTGTAGATCTTTTAGACCACTACTATGATGAACACTTTTATGTGTTATATATATTCATGTCTATTTCTGCCTTTGTGATATTAATTATCCGTGACTGATTTGTGTTATGTTTATTTTTATATTTGTTTCCGAAGACATTATAGCCACTGTGTAGTAGCTTTGAGTTTGTGTCAGTATGTCGGATTTCCTCTTAAAAAGAATGCAAGTTATATTTTATCTGGTATATCGGTACTCGCATAAAACAATCATACAGATGGTCGCTCCTCAACAGCCTTATTCTCCATGCTAGTTGACGGCATTACATCGTAGTGTCCTTGGCTAGCGTGGATATAGAGGTGGGGCGTCACAGCTTGGTATCAGAGCCAAACTTCGGAACAATGTAGAATAATTTAACAAGGATCATCGTCCTAAGTCCTTCTTAGGAGTCGTGCCTTAGGATTTAATTCGAGTCTTCGTACCGATTCATCCTATTTTCTTTATGATTTCTTGTTTTATCCATCAATATTGCTTGATATTTATTTGGTGAATTACCTTTTTCTTCTTCTTTCTTTCTTTCTAAAGGAAGAGAAATGGTTAGACCTGGCCATCCCAGCGCCGGTCAATCTAGTGCTACTCCCCAAGATGGAGTTTTTACGTCTGCCCAGCAGCTTCTTGATCTAGTAAAGAATGCTCAAGTAGCCGGTTCTAATCCGGAACCTACTCACCCTAAGTCTGGATTTGCACGCTTGTGCAACGATTATACCAACTTGGGTGGGAAACCATTCAAGGGTTCTGAAACTGTTATTGAAGTCCAGGCTTGGCTGAGATCATGCGATCGAATCTTTTCTCGCATGAATCTTATTGATCTTCATCGAGTTCAGGTGGCTCCTAGTATGCTCCAAGAAACAGCATTGGACTGGTACGAGCTTCTGATTTCTGAAATTATTGAAGCAGATCTTACTTGGGAGAAATTCCGAGAGCTTTCGAGTTAAAATTCGTACCAGAAGCAGCGAAGGCGACATTGGCTCGTCGTTTTATTGACCTTGTTCAAGGTGAATCTTCTGTGATAGACTATGTCGCATCTTTCGAATCTCTTTCCAAATACGGGGTTGAATACATTAACACCCCATTGAAGAAAAATCATAGATTTGTTTATGGCTTGAACAAGAGTCTCAAGAAGCCATTACTTCTTAAATTAGAAGTTTCTTTTGATCAACTGATTGATATCGCTCTTCGTCTTGAAGAGGCGGATAGGGAGAGTGATGTTGAAGTTGTGGGTGCCAAACCAAACTTCAATAACAACAAGAAAAGGCCTATTAAATTCAAAGACCCTAATCCCAAAAAGAAAGGAAAACAAGCAACTCTTGTAGCAAAGACTCCTACCTCTAGTAGTGGGCAGTGCTATAACTGTGGTTCTAAAGGCCATTATGCCAATAGATGTCCAAAACCTCTCTTTTGTCGCTATTGCAAAAGTTTGGGTCATCTTTTATCTTCATGCTCCAAACTTCAAGGCAAGAAGGAGGGAAAGTTAAATGTTTCTCAAGCCCCTGGCAACACATCTCGTGGTCAAGGTATGTCTCATTCTACCCTTGATGGCATCATTATATTTCGTAATCAACCTATTTGAGTTCTTTTTGATACGGGAGCATCCCATTCTTTTATATCAAAAGAGCCTGTTGATACTTTTTCTTTAAGTGTTGTTGCTTTAATGACTTCTTTGAGAATTGCGAATCCGGTTGGTGGGTCCGCAACGCTTAGTTTGCTTTGTAAAAATGTGGAGATTATTTTATGTGATTTTTCTTTCCTAGCCGATTTGCATGTCATGCGTTACTTAGGCTTTGGAATGATTTTGGGAATGGATTGGCTTAACCGTTATGAAGCTCATATCCTATGTCCTGAGCGGACTATTCATCTTCGACATCCTCAATCTATTAAGCAGATTTCTATTATTCTCAAAGATTCGGATTCCACTTTATCTACATCTTTATATTCTTTAAATCCTCGTGATGATGATAATGATGATGAGGAGGAAATCATTTCTCTTATTCACGTTGTTCGTGAATTTTCCGACATATTTGAGCCCGTTTTAGGATTACCACCTAAGCGAGCAATTGAGTTCAGAATTAATATTACCCCTGGAGCTCAACCTATTACTCTTCCTCCTTATCGTTTGTCCAATAAAGAAAATAAGGAGATGCGCATACAATTATCGGATTTGGAGTTGGTGCAATTTATTCGCTCTAGTTCCTCTCCTTGGGGAGCTTCGGCTATATTTGTAAAGAAATCCGATGGTATACTTAGGTTTTGCGTTGACTACCGCAAGCTTAATGATTTTACTATCAAGAATAAATATCCTTTACTTCGGATTGATGATCTATTCGATCAACTTAGTGGTGCTAGAGTCTTTTCACAATTAGACTTAGCTACCGGTTTTCATCAGCTTCGTATTGCAGAGGATATCATTCCTTTGACATCTTTCCGTACTCGGTACGGATCTTATCAATGGCTTGTTATGCCATTTGTCTTAACGAACGCTCCGGCTTATTTCGTTGACCTTATGAATAGAGTTTTCAAAGACTTCCTCGATTGGTTTGTTCTCATCTTTATTGGTGATATTCTTGTGTATTCTAAAACCGAGGAGGAGCAGGAAAAACATCTTCGGATTGTGTTGGAAACTCTTAGGAGTAATCAATTAAAAGCAAAATTTTCTAAATGCCATTTTCGGCAATCTAGTGTGAAGTTTCTCGATCATATTATTTCCGAATCCGGAATTTTCGTAGATCCTTCAAAGATTGAAGCGATTCAGGATTGGAAGAGACTGGAGAGTGTGACGGAAATCCGTAACTTCCTTGGATTGGCAGGTTATTACCGTCGATTTATCAAGGACTTTTCTAAGATTGCCGTGCCTCTCACTAGCTTAACGAAGAAAGGTGTTAAATACATTTGGTCGGACAAATGTGAAACTTCTTTTCAGAAACTAAAAGAACTCCTTTCCGATGCTCCTATTCTTGTTATTCCCAAGGGGAATCAAGATTTTATTGTTTATACTGATGCTAGTCGCGTTGGTTTGGGTGCCGTTCTTATGAAAATAAAACTTGTTATTGCTTATGCTTCTAGGCAATTGAAGCCAGCCGAGACTAGATATGCCACTCATGATTTAGAGCTCGCGGCTATTGTTTTCGCCCTTCGTATTTGGTGTCATTATTTATTGTGAGAAAAATTTATTTTTTATACCGACCATAAATCTTTGAAGTATCTTTTTTCTCAAAAGGAATTAAATTTGCGTCAACAACGTTGGCTCGAATTTCTTGCATCTTATGATCTTGATATTCTTTATACTCTCGGAGAGGGAAATCGGGTTGCCGATGCACTTCGCCGCAAGCAACAAGCGGTTGTTTCTATGATGATATCCGAATGGAATGACCTCGAGGTTTTATCCACTTGGGAAATTCGAGGCCGTGTTTCCGATTTATGTTCATCTCTTGTTTTATGTAGCCTTGAGGCTCATCCCTCTCTTTTAGACCGCATTCTTGAAGCTCAAAAGCTAGATCCCGATTTGGCTCTTCTTGGCCAAAATATTAAGGATAAAATTGATATTGAAGGTTTGAAAGACTTTGATATCGATTCTCGTGGTAGCATTCAGAAATTTGGTAGACTTATCGTGCCAAATATCAGTGATCTTCGTAAAGATATTTTGGAAGATTCTCATCATTCTAAATTTACCATTCATCCCTGTAGTAGTAAAATGTACGCGGATATGAAGCGACTTTATTATTCGGAGGAATGAAATCTGATATTGCTAACTTTGTTAAGTGTTGCGTGACTTGCCAACTCATTAACGTCGAACATCAAAGGCTCGGTGGGTTATTGCAACCTTTAGAAATTCCAATTTGGAAGTGGGACCAAATTTCCATGGATTTTATAGACGGCCTTCCCCGTTCTCGTTCGGGCCATGATAGCTTATGGGTGATAGTTGATAGACTCACTAAATCCGCCCATTTTATTCCCGTTCGGTCCAATCGAACCGTTCCTCTCTTAGCCAAACTTTTTATCAAAGAAATTGTTAAATTGCATGGAGTTCCTACTTCTATTATTAGCGATCGTGATCCATTGTTTACTAGTGGATTTTGGAAGAGTCTTCAAAAAGCTTTAGGAACGAAGCTTAATTTTAGCACCGCTTATCATCCTCAGTCAGATGGACAAACCGAGCGTGTGAATCAAACACTTGAAGATCTTCTTCGTGCATATGTTCTTGATTTTGGTGGAAGTTGGGAAGATCACATTTCTCTTGTTGAGTTTTCCTATAATAATAGCTTCCAATCTAGTATTGGTATGGCTCCTTTTGAGGTACTCTATGGAAGGCCATGCCATTCTCCTTCTTGTTGGCTTGAGGCCGGTGAGAAGCTGGTTTTAGGTCCAGATTTTATTTGTGATTCCACAGAAAAGATTGATCTTATTCGTCATAGGATGAAAGAAGCCCGGAGTAGACAAAAATCCTATGCCGATAACCGAAGAAGGAGGTTAGAATTTTCTTTGGGAGATCTTGCGTTTATTCGTATTTCGCCTATGAAAGGTGTTATATGTTTCAGTCGATCGGGAAAATTAGCGCCTCGATATATTGGGCCATTTCCTATGACTGAACGTATTGGTTCCGTCGCTTATCGCCTTCTATTGTCAGCTCAATTTTCTGCTATTCATGACGTGTTTCACGTTTCTCAATTGTGGAAATGCCTTTGAGATTCCGATTCTATTCTTGAGCCCGATGTTGTGGAAGAAATTGAAGTTTCATCTAATCTAACTTTTGAGCAACATCCTATTCGTATTATTGCTTCGGAAGTCAAACGACTTCGAAATAAAGATGTTCCGCTTGTCAAAGTTCAATGGTCCTCAAATCCTAAGGATTGTTCTTGGAAATCTAGAGAATTCATCAAGCGAACGAATCCAGATTTACTTTCTCATGCTTTTTGAGATGAGCTACTTACTTCAAAATTCTTTTGTGTTAATATGCTTTTATGGTTGTTACTTTTTTATTTCCGTCTTATATATTGCGAGGACGCAATTTCTTTAAGGAGGGAAGTCTGTAACAACCCGCATATTTTACGACTCGAATATTTAAATATTTTATTTGAAAATTTCATCGTTAGTCGGATTATAGTCCGAAAAGCTACTTTTTTCATATGGGCGAATTAGGACTCGGGATCACTTCCATTGAGTTCAAAATGCCGTTCGCAACCTTTTTGAGTATAAGCTTCGATATGTTTGGAGTAAGTTGATTTTTGCCACTTTTTCACTTTGGGTTTGGGTTTGGGTTCAGCCCAGTGTTCTAACTTAATACCCCAAACTGAAACCCCCTCTTCATTTACTCCCTCTTCCTCTACTTTTCAGTTCTAAAGAGATTAATGGTGAGTGGAATGGGAAATTAAAACTCCAAACCCTAGTTTTCTTTTGCAAATCAAGCTCTGCTCCAAACTAATAGAAGAAACTTTGGTAAGCCTCTCTTCTTCTTCTCCAACTCATTCTTTTATCAATTTCAGAAATTCCTAAACCTAATTTTGGGAATGTTCTTTTTTTAAAGCTTAGAATCAAGCTTCTTGAGTTGGGATTGAAGAGTGGTTGATCCTCCTTTGTTTTCAAGCTTCTCAATCTTGTGTTTTTGGGTTCAAAGGTGAGATTTTTATCTCACATCTATGCTTATATCTATCTTTGAATGTTGGGTATGAATTCCTAACACTTATTCATGTGCATTTGATTTTCGATTTGGGTTGGTTTTGGTGAATATCCAAATCTTTAGTGTTTTGGGTTCAATTCTTTAAAGATCCTAACTTTGATGTTTGAATATGTTTTTGGTGACGAATCGGAGAGCTAATGGAGCTGGGGTATCAATTGGCTAAGGCTTCTTAGGTCCATTGCTCAACCGGTTGCGTTTTGGAAGAGTTTGCACTTCGAAGAGAAAGGGCAGGAACTGCAGAAAATTGTAGTTTGGCCGACCGAATCCCTGGGCCGGTAGATCGACCTGCTACCCCGAGCATTTTTCTGCTTTTGGCCAGCCGACCGAGCTCTGTAGCCGGCCGACCGACCTGCTCCTATTTGCCAATTTTGCCTATATTGTTGAATTTCCAACTTTAATCGATTCGTGTTGTTTCCCTTTTGTTGTTATCATTTATTATCGACTTTGATGACATTTTCTTTGGGAATTTTCGAAATATCCATTTTGATGGATTTGATATCGATTTCTTTGGATTTTATTCACGTCTTCGAGTGTGAATTTCGGTGATTGATTATTTCTACAATCACTTCTATGATTTGTCACTTTAAAATATAAAGGTTTTCTATACTAGTAGTAAATATAAAACCCTTACATTAAAACGATTTCAACACCATTTTATTACAAAGCTCCTTTCTTAAACCGTTTTCCAATCTATTAGTATATACAAACTTTTTCCTCACTCGTATGAGAAATCTAATTGAACGGCTTAGTAAAACGAGTGGTATGAAACGTTTGCGTTTACTTTGTTGGTTAATTCTTGGACTTGTTCGATTGAATCTCTTGTGACAATTTTCTAGTGGAGATCTACAATTTGTTCGTAAATATTTAAGTTAAGCTAGTGGTTATGGGACATGAAGCTAGTGTAATTGACATTTCTTGATGATCGATGATGATCATTTTGTGATTTAGACTAGCGATATGCTATGTTTCTTCGTCCACGTAGGGGACGGTACCTCGTTTTATTGAGTTTTGTCTCATTTCTTTTATAGGTTAACGGCCTATGTTTTATTGAGTTTCGTCTCATTTCTTTTATAGGCTAACAACCCATTTATTTTGGAGTTTCGAATCAATTCTTGTAGGCTAGCGACCTATATTCTTTTATGGAGTTCGGTTCATTGGACGTACCGTTGTACTACGTCGATGTTCCGATCTGTTCGAGTTTCGTGTTCCTCGGGCGTACCGATATTGTACTACGTCGTTGGACCGGCTTTATGATTAGCGACCATGGGATAGCGTCCCGTTTGTGATACACGTGTTGGTGAGTTTTCATGCTCCCGTTCTACGATAGGCCTCCCCCTTTTTTTGATTTCTGGATTTCTATTGATGATTTCTAGAATTTGTGTTTCACCAATTTTATGATTGGCATTTATATGTTGTCAATAATTGTGGCTTGGTGAATGAAATAAGGAGTATGACATTCCTTTTGATCTTTGAGAAGATTTTTGTGATATTGATTAATCTCTTGTTGATTTTCAATTACTTATTTATCACAGCTTGGCATTGTGATTATTATACGTTTAGTCATACCTCTTATTCTATATCATTTCATCTGATATTTATAGCTAGACTGATCCGTTTATTATTTGCTTATTAAATAATACTCGGGTCAGACCGAGATGTTACAGGTGCTTCTGCTTGACTTCACTTCTAGAATTGTCATCTTGACTTTTGGCTAACTACTTAGATTAGTAGTTTTTGGTTGTATACATTTGAGATATAGACTCATAGTTGTGTACTTATTCTTTTGTATAGCACATGTTGCTATTCTTTTGTGTCATTGTGGATCTTTTAGACCACTACTCTGATGAACACTTTTATGTGTTATATATATTCATGTCTATTTCCGCCTTTGTGATATGAATTATCCGTGACTGATTTGTGTTATGTTTATTTCTATATTTGTTTCCGAAGACATTATTGCCACTGTGTAGTAGCTTTGAGTTTGTGTCGGTATGTCGGATTTCCTCTTGAAAAGAATGCAAGTTATATTTTATCTGGCATATCGGTACTCGCACAAAGCAATTATACAGATGGTCGCTCCTCAACAGCCTTATTCTCCGTGCTAGTTGTCGGCATTACACCGTAGTGTCCTTGGTTAGCGTGGGTATAGAGGTGGGGCGTCACAGAGGTGCTCCCTTGAAATGAACTTCTCAGGAGTGCCACCGGGTGGTGCTGCCTTGATCCCCAAGGGGGGTTCTAAAGTTGATCCTGTGAGGAGTCCGTACAAAACTACTTCTTGGGGATTATGAGTAGTGTATACCATAGTGGAAGTCGTGTGTGCCGCTGAGAGCCAACAGTCTGCTTTTGATTTTATATCGGTAGACTGCGACCTATGGTATAACATAGCGGAAGTCGTGTGTGCCACTGAGAGCCAACAGTCTGCGTTTGATTTTATATCGGCAGACTACGACCTATGTAGGAGTGGAGAGATTTCATTTTGACAGCGGAAATCAGAGGCCGCGGAGAGCCTGCAGTTACATGGACTTTTGCTATGACAGCAATGTAACCCTGGATGTAACTGTGATCTGTTGTGTGAGATCCATGGCATAATCGAGAGGCCGCGGAGAGCCTGCAGTTACGTGGACTTTTGCTGCGATGGCAACGTAACTATGGAATGTAACTGTGACCATGGATGGGGGTGATGATTTCCAGAGCATTTTCACCAAAGATATTTCCTCTATTTCAAAATGCTTTCAATATTTTCAATAAATTATTTTCCAAATATGTTCACTGGATGTTGAAAACGGATTTACCAATTACTTATAGATTTTCAGTCCTACGCATGATCAACGTATGACTGAATTTCTGTGAGAACAAGGATGGACTGGTTGAGACATCGAGTCATAAAAAGTATTTTATAAAGAGCTATTTTATTAAGTATTATGTGAATTTAAAAGCATTTCAATTTTTTTTTTAAAATAAAGTGTTGGAATTTTGGGAAAATAAAGGAAATCCAAACTGGAATTTTAATGAAGTGATTTTGTAATTAAAATCGAATATTGATTTAGAAGTTGGAAATAAGCTAATTGGTTAAATAATTGTTTGATTGAGTACGTTAACAAAATTTAACTTGGTTAAATAAAATGGAATGTAAGTTAATAATGGAGTTTGGGAATGAATCCGAATTTTAAATAGAATTCGACTTGGATTTGATAATGAATAAAATAAGAGGAGATGTTGTAAAATAAAAACAAATAAAATAGAGTTGGATTGAAAAAAAATGAGATGGTTTGAATTACAAATAAAATTCAAGTGTGATTTGAATAATATTTAATGAAATTTGCAAGTAAATTGGATATAAGAAAAGTGATTATGATAGAAATGGTTTGAGTGCAAAACAAAACTCAAGTGAATAGAAATAAATTGAGAATAGCCTTGTATAAATAAAATAAATTCGATAACGAATTAAGTAATTGAATTAAAAATTAAAATGAAATAATAATTGAATGAAGTCTGATTGAATATAAACTAAATCAAGTTGTGATTGGAATTGGATTATCAGACTGAACTTGAATTTGGTGGTATATTAATTTGAAGTATAAATAAGTTAAGTAGGTGGTTGGATATTATTTTGATAAATTGAGAAGGTGAATTTAAAATTAAAATTTAAAATGGTTGGGCTAACTGAATTTAATGGAAATTGAGTAAATGAGAATCCAATAGAAGTAAACTTAAGTTGATGTTGGAATAAATTAAAGTAAATCAACTTAAGTTTAAAATTTATGGAAGCTTGGCTTCGAATAAGGGTGAAAGCCTATTCAATAAAAACTTGGATTGAATTAATTTGGGAAATGGTTATTAATTTATAAGTATTGGATGTGCCAAGTTTAATAAATTGATTTGAATGGAACAATTGCGGAAATGAAATGCAATGAATGGTTCGTAAATAATTTAGAAAGAAATGGAATTAAATGTAGAATGAGTTGAAATTAATTTAAAATAGTTATAAACTAAAATAAATACTCTATTAAGTGAATATCGTCAAAATTGCATGTAATAATTGTCGTTTGGCGTGAACAAAAATAATTGAAATTCTTCGAGTTGATAAAGATTAAATAAAAATTGATTTTGAATTAATTGAATTGAATATGAGCTTGTTTGGATTAAAAATTTAATTGAATGGTAGTTGAGTGTAAACCAATAAGATTGAACGGAATGATATATGAATTGGTGGAAACAATTGAATTAATTTTGAAAACATATAAATTGCTCATGGAAGTTATTTTGAATGCATTTCTTTTAGAGTTGAAGTGTTATAGTTGTTTAAGTAAGAGAAATGTTGTAAACTTCATATATATAGTACTTATATGTTTAAATTGAGTAAGTACAGGTACCGAAGGCCGTTTGGCTGGATTTGGATTACACTAATTGCTAACATAAATAAGATGCTTGCTTAAAATGCTAAATAAGGCACGCGTACGCAATAAAAATAGAAAATATGAACTGTTTTTGCTTCTTCCGACCGGGTGGGTCGATCTATACATATTTATATCTCTTGTCAAATTGCAAAAGCTCCTCCGTACAAAGGGGACTCTCACAAATTTTTTCCAAATTTTTGGAAGTTAGAAAATTTTTGAGAAATTTTGAGAAATTTTTTGTTAAGCAATTAAACGATTTTAAATATGAAACTGAAATAGACTAGTAGATGGAACTAATAAGACTCCGTTATAAATGGAAAATAAAAATTTAATATTCAAAATTGAAATAAGTTGAATTCATACTAAAATGGGAAAAACCAATTTGAATAGAAATAAATATGAAAACCTATATAAGAGAATGAATAAAATGATTTGTAAAGTTTCGATTGATATTGTTTCTAAATAAGATATGCAGATATTAATGGGAAAAGGAATTGGATTTGATTCCAAAAGATAAATTTATATTTCCGACAAAAAGGTACGTATTTAACTTTCTAGATGAAATCGGATTGGGTTTTTGATGTAGCCACTTGGCTTTTGTTTTCTTTTGGAATTTGGGGGCCCGAAGAGGCCTTTTGTAGTTGTACCGTGCTAGCCGCGCAAAGATGACGCTGGCAAAAATTTTCGAAAATTTAGGGAGTTAGAAAAATTTTGAGAAAATTTTGATAATTCAAAATTTGGTTTTAAACTGGAATTTAGATGATTGAGAAAAAAGAGTATTGATTGAAGCTATAGAAAGTTTGGGAAGTTGGATAAGGTGATAATGAATTTTAATAAAGGATAGTTGGTAGGATGTTGATAAAACTGTTGAATTGTGGGTTTAAAAAAAAAAGTAAATGGGTATTAGTCCATTCTTCCTAACTAGATATTTCAGGGACAAAATTCTTTTAAGGGGGAGGAATGTGACGACCCAGAATTTTCAACAATTTAAATTGGAATTGTTAATTGATTTTAAAATATTTAAAAGTTAATTTTAACTTGAATTCAAGACATCAATTTTTACTTGATAATTAAATCAATGATTTGTATAGTTTAAATATTGAATTTAATAATTGAAATTGGGTATATTGTTGAATCAGAAATTTCTGAGCCTGTTTAAAATAATTTGAAGACTTATAAAATTTATAATGATGATACTAAAGATAATAGAATGGTTGCAATTCAATTTAAAGATAACGTGTTCAATTTTAAAAATATATCGTTTAAATTGAATTTAAAAATAGCCTTCCGAGGCACAGTCTCGGAATTCGACGAAACCAGTTCCATTGGATCAGTAATAGTTAGTTATTATCGGATTTCAATTTCGTAGCAATCGGAGTCGTCATTTGACCTTGGCAGCTCGAAACGCGTAAAACTATTTTAATCAATTTAAGTTAAAAATTAATCGTTTACTTTCGTAACTCACGCATTCGTTCAAATTAGCCTCCAAAACACGTTCCATGTTGTTCGAAACGCGGGTAAAACCTTTTGAACGTCCGTCGGCATGTTCGATTCGGGTTTCGGAATTTCGCGTTATACAACGCGAGATAATTTCAAAATTCAAGTACATTATGTTCACGCGTATTCAGGAAGCTTCTCCAACCTATATTTCTTCCTGTCCTCTCTCTCACCTTTAACAGTAGTTCGATCTCATAAAAATAATATAATGGCCGAAGCCAGCTTCATCAACTCGAACGCACGAATTAAAATTTAAACTAAAATTTTGAAATGGCCGAAGCCCTTGCGTTCAAAGGGAAGTGGAAAGAAAGGGGAGGCACGCGATCGCATCGCGTTTTCACGCGAGCTAGGGTTCGCGGAAATTTTAGACTGTCGCGAGTTGATCGTGCTCAAAGCCTCCAGATCAATTGCATTGAATCACTACAGGGTGAAATCTCGTGTTCGTAGTCACTCGAGATGATGAGAAGGATTCGCGAGCCCGTTGATTGGCCGAGCGCGATCGAAGTGGTGACTTGAGGTAGGAGCGGAAATTGTGAGTCACGACTGTTGTTTTTGTGAGCTTTGGGTTTTGCATGATGAACTCGGCAACGTTGTTGGTAGTTCGGCAGCAGTGGCAGCGCAATTTCAAGGGTGGAGCTACTGCTAGGGTTTGGGTATCTTGGGTTTCAAAGCAGTAAGGTATATCTGCTTTATTTTAGTTTATGTTAGTTTCAATATACATATTTATATATTTATCAACTCACATATTTTAGTCAAATAGTAAGAATATAATAGATGTAAGTTTTTTTTTAATAGGGAACTTTTAAATGCTAGTAGAGTTTAAAGCAAACTAGTTAATTCAAATTTATTTAATGTTAAAAATAAAATTGTCAAATAGATCAAGTTATTGATAAATTATAAAATGTTTATACTAGGTCGAAACCGTGAGGCCAAGCCAATATTGGATAAGATTTGCAAATTGAAAATCGAAGGTGAGTAATTTCACGCTTGGATTTTATCTAAATTTAAATGATTAAATTTAAATAATTGGATGGATGATTGAATTGTTTGGATGTGTACTGATAATTTAGTGATTTTAGGTTTGGTTGTTTCTCGAGTTAATTGTAGTTTGACTCGAGATATTTGGATTTTAAATGGTTTTAAACTTAAATCGTTGATAAGAAAATGGTTCAGTTTAAAATCAATAGAGGTTTAATGATTGGTGATTCATTAAATAGGTAGGATAATTTAAATGAGTAATTAATTAATTAAATTCATTAATAATTTGGGTTACTTAATTAAGTTTAAATTAATTAGAATGATCATTTGGTGGTTTAATAAGTAATTATTTAATGGAATTAATAAAATATACTTACCTTGTATAATTAATCAAGAGAGTAATTAAGATGATTAATTAAGGAGAAACTTGATTTATTTAAAGAAGTAAATAAACGGATAGCTAATTACAGGATTGTGATAAATCAAGAATGATTCATATTGTGATTTAATTAATGTCATTAATTTAGATTAGAATCAATTAAAAATATAATCGGAAAATCGTTAATGTATATAACTAATGTTGTAATTAAAGATTGATTAATCAATAATGAGTGACTTACGAGAAGTTAATATATATAAATAATGAAGAATTAATGTAACTAAATAGTTAATGTGTTCATGAAGCAATTAAGATTACTTATCGTTTTGGCGGAGGATAAGTAATGTGGTGAAGTTGGTTAAAAATAGTTGCTTGAATGGAATTGAAGGATAATTTATCCAGGTTGATTATTTAAGATGAATATTGAAGGGATGGTTGAATTATTTGATTTGAAATTAATTAATTAACAAGTACAGAAATCTAGGTGATTGAGGATTGAAATTCAAATGGAAGCAATTAAATTAATTTGGGAGTGATCGAATTTGCATAGGGATGATCGAATGGTATTGGATGCTTGGGATGAGTTGATATCTCTGATATGAAGTGTTGTGAATTTCATTTAGATAAATTTGGTTAGAATGACATGAGATTCGAAGAGATCGGGGTCGGGTATTGGAGAAATACCCAAAACCACTTCGAATGTTTGTAGATTGGTATATAAAATCTATATGCTGGAGTGAAGTGATTTAGAGGTATTGGACTATTTTAAAAATCTAAACCTTTGGTATTTAGAATCTTAAATGTGGCTAAGTGTTGTCTATAATAAATTTGCGGCTTGTGAATTGATACAAGTTACCCAGGTTTATATGAGTTGTATACTTTTGTATTCCATGTTAGTTAAGTTTACTCACGTTGGTTTCCAGGCTGACCCGGGTGTTACTTTGGTGTAATGCTCGGGTCAGACCGAGTATTACAGATTTTCAGATAGGTACGTTCTGGAGCTCAGGAGGCGAGCATGATGGAAATATCGCTTAGAATATTTCCGCTGTAATTATATTATTGTAATTCTATGATAAATTGATTGTATATGACCAGCATTTGAATATATGTGAAACTCTAATGTATTGAAATGTAATCGACAGATATAGTATTCTTTTGTAAGCTATTATTATTATTTATTATTATATTTTATACGCTGCGATTGTGAGATGTTTGGTGTTTCTGTTCTTCTTCTTCTATCTCTTTCTTCTTTTTCATAACTATCTGGAATTTTCGGGTTAGAAAATTTCGGGTCATTACATTTAATAATGTGACGACCCAGAATTTTCAACAATTTAAATTGGAATTGTTAATTTATTTTAAAATATTTAAAAGTTAATTTTAACTTGAATTCAAGATATCAATTTTTACTTGATAATTAAATCAATGATTAGTATAGTTTATATATTGAATTTAATAATTGAAATTGGGTAAAATGTTGAAAATTCTGGGTCGTCACAAATTCACTTTATTATTTTACTTCGATACCAAAGTCAACTTTATTAAACATTACTTATGTGACGCCCCACCTCTATGCTCACAATAACAAAGAGTATTAAAAGGAAATACTGTCTGTTATTGCGAAGAATAAGGCTGGATAGGAGCGGTCATCCGTAGTTAGGCCTTACACTAGTATTGGTTACCTCGATAGGAGTGGTATATATTTTTATTTTTCATCTCTTATTTATTTACTCCCATCGACATACCCAATTCCAGTATAAAACGAACTACGATGGTTCATAATAGTTTAGGACAATATATATAATAATAACACAGATAAGCCAATTGCGGAACACAGATAATAAAAAGTCTCATATATATATATATAACCGATGTCAGTTACAATACATATGATACAATACATATGATACAACTATAACTGTCGATTTAGGATGTTATATATACAAGTACACTGTCGTAAATAATATACATGAATACATACATCTTATACTATGACAACGACTACTCCAAAAGTTATAAAGAGACTTCATAGCTCAATAGCAACCTAAAGCAAGATATCTGCCACCTGTAATAACTCGGTCTGACCCGAGTATTAAATTGAAAAAATAATAATACACGGGTCAGTCTAATTCAAACTCAGTTATTAATGCACAGAAGCAATAATAATTAAATAATCAAATATACGACAGTCATAATAAATCTCGTCTATCCAATCCTTTAATAAGAAATCGGATAGCGGTAAATATAACACGTAACAGTGTTAAACAAAATATCAGCAAATTTAAATTATCAACGAAGATAAATGAAAAGATTATCAATGAAGATAATTTAGAAAACAACAGGATTACCAAAACGACAATTAACAACAAAATCTAATTATTAAGTAAATAATTAGAAACTCATAATCTAATTATCAAATAGATAATTAGACAACAACAAAATAATCAAATCAAACCAAATCAAAATACACTTCAAAATATAATGAATTGGCAACACGAAACAAATCGAGCAATTGAAATATCAATTTAAAATGTCAAATCTGATAGGGCTGCAGTACACGCTCGCGTGCACTGCCTTGCCACTACAGTAATAAAATACACAAAAGCTCAATAAATCAGAAGCAATGGTACCAACTCGAGATCGAGCTCAAGTTGCACAGCAACTCTCTCAACTGCAACAGAGACGAATAGAGTTCAACATAACCCGAAGAAAATGAAAACAAATGCAAAGACTAGTGATGCAAGTGAATGCAATGTGAACCAAACAGTGCACTAGTAAGGTTAACAAGACTCGGCATGTACACAAGACACAACATGTACATGAAAACAACAAAACAGGTGCAACATAATGCAACAGTGGACAGAGTCGAGGCTACAACTCAAAACCATATGCAAACTGAAACAAGGAGTGGCAACTGATGGTATACAAGGGGTATGACAACATAAAATGAATATTACAAATTACAACATCAAGTGACACTAAATGCAACAGAATCTCTAGCACCGTCAACAAAAGGATACAACAGTGAACATTTCAATATTGGACAGAAGCAATTTGAGGGAAACATGCATTCTAACAAGTATGACAACAACTTGAATATTTCAATATTGCAAATTAGTTACTCACGCATGCAGCTAAGGGAGGGAAACATTTCAATACTGCAAACAATAACCCATGCATGTAGTATCTTTGCATACTAAACTAGATTATGCTAAAGAAGTGCACTGTAGTTCATAAGCCAATAGTTCCAGAAACAAAATATCCAGAGTCAATGCAAATACAACACTGAATCATGATGTAGGAGTCACAGTATATGAGTAGTATAGTGACAGTTTTAAATCATGCTAATACAATGAAATCACATGAACAAGCCATAAGCTACTGACCGGAGTCACTAAAAACAAAGAACACTTGCAACAGTGGTGATGCGTGCAATACAACATGATTATCAAGTGTATACATGATGAAGCAACAGAGTAATCAAAGTCAAAGCCATGAGTTTATCAAAATCAAACAAGTGCAGGTTGACACAAATGGTCGAAAATGAACAAGTGCCTGAAACAATTTCAAGTTGAACGAATTACAGTGAAGTCAGTGGCAAGCACACAAATATACAATGCAAAGAAAGGTGCAGTGAAGTGTAACATCCCGGAATTTTGTTAAATTAAATTTAGTAAATTATTTGAAATTTTAAGAAATTTAATTTGAAAAGTTTTAAAACAAATAAAATACGTGTTGATTTAAATGAATAAAACTTCAGATTCTTTTGAAAATTAAATCACTTGAATTTAACATTTTATATATACATTGAATTTGAATTTTTAGTTAAATTAAATATATGAAGTGAAATAAAATATAAACAAAATATACTAACCAAATAATACAAATAAATTATATATATTGATTCAACACTAAAAGTTGTGTAATTTACATAAGTATAAAGTTATATGGATATAAATAAATGTTTGATAGTTTAAGTTTTTAAATGAATGGTAAATTAAACGTTCATTGTAAAACTTCAAATGGAAATAAAATAAACAAAGTATGTTGTAATAAGATTACACATAAGAAGCAAATGAATATGTTACTGTGAGTTTTAAATCAAAACAGGGAAACTAAGACTTAGGCAAGGCATAGAAAAAAGTCTCCTAATAAAATAAAATTGTACTTATAAAAGTAAAATAAATTTTTATGTAAACTAAGATGGGAACACATGCATTAAATGCCATCACATCTACCCTAAATCAAAAATCATTTCAGCCACCATTGAGAAAGAAAAATACAAAATATTACAAAGTACAACAAAGAAAAAAAAATCTCTGGTTTCAGTCCTTTGCCAAACCCTGTGCATTTCTTTTATATACACATCTATATCTGTTTCAGTTCGTCCAAAGTATGATTTACCAACCTGGAAAAGAAAAAAAAAGAAACTATGTATTATCATTCTATAAACCATAATCTAATTCAACAAAACAAAGTAAGAAGTTTCAAAGGCAATTTACTGAAGAAATAAAGCAGAGGGGAAGATTCAAATCTGCAGTTTCAAAGTTAATTAAGTCTCTGTTCAAACCTTTGTCAATGTGAGTGAACTTCTGTTTAAATCAAATTTCTTGCTGTTGTATGCATGCCTGGATAATGTTGAGAACCTTAACCTATGAACAAACTAGTGTATGTGCCTGGGAATGTTTATATTCAGGATTTCATCTTTGTGTTCTTTTTCTTCTTCTCTCTGGTTTACAGAGTAAACCAATGGCAACTTAAATCATTTACATATTTTTTTCTTTCTGTTTCTTCTGGAATGGAATTGAAAACAAATCAAAGTGTTGTTTTAAATCATGTAGTGTGTTTAATAATTAATCAGAGCCAAACAATGTTTTTTTTGAAACCTGTTAAACTCATCCACTATTCAAATCAAGTAAAAATTCGAATATTTTAATTTTTTTTTTTGATTTTATATCTGGAATAAACATACAAAAGTAAGATTTTTAAAATAAGAATGATGATTTTTAGATAAGTTTATAAGGTGCAATTTGTAAATGAACCAAAAATGCATTTTTATCAATTTCTGTTGTTCTAACAAATCTTAGATGCTGGAATTTGTTGAGAAGCTAGTGTGATGATTCACGAATACAGAAAAAATGTCAGAAAATTTTTCTATCATGTAGATTGGTGGGACGAGGTTGATTTAAGGTTTCGTTTCAAGTTTCTGGACGCGTTAGTAACGAGACGAGTTCGTCTTCTCCGACGCATCGAGCTGCGAGAGGCTCTAGGAAAAGGTTAAACGTGGTGTTGTGATGGTGTGGACGGAATCGGAGTTTCTCCGATGGTCTGAGGAACGCTGGAGAGGGAATTTTGTAAGGGTGTTCGAAATTCCAGGTTTCGATCGAGACACTCAATTTCTATTTAGAGTGGATGTTGTCAAATCTAGGCTGGATTTGGAGTGTAAGGCAGATTCGCGACTTGCTGAGGTAGGTGGTGTTCGCTGGAGTCACGGCGAGGCGCCGTGCACGTGTACGGCATGTCAGCGTGTTGGTCGGTAGATTAGCTCGAGTCGTTGCTCGAGAGGGCTGGGGGGTTTACTTCGAGTTGGAAAACGAGCGCATGGGTTTATCTACCTGCCGTTAGTTTGAACTTGGGCTTAAATTTAAACTTAACTGGAAGAAAAGAAACAGAGGAGAAAGTAGCATGGAAGAAGAAGAAGGATGCAGGAGATTGACGCGGGAAGGTTGCTGGGAAAACTCGAGCTCTACTCGAGTCATTCTCGTGTTAACTCGGGTGTGCTTTTGTATTGGGTTCAGCCCAGACCAAATTTTCAAGTTATCAATGTTAAGTTAATTTTGGCATTCACAAAGCAACCAATGTTGATTTTGTCAAGTTAAAAGCTTATTCTAAGTTAAATTATTTAACAATGTTTTAGAATTTTGTTAATTCTTGGATTAAGTAATGAAAGTTTAAAATAAAATTTAATTAACCCTTTAATTAAATGATTAAATTTAAAACAAGAATTGAAATTAATTTACATTAAATTTCAATGTAACAATTAATTAATTTTTTTTAGTGTAAAGCAGGTTTTCAAATGATAATTAAAGTAGATAATTTGTATTAATAAATGGTTTCAAAAAATTAAGAATGATATAAAATTTTAAATTAAAAATTGATTGATAAATAATTAAGTGTTCAAATTAATTTGTAAATTAACAATTTGTTGTTCAGATAAATTAAAGTCGACAAATCAAATTTAGCGGTTAATTTAAAATAACTAATTTTGAAACAATAAAACGAGTTAAGCAAGGCTTAAATTATTTATCCAAATTCTTATCATTGATTTAAATATAATTTTGTGTTAAATTTATTTAGACCATATTAGAAAATAAATTAACTATTGCTATGCACTAGATTGATATTTTTGTGGTGACTGTGATACTGTGTGATGCACTGTGACTGTGATTGTTCTGTATTGATGTGAAAACCCTATTGCCCATAAAGCGACATTTAAACCTCGATGCGACAGGGAGTCGGGTTTCAATTTATTATCCGAAACCCACATCGGACTCTGAATATGAACCTTTGTCATTGATATATCCACGTGTTTTAAAATTGACGCTCACTATTCGGTTTAGCCGGAGGAGGACCTTTGTTTCATATAAACCATTCCGAATGAGTGATACGACGTTATGGATTGCATTTGAAGACCGGTGGTTAAGACCGGGTGTCTTCAAGAAGGATAGGATAACCTATCGATTGTCTCTGCACTGAGTTGCTCTGGTATAAAGATTCCCTATGTGATGGGAAGTCCGATCGAGATTGTTGATACCCGGATTTGCAAGGGCTTCTTCCTTTATTGGATGAAGTGCCTTCGGTTCTGTTCAAACCCAGAACAGACTTGTATGGATTGTGTGTCTGACACTACACTTTGAGATATAAAGCAGATTTCTTTCAAATACGTATCTGTGGTGGCAGAGAATTTATTCTCTTAGCTTAACACCCTTCTCTGAGACGCACGAGCTCAGAGGTTATTTAATTGAAGGTTATCAGCGATATACTCCCAATTTGGTAGTATGGCATGCTAAGTGTTGCTGTGCGTTGATGATCATTGGTTGATCATTTGTGATCAAAGCAAGGCTTTCGTGTAAAGCATAGCTTTGTGGACGAGACCTCATCGGACCTCACAACCCGAAAATGGTCGAAACAGGGAAGATACGGCAAGGTTATGAGGGTCGCGCACTTTAGGGTATGTCATTTCCTTCTGGAAAAAGGTGATGTCATGGTATGGAGCCCAGATATTTACCTGTGTGGAAGCTCCAATCTCATTTACTATGTGGTTGTTGATTTATGATAGAGGGCCCTCGGATAAAGGTCCCAAAGGACCGGGGAGTGGCATACTCGTGTAGTAGTTACCTAGTTACAGAGGTAATCCGGCCTTGCGTTCGCAGAGAGCTGGTTAAGTTCTCGGGACGTCCTGCCAGAGGCGTACCCATATGGCAGTAGGAAGTTCCTTAGCCTGACCATTTGTTGGAAATCCAAAGACACAATACGAGCCTAGTACGATTTTAGTTGTAGAACCTGCCATTTAACATGGCAGTTATAGTAGGCATAGCATAATGGTACCTATGTTGGCTAAGATTAATATTCTATTTTCGAAATTGTTTTCTACACTATGCACTAGTAATAATATCAAATAAATTTTCTCGTACTTAGCATATTTGACTATCGTAAGAAGAAATCTCCTCCAATTCTGCGATTGCATTGTGTGTGTGGCGGGAGGTCTTATGGTAGTCTCATTTTTTTCAAAAGCATATCGACTTTTCTTTTATAAATACGTTTTTATTTAGAAGCAACTATTTTTGTTTACTCATACCAGTCCCATGACTGACCCGGAGTTTATTGTTTCTTTTCTAAACTCTGGGTGCCTAAAATTTCTACACGGCCAGCCTAGTAGTAGGTTTCCCTTTTTTGGAGTTAGTAGCATTTTGGCACTCCTGGTTTGGAGATAACATAGAAGCTTTTTGGGAGATCTCAGGTGTTTAGCTTATAGGAGTCCGTTATCATTTCTTTCATTGAAGACTTTTGGATATATGATCATCGATGTAATATTATGATGTTATTTGGGGTTGTGGCATATGTATTAAATACTCTGATGTATTATTGGATATTCTGATGTTGTACCTGTGTTGTATGCATGATATTCATTTTGTTCCGCTGTTTTATATTCATCTGATGTTGTTATAAGCTCCGGCGATATGAATTTGATGTTCGTTGTCAGACATCGAGTTTGGGTCATCACAAGTGATATCAGAGCTGAAGGTTGAGTAAGAATTTTAGCAACGGAGTATAACACATCAGATGGCTCATTAGAGATAGGGTGAAATATACCCTAGAATGAGTATAACCAAGACTGGAACTCCAAATTTTATTAGTCTATTTCTTTTTACTGCTGATATTCCTTAAGATATTTCGTTCGTGCATCTAAATCAATTTTCTTACTAATTAAAGATAGTAAGAATGAGTGGACGAAGGGGAAGAGTTAGGGGTCAGGGAAGTGCCACAGCGCCTGATCAAGATCCCCCAACAGCAATAGCAGCAGTTCAGCAACAGCCGAATCTGGCCGACTTACATAAAAATTTCTCAAGGCTAGGTGGTAAGCCGTTCAACGGCAAAGAGTCGATTGTTGAGGCTCAGGCCTGGATAAGATCGTGTGAGAAAATCTTCAGAGGTCTAAAATTGGAAGACGATCAGAAGCGACTCATAGCTTCTTGGCAACTTCAAGATGAAGCCTCAGCCTGGTGGGAGACAATCATGGTAGATAAGCCAGAAGACAAGTTATCTTGGGAAAAATTCAAAGAAGTGTTTGAGAAGCGATATCTGCCATCAGCTGGAATTTCTCGAATGTACCAGGAATTTATGGACCTAAAGCAGGGAAGTTTGTCGTTTGAAGAGTATCTGAACAAATTTAATGAATTGTCTCGTTTTGGTCTCGAATTGGTGAATATGCCTTTAAGATGAACGAAAGATTCATTCGTGGAATGAATAAGAAATTCCACGAAAGAATGATGGGCCACGTTAAAGAATCTTTTTCAGATTTAGTTGATATGGGGTATAGATATGCTACACTTGATATGCAAGAAGCCCCGGTGGAGAAAGGAAATTCGGGCAATCAAAATTGGAAGAAGCGGAAATTTGGAGGCAAGAAGCCATGGTAGGGCAACGAGAAAAAGAAGAGCATTCAGGGAAGCATGGCAGAGAATGTCACTTGTTATAATTGCTTGTAGAAGGGCCACTATTCGAGTAGATGTACGAAGCCTAAGAAACAAATCAGTCAATCCGCTCAAGCAAAGCCTAGGAAGTGCTATTACTGTCAGAAAGTGGGGCATGAAGTTAAAGACTGTCCAACCATGAAACAAGCTCAAATAGCAAAGGTATACACAGTCAAAGACCAACCTGCATCTTCCAAAGAAGAAAAAGGAAAAGGAGTTCTGGAAGGTAATCTTATGATTTATGATAACATTGTTAGAGTTCTATTTGATACGGGCGCTACACATAGTTTTATCTCTCAGCAAGCTATTAATGAATTAAATCTTGAACCTGATTTTGTTGATGAGCCTATATGTGTAAGGAATCCAGTTGGAGGTCCCGCGAATCTTTGTCTTCGATGTAGAGACGTTCCTATCTCATATTCTCATTATCAATTCCCTATTGGTCTCTTCATTCTTTATTTTAGCAAGTTTGAAGTCTTACTCGAAATGGATTGGCTAGCAAAATATGAAGCCAAATTAGATTGCATTAATCGATTGATTTCGATTAAAACCGAATTTGGAGATTTCAACGAAATTTCTTGTGAGGACCCTAGTCCTAAAAGAGAAGGATTGATGTATAATTTGGGTAATCCCGAACCTAGTTGGAGTCTACACCAATTGTTAGAGATTTTTCGGACGTATTCGGAGAAGTGCAATCTTTACCTCCACATCGAGAAACAGAATTTAGAATTGACCTTGTAGCCAATGCTCGTCCTCTTGTTCATGCAAGTCGTAGGATGGCACCCAGGGAAAAGGTTGAATTAGTTCAACAAACCGATGATCTACTAGCAAAAGGATTAATTCGACCTAGTGTTTCTGAATGGGGTTTAGACGTTGTGTTCGTCGCTAAATCGGACGGATCTTTGAGATTGTGTGTAGATTACCGCGATCTCAATAAAATGATTCTTAAGAATAAGTTTCCTTTACCCAGGATCGATGATTTATTTGATCAATTGCACGACGCTCGTTTCTTTTCAAAGATGGATCTAGCCGAACGATTCCATCAACTACGAATCGCCGAAGATTGTGTATATTTAACTGCTTTCAGGGGTCCCAATATGTTTTACGAATGGTTAGTCATGCCTTTTGGTCTAACCAATGCTCCAACATACTTCATAGATTTGATGACCCGTGTGTTTCGGGAGGTGCTGAATAAATTTGTTCTTGTATTTATTGATGATATCCTAATCTACTCCAAAACCGAGGAGGAACATGCTGAACATCTCAGAATTTTATTGGAAATTTTGAGAAGGAACATCTTATTTGCAAAATTTTCCAAATGCCACTTTTGGGTCAAAGAAGTCAAATTCCTTGGCCATATTGTTAGTGAAGGAATATCGGTTGATCCTAGCAAAATTTCCGCTATCCTTGATTGGAAGCGACCCACGACTCCGGAAGAAGTTCGAAGCTTTTTGGGTTTAGCAGGCTATTACCGGAAATTCGTTCAAGATTTTTCCAAGATAGCTAGTCCGCTGACTAAGCTAACAATGAAAGATGTAAAATTTAATTGGACTCCAAAATGTGATGAAGCTTTTCGGGAGTTGAAGAAGAGATTAACCACTGCTCCTGTTCTCGCTATTATAAACGGGAATAAGGGATTATCTGTTTATACTGACGCATGTGGTGATGGGGTAGGTGCAGTATTAATGCAGAATGGAAAGGTAGTTGCCTACGCGAGTAGACAATTATGTCCGCATGAGAGAAACTACCCAACACATGATTTGGAACTTTTGGCTGTTGTTTTCGCCTTAAAAATCTGGCGACACTATCTTCTGGGTAAGAATCTTTTCGACTTTCTTAACAATTTACGAAGTTAATTTAACTCAAACAATATACCTAATGAACTCTTCTTTCCCTAGGTGAAAATTTTGATTTATTCACCGACCATAAATCCTTGAAATATCTCTTTACCCAAAAGGATCTGAATCTGCGACAACAACGTTGGTTGGATTTTTAAGCATCATATGACCTAGATATTCTGTATACACCGAGAAAAGCCAATGTGGTTGCCTATGCTTTGAGCAGAAGACATGCTGTCCTCGCATATCTTGTTATCACTCCTACTCTTCTTGAAAGATCGCCAACAAGCAAAAAGAAGATCAGTTTCTTCAAGAAATATATGGGAGAATTCGTCGAGGTGAAGATTCTAGTTTTGCAATTGATGATCATGGAGTCATAAGGATGAAAGGAAGGATTTGTGTTCCAAACTTCCCTGATCTGAAACGTGAAGTTTTAGATAAATGTCACAAATCCAAACTCAGTATCAATCCAGGAGTTAATAAAATGTATAGAGATATTAAAAGGACTTTCTGATGGAAGACAATGAAAACAGACATATCTATTTACGTGAGTTGCTGTGCTACTCGTCAACAAGTCAAAAGTGACCAAAAGAAAGTAGCCGGTTTACTTCAGCCTTTGGAAGTATCAAAATGGAAATGGGATCAGGTATCGATGGATTTCATCGACGGATTGCCACGAACCAGGAAGGGAAATGAAGCAATTTGGGTTATAGTGGACCATTTGACCAAAACTGCTCACTTTATTCCAGTGAAATCCACTCGAACTGCAGCAAGCTTGGCAGGTATATATATATAAAGGAAATTGTTCGTCTCCATGGTATTCCCAGCAGTATAGTGAGTGATCGTGACCCGATCTTCACTAGTAGATTTTGGGAGGCATTCCAAGACGCTTTGGGAACGAAATTAAATTTCAGTACTGCTTATCACCCACAATCTGATGGGCAGACCGAGAGAATTAACCGAATTCTGGAAGACCTTTTGCGTACTTGCATTCTCGATTTTGGTGGTTCTTGGGAGGACCATTTTACATCTGGTTGAATTCTCTTATAACAACAACCATCAGGTTAGTATCGAAATGGCTCCTTTCGAAGCTTTATATGGTCGTCCATGTAGATCACCTGCATGTTGGATCGAATCAGGTGATAGACTCGTCTTTGGACCAGACATGATTAAAGAAGCCACGGAGAGGGTAGATTTTATTCGAAAGAAGTTATTAACTGCCCAAAGCCGCCAAAAGAACTATTATGACCGCCGAAGAAGAGATTTGGAATTTCAAGTTGGGGATTCTCTATTTTTTAAAGTGTCTCCGATGCGGGATGTGTTGAGATTCGAAAAAACTGGAAAACTAGCACCGTGCTATATTGGTCCTTTTCCTATTCTGGAAAGGATTGGTCCTCTAGCATATCGAGTATAGCTACCCAACTAGTTGCCTGGCGTGCATGATGTGTTTCACGTTTCTAGTCTTCGGAAATATGTGCATGACCCAGATGATATTATTGAAGAAGCTGCTCAGCATAATCTTGAAATCACTCCTAACTTGGCAGTTAAAAGGAAGCCGACAAAAATTGTAGATCGTGATGAGAAGCGATTGCGAAACAAAGTTGTGAAACTGGTCAAGGTTCAATGGAGTGGCGATCCAAAGGGCTGTACTTGGGAAACTGAAGATAATATGAAGAAATCATATCCCACTGCAGAGTAGACATCTCGGCTTAAACTGTAAGTCATTTCTTTATTTTCCTAAATTCGTATATTCTTTGTTTGTGTTCTCTCTCTTTCAATTTCGAGGACGAAATTTTCTTAAGGAGTGGATATTGTAACATCCCGAAATTTTGTTAAATTAAATTTAGTAAATTATATGAACTTTTAGGAAATTTAATTTGAAAAGTTTTAAAACAAATAAAATACGTGTTGATTTAAATGAATAAAACTTCAGATTCTTTTGAAAATTAAATCACTTGAATTTAACATTTTATATATACATTGAATTTGAATTTTTAGTTAAAATAAATATATGAAGTGAAATAAAATATAAACAAAATATACTTACCAAATAATACAAATAAATTAAATATATTGATTCAACACTAAAAGTTGTGTAATTTACATAAGTATAAAGTTATATGGATATAAATAAATGTTTGATAGTTCAAGTTTTCAAATGAATGATAAATTAAATGTTGATTGTAAAACTTCAAATGGAAATAAAATAAACAAAGTATGTTGTAATAAGATTACATACAAAATCAAATGAATATGTTACTGTGAGTTTTAAATCAAAACAAGGAAACTAAGACTTAGGCAAGGCATACAAAAAAGTCTCCTAATAAAATAAAATCGTACATATAAAAGTAAAATAAAATTTTATGTAAACTAAGATGGGAACACATGCATTAAATGCAATCACCTCTACCCTAAATCAAAAATCATTTCAGCCACCATTGAGAAAGAAAAAAATATACAAAATATTATAGTACAACAAAGAAAAAAAATCTCTGGTTTCAGTCCTTTGCTAAACCCTATGCATTTCTTTTATATACACATCTATATCTGTTTCAGTTCGTCCAAAATATGATTTACCAACCTAGAAAAGGAAAAAAAAAGAAACTAATTATTATCATTCTATAAACTATAATCTAATTCAACAAAACAAAGCAAGCAGTTTCAAAGGCAATTTACTGAAGAAATAAAGCAGAGGGGAAGATTCAAATCTGCAGTTTCAAAATTAATTAAGTCTCTGTTCAAACCTTTGTCAATGGAGTGAATTTCTGTTTAAATCAAATTTCTTGTTGTTGTATGCATGCCTGGATAATGTTGAGAACCTTAACCTATGAACAAGCTAGTGTATGTGCCTGGGAATGTTTATATTCAGGATTTCATC
Organism: Allium cepa; assembly: GCA_030765085.1. Lineage (NCBI taxonomy): Eukaryota > Viridiplantae > Streptophyta > Magnoliopsida > Asparagales > Amaryllidaceae > Allium > Allium cepa. The sequence goes on from CM060943.1 coordinate 874,422,695, forward strand.
TTTGTGTTCTTTTTCTTCTTCTCTCTGGTTTACAGTGTAAATCAATGGCAACTTAAATCATTTACATATTTTTTTCTTTCTGTTTCTTCTGGAATGGGATTGAAAACAAACCAAAGTGTTGTTTTAAATAATGTAGTGTGTTTAATAATCAATCAGGGCCAAACAATGTTTTTTTGAAACCTGTTAAACTCAACCATTATTCAAATCAAGTAAAAATTCGAATATTATAATTTATTTTTTGATTTTATATCTGGAATAAACATACAAAAGTAAGATTTTTAAAATAAGAATGATGATTTTTAGATAAGTTTATAAGGTGCAGTTTGTAAATGAACTAAAAATGCATTTTTATCAATTTCTATTGTTCTAACAAATCTTAGATGCTGGAATTTGTTGAAAAGCTAGTGTGATGATTCACGAATACAGGAAAAATGTCAGAAAATTTTTCTATCATGTAGATTGGTGGGACGAGGTTGATTTAGGGTTTCTTTCAAGTTTCTGGATACGTTAGTAACGAGACGAGTTCGTCTTCTCCGATGCATCGATCTACGAGAGGCTCTGGGAAAAGGTCGAACGTGGTGTTGTGATGAAGTGGACGAAATCGGAATTTCTCCGATGGTCTGAGGAACGCTGACGAGGGGATTTTGTAAGGGTGTTCGAAATTCTAGGTTTTGATCGAGACACTCAATTTCGATTTAGAATGGATGTTGTCAAATCGAGGCTGGATTTGGAGTGTAAGGCAAATTCGCGACTTGCTGAGGTAGGTGGTGTTCGCCGGAGTCACGGCGAGGCATCGTGCACGTGTACGGCGTGTCATCGTGTTGGTGGATGGATTAGCTCGAGTCGTTGCTCGAGAGGGCTGGGGGGTTCACTTCGAGTTGGAACACGAGCGCATGGGTTTATCTACCTGCGTTAGTTTGAACTTGAGCTTAAATTTAAACTTAACTGAAAAAAGAAACAAAGGAGAAAGTAGCGTGGAAGAAGAAGAAGGATGTAGGAGATTGACGCGGGAAAGTTGTTGGGAAAACTCGAGCCCTACTTGAGTCAATCTCGTGTTAACTCGGGTGTGCTTTTGTATTGGGTTCAGCCCAAACCAAATTTTCAAGTCATCAATGTTATTTTAATTTTGGCATTCACAAAGCAACCAATGTTGATTTTGTTAAGTTAAAAACTTATTTTAAGTTAAATTATTTAACAATGTTTTAGAATTTTGTTAATTCTTGGATTAAGTAATGAAAGTTTAAAATAAAATTTAATTAACCCTTTAATTAAACGATTAAATTTAAAACAAGAATTGAAATTAATTTACATTAAATTTCAATGTAACGATTAATTAATTTTTTTTAGTGTAAAGCAGGTTTTCAAATGATAATTAAAGTAGATAATTTGTATTAATAAATGGTTTTAAAGAAATTAAGAATGATATAAAATTTGAAATTAAAAATTGATTGATAAACAATTAAGTGTTTAAATTAATTTGTAAATTAAGAATTTGTTGTTCAGATAAATTAAAGTCGACAAATCAAATTTAGCGGTTAATTTAAAATAATTAATTTTGAAACAATAAAATGAGTTAAGCAAGGCTTAAATTATTTATCCAAATTCTTATCATTGATTTAAAAATAATTTTGTGGTAAATTTATTTAGACCACATTAGAAAATAAATTAACAATTGTTATGCACTAGATTGATATTTTTGTGGTGACTGTGATACTGTGTGATGCACTATGACTGTGATTGTTCTGTATTAATGTGAAAACCTTGTTGCCCGTAAAACGGCATTTAAACCTCATTGCGACAGGTAGTCGGGTTTCAGTTTATTATCCGAAACCCACATCGAACTCTGAATATGAACCTTTGTCATTGATATATCCACGTGTTTTAAAATTGACGCTCACTATTCGTTTTAGCCGGAGGAGGACCTTTGTGTCATATAAACCATTCTGAATGAGTGATATGACATTATGGATAGCATTTGAAGACCGGTGGTGAAGACCGGGTGTCTTCGAGAACGATAGGATAACCTATCGATTGTCTCTGCACTGAGTTGCTCTAGTATAGAGATTCCCTAAGTGATGGGAAGTCCGATCGGCACTGTGGATACCCGGATTTGCAAGGGCTTCTTCCTTTATTGGACGAAGTGCCTTCGGTTCTGTTCAAACCCAGAACAGACTTGTATGGATTGTGTGTCTGACACTACACTTTGAGATATAAAGCAGATTTCTTTCAAATACATATCTGTGGTGGCGGAGAATTTATTCTCTTAGCTTAACACCCTTCTCTAAGACGCACGAGCTCAGAGGTTATGTAATTGAAGGTTATCAGCGATATACTCCCAATTTGGTAGTGTGGCATGCTAAGTGTTGCTGTGTGTTGATGATCATTGGTTGATCATTTTTGATCAAAGCTAGGCTTTTGTGTAAAGCATAGCTTTGTGGACGAGACCTCATCGGACCTCACAACCCGGAAATGGTCGAAACAGGGATGATACGGCAAGGTTATGAGGGTCGCGCCCTTTAGGGTATGTCATTTCCTTCTGGAAAAAGATGTTGTCATGGTATGAAGCTCAGATATTTACCTGTGTGGTAGCTCCAATCTCATTTACTGTATGGTTGTTGCTTTGTGATAGAGGGCCCTCGGATAAAGGTCCCAAAGGACCAGGGAGTGGCATACTCGTGTAGTAGTTACCTAGTTACAGAGGTAACCCGGCCTTGTGTTGGCAGAGAGCTGATTAAGTTCTCGGGACGTCCCGCTAGAGGCGTACCCATGTGGCAGTAGGAAGTTCCTTAGCCTGACCATTTGTTGGAAATCCAAAGAAACAATACGAGCCCAGTACGATTTTAGTTGTAGAACCTACCATTTAACATGGCACCTATAATAGGCATAGTATAATGGTACCTATGCTGGCTAAGATTAATATTCTATTTTCGAAATTATTTTCTACACTATGCACTAGTAATAATATCAAATAAATTTTCTCATACTTAGCATATTTGACTATCATAAGATGAAATCTCCTCCAATTCTGCGATTGCATTGTGTGTGTGGCGGGAGGTCTTATGGTAGTCTCATTTTTTTCAAAAGAATATCGACTTTTCTTTTATAAATCTGTTTTTATTTAGAAGCAACTATTTTTGTTTACTCGTACCAGTCCCATGACTGACCTGGAGTTTATTGTTTCTTTTCTAAACTCTGGTTGCCCAAAATTTCTACACGGGCAGCCTAGTAGCAGGTTTCCGTATTTTCGAGTTAGCAGCATTTTAGCACTCCTGCTTTGGAGATAGCAAAGAAGCTTTTTGGGAGATCTCAAGTGTTTAGCTTATAGGAGTCCGTAATCACTTCTTTCATTGAAGACTTTTGGATATATGATCATCGATGTAATATTATGATGTTATTTGGAGTCGTTGCATATGTATTAAATACTCTGATGTATTTTTTTGGTATTCTGATGTTGTACCTGTGTTGTATGCATGATATTCATTTTGTTCCGCTGTTTTATATTCATCTGTGTTGTTACAAGCTCCGACGATACGAATTTGATGTTTGTTGTCAGACATCGAGTTTGGGTCGTCACATGAAGACTGTAGGTCATGGCTACAGCAACACAACGACAATGGCAACGTGCAACTGCAAACAATTACATGAAATCTCAAGCCAAGGCCGAAGCCAATAGCACAATGAATTCAAGAATCAAAATTCAATTTTGACCTAGTCAAAAATCAAGCGCATGAACAAATTGAAGAAGTCAATACCAGCAAACTAAAACCGTGTCAACAAAGTAACATGAAAAGAACGAACCGACAAATCAGTAAAATCATCAACGTTCAACAAAAATCGAATGGACGAAGCACAATTTTGAAACATATACATATATATGAACGAACATCAAAGGGATTCGAACCCTAAAAAACCCCAATTCATAAAATCACTAGAATTCAAATTAGATGTGAGTGAAGAGAAGATCACTCACCTTTTGTTTCGAAGAACCCCTAATACATCAGTTCAGTGTCGAGGCCGGTTCACGCAACCTCGAACTCGCTTTGGATGAAGCTGACACAAACGAATCAATTGGAGAAGCAATCGAAGCACCCACTTCAATTTAAGTGGCGACTTCGAAATTTCCCAAAACCCTAATTTCTGAAGAAAGAACGAGCGCAGCCACCATTTTTTATTCGTTTGTGTTTAGGGTTGCGAAAAATAGATGAATAATGGGGGCGGGTTTGCCTTTGATAGTTATCACGACATAAAACAAACAAATGAAAATGTGGGCTATAATTTCAATTTTAAAGTCCACATAACTCTTAACCATTATTAAAAGAATTTCAACTGATTAAAATTCCAATAGCAATTAACAACCAATTTTATTGTCATTTGACGATAATTAATTAGTGCGAAACCCCGGGTTGTTACAACTTAAGTTATATTCCATTTGAAACATCATTTGTTTAACTTAACTTAAATTTTCAAATCCATATTAAATAATCAACTATCTAATTCAATTTATTTAACTTCCTTCATTTAAATTTTCACATCATATATTTACTATGCTAACCCAAATCCTTTAACTTTACCAAAGCTAAATTTATTATTTCATGTTATAAGTTCAAAACCCGTTTCACTTATTTTCAACAATTACAACTTGGATTTTTAATTTCAAATTTGTTCATCACAACCAAACTTCAATTTTTTTATTTACTATGATAGCAAATCCATCACACAGAAACTTGAAAATGATATTGATGATGCTGCAGTCATCGCCCTTATTATTTACCAGCAATAGTAGTGAATTCAGTGGTTAAATATTCTTTCAAAATTTTCCTTTTATTCATAAGTCACATTTATAAGTCTTTTCTTATATAATTTCACTATTTAACTTTTAATTTTAGAAAATAATTTCCAAAATAAACATGATTCAACATTTTCAATTCATAGTTCAAATTCATTTTTATTTACAACTCATATTTATAAATATATTCATATAGTTTCACTTACTATATATAAGATTATTTCACAATTGTAAATCACATTAATTATAATCCCATCTTACTAATTCATTTGCTTATACAATTTATTCTTTTAATTAACTTATATATATTCTTACATTTTCAATAACCAAACAATCAATTTGTATACCCTTCAATAATTTCTGAAAAATTTATTCCTTTATATATAAAATATAATCAAGGTAAAATTATTTCATTTACCCAATTTAAAATGATACTATGTCGGTTTATCTCGTTTAAGAGTTTAGAAACCCCTACCGACGACAGTTAGTTAGACTGTATCGACCAGAATTTATAAACAATCAACCGATAAGTCAACACAATACAAAACAATTTCATATTCACTAACAAATACGCGCTCGTATCTATGATTACACTCACACTCATTCTAGAGTACTACTGACTCTATCTCTAATGAGTAACACCAACAGAGCCAAGGTTGTCGCTTAACCATATACTCTGATACCAAATGTAACAACTAGGAAATTTTCGACTCACGAAAGTCGATATTAATACGTCCACTGTATCAACTGCCGAGCAATCGAAGGCCGGAAAACCATACCGTTAGGGTTAAAAAAGAGGTAGAAGATAGAAGAAGAAAGAAAAAGCAACATAAACAACATCAGAACCTCACAATCGCAGCGGAACAACATATAATAGATAAATGAATATCTTCAAAACAAAGAATTATATCAGTTATTACATTACATCACATCACATTACATTATCAGAATTTACAACAACAAATAGCGGAAAAGAAATACTATATACTAGTTGATACGCCATGCCATCCAGCTTGCCTCTAAATCTCTACAACTGCTCCTGAATTTCAGAATGACCTGATAACCTGACTCTAGACTGGCCGCGTGGAAAATGATGGGCACCCAGAGTTTAGGAAGAGAACAATAAACTCCAGGTCAGTCATGGGACTGGTGTGAGAACTTAAACAGTTTATCTTTTAAAAACAAACAAACAAATTAATTTTAAATCAGATTCGCAATGCTTTTAGAAAATGAGACTACCATAAGGCCTCCCGCACACACACACAATGCAAATGCAGAATCGGAGGAGATTTCTCCTTATGATAGTCAAACATGCTTGATACGCAAATTTTCTTTGATATTATTACTATAAGTGCAAGGTGTAGGAAAACATTTCGAAAGTATGATATAAATCTTAGCCAGCGTAGACATTTCGTACTTATGCCTACTATAGCTACCATGTTCAATAGCAGGTTACCGCCACATTCCATGGTAGGTTATACGACTAAACCCGTACAAGGTTCGTATTGTTTCTTTGGATTTCCAACTAATGGTCAGGCCAAGGAACTTCCCATTGCCACATGGAAACGCCTCTGGAAAGACGCCCCAAGAACCTAACCGTATCTCTGCCAACACAAGGCTGGGTTACCCCTAGCTGGGTAACAACTGACACGAATATGCCATTCCCCGGTCGTAACCGACCTAAATCCCGGGATCACCAACAACCACAAAATAATAAGTTTGCAGCAACAACATAGGTCAAGTATTAGGGCTCCATACCATAATACCACCTCTATCCAGAAGGAAATGACATACACTAAGTGGGCGCTATCCCCTAATAACCTTGCCGCATCTTTCCTGTTTTGACCATTACCGAGGTGTGAGGTTCAACGAAGTCTCGTCCACAAAGCTACGTTTTTTCACAAAAGCCACGCTTGGATCAACAAATGCTCAGCAGCACTTAGCCTGCCACATTACCAAATTGGGAATATATCACTAGTAACCATCAACTACATAACCTCTGGGCTCGTACGTCTCTGAGAAGGGCGTTAAGCTAAGAGAATAAATTCTCCGCCGCCAATAGAAATATATTTGATAGAAACCAGCTTTACCTCTCAAACTGTAACATCAGACACACATCCATACAAGTCCGTTCTGGGATCAAACGGAACCGAAGGCACTTCCAAAGAAGTCCTTGCAAATCCAGATATTCACTAATCACGTCCGGAATTCCTATCACAAAGGGTGATAAAATCTCTATATCGGAGATCAACCGATGCAGAGATATTCGACGGTAATCCTTCCGTTTTCGAAAATACCCAGTCTTCAACACCGGTCTTCAAATGATATCCATTACGACATATCACTATTCGGAATGGGATTTATGAGCCAAAGGTCCTCTCCCGGCTAAACCGAATAACGAGCGCCTATTTTTAAAATAAGTGTAACATTCAAATTCAAGCAAATCACAACAAATACCTATTTAAAGGTAAATATTGATAGTCGGTTATTTAACTATCAATAGACATGCACAACATCACCAGATTCTAAATAATTTCCCAAATAATTTATTTTCCAAAAATATCTTTACAAGAAAATCCGTAAATTTGTTTCCACACTTCAAAAATAAATCAATGTTTATTTTTAAACAAATTTCCCTTTCCTTTATAAATTCCATGGTGAATTTAAATTTCCAACCTGTTTCCTTGCATCCATAGATGTTAGCACAATACCAATCCTGTTTTAGGATGGAACATCGCGGTACATGGTTCACATAAAATATTATCCGCTATTATGCGGCGTAACAGGGTCTCATCCGCTATATAATGCGGGAAATCAACTCCAAGTACATATATAATACCATTTCCACTTCAAAGTGAAATATCGCGGTATATATGTTTAGTAAATAACCTCCGCTTAATATACGGCGTATAGGGTCTATTTCAATATAATAGATAATAGTTTATCATCCAAACATATAATCAAGCAATTTTAAATAAAGCTATTTAAAATTTAAATTGAAACAATTCGATTGAGTGAAGTTCGCACCTTGTTTCCAATAACAGTTTCAGTGTTTTATTTCGAATAAAATTAAACGTGCGTTTAATTTTACCTAAAAATTTCTCTAGCTCCAATCAATCCCACTCCAGCTCCATCGCGTAGTGTTCGTTAATACGAACCTAACGCAATTCGTTTCGTGCTAAACGGACCTCGTATGAAAAAGTTATCGCGTTACAAAGTTTATACGAATTTCCTAATATAATAATTTACAATTTTATTTTTAATTTTAACATAAATCTCAATCGGGCCGTTGATTTCTTGCTCTAATCATCAAGGCCATGAATTTGCTTTCATCCTTCATCAGTAAACCACGCAACCGAAACCCATAGGCACGCGACCATTCCATCAATGTCGCACCACCATACGATGACCAGAAGACGATCAAAAACCCTCGACGCGTGCGCCTACGCGAGACTCACCCACGACCCAAACACCTCAAAGCTCGGTCGCGCCCTTGCTGTGATTTTCGTGCACGAATGGCGAACGAACGCGGCCAATTTCCCGTTGATCCACCGCCGCGTTTTCGATCACAACCGTTGAACTTGTAGTTCACAACGTGCTCTACAACTTTCATTTAGGAAGTTGTCGAATTGATTGGTGGATTTGAAGAAAATGAGGGAGAAAAAGGATGAATTTTCAGCCATTAAAAATTATAACTGGCGGCTAGGGTTTTAAATTAGGGTTTGATGCAAAATAATGAAAATATGGGCCTTATATAGAAAATTCTCGCGATACTATTCACCCGAATTTTTTTCGAACTCCAAACGAAGCGTGCCTCCTGGCATATATAATGTTTTACCCCTATTCCGAACGCAATGGAATATATATCGGGAGCCAATTCGATCAAATTTGGAAGACAAGTTTTTGAACCGACTATTTAAATTCAAAATTCACTCAAACCGATTCCAGTGCGTTTTAGCTTGCCCCGGACAAATCGTAAATCCGATTGACACAAAATTTGAAACCTTAGCATAACATAACATTACGGATCCAATGAAACTAGTTTCATTGAAATCCGAGACTGTTTGAAAAATGACTATTTTTACTCGTTAATTAAATATTAAAATATTCAATTTCCACAAATTAACTTTTAATTTAATTTTAAAAGTTCTATTACATCATTCTAACTCCAATATGATTTTATACATTTTATAAATCATTTTTAATCACATTAAACCCAATTTCCAATTATTTCTGTAATTTCAAATATTAAATTATCGATTTAATTATCCAATTAAATCTAGATATTCGAAATAAAATTTATTCGACTTACAAATTTTACTTATTAATATTCAAAATCAATTAAATATACGAATTTTAATTGACATAAATTCTGGGTCCTTACAGTGACTGAGTGAGGTACTAATTGGGAAGCGGGATTGATTTTGGAAGATAGAGCGAGAGAAATTCAGGATCGGAAGTTGAAGCGAGGTGTTAATTGGGAAGCGGGATCAATTTGGAAAGCTGAAGCGAGACAAATTCCTTCTCTGTAATTTTTTTGACCCTGGGCTGCGGCCCTGGCCAACCTAGGCCCAGATCCGCCCTTGTGCGCATGCAAGCAAGGAAACACATGCACACTAAAAAAATGATGCATAATCTACACTACACAGATTCATACATGAACCCAAACTGGACTACTCCCATTCCCACTGACGGTAAAACACTCACAAGGAATACACACACGCACACACTACAATACATGAAAACATACATGCATACATCCCTGTCCTCAATGGCAGCTGCCACAGATGGAAACACCACCATATAACAACAGCAATACACGCATATATACTAAAACATAAGGCTGTTATGCTAATAGTTACTGTTACCATTTTGTAAATACTGTTACCGTACCGGTTTTGCTGATAAACTAAAATTGTTTACCATTACCAATCGACTGGTATACCGATCAACTGGTAACCGTTACATTGGTAATGGTAAATTACCTTTTGCCTAGAAAAATAATAAGTTGATATATTTTTACACTGAACGATGCTTCATTATATATCTCATTGAATCACTTAATAAAGGACATAAAAAAGAAGTATTCATCATTTGAGTTAAATTGCTTAAATAAATTGAACTATTTTCTTTCTTTTAAATGTCCATAATACAACATCTTACATGAATATAAATGTATTATGAATGGGCTGGTAAAATACCATTTTCGTTGGTTTTAAAAAAATATTATTGATGTTTACCGTGGAAAATGGTAAATTTACCGTTACCATACCAATTATACTGGTATACCGACTTTACTTTAAAATGGTAATCAATTGACTGATAATGGTATGGTAAATTTACCATTACCATAAGATCCCTACTAAAACATACAAGCTACATCCCTGTCCACACTCATAGCTGCCATAGATGACAACAACATCGTATAACAGCAGCAAACACACACATATATACTATGATACATAAGCAACTTGACACAGCAATGCATATATTCCTTCACTATGTGCACACAGCAAGAAGAGTGCATTCAAACACCTAGAACAGAGATGTTCCAGGTTTTCTACCACCTATTTTGATCTTTCGACGTAAATACAGAGCACGCTAGGAATTTAATCCAATGTATTACAACCAAAATACATAGAAATGAGGATTATATAATTAACATAGAGGTGTGAAAGTGGAGTACTCACCTGAAGCTTGTGTTTACCTTTATCTTTCCATCTTCCTATACACGCACGCACGCACATAGCCGCAACACAAAATTGATTAGCCTCAATCTATAGATGCACTATGATATCAGGAATTGCATTTCAAGTTTGGTAAATTTTGGTAACTTAATTAATCTTTCTTAACTAAAGTGGAGAGAATTGGGCTTGATGCCTTTAGGAGGAAGATCAATAATGGTATCCTGAAATGAGTGTGTGTAGGTGAATTTTAAAGTGAAGAGAAAAGAAGTGTCTAGAGTAGAAGGTCTGGAGATTGAATTTGGGTAATGAAAGCTTGTACTTGGGTTACTTAAGTTTGGGCAATCAAATATAAATATATTTCTGATCTCTCTTCATTACAAAACTATATTCCTATTTGATCTAAATATGTAGAAGTTTATATAAAGAAAATTGTTTCTCTTCCCATCCATATTATATTTCAATTACATCATTTATAAAATATGATTTCCACATTTTTAGTCTATTTCAGTTTTAAATACCATACTTCCACGATCAAAACCTTTTTATTTAAATGATTTCAAAATCAATTTGTAAATAAATATCCAAATTCTAATTTAATTAACTAGATTACTATTATTAACTTATATTAATTATTATTTAAAAATAGGGTTGTTACAACACTTTATGGTGGGCGCCATATGGAATTCGACAAGTCGTGCATAACTAGAATCTCCTATTATTACCAAGGTGTGCATAGTCATAGGCTAAACATGTAGGAATCAAGGAATGTGTGGCGAAGGCATCCACAATAGTAGGGCTGCATGGATGGGCAGTTGGGCCTACAGGAAGATCACTATAGTGATATTATTAATACTTCGGGTTGAATGACAAATGGCATATGATACATTTACTATTGAGAAGTTGACATGAATGCTTAGGTAGGCTATAAACTATCGAGGTAGCATGATCAGCTGGTGTCTAGAAATTGTTGTGTCCTCTCAGTGTGTAAGTACAATATATGTATTTTTCCATTAAGAATGTTAACTCAACGTTGGTTAGAAGATTATTTATCGAGGCATAAACTAGGAATTGACTTAGAAGTATTAGTTGATGAATGTTTAACCCTTAGTTGAAAGTCTTTGTACACTTTTTATGGGTATAAGTGTAACTAGATTTATACGATTGCACAGTAACCAATCCTTTATAAATACTACACAACGCAAATAGACACCTAAGTTGTGTAGATTATAAATTTCAGCTTGATCCGTGCACATCTTCACCTATAAATATAACAGGCACGACGTCAAAAAAAGGTTCTTCTGTCTGCTTCTCTTTATCTTCAATTTAGGCTACACTCTGCCAACTTTATTCTTAGATTTTGGATTGTAACTATAAATAAACTACAGTATAATAAAATGGATTATTTTGGAGTGGACATTAAGTAGAGTCAGTCGAACCACTATAAATCTTGTCTCTTTTTACAAGCTTTCATTTTTAATTTGTTTTTTCTTCATATTACATTCTCTATATTAGATACTATCTGAGGTCTGTGGCTGGATATTGGTGCTTTTAGACAACTGGATATTGGTGGCCAATTTTTACCGTCGATAGATAGTGCTATATCTGCATCTGTATCCACGGATACAGATGGATATCGGATAATTATTCTACCTACTTTCGATCGGCAAATCGAGAAATATAAAGTAAATTTTGGTTTAGCATAATTTTTTAAATCCCATTGGTTATAAAAGTGTGAAAAAGAAACAAATAAGATAATAATAAATAGTTTTGAGCAACTAATATGCACTAAATGCATATAATATAAACTATTAACTTAGTAAAAAAATAAACACATCTTTCATTATATTAAAATACACAAAATAGGAACAATAATCTTGATAATAACCGAACAGATAATTTTCGGATGCGAATACCTTCATATCGCATCCGTATCTGTTTTTGTCGAATATTGGATGTTTATCCCTTTTTGGACGGATTTCGGATTTTTTGGATAACCATTGACAGACCTACATGTGAATTACTTGAAGTATGTGTTTTGGGTTCGACGCTTACTTTGCAAAGCTTCGTTCTCTAACTCGTATAAAAAATATGCATTCTAGGTTCGAAGAATGCTTCCCAAAGCTTGGTACTTTTATGTCTTATGAAATAAAGTCTGCATTCTAAATTCAACTGATTTCTAGTGTTAGTTTTCCCATTAATGTGGATTGAAACTATTCTAATTGTTTATATTTGCATTTTGTTTGCTAAATTTTGTTTTAAATATTTTATTTAGTTAGCAGAGACATGTTTATGAGGGGTTAATTTTATAGAACTTAAATTCTATGTACATTACATAAAATAGGTAAGTAAAGGCTTACTGCACGAAGACAAGGTTTTTATCATTCCATGAAATGGGTAATATGTAAAAACCTGTTATGTGCATGGGAACGCATGGGTTTAGTTTTTTATTCCTTAAAAATTTATATTCTACGTATGCTTTTTAAGTGCACGAGACATTATAAATAGCGACGTAGACTGCAGACGAGAAAACGATATGTCGGGAATCCCGACGTTGCATCGATGAAATGATGACCATCATTTCATTTTAATGTTCGTCAAATAAATTGATAAAAACGCCGAGAAACCTATCGATGCATTGATCCATTTCATGATGTTCTTTGGAAGTAGAAAAAATGAAGTGTAAATTATTTTGCTAGGGAGGACATCTATGTCATTTTGATAATTAAAGGAACCGGATGTCCATGCAGTGGGTTATATCGATGAATGTCTAATAAAATTCCATTTTAGATCTTATCGGACCTATGAAGTCAAAATTAATTTGGATCCAGTCTAAACAGAAAACTTGGAATAAGTCCCCTCGACTTCATCCTCCGTTTCTCAAGTACAATAATCTCAATCCTCACTCTATATCGAACATAAATAAGCCTTATTTCCTTATTCTGAAGCTTTTTCCTATCCTGGTGAACAATTGGAATAGGCCTTCTCCCATATCATCCATTACTCTCGAAATAGAAACTTCTCTAGGGTCTCGAACACCATAGATGCGATACATGAAACACATTATGGCGCATAGCAAAAGCAAGCTACTTTGTCGATTCTCTCAAATATTGAAAACGAGATGCCATATCTTGGCCCCAACTCTTCGACTTTTCCAAACCTCGTAGTCTCTCTCATTGGCGAAGCTTTAACAAATACATGATCTCCTAGATCAATTTATAAGTCTTTTCACCTTCTATTGGTGTAGCACTTTTTCCTGGATTGAGCATCCTTCTTCCTTTGATGAATTAGCTCAACCTTCTCTAAAGCTTCTCTTCTAAGATCCGAATCCAAAATAGGTCTGTCTTCGTTCTCACATCAAATCACTACAAACTTCCAAGGTCTTCCATGCAATGCTTCAAAAGGTGTTGCTGTATGATAATTCCGCTAAATGCAATGATCTTGGAATTTTATGAAGCCTCACCATGATCTTAGCATATATTTTGGCCAATATGGCTGCCATTCTTGTGGATTATGCTGGAATGAAACGGGAACTCATAATTCACCTATTAACTATAACCCATATGCTTTTGTTTCGGATCTCGTTCTAGGAAAACCATATACAAAGTCTATCAAAACCGAATCTCGGTTCCATATTGGAGTTTCTAAAGGCTGTAAAAGTACAGTTGGCTTTCGATGTTCGTCCTTAACCTATTGGCATGTGCAACATCTCTTTACACATTCCCTAACATCTCCCTTTAGTCCTTAACCTATGCTGTAATTTATTATATTAAATGCCTATCTGACTTTATATTGTACTTTGGAAATATTATATATGAACTAAGTGTTTTTGAAGACTGTTATTTAGACATGTCTATTTTCAGTACTTATATTTGTAATTCCTTATGTTGTGAGATTTGAAAGTGTAGAATGTTTTAGAAATTATCTTAGTCTTTATAATGTCTTATAAACCAATAGCTCGTACTTCTTGGAATGACACAGGACTGAAAATCACCCTAGGCTTGGTTTTGGTGTGCCCGAAGGTGCGAGTTGTTACAAGTATTAAGGAAACTTCTTTTCGCACATCCAATGGACTCTACGAGTGGTTAGTCATGCCATTCAGATAGGAAAAATGCACATTCATAGTTTTTGACCTTATGAGTCGAGTCTTTAGAGGATTGTTAAATAAGTTCGTGGTGGTATTCATTGATGACATACTTGTCTAATTGAAAAGCGAGGAAGAGCACAAGTTGCATTTAGGAGAAGGGTTGAACACACTCCGTTGGCATAAGTTAAAGGTGAAATTTTCCAAATGTCATTTTTGGCATAAGGAGATTTGCTTTCTCGGACACATTGTCTCCAAACATGTACAATCTATATATCATAGTAAAGTTGCTGCTGCACATGATTAGAATGTACCAAAGAATAACGTGGTGGTAAGGAATTTTCTTTGTTTGGTTTGTACTATATATAGTTCATTAAGGACTTTGCTAAAATTTATACACCATCGACATGCCTCACTTAGAAGAATCTATTTTCTTATAGAACTCAGAACGTGAGGATGCATTTATTGAGCTGGAGTAATTTTTGACTAGTGCAACAATTTTGTACTCCCTGATGGTTTAAAGGCGTTCGCAGTATATATTGATGCATGTGTTATAGGTCTTGGCATTGCGTTGGTCCAGGAGGGTAGAGTTTGTTATGTCAATAGACAACTGAAAGTTCTCCAGAGTAACTATCCAACCTAAGATCTTGAGTTGGCAGTACTATCTTCGCCATTGGGTCACGGAGGCATTATGTTTTGGGGAAGCGTTTGAGCTATTTACGGATCATAAAATTCTAAAGTTTTGTTCTCCCAAAAAGGTATGGAGTTGAGGCAGTAGAGGTGGATGGAGTTCTTAGCATTATATGATTTTAGTATCTCATATACTCTAGGTGAAGGCAATGTTGTAGCTGATGCCTTCAGCAAAAAGTATATGATTCAAAGTCCTACGTTTCATGAATGGATGCACTTGTAGTTCATTTCTACATTTGATTTCTGACTTTCGTTAGACATTACGCCAGAACTATTGGCAGCTTTAGATGTTAAGCCTTTACTTATGGACTATGTTGGTTCCAGTCAGAACAAGATATGAGGTAACTGGATATTTTAGAAGTTTAATAATGGAGAGCATTCGATTTATTTGGACCGTTGTTCGATTCGAGAGGTTGGATATGAAGAAAAGGAAGGTTATTTGTTTCTCTTATTATGGAATAACTAACATGGTACTAGCAGATTCCCAAAGTTCTTGGATGACCATTCATATCGGTGGTGACAAGATGTATCATGATATGAAGAAATTATATTACTAGCCTTGAATGAAAAGATATGTAGCAGAGTTTGTTTCCAAGTGTATGACTTGTCAAAAAGTAAATGTAGAGCAGAAGAAGCCCGATGGATTATTACAACCTTTGGATATTTCGTAATGCAAATGGAAGAGCGTCTCTATGGATTTTATTGATGGACTACCTACGAGAAAAATAGGAAATGTGAGTGTTTGGGTCATCATCGATCAATCAACCAAATTTATCTCGGTTAGGAGTATGTGGACAATGCATATTTTGCTACCTCATATGTAAGGGAGGCGGTTCGACTACATGGAGTTCCTTCTAATATTGTCCATGATCGAGATCCACTTTTCACGAACGATTTTTAAAGTAGTCTCTAGAAGGCCTTGGGCACTGAACTAAATCTGAGCACCACCTTTCAAGCATAGATAGATGGACATACTGAGAGGATGAATCAGGTATTGATGTATTTACTATGGATTTGTATTTTGGATTTTGGAGGTTCTTGGGAGGATCACTTGTGGGTAGTAGTGTCCATATATACCCACAACTATTAGGCAAGTATTGTAATGGCACCAGTCAAGGCTTTATAAGGAAGGCCATGTAAATCTCCATCTTGTTAGTGAGACACTATAGATAAAATCATCCTTGGGATAGACATGATTATAGAGACTTTGAAGAAAGTAGAGATTATCCGTTGAAGAATGTAAACTGCACTAGATAAGAAGAAATCATATGTTGATAGGAGATACACGGAGCTACAGTTCATAGGAGATACACGGTCATTGTGAAGGTCTCATTGCTTAGACATGTCATGGGGTTTGTTAATTTGGAAAACTTAGAATTAAGGTTGATAGGGCCTTTTTTTAATCGTGGAGAGATAGAAAAGTTAGCTTATAAAGTGGAGCTTCAAAAATGTTGGTGGGAGTTCACAATGTTTTATATATTTCACACTTGTGGAACTATTTACATGATTCGGCTAGCGTTGTTGAACCGAGTAAGTTGCAGGAAGTTAAAGTAGAAAGAGAGTCATTTTTCTTCGTGTACATACTTATATTATTGAGCATGAGGCAAAGTGACTCTGTAACAAAGTAACTAGACTGGTTAAAGTCCAGTGGGGAGACGATCCAGCTGATAGTACTTGGGAACTCGAGGAGAAAATCCAAGCCACCCATCCAAAGCTCTTTTCTAGTGTATATATATATATATATATATATATATATTTAAATTAGTACAATTAATTAAGACATAGTATTTAGCTTAGTATAATCCATAAGCAAGAATGTTTGGATTCTAGACATGGTCACGGATGTATCATTAGGATACATTTTGGATGATGGTTGCTAATGAATGTATTTTATTTATTAGTATTGCACATATGGGCGGATATCTTCATGTTGGCCTACGGTACACATCATCTTATTATTTTATTATATGAGTTATATGCATAATGAATGTTGCATTTTTCATAAGTATTGAACTGTTGGTCATTCATATAGACCTATAAGTATATTTATATAGGATGCCGCATACATTTAGGTATATTAAATAGGCACTAGCATTTCAAGAAGTCGACTAGCTCAGAAGATCACCTATCTTTGCACTGCCTATCTATTTCATATGCATTCCATACCTATATGTACTTGCTGTGTTAGAAATTTTGAAACTAAGGACAATATTTACAAGTTGTTGATGGTTAAACATATGGTTGTTGATATTGGTTTTTATGAGAGAGTTGCGTTTTTCCGTCCTTGGAAATTATGAGGACGAAATCCCTTTAAAAGGAAAAATGTAATATCCCGAAAATTTTAATAATAAATTAAAATATTAATAAGGATAAAAATGTAATTTTATATAAAAGGACAAAATAGTAAAATTTCACATTATATGAATTAGGCCACGGGACCTATTCCATTGCGTCAAGGAATTCCTTTATAGTTAAAAGAACAGATATAACTTATTATATTTGACAAAAACAGGTCAGAACTATAACCAATGACATTTTTGTAATTATTAAAAAAAATTATTAACCTAGAAGCCATAGTTTTCAATTATAAATACAAGGCTAAGCCTCACTCCTCTTCATCCTAAAATTTAGCGCCACTCCCTAATTTCATAAATTTCTTCTTTCTCTTCCTTAGAAACTTCTAAAAATCAAAACGATACTTCTATTCTCTTAAAATTTCTACGCCAAAAATAGAATAAGACATATTTAATATAAAAAAGAGGGAGAGAGAACCAAAATTAGAAGAGGAAGAGTGAAGGAAGAGCGAATCAATCAAGCTTGGAGGTCTAGAAAAGGAGATTCAAACAAAGTTAGAAGAAGGGAAGCATCCTAAAGGTGAGTCAATTGATTACGATGTTATGATGATTCATAAGTAATTACACTCCTTTATAATTCTAGCCGATTTAAAAGTATATAATTATTGAATCTAGAATAGTAGTTTTAACCTAGAATTTTGAATTACAATTTCATTTATAAATCAAAAATAATAATGATGATGGAAAATTGTCATGGCCCTTTTTTCGTACCCTTTGATTCGACAATAAACCACACATGTCCAACTCAAATTGAACGAAAAGGCGGAACATGAAGGCTAATAAAGAAAATAAGATAGAACATAATCTCACACGAACGGAATAACATAGAATATCGAACAATATCTTTACGGCGGAAAACTTTTAAATACATATATCAGAGTCTAACCTAAATTCAACTTGGATAGTTATAAACATCTGTCCTTACAATTGCTGACAAACATCAAACTAAAACTTAACAAAGCACAGCGGATAATAGAATGTGTCATACGTAGATGAATATCTCCCGCTTTCCTCTGGAAACTCCAACCGTCTTCGACTAAACCTGAAACTACTCAGATCTGACCCGAGTATTGAAAATACACGGATCAGGCTTGATAAACCAGCGTAAGAAACTCAAATATAAATGACAGCGTCATACATCAGCCTTTGGATAAAATCCTTTGAAAATAAAGAGTATCTCATAAGACCACGCCCACACATAAACACAGACAGGTTTTTACCTTATGATAACTAAAACACTTTCATATATCAAAACATTTGATATTATTTTTAATGACATCTCTTCGAAAACATTTGCAAATAAACTTATTAATCTTAGCCGAAATTGTTACATTGATTAAATTCCAGCATAATAGGTTTACAATCAAGTTCGCAGGTTCTTATTGGAGAATGGATTTCCATACAATGACCAGGTGAAGGGACTATCTTCCGGCAGTACATCTCTAGAGGAATGTACCAAGGACCATCACAAAAGATCCTCTACCATCACAAGACCGGCCTATCTCTGTAACTAGATAGTACCTTACATATCATCCTCCGGTGGCGAGGGGCCTCGTAGCATACAAACCACAATAATTAGATACACGACGTCATACAGTGTAAAGATATATCTAGAAGAGGATGATCATATCCTACTTAGGAATGACCCACTTAGCCTTGCTGCATCTAACCCTGTTTCGGTCATTTTCGGTTGATGAGGCTCGAGGAAACGATTACCTTTTCACATAACACATATCACATCTCTGAATGCCACATTGCCATTTTCGTTGACTACTAATCGCCTTCCACAAAAATACAACCCTTAAGCTCGTATGTCTCAAGGAGGGTGTTAAGCTAAGAGAAGTTGCCTTCTCTGCCACCACTGATGTACGTTTGTAAAAACCAATGTACATAATCTTTAGAAATGCAGTGTCAGACAAACATCCATACAAGTTGTCCAAGAACAGGACAAACCGAAGGCGCTCTCCTAATACCACTAGTAGCGAGTAGTCCTTGCAATCCGAGAAATCTTCATCACGAGGAGACCACTACTATCAACAACTCTATAATGGGAGCTACCCAGAGCATGCTCAACAAGCAATCTTCACGCCATAAAGATCCACGGTCTTCAATAATCATCATCTTCAAACATGTCTTCACATTCAAACCTATTCATTGGTTTGAAGTGGCTTTCGGATAGGAATTATCCAAATTCGACCCAGGTTCCTTCGAAGCCACTTATCGATTTAAAAGATGTTAAGTTCATATGTGGATATCAATCGTCAATCAATTACTTCATCTTTTATAAAATATTTTTCTTAGATATATTCTTTTCAATTTGTTCCATTTTCTTTTCAAGAGTACATCAAATCATTAAGCCTCATTTACCAAATCATTTGGTTTATTTAAACCTTTCTTAAATCCTGGAACAATTCCAATTCATTTTCAATTTTACTTAGGAAAACCTTTCCAAATCATTCATTAAATCTTAGTCAAAGATTTCTTATATTCAAGCTATAACTTTGAACTTAAGGAAAATATTCCCAAATCATTTATTAAATCTTAATAAAATATTTCTTTCTTAACTTCTAGCTTAGGGAAAATATTCTCTTTTTATTATATCACTTCCCAAAACATCCATTTAATTTAAAGGATTATTCACTGTCCAAATTCGCGAATATAATTCCATTAATAAAACTTTCACATTTAACTTATCAATTTAAATTGATTTCAGATTTACAAAACAGTGCTTATAAATTCCATTATATTTTATAAACTTCCATATACAAAATTTATTTACTAACAAATTCCATTTATATCTCATTTATAAGTCAAAATCCAATTATAATTTAATTACTTATAAAAATCTTATTCACAAATTCATTCCTTTCAAATCTTATTGTTTATAAAATCCATTATAAATTCTTTTCTAAATTTCAACTGCAAACCCATATATTGATTACAATCCCATTTCTAATATTTACAAAACATTTTTATAATTCCATTACTTCTATTTATAAAATATTAATTTTATAAATCTTATATATAGACCATTTATAATAAATTCAAAGAATTTATTTCTTTTTTTTATCTTAGAAAAAACTTAAATATGATCTTTTAGAGCATCCGGGCTTTCCTTTCGATATGTTCCACCCCTCGCCTAAGAAAAGAAAGCATAGGCTAGGTAAGCTCATGGCAATGGTTGCTCCATCCCTAACCTTAGTTAAACACCTTTTTTATCTTCCCAGATCTCACAAGCGGGACAAATGTACTAGTCGTTTCTGCATACTCAGTTTGTTATTACATTCAATCTTCTTCACTTATTGTTTAAGTGGTATATGCAATTCATCTTACCCATTTATTCAAACTCTCATTAAAACTTCCAAATAAACTTTAAATGACTTAATTATTATTTTAAAATCATTCACAAAATATATAGGAAAGAATTGTTAAGTTTAAAACTGCATTTCAAAAGTTATTTCAAACTCATACGAAAAGCGCTACGAAAAGTGTTGCAAATAGCGTTTTAAAAGCTATATTCTTCCAAACGACTTTTATATCATTTAGATATCCATATTTTCAAAATTAAAACCTTTTAAAACATTTTAATTTTTTTTACAATTTATTTTATATTTTTAAATTATTTAAAATATTAATTTTAAACTTTGGTCACTTTACTACAAAAAACGTGTTTTTTATGATTTTTTTTGGACATATCTAAAATGTACAAGATGAAACCTTGATTATCTTCATTTACTTCTTTAAACATATTCAAATGTTTATAAAACATTTCTAACTCATTTTAAAACTATTTCCAAAAGGTTTAAGCATTCTATATACACCATTTCATTTTCAAAAGGAAAGTGATTTCATTTGTGCATATCGATGTAGATCAATGTGACTTGGTAAAACAATTTAACAATCATATCAAACAATCAATACTTTATGATCAAAGCATATATAATCATTAATAGCAATCATAAAAAAACATCAAACATGTGTACATGTATAAATAGAGATGCTAAATAGAGTTTCTCACCATAAACCAAAGCGATTAACTTCCTACCAACATTCTAATCAACCAACACTTCACTAATTAATTTCTACTCCATTAAACACAATAAAAAACACTCTCTTCCTTCCAATAGCTTGGCCGAGGCTTGAGATGGAGGTTGGATGAAAATATAGAGAAGAAGAGGTAGAGCTTTGAACTTGAATTCTCAAAATTAGACCCGAAAAATAGGTCATTTTCTCTCTTATTTTTGACTCTCTTACTCTTAAAATTTGAAAAACTTATTAGATGAAAAGTTGTTGAGAATTATTTTTGCTTGAATTTAAAAAAATGAAATCCTTAATTTTGATTATTTTTGAGGAAGATATGATAGAATGAAGAAGAGGTATTGTCGGATTGAAAAAATGAAGCCCTAAAATGCACTTTAAAGAATTGAGTTTCAGATATAGCAATCATAAAAAATGGAAATAGTGATAAAAAGTAAAGTTGTAGGCACTTGAATTTTACATGGTCTCAGAAAAAGAATTTCTTAATTTGGTTTAGTCATTGTCAAGTTATGATAAAAAAAATGGCCTATTCTCTAACTTAAAAACAGGGCCAGAAAATGCATTGGAAAGAAGTGGATTTTTGACATGTTTAACTTTAGAACGAGACAAAGTTTTCAACATGAAAGTTGTAACCACTGGAATAATACATGATTTGAAAAAAAAAATTGTATTTTGGTTCTGTTTTTAAGAAGTTATGACCAAGAGAAAAAGAGGTATAATGTGGAGAAAATATGAGTTTGATTTGAAGAGAATGAACATTGATTTCTTTTGAACATTTTGTAAGTATTTTGACATTATCTCTTTCTAATTTTTTTCCTATGGCTTGGAAGCCATTAAAGAGAAGAGGAAGAAGATGAAGAAGCTTGAGAAATAAGAAAAGAAATGTGAGTGAAAGTGAAGAAGGAGGTGGGTATTTATAGAAAAAGAAAAAAGTGGTAATTTACCAAAATAACCTCTTACCAAATTACCAAACTAACCTTACTTCAACCTAAAACAAACTTCACTTTTTGAAAACTTAACATCATCCTTTCACTTCGTACTTTATATCTTAATCCCTTAAGAACTAAGCTAAGTAAAATAATAATTATGTTGGTTTTGATATGATATTGCTTTAATGTTTACTTTTTCTTACTTTTGTTAATTTTTACTTACTTCTACTAATGGCTTCTAGAAGTTTTCTAATCTTATGTAGTAAAAGTAAACATGCTTAGTTATTAAAATGTGTAATGTATATGTTTAACAAAGGCGCAACAACGTTGCGACAACTTTTAATCGACAAAACGTTTTACAGTCACATTTTGACGTTTTTGTTAAACTATTTATTCATGTAAACCAAACTTCAAAATAAATTTCTTATTATCTATAAATAATTAAAACAAGCATATTTAACTTATAATATAATATAAAACAATATCCAAATCTTCTTAGAAAAATACGACATCGATTTATTGATATGCGACGAAATTTGTCAATTTTTATAAAACTAGTTTTATATATTTATCAAACCATTATAAATTAAATTACTATTATTATCATATGAGTTTGATATCGATTATATATATTTATATATTTAAAAGGAATTATTTGTCCTTTAAAGAAATTTCATGAATATTTATCTTCTTTATTGTAATCCGACTTTTGTCAATTCTACAATGGAAATAAAAAATCTTAATTCAATATCAAAAATAAGTTTACCATTATTATTTATCATATAAAACTTGATTGTTTAAGTTAGAAAATTCTACAATTGAATATTTAAATTAAATATTCCATTTTTAAAGTGGTAAATTTACGGGTGGTTACATTCTCCTCTACTTAAAATAATTTCGCCCGAAATTACCCTAAACCTAAACCCACAATTTTTTTTACTAAATAATTATTTCACAGACTTAAACCCATAAGATGTACCCAAATCATCCGTATATAATATCTGATTTGATCTTCTATTCGAATCAATGACTTTATTTTCGAACTAGTATCAATCTCCCGATCCTCTAGTGCAGACTCTGATTAACCTTTGAAATTATATACACTTGGTTTCCTTGCATAGCTCTCAACTACGATAGAAAACTCGAGTATTAATCCACAGTACATCATCAATGCTCGCCGTCAAGAAATTGAGTGATAGATTCTTTTCCAGATCAGTGTAAACACTTCAAAGTTCCGTACTCGGATATTAGATCAAAATTTGTGTGACGAAATGATTTACATACAAATTATGTAGTTATTCTTATTGGTTTTTTCGCAGTCATACCAAATTCTCTTTATTCACATCCTTTATTTTTTTCATTCATTTTTTAGTATATTTTCTTTAATACTAATATTGTTTATGAATCATTTCGTAAAACTATTACTTAAGTTTATTATATCTTATGAACACAACTATGTAAATCCATCACTTTTAAAAACATAAGTCCAAATACTTAATTAATGGTAGAATTCATTAATAAAGCTTTTTCCATGTTATAATTACATTTTAAAGAGTCATGATTTTACTTATGTGTATAAATAGTTCATGACCTAAATCTAGTTTTGTATAATACGTTTTTACATCCTACAGTATATATGTATGTGTGTGTGTGTGTGTGTATCCCAAATTCCCAACCGATTTTATATCCAGGTGAATTACAGTTTGTGGTAGGTTGCTATCATTTCAAATTCATGTTACAAAATTTATTTTTGATTTAATGCTATTATAAATTTCTCCACTTTTAAATCTTTTTTTATTTATAATCACACTTATAAATTATAGTTATCCAATTTCATTTACTTAAAACATTTTGCAATAGTTTATCTTTTACCAGAATATTCCATAAATTCCTTAGGTTTGAGTTGGTGTGATTAAGAAATTTTCGACTGTCTAATATCGTCGAGAATCCCGCTTTATCTTATCAATTAGTGATTCCAATTTATCTTGGGTTTAAACACTTATAAATATTACTAATCAATTTATCAATTAATGATTCACATTATCTCTTTAACTTAAAAAAATTATATAGACCGACTAACTTTAAAACAATACCAAGGAACTGGGTACTACCAATAGTGTAACAACCCGCATATTTGTCGATTTTTATATTTAAATATTTTATTTAAATATTTTATCGATACTCGGAATTTAGTCCGAAAAGCTACTTTTTGCATACGGTCGAATTAGGACTCGGGACCACTCCCATTGAGTTTAAAATGCCGTTTGCGACCTTTTTGAGTATAAGCTTCGATATGTTTGGAGTAAGTTGATTTTTGCTACTTCTTACTTAGGGCTTTGGTTTGGGCTGAGCCCATTAACCCCACTTAACTCAGTTCCAACCCTCTCCTCTTCATTCACTTCTTTTCTATTTTCCTAATACTTAAGCTTTTATGTTAATGGAGAGTGGAAGAGGAAATTAAAACTCCAAGCCCTAGTTTTCTCTTGCAAATCAACTCTTGCTCCAAACTAATAGAAGAACCCATTAGTAAGCTTCTCTTCTTCTTCTCCAACTCTTTCTCTCTTTGATTTCAGAAAATTCCTAAACCTAATTTGGGAAATGTTTCTCTTTTTAGCTTAGAATCAAGCTTCTTGAGTTGGATTTGAAGAGTGGTTGATTCCCTTTGCTTTCAAGCTTCATCTTCATTTGTTTGGGTTCAAAGGTGAGATTTTTATCTCACATCTATGCTTATATTTATCTTCGATTGTTAGGTATGAATTCCTAACACTTATTCGTGTGCAATTGCTTTTGGTTTGGATTGATTTGGTGAATATTCCAATTTTTAGTGTTTCGAGTTCAAATCTTCAAAAATCATAGCCTTGTAGTTTGAACTTGTTTTTGGTGACGCATCGAAGAGCCTATTGGGCTGGGTTGCTGATTGGCGTAATCCCTTATTGCCCGAAGCTTCTCCGGTTGAGAATTGGAAGGGTTTCACCTTCCACTTTTAGGCAGAGAAAACTGCCTTAGCTCCAGTCAGTCGACTGGACATCCAAGTCCGTCGACTGGCTGAAGCTAAAATGCAGTTTGAAGGCTTCCTGCAGAGCCTAGGGGCTCTGTTTACTGCAGTCAGTCGACTGACCCACTGAGTTCAGTCGACTGACCAGTATCCCGCGGATTTTTGGGGACTGAGTTCAGTCGACTGAACTCAATAAGCCAGTCGACTGACCTGCACCTAGTTGTCTTCTATGCCTACTTGAGCCTATTTTTGCACGGTTTCCAAATTCCATCGAATCGTGTTATTTCCCACTTGTTGTTGCTACGACGTTAATGACTACTATTTTTGGAATTTTTGTGAATATCCATTTTGATGGATTCGGATCGATTTCTTTGGATTTTTATTCACATCTTCGTATGTGAATTTGAGTGATTGATTGTTTCTACAATCATTTTTGTGTTTTGTCACTTTAAAAATACAAAGGTTTCAATACTAGTAGTAAATGTCAAAACTCTTTCCTCAAAACGATTTCAACTCTATTTTCAATACCAAATTCGTTTATAAAACCGTCTTCCAATCTATTAGTATATACAAACCTTTACCTCACTCGTATGAGAAATCTAATTAAACGACTTAGTAAAACGAGTGGTATGAAACGCTTGCGTTTACTTCGTCGGTTAATTCTTGGACTTGTTCGATTGAATCTGTTGTGACAATTTCCTAGTGGAGATCTACAGTTTGTTTGTAAATATTTAAGTTAAGCAAGTGGTTATGGGACATGAAGCTAAACTCATATATTTACTAGCTTAGTGTAATTGACACTTCGTGATGATCAATGACGATCATTTTTTTTTATGATTTAGACTAGCAATGTGCGATGTCTCTTTGTCTACGAGGGAGACTAAACCCTGCTTCGTGGAGTTTCGACTCAAATTTGGTGGGGTAGCAACCCATGGTCTTCGGGCCGTCTGTGGAGCTTCGGCTCAATTCGTGATGGTTAGCAACCATGGAATTATCGTTCCGTTTGTGATACACGTGTAGGGAGTTTTTATGCTCCCGTCTGTGATAGGCCTCCCCCCCTTTGAGATTTCTGGATTTCTTGTGATGATTTCTAGAATTCGTACTTCACCAATTTTCGTGTTTTTCATTGATATGTTTTATCAATCTTGTGCATTGGTGAATTTGTGTGTCATCACCTTTATAGGTGAATTCGGATCTTTGAGAAGATTCTTGTGATATTGATTTATCAATTGTTGATTTTTTTCAATTTACGTACTTATCATAGTATGGCATTATGGTTATTATACGTTTAAGTCATATCTCTTATTCTATATCATTTCGTCTGATATTTATAGCTAGACTGATCCGTTTATTATTTTCTTATTAAATAATACTCGGGTCAGACCGAGATGTTTCAGGTGCTTCTGCTTGACTCCTCGTCAGAGATTATTATTCTTACTTTTGGCTAACTACTTAGATTAGTAGTTTATTTTGTTGTATACATTTGAGATGTAGACTCTATAATGTATACTTATTCTTTTGTGTATCTCTTGTAACTATCTTTTTGTGTTACCGTGGATCTTATAGACCGCTACTCTGATAAACACTTTTAAGTGTTGTATATTCATATCTATTTCCGCCTTTGTGATATGAATTATCTGTGACTGATTTATGTTATGCTTATTTCTATATTTGTTTCCGAAGATTATACATAGCCACTGTGTAGTAGCTTTGAGTTTGTATCGGTATGTCGGATTTCCTCTTGAGATGAAAAGTTGTATTTTTATCTGGCATATCGACACTCGCACAAAGCAATTATACAGATGGTCGCTCCTCAACAGCCTTATTCTCTGTGCTAGTTGACAGCATTACACCGTAGTGTTCTTGCCTAGCATGGGTATAGAGGTGGGGCGTCACAGCTTGGTATCAGAGCTTCACTTCGGAACAATGTAGAATAATCTAGCAAGGATCATGTCCTAAGTCTTTCTTAGGAGTGGTGCCTTAGGATTTATTCGAGTCTTCGTACCGTTCTATACTACTTTCTTTTATGATTCCTTGTTTTATCTATCAAGATTGCTTGATATTCATTTTGTGAATAACCTTTTTCTTCTTCTTTCTTTCTTTCTTAAAGAAGAAGAGATGGTTAGTTCTGGCAGTCCTAGCGCTGGTCAATCTAGTAGTCCTTCTCTGGATGGCGTATTCATGTCTGCCCAACAACTTTTGGATCTTGCTCAGAATCATAGGTTTATCTATGCTTTGAGAAAGAATCCCACAAAGGTCTTACCTCTGAAACTAGAAGTTCCTTTCGATCAACTTGTAGATATCACTCTACAAGAAGAAGAGGTCGGTAAAGGAAGTAACAGTGATGTTGGAGGTTCCAAAAAGAGCCTCATTTGCAACAAAAGGAGGTGTATTAAGTTCGAAGGCCTTAATCCCTACAAGAAAGGGAGGCAGGCAACTTCGGTAGCAAAGAATCCAATCCCTAATCATGGACAATGCTACAATTGTGGTTCTAAGGACCACTATGCGAAGGAGTGTCCGGAACCACTCTTTTGTCGTTATTGCAAAAATTCAAGTCATCATATTTCTGTCTGCCCCATAC
Organism: Allium cepa; assembly: GCA_030765085.1. Taxonomy (NCBI): domain Eukaryota; kingdom Viridiplantae; phylum Streptophyta; class Magnoliopsida; order Asparagales; family Amaryllidaceae; genus Allium; species Allium cepa. The sequence goes on from CM060943.1 coordinate 874,450,836, forward strand.
TTCTAAGCAAGAAGAAGGTGGAACCAGAAACTTCGGCAGCCAAGCCACCTACCCCAAGTCGTAAACGATGCTACAATTGTAGTTCCACAGACCATTATGTAATTAAGTACCCGAAACCCCTTTATTGCCTCTATTGCAAAGGCTCGGGTCATTACTTATCTACATGCCCTAAACTTCAAAGTATGAGAGAGGGAAAGCTAAAAGCTCCTAGCGAAACCTCTCTGGGTCAAGGTATTCTTATTTAACCCTTGATTTCATTTGTTTGCGATTATCCGATTCGAGTTCTTTTTGATATGGGTTCATCTCATCATTTTTATATCAAAAGAATTTGTTGATTCTTTTTCTTTAAAACATTTTGGGCTTGATGACTTCTTTAAGGGTTGCGAATCCGGATTGGTGGATCCGCAACACTCAATTTGCTTTCTATTGATGTCGAAATTATTTTATGTGATTTTTCTTTCCGAGCCGATATTTTTACTTTGGCTTTGGAATTGATTTGTGTGGAAGGATTGGCTTAATCATCATGAAGCCCATATCCTATTTTTCGAATGGACTATTCATTTTCGACATTTTTTATTTGTTAAGCAGATTTCTATTTTTCTTTGTGATTTCGTTTCCAATTTGATGGCATCATTTTAATTCTTTAATCCCACGTGATGAGTAACGTGTTATTTCTCTCATTTACATATTTTGAGAATTTTTCGAAATCTTTGAGCTTGTCTTAGAATTACCACCTAGGCAATCTTTTGTGTGGTGTTAAGGTCGTTTCAGTTTGACCTTGCCATCGGTTTTCATTAGCTACGAGTTGCGGAAGTTAGCATTCCACTTACCGCATTCCGCACTCGTTACGATTCTTATGAATGACTTATTATGTCATTCAATTTATCCAGTTTACTTCATCCATTTTAATCCCAATAATTTCATTCTTGTATTTATTGATTTTGGATGAAAATAGAAATTTAAAAATTTTGCAAACTTTTTCATAAGTTTTATTTATAAGTACAACTGGATTTTGATCTTAAAGGAGCAAAGAATATTCTCAAAATTTTTAAGAGATATTTTCATCATATAGAAGATGATTTTGTGATTGTATTGCCCATTGAGTGCTTTAAGAATTCTGGTCGATGCGCTTGATCAACGTTATCGATAGGAATTTCCTAAACGCTTTGATGAGACAATCAGACACGATATATTGACTTGAAAAATGCAAATTTTTCTTGAAAAATTATTACATAAAGATAAAGGTACTTTTGAAAGTTTTAGCTTTTCGGGAAAGAAGATTATTTAAAAAGAAATTCTTTCTTTTCGATACTTTTAGTCTTGTGATTCCCGAAGGAAACCAAGACTTTATCTTTTGAACCAATGCTAATCGTATTGGTTTGGATGCCGTTGTTTTGCAAAAAAGGAACGTGCTATCACTTGTGCTTCTAAATCATTAATGCCTATTGAGACTAGATATGCCACTCATGATCTAGTGCCCGTGGCTATTGATTTCGCTTTTAAAAATTTGGCATCATTATTTTTGGGAGAGAAATTTGTTCTTTATACCGATCATAAGTCTTTGAAGTATTTATTCTCTTAGAAGGAACTTAATTTGCGTCAATAGCATTGGCTCGAGTTCCTTGCACCTTATGATCTTGACATTCTTTATACTCCCGGAAAGGGAAATCGAGTTGCCGATGCACTTAGTCGCAGGCAACAAGCGGTTGTTTCAATGATGATATCCGAATGGAATGACCTCAGAATTTTATCCACTTGTGAGATTTAAGATCGTGTATCCGATTTATGTTCATCTCTTGTTTTATGTAGCCTTGAGGCTCATCCTTCTCTTTTAGACCGCATTCTTGAAGCTCAAAAGCTGGATCCCGAATTGGCTCTTCTTAGCCAAAGATTGAAGGATAGAATTGATACTGAAGGTTTGAAAGACTTTGATATTGATTCTCGTGGCGGTATTCGAAAGTTTGGTAGACATATCGTGCCAAATATTAGTGATCTTCGCAAAGATGTTTTAGAAGATTCACATCATTCTAAATTTACCATTCATCCCGGTAGTAGTAAAATGTACGCGGATATGAAGCGACTATATTATTGGGAGGGAATGAAACTTGACATCGCTAACTTCGTTAAGTGTTGCATGACTTGCCAACTCATTAAGGCCAAACACCAAAGGCCCGGTGGGTTATTGCAACCTTTAGAAATTCCAATTTGGAAGTGGGACCAAATTTCCATTGATTTTATAGATGGCCTTCCCCGTTCTCGTTTGGGTCATAATAGCTTATGGGTGATTGTTGATAGGCTTACTAAATCTGCCCATTTCATTCCCGTTCGGTCTAACCGAACTGTTGCTCTTTTGGCCAAGCTCTTTATCAAAGAGATTGTTAAATTGCATGGAGTTCCTACTTCTATTGTTAGTGATCGTGATCCATTGTTTACTAGTGGATTTTGGAAGAGTCTTCAAAAAGCTTTGGGAACGAAGCTTAATTTTAGCACCGCTTATCATCCTCAGCCCGATGGACAAACTAAGCGTGTGAATCAAACTCTTGAAGATCTTCTTCGTGCATGTGTGCTTGATTTCGGTGGAAGTTGGGAAGACCATATTTCTCTTGTTGAATTTTCCTATAATAATAGCTTCCAATCTAGCATTGGTATGGCACCTTTCGAGGCACTCTACGGAAGGCCATGCCGATCTCCTTCTTGTTGGCTTGAGGCCAGTGAGAAGGTGGTTTTAGGTCTAGATTTTATTCGTGATTCCACAGAAAAGATTGAGCTTATTCGTCATAGGATGAAAGAAGCCCAGAGTAGACAAAAATCCTATGCCGATAATCGAAGAAGGAAATTAGAATTTTCTGTTGGAGATCTTGTTTTTATTCGTGTTTCACCTATGAAAGGTGTTGTACATTTCAATCGCTCGGGAAAGTTAGCGCCTCGATATATTGGGCCATTTCCTATCACTAAACGTGTTGGTTCCATGGCTTATCGCCTTTTATTACCGGCTCAATTTTCTGCTATCCATGACGTGTTTCACGTTTCTCAACTTCGGAAATGTCTTCGAGATTCCGATTCTATTCTTGAGCCCGGTGTTGTAGAAGAGATTGAAGTTTCGCCTAATTTAACTTATGAGCAACATCCTATTCGTATCATTGTTTTGGAGGTCAAACGTCTTCGAAATAAAGATGTTTCGCTTGTGAAAGTTCAATGGTCTTCAAATCCTAAGGATTGTTCTTGGGAGTCTAGAGAGTTCATCGAGCGATCACATCCGGACTTACTTTCCCGTGCTCTTTGGGGTGAACTTCTTATTTCAAACTTCTTTTGTGTTGAATATGCTTTTATGGTTGTTACTATATATCTTCTTCTTAAATATTGCGAGGACGCAATTTCTTTAAGGAGGGGAGTCTGTAACAACCCGCATATTTGTCGATTTTTATATTTAAATATTTTATTTAAATATTTTATCAATACTCGAAATTTAGTCCGAAAAGCTACTTTTTGCATACGGTCGAATTAGGACTCTGGACCACTCCCATTGAGTTTAAAATGCCGTTTGCGACCTTTTTGAGTATAAGCTTCGATATGTTTGGAGTAAGTTGATTTTTGCTACTTCTTACTTAGGGCTTTGGTTTGGGCTGAGCCCATTAACCCCACTTAACTCAGTTCCAACCCTCTCCTCTTCATTCACTTCTTTTCTATTTTCCTAATACTCAAGCTTTTATGTTAATGGAGAGTGGAAGAGGAAATAAAAACTCCAAGCCCTAGTTTTCTCTTGCAAATCAACTCTTGCTCCAAACTAATAGAAGAACCCATTAGTAAGCTTCTCTTCTTCTTCTCCAACTCTTTCTCTCTTTGATTTCAGAAAATTCCTAAACCTAATTTGGGAAATGTTTCTCTTTTTAGCTTAGAATCAAGCTTCTTGAGTTGGATTTGAAGAGTGGTTGATTCCCTTTGCTTTCAAGCTTCATCTTCATTTGTTTTGGTTCAAAGGTGAGATTTTTATCTCTCATCTATGCTTATATTTATCTTCGATTGTTAGGTATGAATTCCTAACACTTATTCGTGTGCAATTGCTTTTGGTTTGGATTGATTTGGTGAATATTCCAATTTTTAGTGTTTCGAGTTCAAATCTTCAAAAATCATAGCCTTGTAGTTTGAACTTGTTTTTGGTGACGCATCGAAGAGCCTATTGGGCTGGGTTGCTGATTGGCGTAATCCCTTAGTGCCCGAAGCTTCTCCGGTTGCGAATTGGAAGGGTTTCACCTTCCACTTTTAGGCAGAGAAAACTGCCTTAGCTCCAGTCAGTCGACTGGACTTCCAAGTCAGTCGACTGGCTGAAGCTAAAATGCAGTTCGAAGGCTTCCTGCAGAGCCTAGGGGCTCTGTTTACTGCAGTCAGTCGACTGACCCACTGAGTTCAGTCGACTGACCAGTATCCCGCGGATTTTTGGGGTCTGAGTTCCGTCGACTGAACTCAATGAGCCAGTCGACTGACCTGCACCTAGTTGTCTTCAATGCCTACTTGAGCCTATTTTTGCACGGTTTCCAAATTCCATCGACTCGTGTTATTTCCCACTTGTTGTTGCTACGACGTTAATGACTACTATTTTTGGAATTTTTGTGAATATCCATTTTGATGGATTCGGATCGATTTCTTTGGATTTTTATTCACATCTTCGTATGTGAATTTGAGTGATTGATTGTTTCTACAATCATTTTTGTGTTTTGTCACTTTAAAAATACAAAGGTTTCAATACTAGTAGTAAATGTCAAAACTCTTTCCTCAAAACGATTTCAACTCTATTTTCAATACCAAATTCGTTTATAAAACCGTCTTCCAATCTATTAGTATATACAAACCTTTACCTCACTCGTATGAGAAATCTAATTAAACGACTTAGTAAAACGAGTGGTATGAAACGCTTGCGTTTACTTCGTCGGTTAATTCTTGGACTTGTTCGATTGAATCTGTTGTGACAATTTCCTAGTGGAGATCTACAGTTTGTTTGTAAATATTTAAGTTAAGCAAGTGGTTATGGGACATGAAGCTAAACTCATATATTTACTAGCTTAGTGTAATTGACACTTCGTGATGATCAATGACGATCATTTTTTTTTATGATTTAGACTAGCAATGTGCGATGTCTCTTTGTCTACGAGGGAGACTAAACCCTGCTTCGTGGAGTTTCGACTCAAATTTGGTGGGGTAGCAACCCATGGTCTTCGGGCCGTCTGTGGAGCTTCGGCTCAATTCGTGATGGTTAGCAACCATGGAATTATCGTTCCGTTTGTGATACACGTGTAGGGAGTTTTTATGCTCCCGTCTGTGATAGGCCTCCCCCCCTTTGAGATTTCTGGATTTCTTGTGATGATTTCTAGAATTCGTACTTCACCAATTTTCGTGTTTTTCATTGATATGTTTTATCAATCTTGTGCATTGGTGAATTTGTGTGTCATCACCTTTATAGGTGAATTCGGATCTTTGAGAAGATTCTTGTGATATTGATTTATCAATTGTTGATTTTTTTCAATTTACGTACTTATCATAGTATGGCATTATGGTTATTATACGTTTAAGTCATATCTCTTATTCTATATCATTTCGTCTGATATTTATAGCTAGACTGATCCGTTTATTATTTTCTTATTAAATAATACTCGGGTCAGACCGAGATGTTTCAGGTGCTTCTGCTTGACTCCTCGTCAGAGATTATTATTCTTACTTTTGGCTAACTACTTAGATTAGTAGTTTATTTTGTTGTATACATTTGAGATGTAGACTCTATAATGTATACTTATTCTTTTGTGTATCTCTTGTAACTATCTTTTTGTGTTACCGTGGATCTTATAGACCGCTACTCTGATAAACACTTTTAAGTGTTGTATATTCATATCTATTTCCGCCTTTGTGATATGAATTATCTGTGACTGATTTATGTTATGCTTATTTCTATATTTGTTTCCGAAGATTATACATAGCCACTGTGTAGTAGCTTTGAGTTTGTATCGGTATGTCGGATTTCCTCTTGAGATGAAAAGTTGTATTTTTATCTGGCATATCGACACTCGCACAAAGCAATTATACAGATGGTCGCTCCTCAACAGCCTTATTCTCCGTGCTAGTTGACAGCATTACACCGTAGTGTTCTTGCCTAGCATGGGTATAGAGGTGGGGCGTCACAGCTTGGTATCAGAGCTTCACTTCGGAACAATGTAGAATAATCTAGCAAGGATCATGTCCTAAGTCTTTCTTAGGAGTGGTGCCTTAGGATTTATTCGAGTCTTCGTACCGTTCTATACTACTTTCTTTTATGATTCCTTGTTTTATCTATCAAGATTGCTTGATATTCATTTTGTGAATAACCTTTTTCTTCTTCTTTCTTTCTTTCTTAAAGAAGAAGAGATGGTTAGTTCTGGCAGTCCTAGCGCTGGTCAATCCAGTAGTCCTTCTCTGGATGGCGTATTCATGTCTGCCCAACAACTTTTGGATCTTGCTCAGAATCATAGGTTTATCTATGCTTTGAGAAAGAATCCCACAAAGGTCTTACCTCTGAAACTAGAAGTTCCTTTCGATCAACTTGTAGATATCACTCTACAAGAAGAAGAGGTCGGTAAAGGAAGTAACAGTGATGTTGGAGGTTCCAAAAAGAGCCTCATTTGCAACAAAAGGAGGTGTATTAAGTTCGAAGGCCTTAATCCCTACAAGAAAGGGAGGCAGGCAACTTCGGTAGCAAAGACTCCAATCCCTAATCATGGACAATGCTACAATTGTGGTTCTAAGGACCACTATGAGAAGGAGTGTCCGGAACCACTCTTTTGTCGTTATTGCAAAAATTCAAGTCATCATATTTATGTCTGCCCCATACTTCTAAGCAAGAAGAAGGTGGAACCAGAAACTTCGGCAGCCAAGCCACCTACCCCAAGTCGTAAACGATGCTACAATTGTGGTTCCACAGACCATTATGTAATTAAGTGCTCGAAACCCCTTTATTGCCGCTATTGCAAAGGCTCGGGTCATTACTTATCTACATGCCCTAAACTTCAAAGTAGGAGAGAGGGAAAGCTAAAAGCTCCTAGCGAAACTTCTCTGGGTCAAGGTATTCTTATTTAACCCTTGATTTCATTTGTTTGCGATTATCTGATTCGAGTTCTTTTTGATATGGGTTCATCTCATCATTTTTATATCAAAAGAATTTGTTGATTCTTTTTCTTTAAAAAATTTTGGGCTTGATGACTTCTTTAAGGGTTGCGAATCCGGATTGGTGGATCCGCAACACTCAATTTGCTTTCTATTGATGTCGAAATTATTTTATGTGATTTTTCTTTCCGAGCCGATATTTTTACTTAGGCTTTGGAATTGATTTGTGTGGAAGGATTGGCTTAATCATCATGAAGCCCATATCCTATTTTCCGAATGGACTGTTCATTTTCGACATTTTCTATCTGTTAAGCAGATTTCTATTTTTCTTTGTGATTTCGATTCCAATTTGATGGCATCATTTTAATTCTTTAATCCCACGTGATGAGTAACGTGTTATTTCTCTCATTTATATATTTTGAGAATTTTTCGGAATCTTTGAGCTTGTCTTAGAATTACCACCTAAGCAATCTTTTGTGTGGTGTTAAGGTCGTTTCAGTTGGACCTTGCCATCGGTTTTCATTAGCTACGAGTTGCGGAAGTTAGCATTCCACTTATCGCATTCCGCACTCGTTACGATTCTTATGAATGACTTATTATGTCATTCAATTTATACTGTTTACTTCATCCATTTTTGTAACATCCCGCCTTTTCGCACACTTTAAAACGACACACGTGCCGATTCAAAGCATACGCAAGGGAGGAGTGTTATGGGGTAAATAAGAAAAAAAACTGAGAAGAAATAAACAAATAGAATCTCACAGCGGAAGGATAAAATATAATAAGAAAATATACAGTTTATAAAACTGTTTACAAACATTTATATAATACATATCAGAGTTACACATACCAATAACAATGTAGCGGAATAGAAAAGTGTGGTGCAATACTATATATATATAAAATAATACTGAGTCTTCGTCTTCGTCCTCCAAAGCTAAAACCTGCTATCCTGAAACGCTCGGACTGACCCGAGCGAATTTGAAAAGACAAAACACCCGAGTCAGACTAGAATATCTTATGTGAGTTAAATAAACAGAATATAAATATGAGTACAGTAACTCAAGAGATGTTCGGGATTTACATCTCCTAAGGATCCGTTAAACTATTTACTATGTAGTATATTGCGCTATTATAATAGTGTCTATTTATAAAATAAACTTACTTTTTAATAGCGTTAAGGGGTTACCCATATAGCCCTTAACACATAATAGTCCCAGTAGTCCGTCCAATATCATAGTCCCTCCTGATCGGGAAGCCACCAGAGGATACCACACGGGCTACGGGAGAAATCCAAACTCGTACAAGGCGCGATAGGGTAGGTGACACGGCACAACTAGGCAATGCCAGGGTAGATATACCAATTGCTATCCAGGATGATGGTAACGCGCAGCGCGCAGCTGCCGCCCACCTCGAACTAACTCCCCCAAAAATCAAAATATAGAAGTGGCCACTGAATCAATCCAAGTCAAAGTATAATATCGAAGAGGAGCGTCCGATCAGAGGAATGACCTCATTGGCCTGAGAATCGCTCCTGTTTTAGCCACCTTATGCCAACTCACGGGAGTTGGGTCCACGTATTTACCTTACAGGAAAACGTCGCCACCACCTACTTCATTCTGGAATCTCCACCGCGTACACGGTTAGTCAAAGTGGTTTTCGGTATCGACAGAGAGTATGTCCATATCCGATCCCGGTCTTTTTGCCAACCAATCGTTATTATAACACCGCGGTTATTTAAAACATTTTATACTTTAAAACAAGAATATAATCCATTTCAAAACCATAATATTACGATATCATTTCTTCTTTTAAAAACCCAAAACAATATGATATCGTTTATCCCAAATATAATTTCTTCCCAATAATTTAAAATGCTTTAACTTCATAACGTCTGAAAATCAAATATTTTCAAAGCATACTATTTTGGAAATCCATAGTTTCAAACCATAACTTTTAAAACTCAAATGGTTTGGATATTCACGGTATATAGAGTAAATGGTTTAACTTTAAAGGTTACTTCGTAAAGAAAATAATTTCTATGGCTTTATAAATAAAATTCTTTATTTTAAAGTCTAAACCAAACTTAAATATCACTCTTAAGTTCCAAAACCATTTCAATTTCCATATATATATATAAATCCATTGGAGTATTAATATTCAAATACTAAAGTTGGAATTTATTCTTTCAACAAATTAAATGTTTTATTATTTAGTTTGAATATTCACATAAATCCTTAAATAAATAACTCCAATTTCTAGTAATAAAACATATGTATTTTTCAATTCCAATTATATTAGAATATTTTTTTCCAATTCAGGAAAATCCAATTTTAAATATCATATCTAAAAATTTCCAACTTACCATTTAAACATAGGATATAAATTATCAAACTTCATTTTCCAAATTTCTTCCATTTTTATAAAAGAATTTATACACCTTTTATTTTCAAATTTTCAACTTATATGTATATAAATATGGAAGAAAATATTTATACAGTATAAAATTTAAGATTATTATAAACCGTATTCCATCCAAACCATAGAAATCACATTAAAATAGTTATACATAGACCGCGGTGCCTGTATATAATTTTCTATCCTATGGTCAAGTGATACGGATATTTATCATTTCAATCCGCAATTTAAAAATAAAACTTTGCGGTTTTATCATTTCAAACCACAATCCCGAAAAAATGAAATATGCATGATAAATTTGCAATTTAATGATATGCAATAAACATTCATTCATCAACGACATCCATCATCCAATCGCAACCATCAACCAATCTCAATCAATAACAACATATATATATGAACATATACAACAGGTGATAACTGTCAGTTTGTTCAAATTAAATTTATCAACTATTCATCTAACAGTTTATTCAGTACTAATTTACATAACTATTGATAGCAGTCCATATGCAAACAAAATTTCTAACAGTCAATTAATACGCAATAAATCAATTAAATTAACAGTTAAACTTAATAAAATGCAATCCAACAGATATGAATGAAATAACATGCCAAATGCTCATAATAAATTTCTATTCATTTCTAAAATTTATTTAACAAACATAAAAGCTTCTAGTAATTGTGAGTGGGTTAAAACACTCACCTTTTGAATTTAAATCGAATTTAAACCCGATTTAAACCCAAAAATTCGCCCGTCTCAGAATTTGTCCAAACCAGCGTCAAAGCGTCCGAAATTTTAATACGATCCTAACAAAAAAAACCGCGCGTGAAACGGAGTTCGTATGCGAGAGTTATGTCAAAAATTGCGATTGAATCAAAAAAAGAAAATAAAACAAATGGAACACAAAACTTCACCTCAACATACATTCCACGTCATCACTCCCCTCTCCAGCAGCGTGCGCACGAAACACCCAGCCGCCCCCAAATTTTCGAAACCCAAATCAAAAATTCCCGCCAATCCAACCGTTGAAACTCGAAACAAACTACATAGATGCGATCCCCTCGGTTCCCTCTCCAAAACCCAGAAACCGTTTTCCGATCCGACGAAGTTTTGCGCGACGATGATGAACGGTTTTGGGGCTGTTTGAATTTATTCTGGATAAACGACAGCTCCAATTGAAAAACGAATTTGACCAGTATATTACGCGTATCGAATACTTCAACATATATTTTTTCTGGAATTTTCTGAAATTTTTGAGTTTTGACTTTTGATTTTGAACTGTGGATAGATCTGGAATTGGATCTGAGATGTATGCATTTGGGGAAGAGAAAAGAGTGAAGAAATGAACGTACAGCAAATGAAAAAGAAAGGAGCTAGGGTTTATAGATGTATATTTATAGATAGGCTAGAGGTAGGGTAGCTAGACTGGATACGCGAACGTGCGTGACAAACCATGGTCCAAAAAGCCCGCTATGCCTCCGGAGTCGGATTTGTTAAAACTATATATCAAAATAGGTGTTTTAAAATATTCTGAACGCAATGGAAAAAGTTTCGCGACCAAATTCGATCGTATGAAGAAGTTATGCCAAAAAAACAAAAATTTCACATTGATTTCAAAATGCGTAAATTTCAAGGCGTTTCGAGTCCGTACGATCAAACGACAAGTCCGATCGCTACGAAACTTGAAACATTATTATAATTCACCGTTACGGATCCGATGAAACTGGTTTCGTCGAAATCCGAGTCCGTGACAAACATGGCTATTTTTAATATTTATTAAATAAATTAAAATAAATCATAAAATCCAAATTTTCTTTCAACTTTAAATATTGACCAAATTTCATTACTAAGATAATTCAATCAGTTCCAATTGATTTAACACGCTTGGATTTGAATTAAAATGTATAAGTATATTAATTTGCAGCGTTAATATCCGCACTTTCTTATTATTAGGAAATTTAAAATTTTATTCTAAAACCCAATTATTAAAACTTATACCCTTATACTCTCAACAAAATCTAACTAAATAAATAATTGGATTTCCATTTCAACTCATTATCTTGATTGCAATTAGCCTTTTTTACCATAATTAAATTCCAAATTATTAATAACCCTTATTTTTCTTAACTATTTATTAATTCCAATCCAATTGAATTCACCACTATAAATTTGATTAATTTATTATATTCACTTCCTTTCTATTATTCAAAGTATTTGTTGTAAATACGACGAATACTAACATTAGTTTAAGATTTCACTCAATGTTTACAAATTCCATTTCCATTTAATAACGTAATATTTTACGTTCAATTCTATTTCATTTGTCGTAAATACCACTTGTTGAATTAAATACTCAAATCATAAATAAATCTTGCTTCTAAAGTTATACCAACAATGGTCCAGTTAAATTTGAAATAGCTTTACCTTTATTTTATGAAATTAACTATTGCAATAAATCCAAATTTATAAAGAAGGTTAGATTCCTATACTACTTCTTTGGTCTCAATTAACCTTTTTTATGGCGAGTATGAATTTCCATGTATAATTGAAACTTTTATATCCCTTAAATTTTTACTATCATTCAATATCTACATCTTCTAGCTAAATTTCAACTAACATATAAATTAGCTATTCCAACTTCCAAAAATTTCGATTATCATACTATAGAAATTAAACTCCCTTAACCACATAAATAAAAGTTGATCCCCATCTATTAACATTATATCACGTTTGCATAAATTTATTCAATGGTCACTTTTAATTAATAACTATCCAATTTCCAATCCAAATGTAAATCTTCCACCTTTGAATTCTTATATTAAATGGAATTTAATATTTACTGATTCAACATTTATATGTTTCTAAAAATTAGCTCCAACCAAATGTGACAATTTACATTTCATTTCTATGCAATATATACTCATCTTATTCCATTTATTTGGTTACTGCATTGAAATCTATTTATTAACCAATACTAACGTTATTATCATTAAATAAAATTTGATTCCCCATTTCACCCTTCTATTCAAACCAAGTATCATGCTATGATAATATTTTACGTTGTTCACACTGAATATAATCAACCTTTTCATCGTTATCAATTAATCATACATTGATTGCACTAATTTAAGGAATTAATTGCCATTGATATCCGATTAAATTTAATAGGCCATATAAATAGGTAATATATATACGAATTAAATAAATTCAATATTTCCATTTCGTTTTTTTCTGTACTAAATTTATTACTAAGTGTATATACTCCACTTTATCAATATACCTGAAATTTCTACCTAAAATAAGGATACGTTTCCACTGGAATTTACATTTACACCTTACGTTACAACATTAATCAACTTGCTTAACGTTTTATATGATTTCTATCCTTTACTTCATAAATTAACTCATTCCACCTAAACCCTTATCTACAAAATATTTCAACATCAAATTTCACCACATACCAATTGACCTAATTATTTATTTATTAAGTCATCTCATTTAAAAAATTTATCAAAGTGAAACGTTCATTCAAGGTACAGATTTATTACTTGCGTTACAGAATTCCTTAATTTATTCTAATTTCCGTTTTCATTCCTTTACTGCATTAAATTAATTTAATATTCCCATTTATTTCTCATATTAAATATATATACAGGTAAAGCCTTTTCACTACTTAAATTCATTTGAATTAGCTTCGAATTCTATAAGTAGGTTTAATACATATTATTTTCTACTAAATTCAATTACAACTTATTAAAGAAAAACGAATTAAAACCATGAAATAAATGAAATCTTCCCATTTGTTTTCTTATATTAATTTCTTAGCCTATAAATAACAATTTACAGCACTTAAATTTCTCGTCATTTTGTTCCAACTGGAAATTCTTAGACTTAAATTCCCATGGTTTCATTTCATTTAGTCATTTGCTTCAAAAAAAAATCACAGATCTTAATTTCTTTCTAACTTAAATTATTTAAATCCTATTAAAATGACTAAATTGAATTAACGAAAATTACGGGTCGTTACACTCTCCCCCACTCAAAACTTTTCGTCCCCGAAAAGGAAAAGGAAGGGAGAAGGAAGAATAAACAGTATATCTAATTTCAAATATTAACTTATATCAATAATTTACTAAATTAATTTCCTTTAATGAATTACACTTGTTTTATAATCATTATGTCTTTTAATACTTGAATTATTAAAGTTGGAAAACAATTTCAACAAAATTCTAAGTCCAAAATTTACGAAAATTTTTGGCAGAGTCTCCTTTGTACGGAGGGACTCTGGAGAAAATATAATATCCAAATATACAAATATATTACATATATATCCAAAATAAAATATCCCACACGGGAAAATATATAAATAGCGCTTTAATCGTAATCCGAAAACGTACCTATTTGTCGGGCAAAACGCTTATTATTTTGGAACCAAAAGCAGTAGCAGTTGCTTCCAACCCCTGTATTCACTTATATAATCTAAAAGGTTAAATATTTATTTTACAGTGAAATGTTTGGGTAGATTCAATCATTTATATCCAATCAAATGCAACAACCATAAATTTTAACAAACAGCACATGCCACCAACAGACAATCATTCAATCAAACAAACAATTAGTTGTTAGGTTCAAATTCCGAAATTATACGAAATGTAAAATAACTATCAAGTGCATCCTTTACTCAACAGTCTTAGATGGAACAAAGATAGATTATTTCTCCATCCCACAACTTCAAAATTCCTTACCCAACAACCATACATCAACCAAACAATTCAAATCAACACCACAATAGCTTATTATATATTTATTTCATGCTTCAGTGGTTTTATTTTCTTTCTTTCATTTATGGAGGGATTTCTTTGTTTCTTACAATTTTCATTTTCCATTTGTTACAAAATTCATTATATTGTATTCCAATTTATTGACTAAGGTTTATATCATCTATTTATACTACTTACCCTTTCTTATATAGTAAAATTTCCAATTTAACTTAAGTTTATACAATTAATTCTCATTTATAACAGCAAATTTATTGAATACCTTAATTACCTCAAGCTTCACTTGTAAGATTTCCCCTTACATTTTCTTACTAACATTGCAGCTTTTATTATATGGTAAGTTATGTATGTTTAAGAATGCAAGTGAAAATTTACAAGTTTCTTCTCAATTCCTTTTTATTTATTAATGGTTCAATAAATATATATTCGTTTTATTAATTACAATTTCAACTTACCCTTAATTTCATTCCTTTATTTAATGTTTACGTTTTATTATATTTAATTACAGTAACCCTCTACTTACACTTAAATTATTAACCTTAAAACCTCCATTTTATAAATAAAGGATCTTATTAATTCATTATCTAGGGTTTACAGACATTTATTTATTACCTACTTTTTATTATATTACTAGTAGCATTTTAAAACATACTTAAGTTTATAACCCTACACATCAATCTTTATTTATTAAAGAATTTCATTTTATTTACTTAAGTTAAAATCACCTATTAATAATACTCACCTTTAATTTGGGTAAAATTTCAATTATCACTTAAGTTTAAACCAATAAATTCTTATTATAACAGTAATTTATTGAATACTTCATTTTTCCTAAATTCCTACTTGTAAAATATTCAATTCCAGTTTCTCATTTAACACTTCAACTTTTATATTTGGGTAAGTTATTTATGTTAAGGAAATTGCAATTGAACTTATACAAGTTTAATCTCCATTCTTTTAATTAAATTTAATGTTTATTCATATTACCCATTGTCTCATATGTATGCAAATTCCTCTTTATAGCTTTGCAGTTATTCTCTTATTTCAATTAGAGGTTTCAATTCATTTATTACTTAACTTTTATTTCACTAACAAATTTTAAACAATTAATTAACGGAAAAATTTAGAATTAAATACCGGGTTAAATTTCAATTTATTTCAAAAAAATAGATAAATAAGTTCTTACAACTTTTATATCTCTAATTATATTTAGAACAATAAAAGAAAATTTTTAGAAATTTCAAAATAAATCTGCAGTAGAATTTACTACAGTGGCCTTTCCCCTTCGAAACTCGAAAATGAAAGTCGATGATGCGGCCGTCATCACCGAAATTATTTTCCAGCGACAGGGAGGAAAGTACAGAATTTAATTCTTTTCCAAAATCTTCTTTCAAACAATTCTTCCGATTTATACGAAATATTTATATAAGAAAATACTTATAAACCGAACCATTTTTTTCATAAATTCTTTGAAAACATATTTGGAAAAATCCCGGACTTAAGTTCTAAAATTTCCAATCTGATTTATCATAATTTCAACTTAGCTTCAGTTATTATAGATATTTTTATTTTCTAACACCCAATCTATAGCAACCAAATATATATATATATATATATCTTTATAAAACTATTTTTATATATAGAAAATATAATAGGCAAAATTATTTCATTTACCTATATTAAAACGGATATTATGTCGGTCTGTCCTATTAAGTGTTTAGAAATCCCTATTGATGACATAGCGTCCCATGCATCAACCAGAATTTATAAATACAAAGCGGAACAGATTAACACAATATAAAAAATCTTTTTATTAATACTAACAAATACGCTCTCTCATATATATACACTCAGCGACTCCTATAGGATATTACTACCCTATTAACAAAGAGTCAAACCCCACAAAGCCAAGGTTTATCGCTAAACCAAAGCTCTGATACCAACTGTAACATCCCGCCTTTTCGCACACTTTAAAACGACACACGTGCCGATTCAAAGCATACGCAAGGGAGGAGTGTTATGGGGTAAATAAGAAAAAAAACAGAGAAGAAATAAACAAATAGAATCTCACAGCGGAAGGATAAAATATAATAAGAAAATATACAGTTTATAAAACTGTTTACAAACATTTATATAATACATATCAGAGTTACACATACCAATAACAATGTAGCGGAATAGAAAAGTGTGGTGCAATACTATATATATATAAAATAATACTGATTCTTCGTCTTCGTCCTCCAAAGCTAAAACCTGCTATCCTGAAACGCTCGGACTGACCCGAGCGAATTTGAAAAGACAAAACACCCGAGTCAGACTAGAATATCTTATGTGAGTTAAATAAACAGAATATAAATATGAGTACAGTAACTCAAGAGATGTTCGGGATTTACATCTCCTAAGGATCCGTTAAACTATTTACTATGTAGTATATTGCGCTATTATAATAGTGTCTATTTATAAAATAAACTTACTTTTTAATAGCGTTAAGGGGTTACCCATATAGCCCTTAACACATAATAGTCCCAGTAGTCCGTCCAATATCATAGTCCCTCCTGATCGGGAAGCCACCAGAGGATACCACACGGGCTACGGGAGAAATCCAAACTCGTACAAGGCGCGATAGGGTAGGTGACACGGCACAACTAGGCAATGCCAGGGTAGATATACCAATTGCTATCCAGGCTGATGGTAACGCGCAGCGCGCAGCTGCCGCCCACCTCGAACTAACTCCCCCAAAAATCAAAATATAGAAGTGGCCACTGAATCAATCCAAGTCAAAGTATAATATCGAAGAGGAGCGTCCGATCAGAGGAATGACCTCATTGGCCTGAGAATCGCTCCTGTTTTAGCCACCTTATGCCAACTCACGGGAGTTGGGTCCACGTATTTACCTTACAGGAAAACGTCGCCACCACCTACTTCATTCTGGAATCTCCACCGCGTACACGGTTAGTCAAAGTGGTTTTCGGTATCGACAGAGAGTATGTCCATATCCGATCCCGGTCTTTTTGCCAACCAATCGTTATTATAACACCGCGGTTATTTAAAACATTTTATACTTTAAAACAAGAATATAATCCATTTCAAAACCATAATATTACGATATCATTTCTTCTTTTAAAAACCCAAAACAATATGATATCGTTTATCCCAAATATAATTTCTTCCCAATAATTTAAAATGCTTTAACTTCATAACGTCTGAAAATCAAATATTTTCAAAGCATACTATTTTGGAAATCCATAGTTTCAAACCATAACTTTTAAAACTCAAATGGTTTGGATATTCACGGTATATAGAGTAAATGGTTTAACTTTAAAGGTTACTTCGTAAAGAAAATAATTTCTATGGCTTTATAAATAAAATTCTTTATTTTAAAGTCTAAACCAAACTTAAATATCACTCTTAAGTTCCAAAACCATTTCAATTTCCATATATATATATAAATCCATTGGAGTATTAATATTCAAATACTAAAGTTGGAATTTATTCTTTCAACAAATTAAATGTTTTATTATTTAGTTTGAATATTCACATAAATCCTTAAATAAATAACTCCAATTTCTAGTAATAAAACATATGTATTTTTCAATTCCAATTATATTAGAATATTTTTTTCCAATTCAGGAAAATCCAATTTTAAATATCATATCTAAAAATTTCCAACTTACCATTTAAACATAGGATATAAATTATCAAACTTCATTTTCCAAATTTCTTCCATTTTTATAAAAGAATTTATACACCTTTTATTTTCAAATTTTCAACTTATATGTATATAAATATGGAAGAAAATATTTATACAGTATAAAATTTAAGATTATTATAAACCGTATTCCATCCAAACCATAGAAATCACATTAAAATAGTTATACATAGACCGCGGTGCCTGTATATAATTTTCTATCCTATGGTCAAGTGATACGGATATTTATCATTTCAATCCGCAATTTAAAAATAAAACTTTGCGGTTTTATCATTTCAAACCACAATCCCGAAAAAATGAAATATGCATGATAAATTTGCAATTTAATGATATGCAATAAACATTCATTCATCAACGACATCCATCATCCAATCGCAACCATCAACCAATCTCAATCAATAACAACATATATATATGAACATATACAACAGGTGATAACTGTCAGTTTGTTCAAATTAAATTTATCAACTATTCATCTAACAGTTTATTCAGTAATAATTTACATAATTATTGATAGAAGTCCATATGCAAACAAAATTTCTAACAGTCAATTAATACGCAATAAATCAATTAAATTAACAGTTAAACTTAATAAAATGCAATCCAACAGATATGAATGAAATAACATGCCAAATGCTCATAATAAATTTCTATTCATTTCTAAAATTTATTTAACAAACATAAAAGCTTCTAGTAATTGTGAGTGGGTTAAAACACTCACCTTTTGAATTTAAATCGAATTTAAACCCGATTTAAACCCAAAAATTCGCCCGTCTCAGAATTTGTCCAAACCAGCGTCAAAGCGTCCGAAATTTTAATACGATCCTAACAAAAAAAACCGCGCGTGAAACGGAGTTCGTATGCGAGAGTTATGTCAAAAATTGCGATTGAATCAAAAAAAGAAAATAAAACAAATGGAACACAAAACTTCACCTCAACATACATTCCACGTCATCACTCCCCTCTCCAGCAGCGTGCGCACGAAACACCCAGCCGCCCCCAAATTTTCGAAACCCAAATCAAAAATTCCCGCCAATCCAACCGTTGAAACTCGAAACAAACTACATAGATGCGATCCCCTCGGTTCCCTCTCCAAAACCCAGAAACCGTTTTCCGATCCGACGAAGTTTTGCGCGACGATGATGAACGGTTTTGGGGCTGTTTGAATTTATTCTGGATAAACGACAGCTCCAATTGAAAAACGAATTTGACCAGTATATTACGCGTATCGAATACTTCAACATATATTTTTTCTGGAATTTTCTGAAATTTTTGAGTTTTGACTTTTGATTTTGAACTGTGGATAGATCTGGAATTGGATCTGAGATGTATGCATTTGGGGAAGAGAAAAGAGTGAAGAAATGAACGTACAGCAAATGAAAAAGAAAGGAGCTAGGGTTTATAGATGTATATTTATAGATAGGCTAGAGGTAGGGTAGCTAGACTGGATACGCGAACGTGCGTGACAAACCATGGTCCAAAAAGCCCGCTATGCCTCCGGAGTCGGATTTGTTAAAACTATATATCAAAATAGGTGTTTTAAAATATTCTGAACACAATGGAAAAAGTTTCGCGACCAAATTCGATCGTATGAAGAAGTTATGCCAAAAAAACAAAAATTTCACATTGATTTCAAAATGCGTAAATTTCAAGGCGTTTCGAGTCCGTACGATCAAACGACAAGTCCGATCGCTACGAAACTTGAAACATTATTATAATTCACCGTTACGGATCCGATGAAACTGGTTTCGTCGAAATCCGAGTCCGTGACAAACATGGCTATTTTTAATATTTATTAAATAAATTAAAATAAATCATAAAATCCAAATTTTCTTTCAACTTTAAATATTGACCAAATTTCATTACTAAGATAATTCAATCAGTTCCAATTGATTTAACACGCTTGGATTTGAATTAAAATGTATAAGTATATTAATTTGCAGCGTTAATATCCGCACTTTCTTATTATTAGGAAATTTAAAATTTTATTCTAAAACCCAATTATTAAAACTTATACCCTTATACTCTCAACAAAATCTAACTAAATAAATAATTGGATTTCCATTTCAACTCATTATCTTGATTGCAATTAGCCTTTTTTACCATAATTAAATTCCAAATTATTAATAACCCTTATTTTTCTTAACTATTTATTAATTCCAATCCAATTGAATTCACCACTATAAATTTGATTAATTTATTATATTCACTTCCTTTCTATTATTCAAAGTATTTGTTGTAAATACGACGAATACTAACATTAGTTTAAGATTTCACTCAATGTTTACAAATTCCATTTCCATTTAATAACGTAATATTTTACGTTCAATTCTATTTCATTTGTCGTAAATACCACTTGTTGAATTAAATACTCAAATCATAAATAAATCTTGCTTCTAAAGTTATACCAACAATGGTCCAGTTAAATTTGAAATAGCTTTACCTTTATTTTATGAAATTAACTATTGCAATAAATCCAAATTTATAAAGAAGGTTAGATTCCTATACTACTTCTTTGGTCTCAATTAACCTTTTTTATGGCGAGTATGAATTTCCATGTATAATTGAAACTTTTATATCCCTTAAATTTTTACTATCATTCAATATCTACATCTTCTAGCTAAATTTCAACTAACATATAAATTAGCTATTCCAACTTCCAAAAATTTCGATTATCATACTATAGAAATTAAACTCCCTTAACCACATAAATAAAAGTTGATCCCCATCTATTAACATTATATCACGTTTGCATAAATTTATTCAATGGTCACTTTTAATTAATAACTATCCAATTTCCAATCCAAATGTAAATCTTCCACCTTTGAATTCTTATATTAAATGGAATTTAATATTTACTGATTCAACATTTATATGTTTCTAAAAATTAGCTCCAACCAAATGTGACAATTTACATTTCATTTCTATGCAATATATACTCATCTTATTCCATTTATTTGGTTACTGCATTGAAATCTATTTATTAACCAATACTAACGTTATTATCATTAAATAAAATTTGATTCCCCATTTCACCCTTCTATTCAAACCAAGTATCATGCTATGATAATATTTTACGTTGTTCACACTGAATATAATCAACCTTTTCATCGTTATCAATTAATCATACATTGATTGCACTAATTTAAGGAATTAATTGCCATTGATATCCGATTAAATTTAATAGGCCATATAAATAGGTAATATATATACGAATTAAATAAATTCAATATTTCCATTTCGTTTTTTTCTGTACTAAATTTATTACTAAGTGTATATACTCCACTTTATCAATATACCTGAAATTTCTACCTAAAATAAGGATACGTTTCCACTGGAATTTACATTTACACCTTACGTTACAACATTAATCAACTTGCTTAACGTTTTATATGATTTCTATCCTTTACTTCATAAATTAACTCATTCCACCTAAACCCTTATCTACAAAATATTTCAACATCAAATTTCACCACATACCAATTGACCTAATTATTTATTTATTAAGTCATCTCATTTAAAAAATTTATCAAAGTGAAACGTTCATTCAAGGTACAGATTTATTACTTGCGTTACAGAATTCCTTAATTTATTCTAATTTCCGTTTTCATTCCTTTACTGCATTAAATTAATTTAATATTCCCATTTATTTCTCATATTAAATATATATACAGGTAAAGCCTTTTCACTACTTAAATTCATTTGAATTAGCTTCGAATTCTATAAGTAGGTTTAATACATATTATTTTCTACTAAATTCAATTACAACTTATTAAAGAAAAACGAATTAAAACCATGAAATAAATGAAATCTTCCCATTTGTTTTCTTATATTAATTTCTTAGCCTATAAATAACAATTTACAGCACTTAAATTTCTCGTCATTTTGTTCCAACTGGAAATTCTTAGACTTAAATTCCCATGGTTTCATTTCATTTAGTCATTTGCTTCAAAAAAAAAATCACAGATCTTAATTTCTTTCTAACTTAAATTATTTAAATCCTATTAAAATGACTAAATTGAATTAACGAAAATTACGGGTCGTTACAATTTTAATCCCAATAATTTCATTCTTGTATTTATTGATTTTGGATGAAAATAGAAATTTAAAAATTTTGCAAATCTTTTTCATAAGATTTATTTATAAGTACAATTGGATTTTGATCTTAAACGAGCAAAGAATATTCTCAAAATTTTTAAGAGATATTTTCATCATATAGAAGATGATTTTGTGATTGTATTGCCCGTTGAGTGCTTTAAGAATTCTGGTCGATGCGCTTGATCAACGTTATCGATAGGAATTTCCTAAACGCTTTGATGAGACAATCAGACACGATATATTGACTTGAAAAATGCAAATTTTTCTTGAAAAATTATTACATAAAGATAAAGGTACTTTTGAAAGTTTTAGCTTTTCGGGAAAGAAGATTATTTAAAAAGAAATTCTTTCTTTTCGATACTTTTAGCCTTGTGATTCCCGAAGGAAACCAAGACTTTATCTTTTGAACCAATGCTAATCGTATTGGTTTGGATGCCGTTCTTTTGCAAAAAAGGAACGTGCTATCACTTGTGCTTCTAAATCATTAATGCCTATTGAGACTAGGTATGCCACTCATGTTCTAGTGCCCGTGGCTATTGATTTCGCTTATAAAAATTTGGCATCATTATTTTTGGGAGAGAAATTTGTTCTTTATACTGATCATAAGTCTTTGAAGTATTTATTCTCTTAGAAGGAACTTAATTTGCGTCAACAGCGTTGGCTCGAGTTCCTTGCACCTTATGATCTTGACATTCTTTATACTCCCGGAAAGGGAAATCGAGTTGCCGATGCACTTAGTCGCAGGCAACAAGCGGTTGTTTCCATGATGATATCCGAATGGAATGACCTCAGAATTTTATCCACTTGTGAGATTCAAAATCGTGTATCCGATTTATGTTCATCTCTACTTTTATGTAGCCTTGAGGCTCATCCTTCTCTTTTAGACCGCATTCTTGAAGCTCAAAAGCTGGATCCCGAATTGGCTCTTCTTAGCCAAAGATTGAAGGATAGAATTGATACTGAAGGTTTGAAAGACTTTGATATTGATTCTCGTGGTGGTATTCGAAAGTTTGGTAGACATATCGTGCCAAATATTAGTGATCTTCGCAAAGATGTTTTAGAAGATTCACATCGTTCTAAATTTACCATTCATCCCGGTAGTAGTAAAATGTACGCGGATATGAAGCGACTATATTATAGGGAGGGAATGAAACTTGACATCGCTAACTTCGTTAAGCGTTGCATGACTTGCCAACTCATTAAGGCCGAAAATCAAAGGCCCGGTGGGTTATTGCAACCTTTTGAAATTCCAATTTGGAAGTGGGACCAAATTTCCATGGATTTTATAGATGGCCTTCCCCGTTCTCATTCGGGTCATGATAGCTTATGGGTGATTGTTGATAGGCTTACTAAATCTGCCCATTTTATTCCTGTTCGGTCTAACCGAACCGTTCCTCTTTTGGCCAAGCTCTTTATCTAAGAGATTGTTAAATTGCATGGAGTTCCTACTTCTATTGTTAGTGATCGTGATCCATTGTTTACTAGTGGATTTTGGAAGAGTCTTCAAAAAGCTTTGGGAACGAAGCTTAATTTTAGCACCGCTTATCATCCTCAGCCCGATGGACAAACTGAGCGTGTGAATCAAATTCTTGAAGATCTTCTTCGTGCATGTGTGCTTGATTTCGGTGGAAGTTGTATTTCTCTTGTTGAATTTTCCTATAATAATAGCATCCAATCTAGCATTGGTATGGCACCTTTCGAGGCACTCTACGGAAGGCCATGCCGATCTCCTTCTTGTTGGCTTGAGGCCAGTGAGAAGGTGGTTTTAGGTCTAGATTTTATTCGTGATTCCACAGAAAAGATTGAGCTTATTCGTCATAGGATGAAAGAAACCCAGAGTAGACAAAATTCCTATGCCGATAATCGAAGAAGGAAATTAGAATTTTCTGTTGGAGATCTTGTTTTTATTCGTGTTTCACCTATGAAAGGTGTTGTACGTTTCAATCGCTCGGGAAAGTTAGCGCCTCGATATATTGGGCCAATTACTATCACTGAACGTATTGGTTCCATGGCTTATCGCCTTTTATTACCGGCTCAATTTTCTGCTATCCATGACGTGTTTCACGTTTCTCAACTTCGGAAATGTCTTCGAGATTCCGATTCTATTCTTGAGCCCGGTGTTGTGGAAGAGATTGAAGTTTCGCCTAATTTAACTTATGAGCAACATCCTATTCGTATCATTGCTTCGGAGGTCAAACGTCTTCGAAATAAAGATGTTCCCATTGTGAAAGTTCAATGGTCTTCAAATCCTAAGGATTGTTCTTGGGAGTCTAGAGAGTTCATCGAGCGATCACATCCGGACTTACTTTCCCGTGCTCTTTGGTGTGAACTTCTTATTTCAAACTTCTTTTGTGTTGAATATGCTTTTATGGTTGTTACTATATATCTTCTTCTTAAATATTGCGAGGACGCAATTTCTTTAAGGAGGGGAGTCTGTAACAACCCGCATATTTGTCGATTTTTATATTTAAATATTTTATTTAAATATTTTATCGATACTCGGAATTTAGTCCAAAAAGCTACTTTTTGCATACGGTCGAATTAGGACTCGGGACCACTCCCATTGAGTTTAAAATGCCGTTTGCGACCTTTTTGAGTATAAGCTTCGATATGTTTGGAGTAAGTTGATTTTTGCTACTTCCTACTTAGGGCTTTGGTTTGGGCTGAGCCCATTAACCCCACTTAACTCAGTTCCAACCCTCTCCTCTTCATTCACTTCTTTTCTATTTTCCTAATACTCAACCTTTTATGTTAATGGAGAGTGGAAGAGGAAATTAAAACTCCAAGCCCTAGTTTTCTCTTGCAAATCTACTCTTGCTCCAAACTAATAGAAGAACCCATTAGTAAGCTTCTCTTCTTCTTTTCCAACTCTTTCTCTCTTTGATTTCAGAAAATTCCTAAACCTAATTTGGGAAATGTTTCTCTATTTAGCTTAGAATCAAGCTTCTTGAGTTGGATTTGAAGAGTGGTTGATTCCCTTTGCTTTCAAGCTTCATCTTCATTTGTTTGGGTTCAAAGGTGAGATTTTTATCTCACATCTATGCTTATATTTATCTTCGATTATTAGGTATGAATTCCTAACACTTATTCGTGTGCAATTGCTTTTGCTATGGATTGATTTGCAGAATATTCCAATTTTTAGTGTTTCGAGTTCAAATCTTCAAAAATCATAGCCTTGTAGTTTGAACTTGTTTTTGGTGACGCATCGAAGAGCCTATTGGGCTGGGTTGCTGATTGGCGTAATCCCTTAGTGCCCGAATGTGACGCCCCACCTCTATACCCACGCTAGCCAAGAACACTACGGTGTAGTGCTGTCAACTAGCGCGGAGAATAAGGCTGTTGAGGAGCGACCATCCATGTAATTTCTTATCACACGGTGGCTATAAAATAATCTTCGAAAACAAATATAGAAGTAAGCATAACATGCGAATCAATCACAGATATCCAGATCACAAAGGCGGAAAGAGATATGAATATATATCACATAAAAGTGTACATCAGAGTAGTGGTCTAAAAAGATCCACGATCATACAAAAGAATAGCAACGCGTGCTATACAAAAGAATACAACTATGAGTCTATATCTCAAGTGTAAACAACAAAAGCTGAAAATCTAAACAAGTAGCCAAAAGTCTGAGTAGTGAATCACTGGGGGAGGAGTCAAGCAGTAGCACCTGTAACATCTCGGTCTGACCCGAGTATTATTTATAAGAAAATAATAAACGGATCAGTCTAGCTATAAATATCAGATGACATGATATAAAATAAAAGATATGGCATAATCATAAAATATCCACACTGACATACTACTATAAGTATGCAATTAATGATCAACAGGAGATCAACCGATAAGAGATAAATCAATATCACAAGAATCTTCTCAAAGATCCAAAGAGGGCATCATACCCTAAACTTGTACTCATGACAAGTCAAAGAGATAAATTCCAGAAATCAACACAAGAAATCCAGAAATCATAAAAAGGGAAAGAGGCCTATCACATGACGATCCGAAGACCATGGGGAGCTACCCCACATGTGTGAGTGGAATCACACAGATTGAGGTCAAGACTAACCAAAAAGCAGAAAGGTATGTGTGAATGGAATCACACAAGTGGTGTCTAGTCTAACCTTGCAATGAAAGAAACATCGCGCAATTGCTAGTCTAATTCATAAAGCGATCATCAAGATCAACGAGAAGTGTCAATTACACTAAGCTAGTAAATATAGAAGTTTAGCTTCATGTCCCATAACCACTTGCTTAACTTAAATATTTACGAACAAACTGTAAATCTTCACTAATAAAATTGTCACAAGAGGTTCAATCGAACAAGTCCAAGAATTAACCGACGAAGTGAACGCAAGCGTTTCATACCACTTGTTTTACTAAGTCGTTTAATTAGATTTCTCATCCGAGTGAGGTAAAGGCTTGTATATACTAATAGATTGGAAAACGGTTTAAGAAAAGAGCTTTGTTATTAAAAATAGAGTTGAAATCATTTTGTTGAAAGAGTTTTGATATTTACTACTAGTTTTGAAACCTTTATATTTTAAAGTGACAAATCACAGAAGCGATTGTAGAAACAATCAATCACAAAGGTCACATTCGAAGATGTGATAGAAATCCAAGGAAATCAGCTCAGCAAGTTCTGTTGAATATTTTTCAGATAAGATCCCCTACGGAGGGGGGGGGTCCAGGGGGGTGGCAACCCCCGAGGTGGGGGTGCAGGGGCAACGCCACCGCTTACGGGGTTCGACATGCCCGGTCAGGTCGCGGGGGTCCAGAGGGCAGCGCCCCGACAAAACGGTACGACCTAAGTGAAGGCAAGAGGCCTACAACCTAAAGCAAAATAGGTCTAACGACCTAAGGGTTCACGCGACCTAACACAATGGCTGAGCGACCTAACTAAGTGCGCGACCTGGTGGGTAAGGAGGTCGAGCGACCTAATGTTCTTTGCGGCCTAACGAGGTAGAGGGGACACGCGACCTAAAGGTACGCGACCTAAGAAAGTTCGCGGGCTAAGGATGAGCGACCTAACAAGGTTCACGACCTAACGGAGACGTGGTCATGCGATCTAAAAGTGAAACGACCTAAGGGCGAAAACAAGGTCACGCGACCTAACAGGAAACAAGGTCAAGCGACCTAAGGGGTTACGCGACCTAACGTAACACGGGTCAAACGACCTAAGGCATCACAGGACGAACGACCTAACTTCTTAAGGGACAGGCGACCTAAAGAGGTTCGCGACCTAATAGGGTTCGCGACCTAAAGGTGCACGACCTAAGGTCTTTCGACCTAGGGGTATATAGGTAACACGACCCAAAGATGTCGCGACCTAAAAATAGAAAGCATGGCCGAACGACCTATCGAAGTAGAAAGGCATGCGACCTAACGGTCAAAAGGCCAACGACCTACGACCTAAAAGCCATACGACCTACGACCTAAAAGCCATACGACCTACGACCTAAAAGCCATACGACCTACGACCTAAAAGCCATACGATCTACGACCTAAAAGCCATACGACCTAACGTGAAACGACCGAACTCCGAAGTGAAGATTCAAGGCAGTGCGACTTAGCGCGATAACACGCGAACGACCTAAGGGTTAGGTCGCGAGCGACCTAAGTACTAGGTCATGAACGACCTAACTCCGAACACGCGAAAAATGGTCAGAACGATCTAGGAGCTATCTCGTACGCGACCTACGACCTAAGACCCACACGACCTAACTCCGAACGACCTAAAAATGGCCAGAACGACCTAAATGCAGAAATTTCGCCAAAACGCCAAAAATCGGAGTTTTTCGCCAATCCAATCCAAACCAAAAGCAAATATTCATGCTAAAGTGATAGGGAATCATTCCCAACAACCCAATATAGTTATAGACTAGATTTGTGAGATAAAAATCTCACCTTTGCTCCAAAACCCAATGAAAATGAAGAACAAAGCTTGAAGGCAAATGGAGAAGCAACCACAAGCTTGAATCCGATGTCTTCTTCTTGAATTTGGAGTTGAATGTTGGAGTTGCAATAAAACAAAGACTTTGGAGTTTTAATTTCTCATTCCATTCACCATTTTTGTTGAAGCTTTAGTGTTAGGAAATGAAATGAAGCAATGAAGAAGAAGGGGGGTGGAACTTGGGCCTAATGGGCTAAAAGTCCAAACCAAAGGCTCGAGTGAAAAAGTGGTGAAATTCCACTAACCCCAAACATATCAATGTTTATACTTAGAAGATTGCAAACGACGTTTCGAACTCAATGGAAGTGGTCTTGAGTCCTAATTTGACCGTTTGCAAAAAGTAGCTTCGGACCAAAATCCGATTAACGATAAAATATTTAAATAAAATATTTAAATATAAAAATCAATAAATATGCGGGTTGTTACAGACTCCCCTCCTTAAAGAAATTGCGTCCTCGCAATATATAAGGTGGAAATAAGAAGTAACAACCATAAAAGCATATTAATACTAAAGAAATTTGATATTAGAAGTTCACCTCAAAGAGCAGGAGTAAGCAAGTCCGGATGTGTTCGCTCGATGAATTCTCTGGATTCCCAAGGGCAATCCTTAGGATTTGTGGACCATTGAACCCTCACAAGCGGAACATCTTTATTTCGAAGCCGTTTACCCTCCGAAGAAATAATTCGAATAGGATGCTGCTCATAAGTTAAATTCGGCGAAACTTCAATTTCTTCCACAACAGCAGGCTTAAGAATGGAATCGGAATCCCGAAGGCATTTCCGTAATTGAGAAACGTGAAACATGTCGTGCATAGCAGAAAACTGAGCCTGTAATGCAAGGCGACAAGCCATGGAATCTATACGTACGGTGATTGGGAATGGCCCAATATATTGAGGCGCTAATCTTTCCCTATCAACGGGAACGTACAACACCTATCATAGGTGAAACACGAGTAAAATTCTGGACCTAAAACCAGCTTCTCACCGACCTTAAGCCAACAAGAAGGAGATTGGCATAGCATTCCCTAGAGTGCCTCGAAGAATGCCATGCCAATACTAGATTGGAAGCTATGATTATAGGAAAATTCAACAAGAGAAATATGATTTTCCCAACTTCCACAAAAATCATGCACACAACACGAAGAAGGTCTTCCAGAGTTTGGTTCACACGCTCTACTTGTCCATCGGACTGGGGTAATAAGAGGTGCTTAAATTAAGCTTCGTTTCTAAAGCTTTTTGAAGACACTTCCAAAAATCCACTAGTAAACAATGGATCACTATCGCTATCGATAGAAGTAGGAACTCCATGTAATTTAACATCTCCTTTAACAAAGAGTTTAGGCCAAAAGAGGAACGGTTCGGTTAATCCGAACGGGGAATAAAATGGACGGATTTAGTAAGTCTATCTACTATAACCCATAAGTTATCATGACCCGAACGGGAACGGGGAAAGACATCTATAAAATCCATGGAGATTTGGTCTTACTTCCAAATTGGAATTTCTAAAGGTTGCATTAACCCACCAGGCCTTTAGTGTAGGGCCTTGACAAGATGGCGAGTCATACAACACTTAACAAAGTTAGCGATATCAGATTTCATTCACTCCAAATAATAAAGTCGCTTCATATCTACGTACACTTTACTACTTCTAGGATGAATGGTAATTTTGGAACGATGTGAATCTTCAAAAATATATTGACGAAGATCACAAACATTTGGTATGATAAGTCTACCAAACTTTTAAATGTCGCCACGAAAATCAATATCGAAGTCTTTCTAACTTTCAATAATAATTTTATCCCTACAACATTGGCTAAGAAGAGCCAATTCAGAATCTAGCCCTTTGAGCTACAAGAATGCAGTCTAAAAAGAATAAGGAACCTCTAGACTACATAAAACAAGGGATGCATATAAATCGGATTTCGCGATCTCGAATCTCTCAAGTGAATAGAGTCTCGAGATCGTTCCATTCGGATATCACCATAGAAAACAACTACTTGTTGCTTACGACTAGTGCATTGGCAACAAGATTTCCCCTTTTAGGGAGTATATAGAATATCAAGATCATAAGATGCAAGAAATTCGAGCCAACATGGTTGACGCAACTTAATTATGAGAAATAGATATCCCAATGATTTATAATTGAGGTAGAGAACAAATTTCTCCATCAAAGACGATGATGCCAAATATTGAAAGCAAAATCAATAGCCGCGAGAACCAGATCATAAGTGGCATTCCTAGTCTCGATCGGCCTTAAAGATTTAGAAGCAAAAGTGATTGCACGTTCTCTTTCGCAAGAAAACGGCATCCAAACCCATACAATAAGCATTGGTACCAAGGTTAAAGTCTTGGTTCTCTTCGGGAATCACAAGAATAAGAATATTGAAAAGAAGGAATTTTGTCCTCTTTCCCAAAAAGCTAAAACTTAAAAAATCACAATTACCTTTATAGAAAAAATTTATATTTTACAAGTCAATTTATTGTGTCTGATTGTCTCATCAAAGCGTTTAGGAAATCCCTATCGATAGCGTTGATCAAGTGCATCGACCAGAAATCTTAAAACACTAAATGGGCAATACAACACAAAATTACCTTTTTATAGGAATTTAAAATATCTTCTTAAAAGATTTGTAAAATTTTAAATTTCTATTTTCATCCAAAATTAATAAATACAAGATTGGAATTATTGAGATATCCATAGAATACTTGATTTATAAAATGGATGAAATAAACTGGATAAACTGAATGACACAATATGTCATTCATATAAATCATAATGAGTGCGGAATGCGGTATGTGGAAGGCTAACTTCCGCAACTCGTAGTGATTGAAATTCGGTGGCAAGGTCAAACTAGAAAGACCTTAACACCACTTAAAAGGTTGCTTAGGTAATGATCCTAAGACAAACTCAAAAATATCGGAGAATTCTCAACCGATATGAATGAGAGAGATATCTCTTTATTCAACATGTGAGCTTAAAGAATAAAATGATGCCATTGATTTGAAATCGAAATCACAAAGGAAAAAATATGAATCTGCTTAACAGATTGAAAATGTCGAAAAAGGAATTGTCCATTCGGAACAATTGGATATGGGCTTCAAAGTGATTAAGCCAATCCTTTCACGCAAATCAATTCCAAAACCTAAACAATGCACAATACGCAAATCGGTTCGGAAAGAAAAATCACATGTAATAATTTCGACATCAATAATAAGCAAATTGAGTGTTGCGAATCCTCTGATTCGGATTCACAATTCTCAAAGAAGTCATCAAGCCCAAAATATAAAAATAAAGAGAATCAACAAGTTCTTCTGATAAATAAAAATGATGAGGGAAACCCATATCAAAAAGAACTCGAATCGGATAATCGCAAACAAATGAAATCAAGGATTAAATAAGGTATACCTTGACCCAGAGAAGTTTCATTAGAAGCTTTTAGCTTTCCTTCTCTCTTACTAGGTCGTGTGGGACATGTAGACAAGTAATGGCCCCAGCCCTTGCAATAGCGGCAATAGAGGGGTTCCGGGCACTTAGTTACATAATGGTCTGAGGAACCACAATTGTAGCATCGTTTACGACTAGAGGTAGATGGCTTGGCTACCGAAGTTTCTGGTCCCACCTTCTTCTTACTTAGAAGTATGGGGCAGACAGAAATATGATGACTGGAATCTTTGCAGTAACGACAAAAGAGTGGTTCCGGACACTCCTTCGCATAGTCGTCCCTAGAACCACAGTTGTAGCATTTTCCACAATTAAGGATTGGAGTCTTTGCTCCAAAAATAGGTTGCTTCACCTTCTTATCGGGATGAGGGCTTTTGAATTTAATACGCCTCTTCTTGGAAATCCCAATATCACTATCAATCCCTCTATCAGCCTCTTTTTCTTGTAGCATGATATCTACAAGTTGGTCGAAAGGAACTTCTAGTTTCAGAGGTAAAACCATTCCGGGATCCTTATCCAAAGCACAGATAAACCTTTGATTCTGAGCAAGATCCAAAAGTTGTTGGGCAGACATAAATACGCCATCCAGAGAAGGACTACTGGATTGACCAGCGCTAGGACTGCCAGAACTAACCATCTCTTCTTCTTTTTTAAGAAAGAAAAGAAGAAGAAGGAAAAGATTATTCTCAGAATGAATATCAAGCAATCTTGGCTGATAAAACAAGGAATCATAAAGAAAACAGGATGAATTGGTTCGAAGACTCGAACCAAATCCTAAAGCACGACTCCTAAGGTGGACTTAGGACAATGATCCTTGTTAAGTTATTCTATATTGTTCCGAAGTTTGGCTTTGATACCAAGCTGTGACGCCCCACCTCTATACCCACGCTAGCCAAGAACACTACGGTGTAGTGCTGTCAACTAGCGCGGAGAATAAGGCTGTTGAGGAGCGACCATCCATGTAATTTCTTATCACACGGTGGCTATAAATAATCTTCGGAAACAAATATAGAAGTAAGCATAACATGCGAATCAATCACAGATATCCAGATCACAAAGGCGGAAAGAGATATGAATATATATCACATAAAAGTGTACATCAGAGTAGTGGTCTAAAAAGATCCACGATCATACAAAAGAATAGCAACGCGTGCTATACAAAAGAATACAACTATGAGTCTATATCTCAAGTGTAAACAACAAAAGCTGCTAATCTAAACAAGTAGCCAAAAGTCTGAGTAGTGAATCACTGGGGGAGGAGTCAAGCAGTAGCACCTGTAACATCTCGGTCTGACCCGAGTATTATTTATAAGAAAATAATAAACGGATCAGTCTAGCTATAAATATCAGATGACATGATATAAAATAAAAGATATGGCATAATCATAAAATATCCATACTGACATACTACTATAAGTATGCAATTAATGATCAACAGGAGATCAACCGATAAGAGATAAATCAATATCACAAGAATCTTCTCAAACATCCAAAGAGGGCATCATACCCTAAACTTGTACTCATGACAAGTCAAAGACATAAATTCCAGAAATCAACACAAGAAATCCAGAAATCAAAAAAAGGGAAAGAGGCCTATCACATGACGGTCCGAAGACCATGGGGAGCTACCCCACATGTGTGAGTGGAATCACACAGATTAAGGTCAAGACTAACCAAAAAGCAGAAAGGTATGTGTGAATGGAATCACACAAGTGGTGTCTAGTCTAACCTTGCAATGAAAGAGACATCGCGCAATTGCTAGTCTAATTCATAAAGCGATCATCAAGATCAACGAGAAGTGTCAATTACACTAAGCTAGTAAATATAGAAGTTTAGCTTCATGTCCCATAACCACTTGCTTAACTTAAATATTTACGAACAAACTGTAAATCTTCACTAATAAAATTGTCACAAGAGGTTCAAACGAACAAGTCCAAGAATTAACCGACGAAGTGAACGCAAGCGTTTCATACCACTTGTTTTACTAAGTCGTTTAATTAGATTTCTCATTCGAGTGAGGTAAAGGCTTGTATATACTAATAGATTGGAAAACGGTTTAAGAAAAGAGCTTTGTTATTAAAAATAGAGTTGAAATCATTTTGTTGAAAGAGTTTTGATATTTACTACTAGTTTTGAAACCTTTATATTTTAAGGTGACAAATCACAGAAGCGATTGTAGAAACAATCAATCACAAAGGTCACATTCGAAGATGTGATAAAAATCCAAGGAAATCAGCTCAGCAAGTTCTGTTGAATATTTTTCAGATAAGATCCCCTACGGAGGGGGGGTCCAGGGGGGTGGCAACCCCCCAAGGTGGGGGTGCGGGGGCAACGCCACCGCTTACGGGGTTCGACCTGCCCGGTCAGGTCGTGGGGGTCCAGGGGGCAGCGCCCCCGGCGGGGTGCGGGGCAGCGCCCCGACAAAACGGTACGACCTAAGTGAAGGCAAGAGGCCTACAACCTAAAGCAAAATGAGGTCTAACGACCTAAGGGTTCACGCGACCTAACACAATGGCTGAGCGACCTAACTAAGTGCGCGACCTGGTGGGTAAGGAGGTCGAGCGACCTAATGTTCTTTGCGGCCTAACGAGGTAGAGGGGACACGCGACCTAAAGGTACGCGACCTAAGAAAGTTCGCGGGCTAAGGATGAGCGACCTAACAAGGTTCACGACCTAACGGAGACGAGGTCATGCGACCTAAAAGTGAAACGACCTAAGGGCGAAAACAAGGTCACGCGACCTAACAGGAAACAAGGTCAAGCGACCTAAGGGGTTACGCGACCTAACGTAACACGGGTCAAACGACCTAAGGCATCACAGGACGAACGACCTAACTTCTTAAGGGACAGGCGACCTAAAGAGGTTCGCGACCTAATAGGGTTCGCGACCTAAAGGTGCACGACCTAAGGTCTTTCGACCTAGGGGTATATAGGTAACACGACCTAAAGATGTCGCGACCTAAAAATAGAAAGCATGGCCGAACGACCTATCGAAGTAGAAAGGCATGCGACCTAACGGTCAAAAGGCCAACGACCTACGACCTAAAAGTCATACGACTTATGACCTAAAAGCCATACGACCTACGACCTAAAAGCCATACGACCTACGACCTAAAAGCCATACGACCTACGACCTAAAAGCCATACGACCTAACGTGAAACGAACGAACTCCGAAGTGAAGATTCAAGGCAGTGCGACTTAGCGCGATAACACGCGAACGACCTAAGGGTTAGGTCGCGAGCGACCTAAGTACTAGGTCGTGAACGACCTAACTCCGAACACGCGAAAAATGGTCAGAACGATCTAGGAGCTATCTCGTACGCGACCTATGACCTAAGACCCACACGACCTAACTCCGAACGACCTAAAAATGGCCAGAACGACCTAAATGCAGAAATTTCGCCAAAACGCCAAAAATCGGAGTTTTTCGCCAATCCAATCCAAACCAAAAGCAAATATTCATGCTAAAGTGATAGGGAATCATTCCCAACAACCCAATATAGTTATAGACTAGATTTGTGAGATAAAAATCTCACCTTTGCTCCAAAACCCAATGAAAATGAAGAACAAAGCTTGAAGGCAAATGGAGAAGCAACCACAAGCTTGAATCCGATGTCTTCTTCTTGAATTTGGAGTTGAATGTTGGAATTGCAATAAAACAAAGACTTTGGAGTTTTAATTTCTCATTCCATTCACCATTTTTGTTGAAGCTTTAGTGTTAGGAAATGAAATGAAGCAATGAAGAAGAAGGGGGGGTGGAACTTGGGCCTAATGGGCTAAAAGTCCAAACCAAAGGCTCGAGTGAAAAAGTGGTGAAATTCCACTAACCCTAAACATATCAATGTTTATACTTAGAAGATTGCAAACGACGTTTCGAACTCAATGGAAGTGGTCTCGAGTCCTAATTTGACCGTTTGCAAAAAGTAGCTTCGGACCAAAATCCGATTAACGATATAATATTTAAATAAAATATTTAAATATAAAAATCAATAAATATGCGGGTCGTTACACCGAAGCTTCTCCGGTTGCGAATTGGAAGGGTTTCACCTTCCATTTTTAGGCAGAGAAAACTGCCTTAGCTCCAGTCAGTCGACTGGACTTCCAAGTCAGTCGACTGGCTGAAGCTAAAATGCAGTTTGAAGGCTTCCTACAGAGCCTTGGGGCTCTATTTACTACAGTCAGTCGACTGACCCACTGAGTTCAGTCGACTGACCAGTATCCCGCGGATTTTTGGGGACTGAGTTCAGTCGACTGAACTCAATGAGCCAGTCGACTGACCTGCACATAGTTGTCTTCTATGCCTACTTGAGCCTATTTTTGCACGGTTTCCAAATTCCATCGACTCGTGTTATTTCCCACTTGTTGTTGCTATGACGTTAATGACTTCTATTTTTGGAATTTTTGGGAATATCCATTTTGATGGATTCGGATCGATTTCTTTGGATTTTTATTCACATCTTCGTATGTGAATTTTAGTGATTGATTGTTTCTACAATCATTTTTGTGTTTTGTCACTTTAAAAATACAAAGGTTTCAATACTAGTAGTAAATATCAAAACTCTTTCCTCAAAACGATTTCAACTCTATTTTCAATACCAAATTCGTTTATAAAACCGTCTTCCAATCTATTATCAAACCTTTACCTCACTCGTATTAGAAATCTAATTAAACGACTTAGTAAAACGAGTGGTATGAAACGCTTGCGTTTACTTCGTCGGTTAATTCTTGGACTTGTTCGATTGAATCTCTTGTGACAATTTCCTAGTGGAGATATACAGTTT
The DNA here is from genome assembly GCA_030765085.1 of Allium cepa. NCBI lineage: Eukaryota > Viridiplantae > Streptophyta > Magnoliopsida > Asparagales > Amaryllidaceae > Allium > Allium cepa. The sequence goes on from CM060943.1 coordinate 874,487,144, forward strand.
GTTCGTAAATATTTAAGTTGAGCAAGTGGTTATGGGACATGAAGCTAAACTCATATATTTACTAGCTTAGTGTAATTGACACTTCGTGATGATCAATGACGATCATTTTTTTTTATGATTTAGACTAGCAATGTGCGATGTCTCTTTGTCTACGAGGGAGACTAAACCCCGCTTCGTGGAGTTTCGACTCAAATTTGGTGGGGTAGCAACTCATGGTCTTCGGGCCGTCTGTGGAGCTTCGGCTCAATTCGTGATGGTTAGCAACCATGGAATTAGCGTTCCGTTCGTGATACACGTGTAGGGATTTTTTATGCTCCCGTCTGTGATAGGCCTCCCCCTCTTTGAAATTTCTGGATTTCTTGTGATGATTTCTAGAATTTGTACTTCACCAATTTTCGTGTTTTTCATTGATATGTTTTATCAATCTTTGTGCATTGGTGAATTTGTGTGTCATCACCTTTATAGGTGAATTCGGATCTTTGAGAAGATTCTTGTGATATTGATTTATCCATTGTTGATTTTTTTCAATTTACGTACTTATCATAGTATGGCATTATGGTTATTATACGTTTAAGTCATATCTCTTATTCTATATCATTTCGTCTGATATTTATAGCTAGACTGATCCGTTTATTATTTTCTTATTAAATAATACTCGGGTCAGACCGAGATGTTTCAGGTGCTTCTGCTTGACTCCTCGTCAGAGATTATTATTCTGACTTTTGGCTAACTACTTAGATTAGTAGTTTATTTTGTTGTATACATTTGAGATGTAGACTCTATAATGTATACTTATTCTTTTGTGTAGCTCTTGTAACTATCTTTTTGTGTTACCGTGGATCTTATAGACCGCTACTCTGATAAACACTTTTAAGTGTTGTATATTCATATCTATTTCCGCCTTTGTGATATGAATTATCTGTGACTGATTTATGTTATGCTTATTTCTATATTTGTTTCCGAAGATTATACATAGCCACTGTGTAGTAGCTTTGAGTTTGTATCGGTATGTCGGATTTCCTCTTAAGATGAAAAGTTGTATTTTTATCTGGCATATCGACACTCGCACAAAGCAATTATACAGATGGTCGCTCCTCAACAGCCTTATTCTCCGTGCTAGTTGACAGCATTACACCGTAGTGTTCTTGCCTAGCGTGGGTATAGAGGTGGGGCGTCACAAATAGTATCATATATCCTCTTAACAAGAAGAGTGATACTTAAAAGAAGTGTTTACTATCCGAACACGTTTTCTGCCCATTTTTTGTTTATTTTCGAGCCATTCGAATTAGTTATCGTAAAATATGTCTTTTTATTTGAAATAATAACCTTTTCAAAATCCTTTAGAGATTACTTTTATTTATAAAACCTATTTTATAAATTCATTTTATCTTATATCAATTAACTTCATTTAAATTTCCATAATTCTTTTCAATTACTCGAATTTTAAACCTTCATTCCTTTTATATTTCCTTTTACATAATCATCTTATATTATATCATTTTTATCTTATATGTCCATTCCTTAAACCAATCTTATTATCAAACACCTTATAGTCAAACCGTGAAACTTAATTCACAAGATATTTGTACTTTAACTTTTAAATCAAACAATTGATCAATTTATGATAATAACTTAACATTACCACTTCTTAATTTATTATTTTGGAATAAGTATCAAAGATCTTAATTACCTTATCAGATTTCTTACCTATCGATTAAGTTTATGAAACATCTTATAGTCAAACCGTGAAATTCTAATCACAAGATGTTCATATCCAAATTTCACTAATCTTAAGATCTAACTATATAACTTTTAAAAATATATACTTTATATTCAAATTATAATCCTAAGTAAAATTATTTCATTTACCAATTTTTCAAAACAAAACTTTTATATATGACATTATCAAACACGCGCTCATATATAATACTCTCAACTAATTCTAGGGTGTTACTAACCTTATGTATCATGAGTAACTCGTCCTAGGGTATTATTAACCCTACCTTTGATGAGTCTTTACACCACCAAAGCCAAGGTTCTTGCTTAACCTTCAGCTCTGATACCAAATGTCATGAACGGGTTTTTCGGACCAGCCTCGGTAGGCTTTTCAACCATCCCGCTACCCTTCTGCTTTTAAACATGGAGGTGACTACATGTGGTACCTCGAATCTGCTTTTATGGCAAGCCTCTCGACTATCAACCAACCCTTTCACACTAGGGATATGTAGCGGTAAGAGCCTAAGCTTCGTCACTATTCACAATGCGAGAACCCCCAATTATGCTGAACATAAACAAGCAAATCCGATACCCGTTTCCTTCAAAGTCAATTATCGATTTAAAAGATGTTAAGTTCATATGTGGATATCAATCATCAATTTTTACTTCATCTTCTATTAAATATCTTTCTTAGATATATTTTTTTCAATTTATTCCATTTTCTTTTCAACAGTATATCGAATCATTAAGCCTCATTTATCAAATCATTTGATTTGTTTAATCCTTTCTTAAATCCTGGAATAATTCCATTTCATTTTCTCTTTTACTTAGGAAAACTTTTCCAAATCATTCATTAAATCTTAATCAATGATTTCTTATATTCAAGCTATAACTTTTAACATAGGGAAAAGATTCCCAAATCATTTATTAAATCTTAATAAAAGATTTCTTTCTTAACTTTTAACTTAAGGAAAATATTCCCTTTTTATAATATCACTTTCCAAAACGTCCATATAATTTAAAGGATTATTCACTATCCAAAATCGCGAATATAATTCCTTTAATAAAAATTTCACATTTAACTTATCAATTTAAATTGATTTCAGATTTACAAAACAATGTTTATAAATTCTATTTATATTTAATAAACTTCCATATACAGAATTTCTTTACTAAAAAATTCCATTTATATCTCATTTAAAAATCAAAATCTAATTATAATTTAATTACTTATAAAACTCTTATTTACAAATTCATTCCTTTCAAATCTTATTATTTATAAAATCCATTATAAATTTTTTTCTAAATTTCAATTGCAAACCCATATATTGATTACAATCCCATTTCTAATATTTACAAAACACATTTATAATTCCATTACTTTTATTTATAAAATATCAATTTTATAAATCTTATATATAGAGCATTTATAATAAATTCAAAGAATTTATTTCTTTTCTTTTATCTTAGAAAAAACTTAATGATGATCTTTTAGAGCATCCAGACTTTCCTTTCGATATGTTCCACCCCTCGCCTAAGAAAAGAAAACATAGGATATGTAAGTTCAGGGCACCGGTTGATCCATCCCTAACCTTAGTTAAACACCTTGTTTTTTCTTCCTAGGTCTCATAAGCGGGATAAATGTACTAGTCGTTTCCGCATACTCAGTTTGTTATTATATTCAATCTTCTCCACTTATTGTTTAAGTGGTATATACAATTCCTCTTACCCATTTATTCAAACTCTCACTAAAACTTCCAAATCATATTTAAATGACTTAATTATTATTTTAAATCATTCACGAAATATATAGGAAAGAATTGTTAAGTTTAAAAATGCAATTCCAAATTTATTTCAAGATGCTGCGAAAAGTGTTGCGAAAAGCGTTGCAAATAGCCTTTTAAAAGCTATATTCTTCAAAATGACTTTTATATCATTTGGATATCCATATTTTCAACTTAAATATATTTTAAAAAGTTTTTTACAATTTATTCCATATTTTTAAAACATTTAAAATATCAATTTCAAACTTTGGTCACTTTACTACAAAAAGCGTGATTTTTCTGGAAAATTGTTTTGGACGTATTTAAAATGCACCAGATAAAATCTTGATTTTATTTATTTATTTATTTAAACATATTTATATGTTTATAAAACATTTTTAACTCATTTTAAAACTATTTCCAATAGGTTTAAGCATTCCATATACATCATTTCATTTTCGAAAGGAAATTGATTTCCTTTGTGCTTATCGACGTGTATCAACGTGACTTGGTAAAACAATTTAACAATCATATCAAACAATTAATACTCTATGATCAAAGCATATATAAGCATTCATAGCAATCGTAACACAACATCAAACATGTATATATATAAATAGAGATGCTAAATAGAGTTTCTCACCATAAACCGAAGCGAATAACTTCCTATCAACATTCTAATAAACCAACACTTCACTAATTAATTCCTACTCCATTAAACACTACCAAAAAAACACTCTCTTCCTTCCTATAGCTTGGCCTTGAGATGGAGGTTGGCCGAAAATATAGAGAAGAAGCGGTAGAGCTTTGAACTTGAATTCTCAAAATTAGATCCGAAAAATAAGTTATCTTCTCTCTTGTTTTTGACTCTCTTACTCTCAAAATTTGAAAAACTTATTAACTGAAAAGTTGTTTAAAATTATTTTCTCTTGAATTTAAAAAATGTATAACTTGATTTTGATTATTTTTGAGGAAGATATGATAGAATGAAGAAGAGGTATTGTCGGATTGACAAAAATGAAGCCCAAAAATGCACTTTACAAAATTGAGTTTCAGGTATAGCAAACCTCAGAATTGGTAAATATGGTCAACATAAAAGTTGTATGCACTGTAATTTTATATGGTTTCAGAAAAATAATTTCTTAATTTGGATCATTTATTATGAAGTTATGATCAAAACATTATGGATTATTCTTTTGCTTAAAAACTGGGTCAGAAAATGCACTAGAAAGACGTGGAGTTTTGACATGTTTAACTTTAGAACGAGACAAAGTTTTCATCATGAAAGTTGTAATCACTGAAAAAATACATGATTTGAAAAAAATAATTCTTTATTTTGATTCTTTTTTAAGAAGTTATGGCCGAGGGAAAAAGATGTAAAATGTGGAGAAAAATGAGTTTGACTTGAAGAGAATGAACATTGATTTCTTTTGAATATTTTGTAAATATTTTGACATTATCTCTTTCTAATTTTTTCCCTATGTCGTGGAAACCACTAAAGAGAAGAAGAAGAAGAAGAAGCTTGAGAAAATAAGAAGAAGAAATGTGAATGAAAGTGAAGAAGGTGGGTATTTACAGAAAAAGAAAGAAGTGGTAATTTATCAAAATAACCTCTTACCAAATTACCAAAATAACCTTACTTCAACCTAAAGAAAACTCCAATTTTTCCAAAATTAACATCATCCTTTCACTTCTTACTTTATGTCTTAATTCCTTAAGAACTAAGCTAAGTAAAATAATAATTATGTTGGTTTTGATGTGATATTGATGTTTACTTTTTCTTACTTTTGTTAATTCTTACTTACTTTAACTAATGACTTCTAGAAGTTTTCTAATCTTATATAGTAAAAGTAAACATGCTTAGTTATTAAAATGTGTAATGTATATGTTTAACAAAGGCGCAACAACGTTGCGACAACTTTTAATCGACAAAACGTTTTACAGTCACATTTTGACGTTTTTGTTAAACTATTTATTCATGTAAACCAAACTTCAAAATAAATTTCTTATTATCTATAAATAATTAAAACAAGCATATTTCACTTATAATATAATATAAAACAATATCCAAATCTTCTTAGAAAAATACGACATCGATTTATTGATATGCGACGAAATTTGTCAATTTTTATAAAACTAGTTTTATATATTTATCAAACCATTATAAATTAAATTACTATTATTATCAAATGAGTTTGATACCGATTATATATATATTTAAAAGGAATTGTTTATCATTTAAAAAAATTTCATGAATATTTATCTTCTTTATTGGAATCCGACTTCTGTCAATTTTACAATGGAAATCCAAAATCTTTATTCAATATCAAAAATAAGTTTGCCATTCTTATTTATCATATAAAACTTGATTATTTAAGTTTGAAAATTCTACAATTAAATATGTAAATTAAACATTCCATTTTCAAAGTGGTAAGTTTACGGGTCGTTACAAAAATCCTAGGAGTTAATTTTATAGAAACAATTATAGAAAAGGGTACCTTAAATTCTGTAAGTATAAACCTTTAAATGATAAAGTTTGGTGCGAGCTGATAAATATTGGTTTGATTCGAAAAAATGAAATAAATCAAACACACTTTATGCTACCTTGAATTGAGTATATACCTTTGAATACATACATACATACATACATACATACATACATACATACATACATACATACATACATACATGAAGCATATAGTTAGTTTATTGAAAACTTATACATATATATAACTATTGAAATTAACCAACTGAATTCGTGCAAGCAAAAATAGAAATCATACCAAAACACTGTTAATATTAAATGTAGTTTGTATACTCGAGTCCGCATGAAAAACAAGAAGTAAACGAGTTATTAATTTTGGAAAAGTAAAACCAAATGTTCGAAATTGTATCCGGACTTCTGAATTCATTTTCCAACTTTTGAATTTCATACAGTTCGAAACAAAAGAAATTAGTTCAAAATTAACTTGATTCAAACTTGTGAACCATATTCAGATGATTGGAATTGAAGTCAGACATGTGAATAAGGAACTTGATGTCTAAATGCCTGTAAGAGATTCTTTATATAGGGAACTAGACATCTGAATTGAAATTCAAATGTATGAAGTTTTTTAGCAAGCATAAGTTGAACCTGAATCTAGTGCAGGCCAAGTAGGGCGAATTAGGAAACTTTGTGCCACCTTCTCGACATTTTGGAGTTCACATAGCTTCGTGTTGTAGGTGCAATGGGCAGTAATTCTATACCGGATCACATACCTATGTTTGTATTTCATGGTGGGCATGACGGGAACGCAACAAGGCATGCGATAACGATGCCATTAGAAGCTCTTATTGCTACTGGGCACAACCGGTTACATGTTAACATGTTGGAATTTAGGAAGGGCAACAGAGACGTCCGCAGTAGTAGGGCTATACAGTCGGGTGGTGGTTGAACCTTTGAGGGAATCACAATAGCGATTTCTTGAGCTTCAGGGTGAATGATAAAGAGCATAGGATATGTTTACCATTAAGAAGTTGAAACGAATGCTTTAGTTGTCCATAAATCATAATGGTTATATACTTAGCGTGAGCCTAAGCATTGTGATGTCGTTCAGTGTGTATGTACTTAGTAGTTTTCATTGAGAATGATGACTCAATCTTAGTTAGGAGATTGTTTATCGGGACCATATAAAAGGAATTAACCTAGAGTTAGTAGATTTTGGTCGTTCATCCTTCGATCGGATATCTTCTATAATGAATCGGATTTTCGGACCAGTCAAAATTGTCGAAAAACCCGTTCGTTCTAAAACTATGAATGAAAACTACTAACTTAATGCATAATATTTGATAAATATTCAACATTATTAAATTTATAGGATACATTTTAAAGTGTACAAGTTATTAGAGTAATCAATTTAATCTACTAGGTGTGCTTTAATACATAACAAATACAAATAAATCAACCGCTGCGCAACTCTAATGAGAGAGACAACAATATAAATTCCTGCAAACTCAATAAAAATGACAAATGGGGAATAAAATATAAGTAGAAAAAATACATCAATACACGATATATAGCAAACAATAAACAGAAAAATGATATGTTATTATTGGGGCTACATCACTACTACTTATGACTGCCTACGTACCCCTATCTAATTGGATACCCAATGAGATAACAGGATCAAGCCAACGTAGTTCTCATACTGCAAATAGGACTCATGGAGCCTAGATGCACAACAATATGCAATTCCCAAAACTATCCACCTAGGGTTAATCTTTACATTTAGATTTTTCAAATCTAGTTTCCTTTATGGAAATTATCTCTTTGGAATTTATTCCCGAATTCTGATTTCAAAACTTTTGATATATATATATATATATGTATATGTATATGTATATATGTATATATCTATTATATTCAAACTAGTCCTTTACTTCGAGATCTGAAAACAAATCATCTTTTCAAATGATACTGATATACAAGCATACAAAACTATATGCTACCAAATCTCGGGAGGTTTCTAGTCATAACCAGGCCCCTGGTTCTACCCTTTCGAATAAATAATAGATTGGTGCATCCCTTTATTTCAAAAGCGGACTACAATAAGGCTACAGAACCTCCGCACCTCCTTTGCCCATGCGTTTCGTAGATTATGGGTTACCCGAATCTTTAGTAACATAACAAATCACTTTAAATCCCGAAGTGGAAAAATCATTTACACTAATAATTCTAAATACTTCTAATTTATAATAATTTCCATTTCCAAATCCTTTCAAAAATCATCATAAAACCATCGGGTTTAGTCCTCAAAATTCATTCCGTTTTATAAATCATTTTTATAAAACAATTTTTATACAAACCACTTTTATATAAAATCAACTTAAAATATTTATTCTCAAATATCTTTTTTTCTCTTTTAAAGGAAAATATTTCATAACATTTCAACTTGAAAACTAATTTTCAAAATAATTCATTAAATTGAAGTGAACCAAATATTACGGCTAAACACCATATAGTCAAATCGTGAAACAAATCACAAGATGTTACCCTATAATTATTTTCTACCCAGCCCATGAATATGGAGAATTAATTGCTCATAAACTGGCCGAGCAAAGTCAACAATCAATAAATAATAATCAGTGCTCACAAACTGACCGATCCTAATTTAAACAATCAATCAATGAATAAACACAAAAATTATGATAATCAATGCTTTACTTTACTTATCTTGAGTAAAAACAGTTTGATATTTATTTTGGAACATCCAGGCTTTCCACTCGACATGTTCTGTCCCTCGCCCAAGCCTCCCCGAATCTCATAGATGAAACACGTGTACTAGTCGTTTCCGCATACCTCATTAAGTATTTAACTTCTATATTTTAAATTACTTAATTAACCGTAACGACCCAAAATTTTGGGTCTTTGAAATAGGAATATTTAATTGATTTTAGATATTTTAAAGTTAGTTTTTAACTTGAATTTCAAATATCACTATTTGTTGGTTGACTTAATTATTGAATTTAATAATTGGAAATTTGGGAAAAAAATATGAAATCTTGGGTTTTAACCTGTTACATTTAAAGGCCTACAAAATTTATATTGATAATAATGAAGATAATAAAAGTTTTAAAAGTTTAATTTAAAGGTGGTTTGTTTAGTTTTAAAAATATATCGTTTAAATTGACATTTAAAAAATTAGCATTCTGAGGCACATTCTCAATTTTCGACAAAACCAATTCCATTTGAACCGTAATAGTGTATTATTATCGAATTTCAAATTTCGTAACATTTGGAGTTATCGTTTGGCCGTACGGAATATAAATGCCTTGAAATTTATATCGAAAAATCAGTATAATAATTAGGTCCAAAAAGATATCTTCCCCATATGATCGAATTAGGACTTAAAACCATTTCCGTTGCGATCGGAATGGGGTATGATATCATAAATGCCTAACGACACGCCTCGATAGGAGGTCAAGATTTTAAGTTGCGATTTCAAGACGATTAAAAATTTAAATAATATAATTACATGCTTTGACCTGTCAAATTTCTTTCCAGTTGCAACTTTATCTTTTACTATACCATCTTCTCCTTTTCAACATGCAAGACATCCCTTCCATCAATCTGAAAGCACGATTCTCTCTTCGATCAAAAACATTTCAGCCGAAAGTAAGAAAAAAAAGACTGAGCATTTCAAAACAATCCAAATGAAAATCGATTTCCCTCTCCAATTCATTCTCCTTCAAAACCAAATTCCCTCTCCAGTTCAATTCAAAAAAAATAAAACGAAAATCTAAACCCATCCGATTTCAAAAAATAAAATAAATTGCTCGATGAAGAAGAGGAAATAATTAATGGAAGGACAATTCGTTCGTTCTCTTTTGTGATCGCCGGCCTCATCTTGGACTTCGGCGTGCTCCACCACCACCTCGACAGTACTGACGTTGGCTCATGACGATCGGACCACAAGCGCGACCAAATGAGCTGATTTCTGCCATGTCTACGTTGGCGTCGCCGTTTCTCGTCCACCTGGAGGCTCAATTTCTGCCACCCACCAGGGAATGCTCTAGCTACGTCTCGATTCTGCAGCTTGTTGGTGGAGGAGGATGGATCATACTGTACATCCGTCGATTGGGAGGGGCTTAGGGTATGACTTGGAGAAAAACGAATGCTGGTGTCTCGAGATAGTGGGTCCAGTTCGATGCCTTAGGGTTTTGTCGTTTAAAACTGGTGAGCAAATTTATTTTCCTGGTTCATATTTTAAAATTAAAAGTGAGCTTTGAAAATTCTATTTCCATTCAAATAGAATTTTGGTAATTAGTTATTAGAGTGAAAACTTTAAACTTCAATGACTTATGATTAAATAAAGATTGCATAATAAGGTGATTAGGTAGCTAATCATTTTTATTAAGTCAAATAGGTTAGTTAAATTCGTTAATGGGTAATTAATTTAAGCTCGGTAAGTAGTTGATTAATTTTAATTGAAAGTGAAATCACTAATTTATATAAATTTGGAATTTACTTATACGAGGTTTAAATCTAACGGAATCAGTCAGGTGCGGATTCAGAGCAGTGAAATCTATGCAAAAGGATTTAAATTTTGAACGATTAGCAATTTAAAAATCAAAGATGGGTTAATCTCACTCAGTTTTGGATTTACGGCGATCAATTTTAGTTGTTAAAATTAATTATTGGTTGATTGATTGAATTTGATAATTATTATCAGTCTGGATGTGGTAGTATATATAATAGAGTGTGTGTACATATATATTGGAGTGATTGATATTCCCACATTATATAGCGGATAAGACCTTATGCGCCCCGCATAATAGTGGATGACCCTATATACTGCGATATCCCCCTCGAAGTAGGATTGGTATTTTTATATTGTGCTAACATCGTGGATGCAGGGAAACATGTTGGAGGGATCCAACTGGATTCCTTAAAATGTTGAATTTATTTTCATTTCAGTGGTATATGAAACGTTGAATAACCTATGATAGATTATTTCGGAAAATCTAATTTATTGGAGGCTATGATGTTGTTGGATATATTTTTGGCATTTTAAAAATATAGATATTGAATTGTTAAAGGGAAATAAAAAGGAAAATGTAAAGTAAGATATTTATAGTAAAGATGGATAAATTTAAAAGCAATGGATTTTAAAAAAAAAATAGTTTAATTTTAAAATTGTACTTGATAAATTTGGATAAATTTTAAAAAATAAAGATGGATAAATTATTTTAAAAAAGAATAATTTGTGAATTTGCTGAATTCGATAAGATAAGTGTATATTTTTGGATAAAGTGATTTAAATTATTAAAAACTTAGATTAAATAAGATTTAGTGTTTTTCAGTGGAAATAAAATATTGGTCGAATGATTGTTTAGCTTGATAGTTAAATAACCGACTATCAAATCTAGACCCAAATGTAACTTTGGAAACATCTGAAGAGGTACGGGAATTATATGGTACAGTTACTGTTCGAGGTGCTATACTGTACGTATAAATTCGTTCGTTCTTCTAGGACGTTTATAAGGAAATCCGTCCACTAACGGTTAGGAGGTGATCTCCGATCTTATTTTCGTCTGTTTATTTCCTAAAGAACAAGGGTTAAGTTTACCGGAGAATATCGAACGTTGTTTCGAAGAGACCGGGATCGGATTTGTGATTTGAAAACCACTTCGATCCAACGAGTATGTTTTTGTGATAAAGACAAGAGCTTGGAGTCCAAGATGGAGCGGTGAAGTGCAAGGGTAAATCGCTACAAATCTTGATGGTGATTGAAAAATAGATGTAGTAGGAATTGTGCCTTTGGTTAAGTTTGGACCGGGAACGGACTTGTATGGATGAATGCTTTCAGAACATTGTCATTGGAGGACAATGAGCATTCTAAGTGAGTTTCCTAAAAAGGCAACGCTTAGACTCGAGCCTCATCAACCGGGAATGACTGAAAATCAGGGGAGATGCAGCAAGCCTAAGTGGGTCGCATCCAAGTAGGGTATGTCTATCACATTTCTAGATAGCCTCGGGTATTATCACTACTTGTGAAAGGAGCTCGGAAAAGGGTGGGAACACCTGGGGTGATAGCATATTCAGTCTATTCAGGTTAAGAATAGTCCGGTCTTATGTAGTAGGGGATCCCGGAGTGGTCCTCTGTACGGTGTTTCATGATAGGTACCGTGATAGGTGGTACTCCAGTGCCTAGTCATTTAGTTGGAATCCATTCTCCAATATGTGCCTTACGGTCTTGATTGTAGCTGGAATTTAATTAATGTAACAATTTCAGTTATTTGAATAAGTATTTGTACTTAGACACTAATATAATATCAGAGGAATTTGATATGAAATGTTTTGGCTATCGTAAGGTAAATTTATTTATGGCGTGGTCTTATGAGATACCTTTGATTTTCAAAAGGATTTTGAACTTTAATAATTCAAATTGAGTGTGTTTTCTCACACTTGTTTTCCAGACTGATTAGGGTGTTATTTTACTATAATGCTCGAGTCAGACCGAGTATTATAGATTCAGGATGGGATGCTATGGAACTCAGGGGACGAGCTGGATGACGAGACATATCACACGTAATTGGTGTATATTCTATTGTGAATCATAAGCTGTATATTCAGTTTGTGAGGACAAGTTATTATAACCGTCCACTATTGTGCTATTGATTTGTGTTGTAATCTGATGATGTAATGTATAAATAATAGCTACAGTTCTTTTTGTTTAAAGCGCTGCTGTTATCTATTATATATTGTTCTGCTACGATTGTGAGATTTCTGTGTTGCCAGTCTATTTCTTCTTCTACCTCTTTCTTCTTTTCCCTAACGATCCAGTATTTCCGACATCCGGTTGCTCGGTATGTAATACAGTAGACATATTGATGTCAATTTTTGGGGGTCGAAAATCCGGGTGTAATATCCTGGAATTTTTAACAATATCAATTTAATAATCTGTAGTTAAAATTAAATTGATATTGATATTCTGTTAATAATTATTCAAATAAATTTAATAATCTTCTTCAATATTATTTAAATTGGTTATTTTATCTTTTAAATGATATAAATGATTTCTATTTACAATATAAATATAGGGTTTATATTTTAAATAGATTGGTATTTTTTTAATTTTAATAAGTAAAGCATATTTTCTAGTTTTAATAATTTGGAAAACTTGTTTTATTTAATATTTAAGTTTTTCAAAGTTTAATAAATGATTTTGGTTTAAATTTAATAAATGAACCATGTTTTAAAATTCTAATATATATACATTATAAATTGGAAATTTTGATTTTTAATTAGTATTGAGTTTTAAAGACTATTTCATAAATAAATATATGATTCTTAAAATTGATAAGAAAAATAATAAATGTTTAAATTAAATTAGATTGAGTTTTAAATTTAGAATAAATTTAACAAAAGGTTTCATGGCTTAATAAAATAGATATTTTATTAATAAAAATATAATTTCTTGTAAAATGATTTTAATGTAATAATAAGAGAATTATAAAAACAATATTGATATTATATTGTCTTTATAAATAAGTTTGAATAAAATTTGCAAGTTGTTATTTCAAATTGAATTTATATTCATAACTTGACTAAGAATTATTTGATTTTGAATTTAAATTCAAAAGCATAAATTTTAAATTGTTTAATTGTTTTAATTTTTATTTATTTGTGTAAGTTTTGAAAACATAATTTGTTCTTATTTCTTTTGTAAATTCATACACATATCTAATATAAACTAACAAGTTATATTAAACTAAAACACATGCATTACTTTGTAAATTTAAATACTAATTATCTTTAAAAAGAAAAACAAGTGTTAGATTCATAAGCATTGATTTAAACAAGTGTTCAAAAACCAATATACAATTTGACAAGTGTAAGATTTAGTTTTTATTTTTCTTTTCTTTTAATTAAATCTGAAAATACATTAGTTAGTTTGCATCTTCATTTCATATTGCATTTTCATTTTTCCTTAATCAAAGAAATCTACAAACTTCTAAAATCAAATTCATCAAAATCCATAAATCTGCATTTTCTCAAAATTCAGCAAACCTGCATATTAAATTCTTCTTCAAAGTTTAAAATTTGTTTGCAAATTGCAAGTTAAAATCCCTCATCAAAGATCAAATCTGCATACCTCAAATTCAAGGAAATCTGCATATTCGTCCTCTTCAACATCAGAAACCCTGCATATTCAACAATTTCAAAATCAAAGAAGTTTGCATCAACCTCTGTTTACCAAAAATCCGCATTCAATAAAAGGTGAGTAACATTTAAAATCTTAAGTTTTAAAAATAAGTTGCATGTTTATTGAATGAAAATAGTATTGCTGTGTTTCGGTAGTTGTTGATATGGTTTATGTTAATCCTGTTCTATATCTTCTAATTTGTTTTGATTTTCCAGGTAGAATTTTATTAGTTACACTTACCTCCTTAAACTTGTTCCAAAGAAAACATCTTCGGGAACATCCATGTTCACTGCATCTCCTTACGCAGCTACTACTCCCTGAGATATTCAAAATACCATTACTCTCTTCAGCCAAATCAAGAGATCCAAATACTACTCATCCAACTTCAAGAATTAACTCCGAACCTTAACAGGTTTCCTTCAGAGATCAGTGAAATCCTTCATCATTCCAAAACTTACTCGAGACGGTGTTAGGTCTACAGTCTCGATAGATACACTTCCAACCTCAAACATTCAAACTCCAACCAATGGTAGTCGTGTTACACACACTACTACCCCATCTACCTTTATAACTTATATTGGAAAACCTGAACAGGTAACCCAACAGATAGGTAGAAATATATATATATATATATATATATATATATATATATATATAATTACAAATACGCTCTCTCAAGAAAGACATCACTACAGAGCCTAGGTATTCGCTCAACCTAATGCTCTAATACCAAGTGAGACGACCCGATTTTCCACTCCCAGAAAATCACATCATCTTTAAGAAAGAAAGGGATAGAAAAGAGAATAGAAAGAAGAGAAGAAAGAAAAACCATCAGAATCTAACAGCGAAACGAATAAATTATACTAATAACATAATACATTACATAGTATCATATACATGAGAGATACACAGCTAAAACAACACATACTAGACAGTTATAAACACCTGTCTAGTTATATAACTCAATACAACAATTCAGAGAACACACAGCGGAATACTAGATATATCTACACGCAGAAGCCTCCTGCTCCATTGCTCCTCCATAATTCGTCAAAGCAAACCTGAATCCTAACCTGAATTCCCTTGACTACTTATAAAAATTTGAGTACCCAAGAGTTTATGAAAAACAAAAAAAATAAACTCCGGGTCATACATGGGTCTGGTGTGAGTAACAGGTTAAAGTTGCTTAACTTTCAAAAACCCTTTGAAAAGAAAGGTATTGTAATATCTTGGAAATTTTAGAAATATCAATTTAATAATCTGTATTTAAAATTATATTGATTTGATAAAAATTTTAATAAAAATTTACTTGATTTAATAATCCAATTAAATAGATGTTTAATTGGTAAATCTTATCTTTTAAAAAACTAATAAATTGTTTTCCTATTTATAATGTATGTATATATATTTATATATATATTGTGAATAGATAAGTTTTGAGGTGAAGTTAAATTAACAAATAAAATATTGTTTTCAAATTTTAATATTCATTTTGATAGTTTGAAGATTATTATTTATTTAATAAATAACTAATTGTTTAAAATACTTAAAGTAATTGTTTTAAATTGATTAATTGTATTTTAAATATAGTTTAAATTTTAATAAGATAAATAAAAGTTTATTTTATTTGTTTTAAATATAGCTTAACAAATATAATTTGGAATTATTTAGAAATTTAAAATACCATTTAAACATTAAACATTAATGTATATAATTAAGATAAATAAGTTATGTAATTTATGATTTCTTTTATAAATGATTTAAAATTTATAAATATGTTATTTTCTAATAATAATAAATGTATAAATGAAGACATGTTTTAAAAGACAAAATTATTATTGTCAAATTAAATATGTTAATATAAATTAGTTTTAAAATTGGATTTTAAATGTAAATAGCATTTGAATTTGAATTCATTTTGAAATTCAAATGAATAAACCTATATGAATCTTGTAAATAAGTTTTCACTTTTATATAAATTGTTTTATTCCATTAAAGAGAAATACATATACATTTGTTTATGAAACTACTTTATATGTGTTTAATAAATAAAAAGATTTCAATTACCTTTAAAATAAATGAAAACAAATAAATTAAAATATACTTAAGACACATGTTATTAAACTAAGTTGTGTTTATGACAAGTGTTATCTCTTTATACAAGTGTCCTTTTATTTTG
The DNA here is from genome assembly GCA_030765085.1 of Allium cepa. NCBI lineage: Eukaryota > Viridiplantae > Streptophyta > Magnoliopsida > Asparagales > Amaryllidaceae > Allium > Allium cepa. Next base: position 874,503,490 of record CM060943.1, read on the forward strand.
ATTTCTTTTATATTTTAAATAAATCATTTTTATCTTGTATAAAACATGTTTTCTTCATCTATATTCTTTTCTAATTTTCATTTCTCAAGGAAAAAAAAGAATCTCAGCTGAAACTAATTTGTTTCAGAAAACTCTTAAACCTGAGAATCAAATCCATAATCAAATCTGTTCAAGCATTGCAAGCATTATCAAAATCGTTAAAACCCAAACTTAAGATCTAATACCTGAAAACCAAATCCACTTCTAAAAGCCAGTACCTGAAACCTTTTCAATAACAAATGTAAAGCCTGCATTTCCAATTGAAACAAGATCAAGCCTCTGCAATGCAAGTTTGAGAAAAAAAACAAGTATTGTCTGCATGCAAGTTATATCAGGCAACAGAAAACATGCAAGTTAAAGCAAGTTCAACGGCAACTCAGTTCTTTTTAAAGCATGGAAGTAAATGCAATTCAAGTTTTGTCTAAAGCATTTCAGGGAATTTGTGCTCTGCTTACAAAACAGTTTTCCAAACATAGGTGAGTAACTCTTTTTGAAAATTTAAATATAAACTGTTGCTTAAATAGGTGTGTTTGTGTATGCTATTTAGATTGCATGTTGATTTGTTTGCCTGTGCATATGATTTTAAGAGTACTGCTGAATATATGCATACAAAAGTTTGAATGTTTGTGACTGTGCTTCCTTTGATCCTTGTTTCAGGTCCTGTTTCTAAAAAAAAAAAAACCTCTTGCTTTAGTTGAAATATCTTGTTAAGAGTTAGATTTTGTAATAATTTTGTTAATTAGACCATAGTTTAGTTTAGAAAACTTATTAAGTAAAATCAAATTGAGGAATGTCTCTGGAAAATTGTAAAGCTTTAGTGCATGATTAATAAACATGAAAACACAGACATTATCAATTTTAAGTGCAGTATTGTAAACTGAAAACTTAAACAAAATAATGATTTTTATAACAAAAATCATATTGTTTAGTTAGAAGTTGAGACTGCAGTTCTTATTTGAACTGATAGTGGGTTTGAGTAAATTTATGGTGATCAAGTTGATCAGAAGGTTTGGGGTTCTTGGTGGAGGCAGAGCAGTGATCAGGGGATGTGGCAAAAATGTCAGAAGGATGAATAGGTCTCGGTGGAGGAGATGGGAAGTGGATGAAGTCTGTAAACCTAGTTTTTAGGTACTGCAAGTGATTTCATTTGTGTGGGAGTTTCAGGTGACCGAGTGTTAAGATCTTTGGGGTGAAGGCTGCTCGGGTGTAGAAGAGGTGATTGGCGGCGGTGCTAAGCTTCCTATAGCGGGAGGTGATAGGGAGAATGATTTGACAGGTTTTGAGGGTGAAGTTGCCTGTTGTTGCCCGATTGGGATTGGGAAACTCGATTTCGTTTTCGAGTGAATTGGGTGGTTTTGAGGTCAGTGAGGTGATGCAGGGATAAGAGTCGACATGATAGCTGACTGGGTGGTGGCCGGAGGTGGCTACAACCACCGTGCATATGCACGGAGCAGAGGAAGTATCAGATGAAAGTTTGGGTTTGCTGTGTTTGTTTTGACTCGGGTCGATACTCGAGTTAACTCAAGTTTTGCTCGAAGATAGCCTGGGGTTTACTCGAAGTAAACTGAAGAGTGGCTCGGGTTGCTTTCTAAAATTAGAGGTTTTTGAAACCTGTAGTTTTAATTTAAAGATTTGTTTTAAAATCTTAATGTAGGGTTTTTGAAAACAGAATTTAAGCCAAATTTAAAATTTGAATTTCAAATGAGTTTTGAATCCAGGTTTGAAATTTAAATTTAAACTTTGAAACAAAATGTTTAGAACAACTCCAAGAGTTTAAATATTTTAATTTAGGATAAGCTTTAAATATAAGTAAGGATTTAAACATAAGTTTAAATCTGGAATCAAACTTCAATTTTGAAACAATATTTGAAAATTAAGGAAGTTTTAAAAAGAAATTTAAATGTTTAAACAAATTGGTTGTTCAAACATATTTAAATATGATTTGTATTTTTAAATGAATTTGGAGTTTAAATTTCTTATAACTTCTTTTATAAAATAAGAATAAAGCTTTAAAAGATTTTAAAATGTTTTAAAACTTTGTTTAAGTTAAGTTTGATTTCTTTTTAAATTTTAAATTTAAAATGTAATTTGAAAACAATTTTAAGTTAAATTGTTTAAGTTACTTTATTAATAATAAAGTAATCATGAATAAGAAATGTTTTATTTTTAAAAGTAAATTTAAGATTTAATGATTTTTGTTTCATTAAATTAGCAAGATAATTTAAATAATGTAATTAATTAATTTGTTAATTAATTAAAGATTTGAAATTAATTAAGGTAATTAAATTAGTAATTAATTTAAGTTAATTACTTAAGAAAAGTAATTAAGAAATTGTTAATAAGTTAATGAAGGTCATTAACTTGTGATTATTTATTAATTAATTAATGTAATTAATTTTGATAATTAATTGGATTAATTAATTTAAATAATCAATTTATGAAACTTAATTAAGTATGATTACTTCATGGAAATAATCAAAGATATTAATTACTCTTTGTAATTAATTTATTAATTGGATATTTAAATTAATTAATTAACTTTAATTAATTTGGAATAATCATTAAATGAGTTGATAAGTAATCATTGAGAAATAATTACTTAGAGAAGTAATTAAGATAAATAAATTATTGAAAGTAATTAATTGAAGGATGGTATTTTGGGATTAATTACTTTGTGTAATTAATATAAAGATAATTTCTTTATGAAGTGATTAATAATTAATTACTTAATGTAATTAATTTAAGCATTTATTAATTGAGTTATTTGAAATAATTAAGTGATGTAATTAACTAAGAGTAATTAATTACTATTGAGATTAATCAGGGATGATTAATAAATATAGTTAATTATTAAATGTAATTAATTTAGAAGTAATTAAGAGTAGTTAATTACTAAATGTAATTAATCAAGTATGATTAATAATTGTGGTTTAATTAAGGTTAATTACTTAATGTAATTAATTTAAACAAGTAATTAATTTAAATATAATTAAGGATCATTAATTAATATAGTTAATGATGTAATTAAGGATTAATTAATTAGGATTAATTAATCAATGATAAGTAATTAAGGAAGTAATTAATTAATGTAATTAATTAATTAATGAAGTAATTAAAGGTTAATTACTGATTTTGGTTAAGGATAATTAATTTGTAAAATTAATTAAAGATAATTACTTGAATGTAATTAAGGGATTATTAATCAAGGATGATTAATTAAGGTGATTAATTTGGGGATAATTATTTAATTGATTGGTAATCAATTAAGTGTTAAGTAAGCAAGATTTAAAATAAGGAAGTAATTAATTTAATTCATTTTAAATTAACTAAAGATAGGTAATTAATTTAATTCACTTTAAATTAATTAGAGATAGAAGTAATTAATTTAATTCATTTTAAATTAATTATAGATGGTGTGATTATGGATCTTTGCTTATAAATGGATGATAAGGTTTACCCTGAATGGTTTGAATCTCAGACATGAGATAAATAGTGTTGTGTGTTATGGATGCATTGGTTACATTGTGATGATGATATAAGTATCTATTTGTGATGATAATATAGATTTGTGATGATTACCTGTTTATGATAATATTGATTATTATGATGATGTGAATTATCTATCTGTATGTATATGGATAATTAGAATGAATTGTTTTAAACTTAAAACAACTTGGACCTAAAAGACACGCTTTGGATTTCGATGAGACCGGGATCGGGTTTTCATATTTGGAATCCGAAAACCACATCGATTCCAAATAACGTTAGGTCGATAATCCAAGTGAAGCAAGTGAAGACTTGAGGTGTAAGGGCTATACGTCAGTATAACTCTATGGGTGATTCCGCAATGAGTTTGACGGAATAGTGCTTATAGATTCGAGATGGTGAATCAGAGTGCAAGGGCTATGGTTGTTGACTCTGAGGGTGATTCCAATAATGAGTGCAACGAGATAGTGCCTTCTGTTTCGTTCGAACCCGGAACGAACTTGTGTGGGTTGAATGCTTTCAGAACATCGTCAGGTGGACGATGAGCATTCTAAGATTTGATGTCCTATAAAGGTAATCGTAGCCTCAAGCCTCATCAACTGGGAATGGCTAAAACAGGGGAGGTGCAGCAAGGCTTCGTGTGTAGCTCCCACTGGAGAGGAAGATTGATCCCTGTCTAGAGGTCCCTTTATATTCGGCTGTGTGGGCGGTTGATTCGCGACAACTGCCGGGGTTGTCTTGTTCGGAACTATTCAGTAAGGAATGGGTCCGGCCTTGTGTTGCAGGGGAGTAGGAGTACTCCTCGGTACGGTGATCTAGGCCACGTACTGTGACGGGCGGTACCCCAGTAGCCCTGCCATTGTATGGAATCCAAAATCCAATAAGTGCCAACGGTTTTGATTGTATTACCCACTTTTGTGGCAAGTAGCTGGAATTTAATAATGTAACAATTTCGGCTATTTCATATTTATTTGAAAACCCTAGACACTATTATAATATCATCGGATTTCCTATCAAATGTTTTGGTTAGCGTAAGGTAAAAACTTTTCCATGTTTATGTGTGGGAAGTCTTACGTGATACCTTTCTTTTCAAAGGTTTTTAAAAGTTAAGCAACTTTAACCTTTTACTCACACCAGACCCATGTCTGACCCGGAGTTTGTTTTTGTTTTTCATAAACTCTTGGGTACTCAAATTTTTACGAGTAGCCAAGGGATTCAGGTTAGGATTCGGGTTAGCTTTGACGAGTTGTGGAGGAGCAATGGAGCAGGAGGCTTCTGCGTGTAAATATATATAGTTTTCCGCTGTGTGTTTTCTCTGAGTTGTTTCTTGTACTGATTTGAGTTGTAATAACTAGACAGGTGTTTATAACTGTCTAGTATGTGTTGTATATATGTGTACTCTGATAGTGGTTGTAAACTATGTAAAATATTTTATGTTATTAATATAATTTATTCGTTCCGTTGTTTAGATTCTGATGTGTTGTTTCTTCTTTCTCCTCTTTCTTTCTATTCTCTATCCCTTTCTTTCTTATTAGCGATGCGACTTCCTGGAGTCTGGAAGTTGGGTCGTTACAGTGGTATCAGAGCATTAGGTTGAGTGAATACCTAGGCTCTGGAGTGGTGTCTATCTTGAGAGAGCGTATTTGTAGTTTTGATATATATTTATATATATTTATCTCTTTCTACCTATCTGTTGGGTTACCTGTTCAGGTTTTCCAATATAGGTTATAAAGGTAGATAAGGTAGTGGTGTGTGTAACACAATTACTACCATTGGTTGGAGTTTGAATGTTATTGGTTGAAAGTGTATTTATCGAGACTGTGGACCTAATACCGTCTCGAGTGAGTTGTGCAGAGTATAGAGACTTAATCGATCTCTGAAGGAAACCTGTTAAGGTTTAGAGTTATTTTTGAAGATGGATGAGTTGAGTTTGGATCTGTCGATTTGGCAGAAGTATGTGATGGTATTTTGATACCTCAGGAAGTGGTAGCTACGTGATGAGATGCAGTAGATATGGATATTTCCGAAGATGTTTTCTTTGGAACGAGTTAGGAAGTGTGTCTGCTTCGGTGATGTGGCTGAGTTCAGCTAGATGTTTGTGTTTGGCTTTGAGGTCTAAGTTCTCGAAGAGCTTTGGATAAGGAGTTTTGGGCATTGGGTCAGCAGTTCAGCTCGGAGTGTCTGTGTTGGCAGAAGTTGACTGGCTGAGTAGTTTCTGAAGAAGGAGTTCAGAAGCAGCAGAGTGGACCCAATACTTTATTGGATTGGCTAATTAAGAGTAAGCTGTTCTGTTTGGTAAAGAGAGAACAGTTTTCTTTGGTAATTGGTCTTTATTGATCGCAAAAGTGACTTGCGATAGTTTGAGTGTTCCTTTGAGGTATTGAAGAATTTTTGGTTGTCTTCTAAGAAGTCGAAGTTTTTTTCCACTTTTGAAGATTGAGTTTTCTTATCGTCTGGATTCCAGGAATACTACCGGTGGATTAGCTAGTGGAAGGATGATTTCTCGAGATAGGTTTGGTGAAGCAGCTTGGATTTTGATGAAACATCTGAGTTTCTTTGGATATGTTGAGCCATATTTCTGGGAAGTGATGTCCAGTTTGTGCTCATATTCTTCATCAAAAGTGTCTTCTGTGTCAGATCAGAGTTATGCAGCGGAAGCAGTTTGAGAGTATTTCTGTTTTGTCTTTTCTGGATAGAAGAAGTGAGTTTGTTCTTTTGAGGTTTGAAGAGTAGAGTTGTGTATTTGGTTTTGGATTGATCTTGAGGAGATCATTGGGTTGGGATGTTTTTTGTTCTGTTGTTTCTTGAAGCATCAGCAAGGGATTGAGCTGATCAGTTTGGATATTGGTAGCCCAGGATCGTCAGAAGAGTTTTGGAAATAAGAGACAATGGAATTTGGATTCCGGAGTCGGAGATTTTTTTGGATTTCTTCTGTGTTTTGGTTGGATTGGTGTTTGGATTTCAAGATTTGAATTTCCAGTTTGGATAATTGGATTTATGAGTTTCACGTATCTCTGAGGTAGTACGTGTATGAGTTATCTCTGGAAGTGGAACCAGCTATTCAGGAAGGTTTGGTTGTTAAGTCAGACTCGTTTGTAGTCTGATATCTTGTCTAGTTCTATAGATCTAGATGAGTAGAAGCTCTGTAGCTTCGTAGTTTAGATTGTTTGGGTTATATAGGGCGAGTATCCCGGTAAATATATATATATATATATATATATATATATATATATATACATATACATATATACTTGGGGAAAACTCGTGGGAATTCATCCAGAATTTTATCTGGATAATTAATTTGTTTGATTAGATAAATTGGTTGCTATGGTTGTTAGCATATGATTGATGTATGCTTGTGATTTAAAATTTTAAATTTTAAATGGGTTATTAAATTTCTTTTGCTTTTAAATTTCGAGGACGAAATTCTTTTAAGGGGGAAGGAATGTGATATCCTGGAAATTTTAGCAATATCAATTTAATAATCTGTATTTAAAATTAAATTGATTTGATAAAATTTTTAATAAAAATTTACTTGATTTAATAATCCAATTAAATAGATGTTTAATTGGTAAATCTTATCTTTTAAAAAACTAATAAATTGTTTTCCTATTTATAATGTATGTATATATATTTATATATATATTGTGAATAGATAAGTTTTGAGGTGAAGTTAAATTAACAAATAAAATATTGTTTTCAAATTTTAATATTCATTTTGATAGTTTGAAGATTATTATTTATTTAATAAATAACAAATTGTTTAAAATACTTACAGTAATTGTTTTAAATTGAATTATTGTATTTTAAATATAGTTTAAATTTTAATAAGATAAATAAAAGTTTATTTTATTTGTTTTAAATATAGCTTAATAATTATAATTTGGAATTATTTAGAAATTTAAAATACCATTTAAACATTAAACATTAATTTATATAATTAAGATAAATAAGATATGTAATTTATGATTTCTTTTATAAATGATTTAAAATTTATAAATATGTTATTTTCTAATAATAATAAATGTATAAATGAAGATATGTTTTAAAAGACAAAATTATTATTGTCAAATTAAATATGTTAATATAAATTAGTTTTAAAATTGGATTTTAAATGTAAATAGCATTTGAATTTGAATTCATTTTGAAATTCAAATGAATAAACCTATATGAATCTTGTAAATAAGTTTTCACTTTTATATAAATTGTTTTATTTCATTAAAGAGAAATACATATACATTTGTTTATGAAACTACTTTATATGTGTTTAATAAATAAAAAGATTTCAATTACCTTTAAAATAAATGAAAACAAATAAATTAAAATATACTTAAGACACATGTTATTAAACTAAGTTGTGTTTATGACAAGTGTTATCTCTTTATACAAGTGTCCTTTTATTTTGATTTCTTTTATATTTTAAATAAATCATTTTTATCTTGTATAAAACATGTTTTCTTCATCTATATTCTTTTCTAATTTTCATTTCTCAAGAAGAAAAAAAAAGAATCTCAGCTGAAACTAATTTGTTTCAGAAAACTCTTAAACCTGAGAATCAAATCCATAATCAAATCTGTTCAAGCAATGCAAGCATTATCAAAATCATTAAAACCCAAACTTAAGATATAATACCTGAAAACCAAATCCACTTCTAAAAGCCTGTACCTGAAACCTTTTCATTAACAAATGTAAAGCCTACATTTCCAATTGAAACAAAATCAAGCCTCTGCAATGCAAGTTTGAGAAAAAAATCAAGTATTGTCTGCATGCAAGTTATATCAGGCAACAGAAAATATACAAGTTAAAGCAAGTTCAATAGCAACTCAATTCTTTTTAAAGCATGGAAGTAAATGCAATTCAAGTTTTGTCTAAAGCATTTCAGGGAATTTGTGCTCTGCTTACAGAACAGTTTTCAAAACATAGGTGAGTAACTCTTTTTGAAAATTTAAATATAAACTGTTGCTTAAATAGGTATGTTTGTGTATGCTATTTAGATTGCATGTTGATTTGTTTGCCTGTGCATATGATTTTAAGAGTATTGCTGAATATATGCATACAAAAGTTTGAATGTTTGTGACTGTGCTTCCTCTGATCCTTGTTTCAGGTCCTGTTTCTAAAAAAAAAAAAACCTCTTGCTTTAGTTGAAATATCTTGTTAAGGTTTAGATTCTGTAATAATTTTGTTAATTAGACCATAGTTTAGTTTAGAAAACTTATTAAGTAAAATCAAATTGAGGAATGTCTCTGGAAAATTGTAAAGCTTCAGTGCATGATTAATAAACATGAAAACACAGACATTATCAATTTTAAATGCAGTATTGTAAACTGAAAACTTAAACAAAATAATAATTTTTATAACAAAAATCATAGTGTTTAGTTAGAAGTTGAGACTGCAGCTCTTATTTGAACTGATGGTGGGTTTGAGTAAATTTATGGTGATCAAGTTGATCAGAAGGTTTGGGGTTCTTGGTGGAGGCAGAGCAGTGATCAGGGGATGTGGCAAAAATGTCAAAAGGATGAATAGGTCTCGGTGGAGGAGATGGGAAGTGGATGAAGTCTGTAAACCTATTTTTTAGGTACTGCAAGTGATTTCATTTGTGTGGGAGTTTCAGGTGACCGAGTGTTAAGATCTTCGGGGTGATGGCTGCTCGGGTGTAGAAGAGGTGATTGGCGGCGGTGCTAAGCTTCCTATAGCCAGAGGTGATAGGGAGAATGATTTGACAGGTTTTGGGGGTGAAGTTGCCTGCTGTTGCCAGGTTGGAATTGGGAAACTCGATTTCGTTTTCGAGTGAATTGGGTGGTTTTGAGGCCAGTGAGGTGATGCAGGGATAAGAGTCGACATGATAGCTGACTGGGTGGTGGCCGGAGGTGGCTACATCCACCGTGCATATGCACGGAGCAGAGGAAGTATCAGATGAAAGTTTGGGTTTGCTGTGTTTGTTTTGACTCGGGTCGATACTCGAGTTAACTCAAGTTTTGCTCGAAAATAGCCTGGGGTTTACTCGAAGTAAACTGAAGAGTGGCTCGGGTTGCTTTCTGAAATTACAGGTTTTTGAAACCTGTAGTTTTAATTTAAAGATTTGTTTTAAAATCTTAATGCAGGGTTTTTGAAAACAGAATTTAAGCCAAATTTAAAATTTGAATTTCAAATGAGTTTTGAATCCAGGTTTGAAATTTAAATTTAAACTTTGAAACAAAATGTTTAGAACAACTTCAAGAGTTTAAATATTTTAATTTAGGATAAGCTTTAAATTTAAGTAAGGATTTAAACATAAGTTTAAATCTGGAATCAAACTTCAATTTTGAAACAATATTTGAAAATTAAGGAAGTTTTAAAAAGAAATTTAAATGTTTAAACCAATTGGTTGTTCAAACATATTTAAATATGATTTGTATTTTTAAATGAATTTGGAGTTTAAATTTCTTATAACTTCTTTTATAAAATAAGAATAAAGCTTTAAAAGATTTTAAAATGTTTTAAATCTTTGTTTAAGTTAAGTTTGATTTCTTTTTAAATTTAAAATTTAAAATGTAATTTGAAAACAATTTTGAGTTAAATTGTTTAAGTTACTTTATTAATAATAAAGTAATCATGAACAAGAAATGTTTTATTTTTAAAAGTAAATTTAAGATTTAATGATTTTTGTTTCAATAAATTAGCAAGATAATTTAAATAATGTAATTAATTAATTTGTAAATTAATTAAAGATTTGAAATTAATTAAGGTAATTAAATTAGTAATTAATTTAAGTTAATTACTTAAGAAAAGTAATTAAGAAATTGTTAATAAGTTAATGAAGGTCATTAACTTGTGATTATTTATTAATTAATTAATGTAATTAATTTTGATAATTAATTGGATTAATTAATTTAAATAATTAATTTATGAAACTTAATTAAGTGTGATTACTTCATGGAAATAATCAAAGATATTAATTACTCTTTGTAATTAATTTATTAATTTGATTAGTTTAAATTAATTAATTAACTTTAATTAATTTAGAATAATCATTAAATGAGTTGATAAGTAATCATTGAGAAATAATTACTTAGAGAAGTAATTAAGATAAATAAATTACTGAAAGTAATTAATTGAAGTATGGTATTTTGGGATTAATTACTTTGTGTAATTAATATAAAGATAATTTCTTTATGAAGTGTTTAATAATTAATTACTTAATGTAATTAATTTAAGCATTTATTAATTGAGTTATTTGAAATAATTAAGTGATGTAATTAATTAAGAGTAATTAATTACTATTGAGATTAATCTGGGATGATTAATAAATATAGTTAATTATTAAATGTAATTAATTTAGAAGTAATTAAGAGTAGTTAATTACTAAATGTAATTAATCAAGTATGATTAATAATTGTGGTTTAATTAAGGTTAATTACTTAATGTAATTAATTTAAACAAGTAATTAATTTAAATATAATTAAGGATCATTAATTAATATAATTAATGATGTAATTAAGTATTAATTAATTAGGATTAATTAATCAATGATAAGTAATTAAGGAAGTAATTAATTAATTAATGAAGTAATTAAAGGTTAATTACTGATTTTGGTTAAGGATAATTAATTTGTAAAATAATTAAAGATAATTACTTGAATGTAATTAAGGGATAATTAATCAAGGACGATTAATTAAGGTGATTAATTTGGGGATAATTATTTAATTGATGGGTAATCAATTAAGTGTTAAGTAAGCAAGATTTAAAATAAGGAAGTAATTAATTTAATTCATTTTAAATTAATTAAAGATAGGTAATTAATTTAATTCACTTTAAATTAATTAGAGATAGAAGTAATTAATTTAATTCATTTTAAATTAATTATAGATGGTGTGGTTATGGATCTTTGCTTATGAATGGATGATAAGGTTTACCCTGAATGGTTTGAATGTCAGACATGAGATAAATAGTGTTGTGTGTTATGGATGTATTGGTTACATTGTGATGATGATATAAGTACCTATTTGTGATGATAATATAGATTATCAATTTGTGATGATTACCTGTTTATGATAATATTGATTATTATGATGATGTGAATTATCTATCTGTATGTATATGGATAATTAGAATGAATTGTTTTAAACTTAAAACAACTTGGACCTAAAAGACACGCTTTGGATTTCGATGAGACGGGGATCGGGTTTCCATATTTGGAATCCGAAAACCACATCGATTCCAATTAACGTTAGGTCGATAATCCAAGTGAAGCAAGTGAAGACTCGAGGTGTAAGGGCTATACGTCAGTATAACTCTGTGGGTGATTCCGTAATGAGTTTGACGGAATAGTGCTTATAGATTCGAGATGGTGAATCAGAGTGCAAGGGCTATGGTCGTTGACTCTGAGGGTGATTCCAATAATGAGTGCAACGAGATAGTGCCTTCGGTTTCGTTCGAACCCGGAACGAACTTGTATGGATTGAATGCTTTCAGAACATCGTCAGGTGGACGATGAGCATTCTAAGATTTGATGTCCAATAAAGGTAAACGTAGCCTCAAGCCTCATCAACCGGGAATGGCTAAAACAGGGGAGGTGCAGCAAGGCTTCGTGGGTAGCTCCCACAGGAGAGCAAGATTGATCCCTGTCTTGAGGTCCCTTTATATTCGGCTGTGTAGGCGGTTGATTCGCGACAACTGCCGGGGTTGTCTTGTTCGGAACTATTCAGTAAGGAAGGGTCCGACCTTGTGTTGCAGGGGAGTGGGAGTACTCCTCGGTACGGTGATCTAGGCCATGTACTGTGACGGGCGGCACCCCAGTAGCCCTGCCATTGTATGGAATCCAAAATCCAATAAGTGCCAACGGTTTTGATTGTATTGCCCACTTTTGTGGCTAGTAGCTGGAATTTAATAATGTAACAATTTCGGCTATTTCATATTTATTTGAAAACCCTAGACACTATTATAATATCATCGGATTTCCTATCAAATGTTTTGGTTAGCGTAAGGTAAAAACTTTTCCATGTTTATGTGTGGGAAGTCTTACGTGATACCTTTCTTTTCAAAGGTTTTTGAAAGTTAAGCAACTTTAACCTGTTACTCACACCAGACCCATGTCTGACCCGGAGTTTATTTTTGTTTTTCATAAACCCTTGGGCACTCAAATTTTTACGAGTAGCCAAGGGATTCGGGTTAGGATTCGGGTTAGCTTTGACGAGTTGTGTAGGAGCAATGGAGCAGGAGGCTTCTGCGTGTAAATATATATAGTTTTCCGTTGTGTGTTTTCTCTGAGTTGTTTCTTGTACTGATTTGAGTTGTAATAACTAGACAGGTGTTTATAACTGTCTAGTATGTGTTGTATATTTGTGCCCTCTGATAGTGGTTGTAAACTATGTAAATATTTTATGTTATTAATATAATTTATTCGTTCCGCTGTTTAGATTCTGATGTGTTGTTTCTTCTTTCTCCTCTTTCTTTCTATTCTCTATCCCTTTCTTTCTTATTAGCGATGCGACTTCCTGGAGTCTGGAAGTTGGGTCGTTACAGGTATCACGTAAGACTTCCCACACATAAACATGGAAAAGTTTTTACCTTACGCTAACCAAAACGTTTGATAGGAAATCCGATGATATTATAATAGTGTCTAGGGTTTTCAAATAAATAAGAAATAGCCGAAATTGTTACATGATTAAATTCCAGCTACTAGCCACAAAAGTGGGTAATACAATCAAAACCGTTGGCACTTACTGGATTTTGGATTCCATACAATGGCAAGGCTACTGGGGTACCGCTCGTCACAGTACGTGGCCTAGATCAACGTACCGAGGATCACTCCTGACCCCCTGCAACACAAAGCCGGACCCATTCCTTACTGAATAGTTCCGAACAAGACAACCCGTGGTTGTAGCTAGCAACCACCCACACAGTCGAATATAATGGGACTTCTAGATAGAGGTAAATCTTTCTCTCCAGTGGGTGCGACCCACGAAGCCTTGCTGCACCTCCCCTGTTTTAGCCATTCCCAGTTGATGAGGCTTGAGGCTACGATTACCTTTATAGGACATATCACTTAGAATGCTCATCGGCCACCTGACGATATTCTGAAAGCATTCACTGGAGAGCGTGAGGTGTATCCCTAGTTTTGAATTTGGTTTGAGCATTGAGTAAGTGCAGTTTTGAATTTAAAACTGATTAGAGTAAGTGTAGTTTTGAATTTCTTCAGTGAACCTTAGTTTTGAATTGGGTTTGAGCATTGAGTCAGTGTGAGGTGTAGGGTTGATCGAGTGTGCTAGCTTTTGGTGAATGGGTAGTTGGTGTGAAGAGTAGCTCGAGGCCGGAGGGGTGGATCTGCAAGTGATCGGAGCAAGGCGAAATGGCCATTGACAGGTTTTGAATAGAAACCTGTAAAAAATTTCCTGGTTTTGAAATTTGGGGGTGAAGTTTGATTCTATGATTTTTGATCGACCTGGTGGTGATGTTGGGGTATTGTTGGGTTTATGGTAGTTGTTGGATCATCTATGATGATCGGCAGAGGTGGCGGTCGCCGTGCATATGCATGGCGACGAGTTTTTTTTTCTGATGACTGTTTTTGTTAGTGGGGAGGTCTTTGTGTTGGCTCGAAGTATGTAGGTAGAAAACTCGAAGTGGATGAGAGGATGACTCGGAGAAATCAAGCATGAAACCCGAAGTAAAATGTAGGTTTCTCGGGTCACTGTAAATTAACAGGTTTCACAAAAACCTGTTTTCTTTAAATCTGGGTTTTTAAATATTCAAAATCTGTAGCTTTTGTGTAAGGTAAAGTTTAAGTTTAAAATTCAATTCAAGTTTGAATTTCTAATTTGAAATTCAAAATTCCAGTTTTTAAAATAGAAATTTAAGTTTAAAATTTAAGTTAATTAACTATATCATGTTGATAAAATAGTTTAAGCTTTTAATAATAAGATTTTAAAAATATGAGTAGATTTAAAGTTATTTAAAATTTGGAAATTCAATAGTTAAATTTGAATTTCAGTTTTAAATTTTAAAGAAGATTTAAATTGAAGTTTTAAATTAAAAGTAAATTTAAGTTATTAAAAGTTTTGAGATGAATTTAACTTTAAAATTTTCATATAGTATTTGTTTGATCTGCAATTTAAAAAGTTTTAAATTATTTACAACTTTGATAAATTATTTAAAACTTTGACAAGTTTTAAAATTATTCTATTTAAACTTGAATTTAAATTGAAATTTAAAGGTAATTTAAAAAGTACTTTGTTTTGAATTAGATTGTTTTAAAACATAATTAAGTTATGTTTTATCTTTTAAATTAAGATTAATAATTTAGGATTAATTTAAATATAAAGGTAATTAAGATTAATTAATTTAATTAATTAATTGAATTTGGGATTAATAATTGATTAATGATTAATCAATTTACAATTAAGATCATTAATTAGATTATTAATTAATGATGAATGAAAATTACTAATTATGTAATTAAGGTTTAAACTAAGGTTAATTAATTTAATAATTAATTTTAATTAATAAATGATTAAAGATAATTTAACTGTAATTAGTTTAAGTTAATTACTTTATAAAATAATTATTGGATGGCTAATGAAGGTCATTAACCAAGATTATTTGACAATTAATTAATATGGTTAATTTTTATAATTAATTAGATTAATTAATTTAATTATAATCATTTATGAATGGTATGAGTATAATTACTTGGTAAAGTAATTAAGAAATTAATTACTTAATGTAATTAATTCAGTTTAGTGAGATTGTTTAATTTAATTAATTAAGTTTAATTAATTTTAAACACTTGAGATTTAAAGATAATTACTTTATGTAATTAATGATTTGGAAATTACTCAGTTAAGTAATTGTTTAATAATTACATGATTGTAATTAAGTGGAGATGTTTAAGTGTGAGGTAATTTGGTTTAATTATTTAGTAATTAAATAAGGGATTAATTATGTAATAAATTAAAGGATAATTAATTTGTTTAATATAGTAGTTAAGATAGATAATTGCTAAATGTAATTAATCTGTGATCATGATTAATAATTATAAGTTAATTACTTAAGGTAATTAATTTAATTAATAATTAAAGATCATTAATTATTTTAATTAATGACGTAATTAAAGTTGATTTATTATGATTAATAAATCAATAATAGGTAATTAAAGGTAATTAATTAATGTAATTAATTAAGAATTAGGATAATTAATTATGATTAATTAATTAATTGAAGTAATTAAAGGTTAATTACTATTTAGTTGGGAATAATTAATTTTATGAAATTAATCGAGGACAACTACATGAAAGTAATTAAGGGTAATTAATCATGGGTGATTAATTAACATAATTAATAATGGATTAATTAATTGATTGTAATCAATTAAATGATTAAGTGAGCAAGATTTATATTTGATGAAGTAATTAATTTAATTCATGTTAAATTAATTTAAAGATAGAGATAGTTAATTTAATTCATTTTAAATTAATTATATTATGATGATGAATAAATCATTGCTTATGTATGAATGGACGTCATTGATTGTCTTGGATGTTTTGAGATCTCAGTAATGAGATAAATGATATTGTGTGGTATGGATGTTTGATTGTATTATGATGATAACATAGGTTATCTATTGTGATGTTGATATATGGAATATCTATTTGATATTGATAATGTGGATTACCTGTTATGTGATAATGTTGATTATCAGTTATGATTTATGAATTATCTATCCGTGTGTATATAGATATTGTAATTTAATTGTTTTAAAACTTTAAAACAACTTGGACTTAAAAGACATGCTTTGGTTTTCGATGAGACCGGGATCGGGTTTCCATATTTGAATATCCGAAAACCACATCGATTCCAAATAACGTTAGGTCGTGAATCAAAGTGGAGCTTTGTGAAGACTCTAGGTGTAAGGCTATGAGTCAGTATAACTCTGTGGGTGATTCTGTAACGATTGACGGAATTAGTTCTTATAGATTCGAGGTGGTGGTTCATAGTGCAAGGGTTATTGTCGTTAACTCTGAGGGTGATTCAAAAACGAGTGTAACGAGATAATGCCTTCGCTTTCGTTCGAACCCGCAACGAACTTGTATGGATTGAATGCTTTCAAAACATCATCAGGTGGCCGATGAGCATTGTAAGTGATATGTCCTATAAAGGTAATCGTAGCCTCAAGCCTCATCAACCGGGAATGCTAAAACAGGAGAGGTGCAGCAAGGCTTCGTGGGTCGCACCCACTGGAGAGCAAGATTTACCTCTATCTAGAAGTCCCTTTATATTCGGCTGTGTTGGTGGTTGCTAGCTACAACCATAGGGTTGTCTTGTGCGGAACTATTCTGTAACGACCCAGAATTTATATTAATTAAAATTTGAATATTTAATTAATTTTAAATTATTAATAAGTGAAATTAATAAGTCGAATAATTTATTTATCGAATATTGGATTTAATTGGATAATTAAATCGATAATTTAATAATTGAAAATTCCAGAAATAATTGAAAATTGAGTTAAATATGATTGAAAATTATTTGTAAAATTTTAGTTTATCATGTTGGAGTTAGAACGATATTATAGAACTTTTAAAATTGAATTTGGCGTTAATCTGTGAAGATTGAATATTTTAATATTTAATTATCGACTGAAAAATAGCCAATTTTTGAACAGTCTCAGAATTGGACGAAACTAGTTCTATTGGATCCATAATAATTATTTATTATTGGATTTCAATTATCGTAGCAATCGGAGTTATCGTTTGACCGTGGCAGCTCGAAACACATCGAAATTGTTTTTAATATTAAATTGGTGAGTTAAAATAGTCATTTTTCAAAAAGTCTCGGATTTCGACGAAACCAGTTTCATCGGATCCGTAATGTGATATTATTGTATGGTTTCAAATTTCAAGTCAATCGGATTTACCGTTTGTCCGGTGCAAGCTAAAACGTCTAGAAAATAGTTTAAATCGGTTTAATTTAAATCGAACGTTTATTGCCATAACTCGCACAAATGACCGAATTAGCTTCCGAAACCTGTTCCATTATGTCCGGAACGCGGGATAAACCCTAGAAACGCCGGTCACCGCGCGTAAATCGGAGTTTGGAAAATCCAAAATGAATAGTGTTTCGTTCGATCTTCTATAAATAGACCACTTATTCACATTTGCAACAAGAAATTTAAACCCTAAACCTAATACAGCAGCCGCCACCTTCATAATGGAAGGCCAGAAAACACCCAACGTTCTTCCTTAATCTCTCCCAAAATATAAACAATTAGCTAATGCTTTCAACTAGGATATTGTAGAGGGAGGAGAGATCTACGAATCCATACGGATATGATGGGGTATGGCGCAACGATGGAGGAGTAATTGGGCCGTGTTTGTGCTCGGTTCGTGCACGCAAATCGACGCAAGGCCAAGGCCGAGCTTGGTGCTGCCTAGGGCGTGGGTAGAGTAGGTTAGGGGCTTCAATATGGAGGTAGTTGATCGTCTTGGAAGTTGTCGTGGAGGCCGTGGTTATTAACCCTAGTTTGATCTTGTATGGGTTGCGTGTGCGTATTGTTACTGGAGAAGGAGTTGCGTGCGTTTGAGAAGAAAGATGGAGCGGCTAGGATCTGGACGTGGGAAGTGGATGGTGATGATGAACTAGGTTTAAAAATAGTTAATTTATATTGTAAATTGGTATATAAAAAAAAATCGTGTAAACTTGTAAAAATCATATCTTTTTCATACGAGGTCGAAAACGCGCGAAACAGGAAGCGTTGGAATCGTATGGGCGAGCACTACGCGATGCAATTGGATTGGAGTCGTTTAGAGTTAGTGAAAATTTCGGGTAAAATTAAACAGCGTTTAATTTTATTCGAAATAAAAGCTGAAACGGAAATAAAACCAAGGTGAGAACTTCTCACTCAATCGAATCGGTTTCGATTTTTATTTTAAATAGTTAGATTTGAAATTCTTGAATGCATGTTTGAATGATGATTGTTATCTATTGATTGTTAAAATAGACATTATGCGCCGTTAGTAAGCGGATGTTATTTATTAAAAACATATACCGCGAATATTTCATAAACAGTGAAATTGGTATTATATAATAGCAATATATATATATATATATATATATATATATATTGGCATATGTATATACTGCAGTTGTTGATTTCCCGCATTGTATAGCAGATGAGACCCTATTACGCCGTCTATTAAGCGGATAATATTTTAAATTCCATATACCGCGATAATTCCGTACTGGAGCGGAATTGGTGTTGTGCTAATGTTTGTGGATGCAGGGAAACAGGTTGGAGGGATCCAACTGGATTCCTCAACTATATTGTTTTATTTACAGATATTTTGATATTTGTTGATTATCATATCGATATATGATATTTGGATGTTGTGATTGACTATTTGGTGTTGTTGCATCATCGGATCCATTTTTGAAATTTTAAAATAATGATTTTTGGTTTTTAAAAGGAATTTTAAAGTGATTTTCAAAAGTATACGTTTTATTAAATTTTGAATTGTTAAAATAAAGAAACGTTAAAATTTTAATGTTATAAAAATATGATTTTTGCGAAATGTAAGCGAGAAGTGATTTTTGAAATAAATAGTGATTAATTTATAAAATGGTTTAATTGGGAATTTTGAATTATTATAAACGGTTTATATAAAAGATTTATAAAATTGAGATTTATAAATAAAAAAATACTGGAATTATAAAACGAGTTTTATAAGTAATAAAGTGAAATAAAAATGGATTTCATAAGTGAATTAAGATTTATAAATTTATGAAATATGAATATATAAAATGAATAGATTTTGTAAAATATAAGATTTAGGAGTAATCAACTTATAAATCGGATTTTGGCATTTAAATGAGATATAAATGGAATTTGTTAATAATGAGATTTATAAATCGAAGCTTATAAATAGAAATGGAATTTATAAACATTGTTTATAAATTCGAAATCAATTGAATTTGATAAATTGAACATTGAAGTTTATTAAAGGGAATATATTCACGATTTTGGACAATGAATACATTTTTGAATGAAATAGTCATGTTTGGCAAAAGGAATATTATAGAATGAAGTTAATTATTTTAAAGATGTTTTAAAATGTATTATGAATCGAAACCATAGATTTCAACATTATTGTTGAAATAGACGTTTTCGAGAAAGAAGGAAATGGTGGACTATAACAATGTTGTTATAGTAAATGATTTCCGAAAGGAAATGTTTTATATAGTATTGGGATTTATATATCTATTTAAACTTTGAATCCCTATACTAGTGATTTTGGGTTGTCGTAACGATGTTTTGCGCAACATTCGTTTTGGCCCAAACAAATGTGTTTAAGAGAATGATTTTTTAAAGAATGAAATATATACTTAATTTTCGATCTAAGTATATTGAATATTTTCCAAGTGTTGAAATTGAATGGATTTGTGAATTACTTATTAATAAATAAGTATGGGAATGTTTTTCCAATGTGAAATGAAATGTTTTGAGAATTTATCTTTTTTGAAGATAAATTGAAAATGAGTAATTGAAATCTATATTTATAAATATTTTGGAATGTAAATTCACTATGGAATTTATAAAAGAAAGGGAAATTTGTTTAAAAATAAATGTTGATTTATTTTTGAAGTGTGGGAATTAATTTACGGATTTGGAACGTAAATATAAAGTAAATCGTTAAGGATTTATTTAATTGGTTTAAATGAACCATGTTGAAATGAAAGTATTCCGCGTATGGAAAATGATTGAAACTTGTTTTCAAAAGTGATAAAGGTGAAAAGTGATTTGAAAATTTGTTTTCAAATGGTTGAAGTGTGGAAAATATATATCTAGTAAAGATATTTTGGAAAGTAAATAATTTGGGAAATTATTTGGATTTGGTGGTGTTGAACACGCCTATTGATAGTTAAATATTCGACTATCAATATTTAACTTTAAATAGGTATTTGTTGTGAATTTGCTTGAATTTGAATGCCACACTTATTTTTGAATAAGCGCTCACTATTCGGGTTAGCCGGGAAAGGACCTTGGGGTCGTATAACCCATTCCGAATATGTGATACGTCGAAATGGATTTGCATTTGATGACCGATGTTGAAGACCAGATGTTTATGAAAACGGAAGGATTACCGTCGAGTTACTCTACATCGCTGATCTCCGATATAGAGGTTTTATCACCCTTAGTGACGGGAAGTCCGGTCGTGATTAGTGAATATCCGGATTGCAAGGACTTCTTTGGAAGTGCCTTCGGTTCTGTTCGATCCCGGAACAGACTTGTATGGATTGTATGTCTGACATTGCAAATTGAGATTTAAAGCTGGTTTCTTTCAAATATATTTCTGTTGGTGGCGGAGAATTTATTCTCTTAGCTTAACACCCTTCTCTGAGACGTACGAGCTCAGAGGTTATATAGTTGAAGGTTATTAGTGATATACTCCCAATTTGGTAGTGTGGCATACAGAGTGTTGCTGTGAAATGATCATTGTTTGATCATTTGTGATAGGATCATTTATTTGATCATTTATCTTGGTGATCATTTCTATGATCATTTGTTGACCCAAAGCACGGCTTTTGTATAAAGTGTGGCTTTGTGGACGAGACTTCGTCGAACCTCACACCCCGAAAATGGTCAAAACTGGAAGGATGCAGCAAGGTTATTGGGGGCTAGCGCCCCTTTAGTGTATGTCATTCCTTCTGGATAGAGGTGGTATCATGGTATGGAGCCTAGATATTTAACCTATGTTGTTGCTGCATATTTTGTGGTTGTTGGAAATCGAGGATCCTCGGATAGATTGGTTACGATCGGGGGATGACATATTCGTGTCAGTAGTTACCCAGTTAGGGGTAACCCGGCCTTGTGTTGGCAGAGATCCGGTTTGTTTCTTGGGGACGTCCTTCCAGAGGCGTTCTTATGTGGCAATGGGAAGTTCCTTGGCCTGACCATTTGTTGGAAATCCAATTCCCAATACGAAACCCTGTACGGTTTTAGTTGTAGAACCTATCATTCACTTATGGTGGCGCCCCACTGTTTGGATGGTAGCTATAGTAGACATAGTTCGAAATGTCTATGTTGGCTAAGATTTATATTCTATTTTCGAAATGAATTTTGCCTACACAATGCACTAGTAATAATATCAAATATTCTTTTTAATGCATATCAAGCATCTTTGACTATCATAAGGAGAAATCTCCTCCGATTCTGCGTTTGCATTGTGTGTGTGTGCGGGAGGCCTTATGGTAGTCTCATTTTTAAAAGCATTGTGAATTGATTTTAAAAGTATTCCTCTATTTTTTTTTAAGATAAATAAACTGTTTTGAGTTCTCACACCAGTCACATGACTGACTCGGAGTTTATTGTTTTCCTTCCTAAACTCTGGGTGCCCACCAATTTCCACACGGGCAGTCAAGAGTTAAGGTTTATTCAGGATATTCAGGAGTTGCTGGAGGCAAGCTGGATGGCATGGCGTATTACTAGTATATAGTATTTCTTTTCCGTTGTTTGTTGTTGTACACTCTGATGTAATGAAATGTAATGTAATGTAATAACTGATATAGTTCTTTGTTTAAAGATTATTCATTTATTTATTATAAGTTGTTCCGCTGCGAATTGTGAGATTCTGATGTTGTTCTGTTATTTCTTCTGTTCTATTCTATCTTTTTCTATCTTCTACTACATTTTCTTTTTCTAAAAATCCTAACGGTATGATTTTTCGGCTTTCGATTGCTCGACAGTTGATACAGTGGACGTATTGATGTCGGTTTTCGTCAACGAAAAATCGCGATCGTAACATTTGGTATCAGAGCTTATGGTTAAGCGACAACCATGGCTCTGTTGGGTGTTACTCATTAGAGATAGAGTCAGTAGTACTCTAGAATGAGTTTGAGTGTAATAATAGATACGAGCGCGTATCTGTTAGTGAATATAAATTGTTTTATATTGTGATGATTGGTTTGTTGAGTGGTATATGGATTTTGGTCAACACGAGTAATTAACGTTGTTGATAGGGATCTCTACACACTTGTACAGAACAATTCGACACGATATTGTTTTAAATTGGGTAAATGAAATAATTTTACCTTGATTATATTTTATATATAAAAGAATAATTTTTCAGAATTATTAAAGTATATATGAATTGATTGTTTGGTTGTTGAATAAGTTAAATAAAAACAACAGCTGTAAAAGAATGAATTGTATAAGCAATCAAATTATAAGTATGAATTATAATTAAAATAATTTACACTTGTGAAATAATCTTATATATAAGAAGTGAAATTATATAAGTAAAAGGTTTATAAAATGTGATCTATAATCTGAAAACAAAATTCCAGAGAAGTGTTTTGAAAGGATTGATATTTTGGGAAAATTGTTTTGGTGAAATTAAAGCTCTAAACTCTTTTCGGTCGCTGGAAAATAATTCCGATGATGACCGCGACATCATTGGTGTTCATTTTCGGGTTTCCAAAAGAGGGATTGCTGCCAAATTATTTAAAAGAAAGTTGTTTGGAAAATTTGAGTTTGGTTTTGGGAATTCAAAAGATAATTGAATTGATTTAAAAAAAAAATGGTTTTGGAAGGTTGAAAGGACTCTGGAATCCTATTTAAATATTATGGAAATGATAAATGAGTTGATAACTTATACAAATTGAATTTCGATAGAATAAATTTAACTTAAAGGATGAAGTTAAATTTAAGGAAGTATAAGTAAATCAATAATATCCAAGTAGTAATTGTTGAATATAAGTTGTATAACTTATAATATGATGAATATAAGTGAAATAAGTTTTGAACTTATGATAGGAGTTAATAAATTTAGCTTTGGTAAAAAGTTAAATAGAATTGAAATTTGGATTCGATTTATAAGTGAAAACTTAAGTTAAATTAAATAAAAGGTGTTTGGAATGAAATATAACTTAAGTGATGTTGAATGAAGTTGAATTTTCGTATCAAAGTAAATTAATGAAGTGAAGCCATTAAGAATTTGAACTTGAGTTATGTGAATGGAATTCAACATTATATTGTTAAAAGAATTAGCAATTGAATTGAACTAATGGATTGAATGTTAATCAATTAAATGTAAATAATTGATATGAAATAATGAATGTAAGTGTAAATTCATTAAAAGCTAATGTTATTAGCAATTGAATAAATTGAATGAAAGACAATTTAATATGATCCAATTGGAATTAAATGTGTTGAACCAAATTGAATGTAAATTAAATAATTTGGTTGTGTTGAAAAAAATATTGGTTGTTATTTGATTGTTGATTGATTGTATATAATTCATTAAGTGTTAATGAAATTGAATTAGCAAAATTGAAAGCTATATAATTGAATTCAAATTGTAAGTAAATAAATTTGAATAGAATTGAATGTGAATTGGATTTAATTAGTGAATGCAAACTAATTAAAATTGAATATGAATGAATGTTAGTAAATCCAATGTTAATGAATCAAATGTGATTTAAATTGAAAACCAATTCATTGAATATTAATGAGAATATGAATGAATATTGATTTGGTTATGGATGATAGTTGGTTGATGTTTGCATTTGTTGTTTTGTTGCATTTGCTATATTGGCACATGTAGTTGTTATGTTGTTATATGTTGTATATTGATACTATTTTCATATATGCATGATTCTCATGTTGTTGTTGAGTGTTTAGTAGGTGCGGATTGCGCTTGCTTCGCATTTGGAGCTCGCTTTCGCGCTATATTAGCCGTATATGCTCGCTAATAATAAATAAGGTACATATCTCAGATTACATATCGTACTTTTACACTTTTTTCCCTGCGGGATGCCTCATCACTTGATGAAATGTATATTTGTTATATATATACTGTCATTTTTTTCGGATCAAGCCGTGCAAAGGAGACTATGGCGAATTTTTTCGAAAATTTAAGGCGTTAGAAATTTTTTGGAAATTTTGGGAAAATTTGTGAAAACTATAACTTTGATTTTGGAGTTGAAAGTTAAACGATAGTAGTTGTTTTTGAAAAAATAACTAAGTATGATTTGAAAACTTAGTAAAGTATTGTAAGAAGTTTAACTATGGATTTTGAAAAGTTAATGAATTCTGTAATTTTTCTTACTTGGTAATTTCGAGGACGAAATTCTTTTAAGGGGGGAAGTCTGTAACGACCCAGAATTTATATTAATTAAAATTTGAATATTTAATTAATTTTAAATTATTAATAAGTGAAATTAATAAGTCGAATAATTTATTTATCGAATATTGGATTTAATTGGATAATTAAATCGATAATTTAATAATTGAAAATTCCAGAAATAATTGAAATTGAGTTAAATATGATTGAAAATTATTTGTAAAATTTTATTTTATCATATTGAAGTTAGAACGATATTATAGAACTTTTAAAATTGAATTTGGAGTTAATCTGTGAAGATTGAATATTTTAATATTTAATTATCGATTGAAAAATAGCCAATTTTTGAATAGTCTCAGAATTGGACGAAACCAGTTCCATTGGATCCGTAATAATTAGTTATTATCGGATTTCAATTTTCGTAGCAATCGGAGTTATCGTTTGACCGTGGCAGCTCGAAACGCATCGAAATTGTTTTTAATATTAAATTGGCGAGTTAAAATAGTCATTTTTCAAAAAGTCTCGGATTTCGATGAAACCAGTTTCATCGGATCCATAATGTGATATTATTGTATGGTTTCAAATTTCAAGTCAATCGGATTTACCGTTTGTCCGGTGAAAGCTAAAACGTCTAGAAAATAATTTAAATCGGTTTAATTTAAATCGAACGTTTATTACCATAACTCGCACAGATGACCGAATTAGCTTCCGAAACCTGTTCCATTGTGTCCAGAATGCGGGATAAACCCTAGAAACGCCGGTCACCGCGCGTAAATCGGAGTTTGGAAAATCCAAAATGAATAGTGTTTCATTCGATCTTCTATAAATAGACCACTTATTCACATTTGCAACAAGAAATTTAAACCCTAAACCTAATACAGCAGCCGCCACCTTCAAAATGGAAGGCCAGAAAACACCCAACGTTCTTCCTTAATCTCTCCCAAAATATAAACAATTAGCTAATGCTTACAACTAGGATATTGTAGAGGGAGGAGAGATCTACGAATCCATACGGATATGATGGGGTATGGCACAACGATGGAGGAGTAATTGGGCCGTGTTTGTGCTCGGTTCGTGCACGCAAATCGATGCAAGGCCAAGGCCGACCTTGGTGCTGCCTAGGGAGTGGGTAGAGTAGGTTAGGGGCTTCAATATGGAGGTAGTTGATCGTCTTGGAAGTTGTCGTGGAGGCCGTGGTTATTAACCCTAGTTTGATCTTGTATGGGTTGCGTGTGCGTATTGTTACTGGAGAAGGAGTTGCGTGCGTTTGAGAAGAAAGATGGAGCGGCTAGGATCTGGACGTGGGAAATGGATGGTGATGATGAACTAGGTTTAAAAATAGTTAATTTATATTGTAAATTGGTATATAAAAAAAATCGTGTAAACTTGTAAAAATCATATCTTTTTCATACGAGGTCAAAAACGCACAAAACAGGAAGCGTTGGAATCATATGGGCGAGCACTACGCGATGCAATTGGATTGGAGTCGTTTGGAGTTAGTGAAAATTTTGGGTAAAATTAAACAGCGTTTAATTTTATTCGAAATAAAAGCTGAAACGGAAATAAAACCAAGGTGAGAACTTCTCACTCAATCGAATCGGTTTCGATTTTTATTTTAAATAGTTAGATTTAAAATTCTTGAATGCATGTTTGAATGATGATTGTTATCTATTGATTGTTAAAATAGACATTATGCGCCGTTAGTAAGCGGATGTTATTTATTAAAAACATATACCGCGAATATTTCATAAATAGTGAAATTGGTATTATATATAATAGCAATATATATATATTGGCATATGTATATATTGCAGTTGTTGATTTCCCGCATTGTATAGCGGATGAGACCCTATTGCGCCGTCTATTAAGCGGATAATATTTTAAATCCCATATACCGCGATAATTCCGTACTAGAGCGGAATTGGTATTGTGCTAATGTTTGTGGATGCAGGGAAACAGGTTGGAGGGATCCAACTGGATTCCTCAACTATATTGTTTTATTTACAGATATTTTGATATTTGTTGATTATCATATCGATATATGATATTTGGATGTCGTGATTGACTATTTGGTGCTGTTGCATCATCGGATCCATTTTTGATGTTTTAAAATAATGATTTTTGGTTTTTAAAAGGAATTTTAAAGTGATTTTCAAAAGTATACGTTTTATTAAATTTTGAATTTTTAAAATAAAGAAACGTTAAAATTTTAATGTTATAAAAATACGATTTTTGCGAAATGTAAGCGAGAAGTGATTTTTGAAATAAATAGTGATTAATTTATAAAATGGTTTAATTGGGAATTTTGAATTATTATAAACGGTTTATATAAAAGATTTATAAAATTGATATTTATAAATAAAAAAAATACTGGAATTATAAAACGAGTTTTATAAGTAATAAAGTGAAATAAAAATGGATTTCATAAGTGAATTGAGATTTATAAATTTATGAAATATGAATATATAAAATGAATAGATTTTGTAAAATATAAGATTTATGAGTAATCAACTTATAAATCGGATTTTGGCATTTAAATGAGATATAAATGGAATTTGTTAATAATGAGATTTATAAATCGAAGCTTATAAATAGAAATGGAATTTACAAACATTGTTTATAAATTCGAAATCAATTGAATTTGATAAATTGAACATTGAAGTTTATTAAAGGGAATATATTCACGATTTTGGACAGTGAATACATTTTTGAATGAAATAGTCATGTTTGGCAAAAGGAATATTATAGAATGAAGTTAATTATTTTAAAGATGTTTTAAAATGTATTATGAATCGAAACCATAGATTTCAACATTTATTGTTGAAATAGACGTTTTCGAGAAAGAAGGAAATGGTGGACTATAACACTGTTGTTATAGTAAATGATTTCCGAAAGGAAATGTTTTATATAGTATTGGATTTATATATCTATTTAAACTTTGAATCCCTATACTAGTGATTTTGGGTTGTCGTAACGATGTTTTGCGCAACATTCGTTTTGGCCCAAACAAATGTGTTTAAGAGAATGATTTCTTAAAGAATGAAATATATACTTAATTTTCGATTTAAGTATATTGAATATTTTCCAAGTGTTGAAATTGAATGGATTTGTGAATTACTTATGAATAAATAAGTATGGGAATGTTTTTCCAATGTGAAATGAAATGTTTTGAGAATTTATCTTTTTTGAAGATAAATTGAAAATGAATAATTGAAATCGTATATTCATAAATATTTTGGAATGTAAATTCACTATGGAATTTATAAAAGAAAGGGAAATTTGTTAAAAAATAAATGTTGATTTATTTTTGAAGTGTGGAAATTAATTTACGGATTTGGAACGTAAATATAAAGTAAATCGTTAAGGATTTATTTAATTGGTTTAAATGGACCATGTTGAAATGAAGTATTCCGCGTAAGGAAAATGATTGAAACTTGTTTTCAAAAGTGGTAAAGGTGAAAAGTGATTTGAATTTTTTTTTTCAAATGGTTGAAGTGTGGAAAATATATATATCTAGTAAAGATATTTTGGAAAGTAAATAATTTGGGAAATTATTTTGATTTGGTGATGTTGAACACGCCTATTGATAGTTAAATATCCGACTATCAATATTTACCTTTAAATAGGTATATGTTGTGAATTTGCTTGAATTTGAATGCCACACTTATTTTTGAATAAGCGCTCACTATTCGGGTTAGCCGGGAAAGAACCTTGGGGTCGTATAACCCATTCTGAATATGTGATACGTCGAAATGGATTTGCATTTGATGACCGGTGTTGAAGACCAGATGTTTATGAAAACAGAAGGATTACCGTCGAGTTACTGTACATCGGCTGATCTCCGATATAGAGGTTTTATCACCCTTAGTGACGGGAAGTCCGGTCGTGATTAGTGAATATCCGGATTGCAAGGACTTCTTTGGAAGTGCCTTCGGTTCTGTTCGACCCCGGAACATACTTGTATGGATTGTATGTCTGACATTGCAAATTGAGATTTAAAGCTGATTTCTTTCAAATATATTTCTGTTGGTGGCGGAGAATTTATTCTCTTAGCTTAACACCCTTCTCTGAGACGTACGAGCTCAGAGGTTATACAGTTGAAGGTTATTAATGATATACTCCCAATTTGGTAGTGTGGCATACAGAGTGTTGCTGTGAAATGATCATTGTTTGATCATTTGTGACAGGATCATTTATTTGATCATTTATCTTGGTGATCATTTCTATGATCATTTGTTGACCCAAAGCACGGCTTTTGTATAAAGTGTGGCTTTGTGGACGAAACTTCGTCGGACCTCACACCCCGAAAATGGTCAAAACAGGAAGGATGCAGCAAGGTTATTAGGGGGTAGCGCCCCTTTAGTGTAAGTCATTCCTTCTGGATAGAGGTGGTATCATGGTATGGAGCCCAGATATTTAACCTTTGTTGTTGCTGCATATTTTGTGGTTGTTGGAAATCGAGGATCCTCGGATAGATCGGTTATGATCGGGGGATGACATATTCGTGTCAGTAGTTACCCAGTTAGGGGTAACCCGGCCTTATGTTGGCAGAGATCCGGTTTGGTTCTCGGGGACGTCCTTCCAGAGGCGTTCTCATGTGGCAATGGGAAGTTCCTTGGCCTGACCATTTGTTGGAAATCCAATTCCTAATACGAAACCCTGTACGGTTTTAGTTGTAGAACCTATCATTCACTTAAGGTGGCGCCCCACTGTTTGGATGGTAGCTATAGTAGACATAGTTCGAAATGTCTATGTTGGCTAAGATTTATATTCTATTTTCGAAATGAATTTTGCCTACACTATGCACTAGTAATAATATCAAATGTTCTTTTTAATGCGTATCAAGCATCTTTGACTATCATAAGGAGAAATCTCCTCCGATTCTGCGTTTGCATTGTGTGTGTGTGCGGGAGGCTTTATGGTAGTCTCATTTTTAAAAGCATTGCGAATTGATTTTAAAAGTATTCCTCAATTTTTTTTTAAGATAAATCAACTGTTTTGAGTTCTCACACCAGTCACATGACTGACTCGGAGTTTATTGGTTTCCTTCCTAAACTCTGGGTGCCCACCAATATCCACACGGGCAGTCAAGAGTTAAGGTTTATTCAAGATATTCAGGAGTTGCTGGAGGCAAGCTGGATGGCATGGCGTATTACAAGTATATAGTATTTCTTTTCCGCTGTTTGTTGTTGTTTGTTGTTGTACACTCTGATGTAATGAAATGTAATGTAATGTAATGTAATAACTGATATAGTTCTTTGTTTAAAGATTATTCATTTATTTATTACACGTTGTTCCGCTGCGAATTGTGAGATTCTGATGTTGTTCTGTTATTTCTTCCGGTTTGTTCTATCTTTTTCTATCTTCTTCTACCTTTTCTTTTTCTAAAAATCCTAAAGGTACGGTTTTTCGGCTTTCGATTGCTCGACAGTTGATACAGTGGACGTATTGATGTCGGTTTTCGTCAATGAAAAATCGCAATCGTCACATATTCAGTAAGGAATGGGTCCGGCTTTGTGTTGCAGGGGGTCAGGAGTGATCCTCGGTAATGATCTAGGCCACGTACTATGACGGGCGGTACCCCAGTAGCCCTGCCATTGTATGGAATCCAAAATCCAATAAGTGCCAACGGTTTTGATTGTATTACCCACTTTTGTGGCTAGTAGCTGGAATTTAATCATGTAACAATTTCGACTATTTCTTATTTATTTGAAAACCCTAGACACTATTATAATATCATCGGATTTCCTATCAAATGTTTTGGTTAGCGTAAGGTAAAAACTTTTCCATGTTTATGTGTGGGAAGTCTTACGTGATACCTTTCTTTTCAAAGGGTTTTTGAAAGTTAAGCAACTTTAACCTGTTACTCACACCAGACCCATGTCTGACCCGGAGTTTATTTTTTTTGTTTTTCATAAACTCTTGGGTACTCAAATTTTTATAAGTAGTCAAGGGAATTCAGGTTAGGATTCAGGTTTGCTTTGACGAATTATGGAGGAGCAATGGAGCAGGAGGCTTCTGCGTGTAGTTATATCTAGTATTCCGCTGTGTGTTCTCTGAATTGTTGTATTGAGTTATATAACTAGACAGGTGTTTATAACTGTGTAGTATGCGTTGTTTTAGCTGTGTATCTCTCATGTATATGATACTATGTAATGTATTATGTTATTAATATAATTTATTCGTTCCGCTGTTAGATTCTGATGTTGTGTCTTCCTTCTCTTCTTTCTATTCTCTTTTATATCCCTTTCTTTCTCAAAGATGATGCGATTTTCTGGTAGTAGAAAGTCAGGTCGTCTCAGCTTGGTATCAGAGCATTAGGCTGAGTGAATACCTAGGCTCTGAAGTGTATCTTTCTTTAGGAAGCGTTAGGTTGAGTGAATACCTAGGCTCTGTAGTGGTGTCTTTCTTGAGAGAGCGTATTTGTAATTTTTAATATATATATATATATACACATATATTTCTACCTATCTGTTGGGTTACCCGTTCAGGTTTTCCAATATAAGTTATAAAGTTAGATGGGGTAGTAGTGTGTGTAACACGAACTACCATTGGTTGGAGTTTGAATGTTTGAGTTTGGAGGTGTTTTGTCGAGACTGTAGACCTAATACCGTCTCGAGTGAGTTCTGTAGTGATGAAGGACTTCATTGATCTCTGAACGAAGCCTGTTAAGGTTTGGAGTTTATTTTTGAGATTTGATGAGTAGTGTTTGGATCTGTTGGTTGGCAGAAGCGAGTGATGGTATTTTGGATACCTCAGGGAGTAGTAGCTGCGTGATGGGATTGAGTGACTATGGATGTTCCGGAAGATGTTTTCTTTGGAACAAATTATGGAAGTGAGTCTGCTTCAGTGTTATGGCTGTGGTCAGCTTGATTTTCTGTTTGCTTTGAAGTCCGAGTTTCACGGAGAGCTTTGTTTTGGAATTCTTTGGCATCTATGGCAGCAGTGCAGTTTGGAGTGTTCTCGGTATTGGCAAGAGATCTTTTGGCTTAGCAGTTTTCTGGAGTGGAGTTCAGAAGCAGTTAAGTGAACCCGTTTCTTCGATGGGTTGGCCAGTTAAGTTTAAGCAGTTCTATTTGGTTGAGGAAGAACAGTTTTTCCTTGGATTTGGTTTGGGTGATCGCAAAAGTGACTTGCGATTGTGTGAGAGTTCTCTTGGGTTATTTGAATTTTTCTGGATGTCTTCAGGAAGTCAGAGTTTGGTTCGCATCTGGAGATTGAGCTTTCTTATCGTCTGGGATTCCAGGAGTGGTACCGGTAGTTCAGCTTTATAGAAGAATGGTTCCAAGAGTTGAGTTGGTGTAGCAGCTTAGAGTTTTGGAGGAACTTCTGAAAGTTTCTTATGGATTTGTTGAATCATATCTCTGGGGTGTGTTGTCCTGTTTGTGCTTGCGTTCTTCTTCAGCATTTTCTTCTACTTCGGAGCAGAGTTGAGCAGCGGAAGCAGTTTGGAAGTGTATCTGCTTTTTCTTTTTCTAGACAGGAGAAGTAAGTTGTTGTCTTCTGATGTTGAGAAGTAGAGTTTGAGATCTTGATCTTGGTTGATCTTGAGGAGATCATTTTGTTGAGTTTATTGGTCTAGTTTGTATCTAGAAGCATCAGCGAAGGTTGAGCTGATCAGTAAGTTTGTGGACAGCTCAGGATCGTCCGAAGATTTTTGTGGATAAGAGTCGGAAGGATTTGGACTCTGAAGTCGGAGATTTAATTTTGGATAAGTTTTCTCCGATTATAAGTGATCTATAAGTTTGGGTAAGGCTGAGAAGTTAGCGCTGAAGTGTTTTGGATCTTTTCTGTATCTAAGAGAATAAGTGATTGATCTATAGGATTGAATTGCCAGTTTGGATAACCGGGGATTCGTTGAGTTTCACGTATCTCTGAGGGAGTACGTGTATGATCTATCTCTGGTTGTGGAACCATCAGTTCTGGAGTTTTGGTTGTTGAGTCAGACTCGTTTGTAGTCTGATATCTTGTCTAGTGTTATAGATATAGTTGTATAGGAGTTTTGTAACTTCATAGTATTGTTTGTTTGGATTTTCTGGAGCGAGTAACCTGGTGTGTGTGTGTGTGTGTGTCTATATATATATATATATATATATCTAGGGAAACTCGATAAAATTTTATCCAGAATTTGTCTGGATAATTAGATTTGTTTGATTGGTTGTTTTTGGTTGTTAGCGTATGTTTGATATATGCTTTTGTTTTAAAATTAAAATTTAATGAGATTATTAAATTACCTTTGTTTTAAATTTCGAGGACGAAATTCTTTTAAGGGGAAGGATTGTAATATCCTGGAATTTTTAACAATATCAATTTAATAATCTGTAGTTAAAATTAAATTGATATTGATATTCTGTTAATAATTATTCAAATAAATTTAATAATCTTCTTCAATAATTATTTAAATTGGTTATTTTATCTTTTAAATGATATAAATGATTTCTATTTACAATATAAATATAGGGTTTATATTTTAAATAGATTGGTATTATTTTAATTTTAATAAGTAAAGCATATTTTCTAGTTTTAATAATTTGGAAAATTTGTTTTATTTAATATTTAAGTTTTCCAAAGTTTAATAAATGATTTTGGTTTAAATTTAATAAATGAACCATGTTTTAAAATTCTAATATATATACATTATAAATTGGAAATTTTGATTTTTAATTAGTATTGAGTTTTAAAGACTATTTCATAAATAAATATATGATTCTTAAAATTGATAAGAAAAATATTAAATGTTTAAATTATAATAAATTGAGTTTTAAATTTAGAATAAATTTAACAAAAGGTTTCATGGCTTAATAAAATAGATATTTTATTAATAAAAATATAATTTCTTGTAAAATGATTTTAATGTAATAATAAGAGAATTATAAAAACAATATTGATATTGTATTGTCTTTATAAATAAGTTTGAATAAAATTTGCAAGTTGTTATTTCAAATTGAATTTATATTCATAACTTGATTTGGAATTATTTGATTTTGAATTTAGTTTGAATTTAAATTCAAAAGTATAAATTTTAAATTGTTTAATTGTTTTAATTTTTATTTATTTGTGTAAGTTTTGAAAACATGATTTTTTCTTATTTCTTTTGTAAATTCATACACATATCTAATATAAACTAACAAGTTATATTAAACTAAAACACATGCATTACTTTGTAAATTTAAATACTAATTACCTTTAAAAAGAAAAATAAGTGTTAGATTCATAAGAATTGATTTAAACAAGTGTTCATAAACTAATATACAATTTGACAAGTGTAAGATTTAGTTTTTATTTTTCTTTTTCTTTAATTAAATCTGAAAATACATTAGTTAGTTTGCATCTTCATTTCATATTGCATTTTCATTTTTCCTTAATCAAGGAAATCTTCAAACTTCTAAAATCAAATTCATCAAAATCCAGAAATCTCCATTTTCTCAAAATTCAGCAAACCTGCATATTAAATTCTTCTTCAAAGTTTAAAATTTGTTTGCAAATTGCAAGTTAAAACCCCTCATGAAAGATTAAATCTGCATACCTCAAATTCAAGCAAATCTGCATATTCCTCCACTTCAACATCAGAAACCCTGCATATTCAACAATTTCAAAATCAAAGAAGTTTGCATCAACCTCTGTTTACCAAAAATCTGCATTCAATAAAAGGTGAGTAACATTGAAAATCTTAAGTTTTAAAAATAAGTTGCATGTTTATTGAATGGAAATAATATTGTTGTGTTTCAGTAGTTGTTGATATGGTTTATGTTAATCCTGTTCTATATCTTCTGATTTGTTTTGATTTTCCAGGTAGAATTTTATTATTTACACTTACCTTTTTATTTAAGTTTTCTGTTCACGTGAAGTTGCAAAGTAAAGTTATTTTATTTCCTAAGTTCATGTTTTAAGAAGAAAAAAAAATTACAAGTATGTTAAAATATGAGTTTGCCTCTGTAAAACAGAAACATCATGCATGTTATTTTATTCAAACCCAATCAAATTATTATGGTAATTTAGTAATACAAATCAAATTTATAAACTGGAACTTGATTTTTAAATCAAGTATTAGTATTTTTAAGTGTATGTTTCATTTACAGTTTGGTCTGGAACAAAATATGAATTTGTGAAAATTCTTGCAATCTGTAGTTTAAGAAAACTTAGGACTCTTCTGGGTTATAGAGTAAGGATCATTGATCCTCAAAAAAATCAGAGATGAATTTAAAACTGATTAGAGTAAGTGCAGTTTTGAATTTCTTCAGTGAACCCTAGTTTTGAATTGGGTTTGAGCATTGAGTCAGTGTGAGGTGTAGGGTTGATCGAGTGTGCTAGCTTTTGGTGAATGGGTAGTTGGTGTGAAGAGTTGCTCTAGGCCGGAGGGGTGGATCTGCAAGTGATCGGAGCAAGCGAAATGGCCATTGACAGGTTTTGAATAGAAACCTGTAAAAAATTTCCAGGTTTTGAAATTTGGGGGTGAAGTTTGATTCTATGATTTTTGATCGACCTGGTGGTGATGTTGGGGTATTGTTGGGTTTCTGGTAGTTGTTGGATCATCTATGATGATCGGCAGAGGTGGCGATCGCCGTGCATATGCATGGCGACGGGTTTTTTTTCTGATGACTGTTTTTGTTAGTGGGGAGGTCTTTGTGTTGGCTCGAAGTATGTAGGTAGAAAAC
Source organism: Allium cepa (assembly GCA_030765085.1). NCBI lineage: Eukaryota > Viridiplantae > Streptophyta > Magnoliopsida > Asparagales > Amaryllidaceae > Allium > Allium cepa. The sequence goes on from CM060943.1 coordinate 874,538,762, forward strand.
TCGAAGTGGATGAGAGGATGACTCGGAGAAATCAAGCATGAAACCCGAAGTAAAATGTAGGTTTCTCGGGTCACTGTAAATTAACAGGTTTCAGAAAAACCTGTTTTCTTTAAATCTGGGTTTTTAAATATTCAAAATCTGTAGCTTTTGTGTAAGGTAAAGTTTAAGTTTAAAATTCAATTCAAGTTTGAATTTCTGATTTGAAATTCAAAATTCCAGTTTTTAAAATAGAAATTTAAGTTTAAAATTTAACGTAATTAACTATATCATGTTGATAAAATAGGTTAAACTTTTAATAATAAGATTTTAAAAATATGAGTAGATTTAAAGTTATTTAAAATTTGGAAATTCGAAAGTTAAATTTGAATTTCAGTTTTAAATTTTAAAGAAGGTTTAAATTGAAGTTTTAAATTAAAAGTAAATTTAAGTTATTAAAAGTTTTGAGATGAATTTAACTTTAAAATTTTCATATAGTATTTGTTTGATCCGCAATTTAAAAAGTTTTAAATTATTTAAAACTTTGATAAATTATTTAAAACTTTGAGAAGTTTTAAAATTATTCTATTTAAACTTGAATTTGAATTGAAATTTAAAGGTAATTTCAAAAGTACTTTGTTTTGAATTAGATTGTTTTAAAACATAATTAAGTTAGGTTTTATCTTTTAAATTAAGATTAATATTTTACGATTAATTTAATTGACAAGGTATTAATTAATTGAATTTGGGATTAATAATTGATTAATGATAAATCAATTTATAATTAAGATCATTAATTAGATTATTAATTAATGATGAATGAAAATTATTAATTATGTAATTAAGGTTTAAATTAAGGTTAATTAATTTAATAATTAATTTTAATTAATAAATGATTAAAGATAATTTAAATTGTAAATAATTTAAGTTAATTACTTTATAAAATAATTAAAGGATGGTTAATGAAGGTCATTAACCAGGTTTATGCGACAATTAATTAATATGGTTAATTTTTATAATTAATTAGATTAATTAATTTAATTATAATCATTTATGAATGGTATGCGTATAATTACTAGGTAAAGTAATTAAGAAATTAATTACTTAATGTAATAATTTAGTTTAGTGAGATTGTTTAATTTAATTAATTAAGTTTAATTAATTTTAAACACTTGAGATTTAAAGTGTAACAACCCGCAAATCCGTACCCTTGAGTCAACACTATTCTACTAAATCAACTCAAGTTGTACAGAAATACGAACCATTTGGGTTAAAGAACAAGAGGTAGAAGAAGAAAATAGAAAACAAAATCAACATCAGAATCTAACCATCGCAGCGGAATAGAATATAATAGATAATAAATACTCGTTACTCAAACATCAAATATTTTTGTTTATATATATACATCATCAGAGTACATCAATCACAGCTTAACATTAATATCATACAAATGGATACACAACAACTCAAGATACTCAATAACTCAAACAGCGGAATATATAAATATATAACAAGTACGAATGTACGTATCGTCAACTTGCCCGTCTCCTGAGCTCCACAGCATCATAACCTGTATCATATAATACTCGGTCTGACCCGAGCATTACAGTTAAATAATATCCGAGTCAGTCTGGAATACGAGCGTGAGAAAATCACACCCAATTGATTATTAAAGTTTCAAAAATCTTTTGAAAAACAAAAGCATCTCGTAAGACCACGCCACAAATAAACATGTCGGGTTTTTACCTTACGATAGCTAAAACAATTTTTATAGAAATCCTCTGATATTATAATAGGGTCTATATACAAATACTTATAAAATAGATGAAATTGTTACATCTATTAAATTCCAGCTACTAGCCACAAAAGTGGGTAATACAAACAAAACTCGTAAAAGGCTCGTAGGGAGAATGGATTTCCAACTAGTGACTAGGCACTGGGGTACCACCTGTCACAGTACGGGGCCTAGATCACCGTATCGAGGAGTACGCCCGCTCCCCTGCAACACAAGGCCGGAACCATCCCCTACTGGACAGTCCCGAGTGAGATCACCCCGCGGTTGGGATCAGCAACCGTCCACTAAGCCGAAATAAAAAGGGACATCTTGACTGGAATGACCTCACCCTGCTTGGGTGCTACCCACCTAGCCTTGCTGCATAACCCCTGATTTTTAGTCATTCCCATTTAATGAGGCTTGAGGCTAAGTGTTACCATTTTAGAATATATTCCTTAGCATGCCCATCGTTCACCTGACGATGTTTCGCAAGCATTCATCTATACAAGTCCGTCCCGGGTTCGAACGGAACCGAAGGCACTATTCCTACTACATCCATTTTGGAAATATCCTCAGGATTAGTAGCGACTAGCCCTTGCACTTCACTGCTCCATCTTCGAATCCAAAATCGTTTACACGAAACGTACAAACCGGATCGAAGTGGTTTTCGAGAAGTTAATCTCGATCCCGGTCTCTTCGAAACGATCAACGCATTTGTCCAATATTGATAGTCGGTGATTTAACTATCAATTAATATTCACAAACATCCATCCAACAATAAATAATTTCCCAATTTATTTATTAACCTCAAAATATCTTCACAAGATATATTTTTATTTTCAATCCTTTGAAAACAGTTTCAGAACCACCCTTCCTTTCAGAATAAACTTTCCCAATTATTTTCTGTCTCTTCTGAAATCACCAAGCACAAAACTAGATTTTAAAATAATTTAAAACACTTTACTTTGAGATATACTTTAAAACATTTATTTTAAACTACATCAATGATTTTTTTTTTTAGAAAAAACATACTACATGAATATTTGATAATAAGGTTACTAAATAAAATATAAAACTAGATTCTTATTTTTAAAAATAAAATACTAAGTCACTCTTTAAATAATTATTGATATAATAGATTAAAAGGAAATACTTGCTTTAGAATGTAAATATTTATAAATAGTAAATTTTCAAAACATACTTCTTAAAACAACTTTAAACTTTTAATTTATATTTAAAAATTTACTTTGAAAACGTACTTCGTCATTCAGAGAGAAATTCCTAATCTCAATCACTTAAATAAATTTTCCAAATTGATTCCCAATTTATTCCATTTGAAATAAATTTCTTTACTTATAAGTTCATTTCAAAATTCATTAATTATGGACTTTATTATTATTTTCAGTTTGATTTTTTTAAATCCTTTAGCTGAAATATACAAATTTCATGTTATTCCCAATTCCTTCTTTATTCTTCTTAAATAATTTAAATCCTAAATTTAAAATAAATGTTTTGTTCTTTTAAACAATACATTGAAGTTCAAGTTTCATTAACTTTCTGTTCATTTAAATTTTCCTTCCCATACTCAAGATTTATTTATTAAAATTTAAAGTCATTTTATTTCCTTTCCAGTTCATTCATAAATTTATTCAACTTTCTATAATTATTTCGCTTACAAATTTGCTTCCTCTTAATTTCTTTTCCACAATCCAATTCATATATTTTGGTAACTCATTATACCCAAATATCCAATCAAACCATAACATTCAATATTCCAACATAAGTCATCATAAGATATCAAATAATCACAACAAAGAATATTGAATAATTTAAATAAATGTGAGGGGTCCAGTTGGATCCCTCCAACCAGTTTTCCCTGCATCCACAAATGTTAGCACAATATAATACGCCAATTCCAAAATATCATACTATATCACATCAATCAATTCAGCCATTCAAACAATTATTTAAATTCAATCACTTAAATATAAATTTAACTGAGTAAGATTAACTCACCTTTTACTTAATTTTGCAGTCCATCCAACCCAGCTTGATTTCTTCACGTTTTCAAACCTTGAGTAACATTAGATTATTTTATTAATATTTGAATTGATCAAACAATTAATCTTCCCTTTTTATAATATAATTAATTCATAATTTAATTAACTAATAAATTTTTATTCAAACTAATTTTCCTTTATTAATTTATTCCAAATGATAAAAATAAAAGAATAGGCTAATTAAATAAATTGACCCCCTTATATTTTCCATTCATATCAACAAAACTACACTTCATTTTTTTTTCTATTTTTTTTTCTGACTAGATATATATAATTAAAACTACATAAGTTTTTTTTTAATTTACTGTAAACATTTTTCTTGCGTATTCACATATTTATATAAATCTGGTTTCCAAATATTTTTTCTTTTTCCCTCAAACCAAACAAATCAGAAGTTTAAGAAAACAGCAGGGATAATACCTCGAAATCCATCGCATGCTGCCTCGAGCTCGAATCAGATGAAATCGCGACCTCGAACCCCCTTCACGGCCATCAAAGTTCGTGCCCTAAATCTCATCTCAACTCTAGTAGCCGCGACTCCACGCACGAGTCTTCGAGATTCCCAAACTCTTAAATCGTGCGCCTACAATTTGATGTTGCCGCTGCCCAGAACGAGCACGAACCCTATTCCTAAATCGCGAGAACACCCAGAATTCCACGCGACACCCCTTCCTCAACGCGAGATCAACCATGGCCTTGTTCGCGAACTCGAGCCGCCTCGACCCCTTTTTTTTTCGATGCGAAACAGATATAAAGGGCTATTGGCGCAACAATTTCGAACGAAGAACTCGGCTTCGATCAAATGGGCGTGATTACAATGAGATGCTGTTGGATTTGAGAAAGAGGAAGACGAAAATTTGAATGTGAGGGCTTCGGCCATTTTTTTTTCTTCGTTTAACTGGGTTGGACTTAAAAGGAAGAAAGGGAAAGTATTTAATTTGAACGAGAATGGCTTCACCAAAAAGATTGATACGTGAATTCGTGAAGAAGACTTGGCTTAGAAATAAAAGTGAAAAGAAGCGTATAGAAGAAGATTTGACTGTAGAGGAAGATTGGACTTTAGATTTGATTTTTCTTGTATAAGCATATTTTATTTCGATTAATATCAATTAAATTTCAGCGCGTTTATATATCGTGTGCTCACACAACAACTCCAATTGCTACGAAATTTGAAACCCGATAATAATTCCATATTACGGACCCAATGGAACTGGTTTCATCGAATTCCGAGACTGTGTCTCGGAAGGCTATTTTTAAATTCAATTTAAACAATGAAATTTCAAAACCTAACAAAACACTTCCGAATCAAATTTAGACACCTTTACTATCTGCATTGTTATCAATACAAATTTTAGAAGCCTTTAAATTATTTTTAACAGGCTTAAAATTCTAGATTCAATAATTCATCCAATTTCAAATTATTTAATTCAATAATTTAATTATCAAATAATTGGTGATATTTGAATTCAAGTTCAAAACTAACTTTTAAATATTCAAAATCAATTGAATATTCCAATTTTAAATACTCAAAAATTCTGGGCCGTCACATTCCTCCCCCTTTAAAAGAATTTCGTCCCCGAAATTACTAGTTAGGAAGAATGGTCCAATACCCGTTTACTTATTTCCAAATCAAGAAATTCAACATCTAACTAACTATCTTTTTATAAAAGACCCATTATTCTTCTTATTAACTTCTCAATTCTCCCATAGTATCAAATTATACTATTTGTTCAACCATTCAAGTTTCAGTTTAAAACCAATTTTTTTGAATTATCAAAATTTTCCTAAAATTTTTCTAACTCCCTAAATTTCCGAAAAATTTCGCCAGCGTCTCCTTTGCGCGGCTAGCTCGGTACTACTACAAAATGGCTCTACGGCCTCCCAAATCCAAAATGAAAACAAAAAGCCAAGTGGCTCAATCCAAATCCCAATCAATTTTCATACCAAATTTAAATACGTACCTTTTTGTTGAGCATTTCAAATTTTCCTTCTGAAATCAAAACCAAATTTTCCTTTCTCTTTATAATACCTGCATATCCTGCTTAGTAATAATATCCAATCACAATATTCCAAAACAATTCATCGACTTTTTCACAAAATGCCAATATCTATTCATCCAAATATTAACTTGGAATACATTTATATTATCAACTTCCAATTAAGAAATTCACCATTCCTTACTTAAGTTAACATAAGCATTTTATATGTTTCTTATATTTATTTTCACTTTACTCCTTTAATTTATATCCATTACTATTCAAATTGGTTCTTTCATTTCCATATGAATTTAATTTATCTTTAACTATAAATTTATTTGTCATTTATTACTAACTCATGTCATTATTTTAATTAGTTTCATTCACTAACTTATTTCAATTTCTAGTTTGAAATTGTTTAGTCGTTAATGAATTTTCCAAAAATTTCAAAAAATTTCTAACTCCCAAAATTTATGAAATTTTTTGGCAGAGTCTCCTTTGTACGGAGGAGCTTTTGCAATTTGACAAAAGAGATAAATATATATACATCGACCCACCCGGTCAGAATAACCAAGAACAGTTCATTTTTCCTATTTTAATTGTGTAGGCGTACCTTATTTAGCATTTTTTAAGCAAGCAGCTTATTATTTTTAGCAAATAGCACAACCAAATCCAGCCACACGGCTTACAAGTACCTGTACTTACTCAATTTAAACAGGTAAGTGCCAAAATCATTAACTTAACAACATTTTACATATTTAACCAACAAACATATGAATTTTCATAAGCAATGCATGTTAAACCACATTTATAAGCAACTTGTAGGTTCCACATTTGTTTTTAATTATTTACAACCAATTTACACACAGCTTCATTCAATTTAAATAGTTTACAGCACAGTTGCTTACATTCAATTCATTTTAGCAAGTCAAACACATATTTAATTCAATTGATTTCAAAATCAACTTATTTAACTTCTATCAACTCATAGAATTTTAATTACCTTTTTTTACGTTAATCGACATCTTATTTTATATGCAATTTGATAATATCCATGTGAATAAATAAGTACATATGTTTTATAACCAATTTAAATTGATTTTAACTCAATTTGCACGTAATTCTATTCCATTTCAGATTTATTCACAATCCATATATTCTCATCTTCATTGCATTTTAAATTTGCATCTATTCACTTGCATTCATTCCATATTTGTTTATTCCAAACTATTTTATTTAACTCGAAGACGATCCGAGCCATTCCATTCAGTAACCATTTTTCAACTCATTTAAACCACATTTCATTTGATACGTATTTATTCCATCATTTATTTATTCAATATAATTAGTTTATCCACATTTACTTAAACCATTCTAATAAACTCGAAACATTCTATTTTCCTTATTGTCTCAAGTTATTTCAATTCTATTTCGATTCAAATTTATTTTTTACTAGATTTAAATTCAATCCAATATCATTAAATTTAATTTTAAGTTGAATTCAATTCAACTCTCCTTCATCTATTCAGCTTAAGTTAATTTATTTTGATTTATTCAAATTTTATACTTAAGCTCATTTCATTTTCAAGTAAATTTTTGTTTTCCAACTTAATTCTCTCCCAATTAAATCTCATTTAAAATTTGCAATTTCATTTGATTGGTTATTATAGAATTTAACTTTCCAGATTCAATTCATTCAATTTATTACCTGGCTATTTTCCAATTATATTAATTTGTTAACACTTCAAGTTAAATTTTAATTTATAACTCAAATTCTGATTCCACTATCCATTTTCAAATTACCATTCACTTTTATGAACTCATAATTCAATCTCATTTACTTCACCAACAATTTGTGTCGAATTCAATTTATAACTTGAGTTTTATTTCCAATCTTCATTATAAGCTTATAATTCAGCTTCTATTTTACTACATTGAACTCCATTTACACATTTTATTAACTAATTTATTATAAAATTAATTCTTCCCTTATTTATAATCCAACACTTGAATTTTAATCCCAAATATCACTCCATTTAATTTTCTTAAGTTCAATTTATTTATAAGCTTCAAGTTTTGATCCTCATTTTATTTTTCAATTCATCAAACAATATTTATTTTGGATTTTGTATTTCACTTTCACATTTTAAAAGTCACAACTTATTATTTACATAATCCCATACATTCAAGGCTTAAATATGTTCATCTTTATTTTTAACTCAAGCCTTATGCTTATTTATAACCCAAGCATATTTTATTCTATGGATTTTTAACTCTTTTACAAGTCATTCTAATTTATTTATTTCAATCCAACCCTTATTCAACTTATTTTCCCTTTATTCAGGTAATAATCTAATTCCATTTATTAATTCAATTGAATTCTTATTCCAATTCAATTTTACTTCAACTCAGATTTATTCAACTCAATTTAATTTCAACTTGATTCGAATACAACTGGATATTATTCCAGCCTATTAATTTTCAATCCAGCTTAATTTTATTATTTCCAAATCCAAGTTAATTTCAATTTTAACTTTTCTCTTTAAATTTAAATTCCAACATTTAAAGCTTATATTTCCTTCCTGATCTAAAAATCATCTCAATTTATAAGCTTACAACTTATCTCATCAGGATTTTCAAACACCCGGCTTTGGTTTCAAAATGTTTTGAAATCTCCAACATCTCAAATTACACCTCTCCAAAAGTAAACCAATCCTGGTTTTATTCCCAACAAATTTCCCTTGAAATTTTCAAAAACAAACAGGTTTTCCTGAACAAATCAATTTGGCAGCAATCTATCACTTAGAAATTCAAAAATGAATACTGATAATGCGGCCGTCATCATCAGAATTATTTTCCAATAATCCAAGTGATTTCAATTCTATATAACTTCCAAAATCCCTTTTAAAACAAATTTCCTTTCAAAATTACCTCTAAAACAACAATGCTATCATTTATCTTCAAAATACTTCCAATTTTCCGGGATTTAAATTTCCAAATCCTGCTTAAATCAATTTTAACTATAATTCATTTGCATAGCTTATGCTCACACAAATACTCATTTGATTATATTTCAAATTATAAATTACATTTATAATTCACATTTATAAATTTCATTTTATAATGAATTTATTGCCTTTATTTTAGTTATCTTTCAATTTCTAGTTAAATTTTCACTTAACAATGATAATACTTTAATATTATCATTTCTAACATCCAAGAAACCATATATTAGCTAAAATAGTTTACAAAAACTTTCTTTATATCAAAATATATTTTTGGGTAAAATTATTTCATTCACCCGCATTTAAAACAATATCATGTCAACCGTTCTATTCAAGTGTTTAGAAACCCCTTCAATACATTTGCGCAGACTGTGCCGACGAAGGTTCATATGCCACTCAATAAACCAATCAACACAATATTAAAACAATTTATATTCACTAACAAATACGCACTCATATTCATTAATACGCTCAAACTCATTCTAGAGTACTATAGACTCTATTTTATGAGTGATTCCCACCAGAGCCAAGGTTATCTCCAACTTATGCTCTGATACCAAGTGTAACAACCCGCAAATCTGTACCCCTTGAGTCAACACTATTCTACTAAATCAAATCAAGTTGTACAGAAATACGAACCATTTGGGTTAAAGAAGAAGAGGTAGAAGAAGAAAATAGAAAACAAAATCAACATCAGAATCTAACCATCGCAGCGGAATAGAATATAATAGATAATAAATACTCTTTACTCAAACATCAAATATTTTTGTTTATATATATACATCATCAGAGTACATCAATCACAGCTTAACATTAATATCATACAAATGGATACACAACAACTCAAGATACTCAATAACTCAAACAGCGGAATATATAAATATATAACAAGTACGAATGTACGTATCGTCAACTTGGCCGTCTCCTGAGCTCCACAGCATCATAACCTGTATCCTATAATACTCGGTCTGACCCGAGCATTACAGTTAAATAATATCCAAGTCAGTCTGGAATACCAGCGTGAGAAAATCACACCCAATTGATTATTAAAGTTTCAAAAATCTTTTGAAAAACAAAAGCATCTCGTAAGACCACGCCACAAATAAACATGTCGGGTTTTTACGTTATGATAGCTAAAACAATTTTAATAGAAATCCTCTGATATTATAATAGGGTCTATATACAAATACTTATAAAATAGCCGAAATTGTTACATCTATTAAATTCCAGCTACTAGCCACAAAAGTGGGTAATACAAACAAAACTCATAAAAGGCTCGTAGGGAGAATGGATTTCCAACGAATGACTAGGCACTGGGGTACCACCTATCACAGTACGGGGCCTAGATCACCGTACCGAGGAGTACGCCCGCTCCCCTACAACACGCCAGAACCATCCCTTACTGGACAGTCCCGAGTGAGATCATCCCGCGGTTGGGATCAGCAACCGCCCACTAAGCCAAAATAAAAAGGGACATCTAGACTGGAATGACCTCACCCTGCTTGGGTGCTACCTACCTAGCCTTGCTGCATAACCCTTGATTTTCAGTCATTCATATTTGATGAGGCTTGAGGCTAAGCGTTACCTTTTTAGAATATATTCCTTAGAATGCCCATCGTCCACCTGACGATGTTTCGCAAGCATTCATCTATACAAGTCCGTCCCGGGTTCGAACGGAACCGAAGGCGCTATTCCTACTACATCCATTTTGGAAATATTCTCAGGATTAGTAGCGACTAGCCCTTGCACTTCACTGCTCCATCTTCGAATCCAAAATCGTTTACACGAAACGTACAAACCGGATCGAAGTGGTTTTCGATAAATTAATCTCGATCCCAGTCTCTTCGAAACGATCAACGCATTTGTCCAATATTGATAGTCGGTGATTTAACTATCAATTAATATTCACAAACATCCATCCAACAATAAATAATTTTCCAATTTATTTATTAACCTCAAAATATCTTCACAAGATATATTTCTATTTTCAATCCTTTGAAAACAGTTTCAGAACCACCCTTCCTTTCAGAATAAACTTTCCCAATTATTTTCTATCTCCTTTGAAATCACCAAGCACAAAACTAGATTTTAAAATAATTTAAAACACTTTACTTTGAGATATACTTTAAAACATTTATTTTAAACTACATCAATGATTTGTTTTTAAAAAAAAAACATACTACATGAATATTTGATAATAAGGTTACTAAATAAAATATAAAACTAGATTCTTATTTTTAAAAATAAAATACTAAGTCGCTCTTTAAATAATTATTGCTATAATAGATTAAAAGGAAATACTTGCTTTAGAATGTAAATATTTATAAATAGTAAATTTTCAAAACATACTTCTTAAAACAACTTTAAACTTTTAATTTATATTTAAAAATTTACTTTGAAAACGTACTTGGTTATTCAGAGAGAAATTCCCAATCTCAATCACTTAAATCAATTTTCCAAATTGATTCCCAATTTATTCCATTTGAAATAAATTTCTTTACTTATCAGTTCATTTCAAACTTCATTAATTATGGACTTTATTATTATTTTCGGTTTGATTTTTTTAAATCTTTTAGCTGAAATATACAAATTTCATGTTATTCCCAATTCCTTCTTTATTCTTCTTAAATAATTTAAATCCTAAATTTAAAATAAATGTTTTGTTCTTTTAAACAATACATTGAAGTTTAAGTTTCATTAACTTTCTGTTCATTTAAATTTTCCTTTCCATACTCAAGATTTATTTATTAAAATTTAAAGTCATTTTATTTCCTTTCCAGTTAATTCATAAATTTATTCAACTTTCTATAATTATTTCGCTTACAAATTTACTTCCTCTTAATTTCTTTTCCACAATCCAATTCATATATTTTGGTAATTCATTATACCCAAATATCCAATCAAACCATAACATTCAATATTCCAATATAACTCATCATAAGATATCAAATAATCACAACAGAGAATATTGAATAATTTAAATAAATGTGAGCGGTCCAGTTGGATCCCTCCAACCTATTTTCCCTACATCCACAAATGTTAGCATAATATAATATGCCAATTCCAAAATATCATACTACATCACATCAATCAATTCAGCCATTCAAACAATTATTTAAATTCAATCACTTAAATTTAAATTTAACTGAGTGAGATTAACTCACCTTTTACTTAATTTTGCAGTCCATCCAACCCAGCTTGATTTCTTGACGTTTTCAAACCTTGAGTAACATTAGATTATTTTATTAATATTTGAATTGATCAAACAATTAATCTTCCCTTTTTATAATATAATTAATTCCTAATTTAATTAACTAATAAATTTTATTCAAACTAATTTTCCTTTAAATAATTTATTCCTAACGCACGAGTCTTCGAGATTCCCAAACTCTTAAATCGTGCGCCTACAATTTGATGTTGCCACTGCTTAGAACGAGCACGAACCCTATTCCTAAATCGCGAGAACACCCAGAATTCCACGCGACACCCCTTCCTCAACGCGAGATCAACCATGGCCTTGTTCGCGAACTCGAGCCGCCTCGACCCCTTTTTTTTTCGATGCGAAACAGATATAAAGGGCTATTGGCGCAACAATTTCGAACGAAGAACTCGGCTTCGATCAAATGGGCGTGATTACAATGAGATGCTGTTGGATTTGAGAAAGAGGAAGACGAAAATTTGAATGTGAGGGCTTCGGCCATTTTTTTTTCTTCGTTTAACTGGGTTGGACTTAAAAGGAAGAAAGGGAAAGTATTTAATTTGAACGAGAATGGCTTCACCAAAAAGATTGATACGTGAATTCGTGAAGAAGACTTGGCTTAGAAATAAAAGTGAAAAGAAGCGTATAGAAGAAGATTTGACTGTAGAGGAAGATTGGACTTTAGATTTGATTTTTCTTGTATAAGCATATTTTATTTCGATTAATATCAATTAAATTTCAACGCGTTTATATATCGTGTGCTCACACAACAACTCCAATTGCTACGAAATTTGAAACCCGATAATAATTCCATATTACGGACCCAATGGAAATGGTTTCATCGAATTCCGAGACTATGCCTCGGAAGGCTATTTTTAAATTCAATTTAAACGATGAAATTTCAAAACCTAACAAAACACTTCCGAATCAAATTTAGACACCTTTACTATCTGCAGTGTTATCAATACAAATTTTACAAGCCTTTAAATTATTTTTAACAGGCTTAAAATTCTAGATTCAATAATTCATCCAATTTCAAATTATTTAATTCAATAATTTAATTATCAAATAATTGGTGATATATGAATTCAAGTTAAAAACTAACTTTTAAATATTCGAAATCAATTGAATATTCCAATTTTAAATACTCAAAAATTCCGGGCCGTCACATAAAGATAATTACTTTATGTAATTAATGATTTGGAAATTACTCAGTTAAGTAATTGTTTAATAATTACATGATTGTAATTAAGTGGAGATGTCTAAGTGTGAGGTAATTTGGTTTAATTATTTAGTAATTAATCAAGGGATTAATTATGTAATGAATTAAAGGATAATTGATTTGTTTAATATAGTAATTAAGATAGATAATTACTAAATGTAATTAATCTGTGATGATGATTAATAATTATAAGTTAATTACTTAAGGTAATTAATTTAATTAATAATTAAAGATCATTAATTATTTTAATTAATGATGTAATTAAAGTTGATTTATTATGATTAATAAATCAATAATAGGTAATTAAATGTAATTAATTAATGTAATTAATTAAGAATTAGGATAATTAATTATGATTAATTAATTAATTGAAGTAATTAAAGGTTAATTACTGTTTAGTTGGGAATAATTAATTTTATGAAATTAATTGAGGATAATTACATGAATGTAATTACGGGTAATTAATCATGGGTGATTGATTAACATAATTAATAATGGATTAATTAATTGATTGTAATCAATTAAATGATTAAGTGAGCAAGATTTATATTTGATGAAGTAATTAATTTAATTCATTTTAAATTAATTTAAAGATAGAGATAGTTAATTTAATTCATTTTAAATTAATTATATTATGATGATGAATAAATCATTGCTTATGTATGAATGGATGTCATTGATTGTCTTGGATGTTTTGAGATCTCAGTAACGAGATAAATGATATTATGTGGTATGGATGTTTGATTGTATTGTGATGATAACATAGGTTATATATTGTGATGTTGATATATGGAATATCTATTTGATATTGATAATGTGGATTACCTGTTATGTGATAATGTTGATTATCAGTTATGATTTATGAATTATCTATCCGTGTGTATATAGATATTGTAATTTAATTGTTTTAAAACTTTAAAACAACTTGGACTTAAAAGACACGCTTTGGTTTTCGATGAGAACGGGATCGGGTTTCCATATTTGGATATTCGAAAACCACATCGATTCCAAATAACGTTAGGTTGTGAATCAAAGTGGAGCTTTGTGAAGACTCGAGGTGTAAGGACTATGATTCAGTATAACTCTGTGGGTGATTCCGTAATGAGTTGACGGAATTAGTTCTTATAGATTCAAGGTGGTGGTTCACAGTGCAAGGGTTATTGTCGTTAACTCTGAGGGTGTTTCCAAAACGAGTGTAACGAGATAATGCCTTCGGTTTCGTTCGAACCCGGAACGAACTTGTATGGATGGAATGCTTTCAGAACATCGTCAGGTGGACGATGAGCATTCTAAGTGATATGTCCTATAAAGGTAATCGTAGCCTCAAGCCTCATCAACCGGGAATGGCTAAAACAGGGGAGGTGCAGCAAGGCTTCGTGGGTCGCACCCACTGAGAGCAAGATTTACCTCTGTCTAGAAGTCCCTTTATATTCGGCTGTGTGGGTGGTTGCTAGCTACAACCACGGGGTTGTCTTGTTCGGAACTATTCAGTAAGGAATGGGTCCGGCTTTGTGTTGCAGGGGTCGGGAGTGATCCTCGGTACGTTGATCTAGGCCACGTACTGTGACGGGCGGTACCCCAGTAGCCCTGCCATGGTATGGAATCCGAAATCCAATAAGGGCCAACGGTTTTGATTGTATTACCCACTTTTGTGGCTAGTAGCTGGAATTTAATCATGTAACAATTTCGGCTATTTCTTATTTATTTGAAAACCCTAAACACTATTATAATATTATTGGATTTCTTATCAAATGTTTTGGTTAGCGTAAGGTAAAAACTTTTCCATGTTTATTCCGCTGTGTGTTCTCTGAATTGTTGTATTGAGTTATATAACTAGACAGGTGTTTATAACTGTGTAGTATGCGTTGTTTTAGCTGTGTATCTCTCATGTATATGATACTATGTAATGTATTATGTTATTAATATAATTTATTCGTTCCGCTGTTAGATTATGATGTTGTTTCTTTCTTCTCTTCTTTCTATTCTCTTTTCTATCCCTTTCTTTCTTAAAGATGATGTGATTTTCCGGCAGTAAAAAGTCGGGTCGTCTCATCGGGCCGTGACATTTGGTATCAGAGCTGAAGGTTAAGCGAGAACCTTGGCTCTGGTGGGGATTACTCATCTGAGACAGGGTCAGTAACACCTGGAATGAGTTTGAGCACATTAATAGATATGAGGGCGTATTTCTTAGTGAACATAAAATTGTTTTATATTGTGTTGATTGGTTTGTTGAGTGGCTTATGGATTCTGGTCAATACGAGTAGTTAACGTTATTGATAGGGATCTCTAAGCACTATAACGGAACAATTTGATACGATATTGTGTTAAATAGGGTAAATGAGATAATTTTACCCAAATTATTTTTGTATATAAAAGAAATAATTTTTGTAAATTATTATAGTTATATATGGTTTGATCAGTTTCTAGGAAATGATAATATTAGATTATTATCATTGTTGTTCTAGAAATTTAATAAAAGATGATATATAACCAAAAGTTAAGAAATAAATTCATATAAAAAAAGGGAATTTGTAAATGTGAGTTATAAATGTGATTTATATTTTGAAATGGGATAAAATTCCAAAGAAATATTCGAATATAGATTGAAAGGATTTAAAATTCAAAAAAATTGGGGAATTTAATTTCCTTTGTGTTTGAAAATGATTTTCAAAGACTTTGGAGGAATAATGGTGATAATATTCGAAGATATTATTGA
Source organism: Allium cepa (assembly GCA_030765085.1). Taxonomy (NCBI): domain Eukaryota; kingdom Viridiplantae; phylum Streptophyta; class Magnoliopsida; order Asparagales; family Amaryllidaceae; genus Allium; species Allium cepa. The sequence continues at coordinate 874,554,690 of CM060943.1, forward strand.
ATTGGATATGAAATCTGATGAGATTTGGAATTAAAAATATTTGAAATTTTTTTCAAGGAAAAAAAGCACCAAACTCACTTCGGTCGCTGAAAAATAATTTCGGTGATGACTACAACATCATCGATGTTCATTTTTGAGTTTCCAAGAGAGGAATTGCTGCCTAGATGTTTTAAATTGGGATTTGTTTGCGAAACTGGTTTTGACTTTGAAATTTAAAGGAATAGTTCGATATACCAAAGGATTTTGGATATAATTGATTTCAAAAATGATTTTGAAATACTTAAGTGATTTTTTAAAGATTCTGGAGTTTGGTTTATAATGTTTATGGACTATGAATAAGTTTGAAAACTTATAAAAATTTGAAATTTGATGTGTGGAGTGAAATTAACTTGAATTAAGTTAAGTGAAGTGAAAATGAAAAATTAGTTTGAATTGGACTAAAAGAATAAAGTTCTGGGAATTAAAATTTGATTGAGATATGAATAAATTAGCGAGTGGGACTAATTAAAGGAATGGTTAATTAAATAAGGTTTGGGAGATGGTTGATAGAATTCAGTATTTAATTGGGTTGAAAATAAATTAGAGAATGGAAGATAAATTGAGTCCAAATGAAATTGAAAATTTTAATTTGAATAGAAGTGGAAATAAATATAAGAGCTTTGCATAAAATATTTATAATAAACTTAAGAAATGAATGGTGAAATTCTTAATTACAATTGGCATTGGAAATATACCGAGTAAATAGAAAGAGTTAGATATAGCTAAAAATCAATTGGAATTAAATTGTACGTATATTGTTCTATTCGCATAACGTTTTGATCCAAATTTGAGCACAGAATTTCGAGATAGTTATATCGATCCGAGTTGGGATTTTTCACTCGATTTTCGATGGCGAACCCTGGATATGGATTTTTGAATGATCCTAAAATTCTCTATCATTGTAATGACCCAGAATTTCTGTCATTTGAAATTCGTATATTTAATTGATTTTAAATATTAACAAGTAAAAATTTGTAAGTCGAATAAATTATATTTCGAATATCTAGATTTAATTGGACAATTAAATTGATAATTTAATATTTGAAATTACAGAAATAATTAGAAATTGGGGTTAATGTGATTAAAAATTATTTATAAAGTTGTAATTAAATCATATTGGAGTTAGAATGATGTTATAGAACTTTTAAAATTGAATTAAAAGTTAATTTGTAGAAATTGAATATTTTAATATTTAATTGACGAGTAAAGATGGTTATTTTTCAAACAATCTCGGATTTCGACGAACCTAGTTTCATCGGATCCGTAATGTTAAATTATTGTAAGGTGTCAAATTTCGTGTCAATCGGATTTACGGTTTGTCTGGGGCGAGCTAAAACGCACTAAAATCGGTTTAAGTGAATTTTTAAATATAAATAGTCGATTTGAAAATCTATCTTCCAAATATGATCGACTGACTCCTGATATATACTCCATTGCGTTCAGAATAGGGATAAAACATTATAAACGCCAGGCGGCACGCTTCGTTTGGAGTTCGAAATTTTTTTAGATGAATAGTGTTCGTCAATCTTCTATAAAAGGCCTACATATTCACAATTTTACACCAAACCCTTGCCCTAAAAGCTTCCGGCCGCCAGAAACATTTCAATGGCCGAGAATTTCAATCCTTCTCCCTCAATTTTCTTCAAATCCACAAATCAATTCGCGAAACTTCCTAAATGAAAGTTGTAGACAACGACGAGAGATAGATATCCAACGGTGATGATCGAAAACGAAGTTATGAATCGATGGCAAATTTCACTCGAACGTGTCGTGTTTGTGCGCATTTTTCAAGGGAAGGGGGAGGCCGAGCTTCACTATTTTCTGGCCGTGGGTAGCACTCGTGATGGCGGTTCGTTTGGCGTTGCTTGATCATGGTAGAAGTCGACGTGTTGGGCGTGCTAATAAAGGTTTAAAGGCGGCTTCAATGGGTAACGTCGCGTTTGTTTACTGGAGATGGAAGAAGATGATGCGCCCGGCCAGGATCTAGGGCTTGAATCGAATGGTCCAGATGGTGCAGGTTGTAAAATATAAAAGAAAATGTAAATAATTATATACTAAATTCGTTCGACCTTTAAAAATTGATATCTTGTTCATACGAGGTCGAAAAATGACGAAACGAATTGCGTTGGGTTCGTATTCGCGAGCACTACGCGATGAAGCTGGATTAGGGTTGATTGGTGATAGTTTGAATTTTGGGTAAAATTAAATGCGCGTTTAATTTTATTCGAAATAAAACACTACAACTGTATTTGAAAGCAAGGTGAAAACTTCTCACTCAATCGAAACTGTTTCGATTTTAATTTTAAATAGTTAGATTTAAAATTGCTTGATTGTGTTGATTGTATGCTTGGATGATAAATTATTATCTATTGTTTTGAAATAGACCCTATACACCGTATATTAAGCGGATGTTATTTATTAAGCACATATACCGCGATATTCCACCTTGAAGTGGAATGGTATCATATATATACTTGGAGTTGATTTCCTGCATTATATAGCGGATGAGACCCTATTGCGCCGCATAATAGCGGATAATATTTTATATAAACCCATGTACCGCGATATTCCGTCTTGAAACGGGATTGGTATTGTGCTAACATCTGTGGATGCAGGGAAACAGGTTGGAGGGATCCAACTGGATTCCTCAACAGTATTGATTTATTTACAAATATGGTGATATATTATGTTATCATATGATATATGAAATTTTGGATGCCATGATTGTTATATTTAGTGTTGTTGCAGCATTGGGCCTATTTTGAAAATTTTAAAAGGGTTAAAGTGATGATTTTCTAATTTTAAAAGGGTTTTTTAGTGATTTTGAAAGTATACGTTTTATTGAATTTTGGAATTGATTCATTTTAAGTAAATAAACGTTATAATCTTAATGTAATAAAATTTATGATTTTTGAGAAATATAGTTAAAATGTGATTTTTGAAATGTGGAGTGTTTAACCCCTATTTCTGAAGCGACCTAAAACTTACGAGACTCAACGACCTAAGACTTACGCGACTCAATGACCTAAAAGGTACTAACGACCTAAAGGTGCTAACAACCTAACTACAGCCGCGACCTAAGATCAAAAAGCACTCCGCGACCTAAGGTCTTTAGCGACCTAGTGCTTCGGTTCCTCAGCGACCTATGAAGTGCACCGACCTAGCGACCTAACGACCTAAAGTCTCAAGCGACCTAACGACATAAAGGCCAGAGCGACCTAAAGGATGGAGCGACCTAACGAGTTAACAGGCTACGACCTAACGAGACAAACAGGCGAACGACCTAGCTATGCAAAGGTTCTAGCGACTTAAGCAATGCCACAGCCTACCGACCTAAGAGCGAAGTGGTCTCAGCGACCTAAATCTCAGTTGACTCACGACCTATGATAGGTCGCATGCGACCTACTAATTTTCTCAGAAGAGAACCAAATGCAATCAAGATAAGTCAGATCCCATCTCTTAGGTCGCTGCCGACCTAATAACTTATTCAGGGCAAGTTCCAATATAGCTGGTACAGGTGATCCCCTATGTCGTCACCGACCTATGATCTACGACCTACCTTAGGTCGTATGCGACCTACCTTAGGTCGTATGCGACCTACCTTAGGTCGTATGCGACCTAGCACTTGGTGATAAAATTCTGCCCAGAGTATTCCCTATAAATACAGCCCTAACTCCAACTAGCAAAGGACTTTTGGCCGATCACCTCAAGCGCCGATACTCTGCTGAATTCTCGACTCATTCAACAATTCAAGTACTCCAAACACCAAGGACTCTACTACGATCTCCAAGAGAAAATCTACATCATTCAACATAAATTCGGAAGATTATTCTCCATCAAAGTTTGATCTACTGGTCTAAAGTGTGTTGTAATTGAAGATTGTTGTAAAGTTGTAACCAAATTCAGTAATAAAGGGAGTTAAAGTGGACGTAGGCTTACCCTAAGCCGAACCACTATAAAAACTATTGTCTTTTCTGCTTTTTCTGTGATTTCTCTACTTGTTTGTAGTTCCCGTGTACACGGGTGGTGCTTTCACTCAACTTCAATTTACATCGGGGTGTTAGCGTCTGATTTTTACGTTAACATTTTTGGTGCTTTCACTGAGAACCCAACTCAGGAAATTTCCACTATTGCTCCGCAAAGGATTGTTGAAAGAATTTCTTTTAAAACCAGGAGTTTATTGGAAATAATGGCTCCTGGGAGAAAACGAAGTTCTGCAAGATCCGACAATGTTCAAGAGAATACTGCTACCTCACCTCCTTCAAGTCAAGCAGCTCCAACTGTTGGAGTTACACGAGCAGAATTGGACGCCGTAGTTTTGGGATTGAATCAGCAATTAAATGCTCAGAATGCGCAATTGGAGGCCCAGAATGCCCAAAATGCCCTGATCTTGAGTAAACTGAATGATCTACTTGGGGCAAATCGTCAACCAGTTAATAATGATGGGAACCCTAATGCGGGAGTTCAGGATGTTGAAGGAAACATTTCTCAAAGAGCCGCAGACCCTGTAGAAAGGACTCCTCTTCAGGCTGGAGAATCAGGGCCACATCCGACCCTCCGTGAACGGTTGTCAAGGCAGAATTCAGAAAGAGTGGCTGATGTGTGCCCTCCAGAGCCTCTAAATGACGAAGAGTATTTTTCGGGTATGGTTCGTCAAATCATGAAAGAAAGTATGCGAAGAGATGAAGACGAGAAAGAGTGGGGATTTGCTCCGAGCAAAACTCCATTTACTGAAAGGATCTTGAAGGCAGAGTTCCCAAGGAAATTCGTTCCCCCTACTATTCCAGCTTACAAGGGGACGAGTGATCCAAACGAGTTTCTGTATAAGTACGACTGGCATATGACTGGTGCCAGGGCGTCTGATGAAATTAAATGCCGATACTTCCCGGTTTATCTAGAAGGTGTAGCTCTATTATGGTTTACAAAGCTGCCGGTAAGGTCCATCGATCAATTCTCCGATTTGACCAAGAAGTTCAAGGAGCAATTTCGATTGTATGCTTCTAAAGCAAAGGATATAATGTCACTATCAAGTCTAGAGCAAAATCCGGGAGAATCCATCAGGTCATTTTTGAATCGCTTTAACATAGCATTGGTTGAGGTGGATAATGCTGAGCTACGCATGGTCTTGACGTACTTGATGAGGGCAATTGATAAGTCAAGCGAATTTGGAAAATGGTTGAAAATGAAAGAACCAAACTCACTTGACAAATTCTATAAGAAAGCAGATGAATTCATGCGCTTGGAGAGCCTCCAAACACCAGCTAAGCTGGTATCAGTGGAAGCCGGGAATAATGGCACTGCTTCGAATAAGAAAGAACCTAACACTCAGAAAAGAGGAAACGATGGTGGGAAGAAACAGGGAGACCCTAAGAGAGGCCGTTCTTTCAATTTCACACCCTTGACCGATACCCCTGAAAACATCTACTTTGCAACCAAAGATGATGTCAATTATCCGACACCACCTAAAATAAGAGTAGCGATTAAGATGGAAAAAAGTGGAAGGTTCTGTCGGTTCCACAACCAGCCCGGCCATGACACCAACGAATGTCGTCAGTTGAAAGAGGTAATTGAACAACTCTTGAAGGAAAACAAACTCCAGCAGTATGTGAAAAGGAACAGAAATGCCCCAGCTTCCTCAACTCAAGGACAGCAAGTTCCCACTCACCGTCCTACCTCAAGTGAGAAGGCCGTAGAGCAGGAATCGGAAAGACCTGTTATTAATATAATAACTGGAGGACCTCACCCAGCAGGTAAAAGCTGGGGCGAGATGGAAAGGTATGCCCAGGCCTTGAAGCATGTACCAGCTGAAGAGAATGTTTTTGTTTTAGAGAATGATGCGCCTTTAAAGCAACAAAAGACTTCCACAGAAGATATTGTGTTCAGTGCCAAGGATTCTTTGGGTATCGAGGCTCCGACCATAGATCCTTTGGTCATATCCGCTGGTATTGGGCCGGCAACTGTGAGAAGAGTTCTAGTTGATTGTGGAGCTTCGTGCAACATCCTCTTCAAGAAGACCTTTGATCAAATGAAAATTCCAATGGATGACGTTCAAGCTTCTTCACTTAAGATCGCTGGGTTTGCTGGAGAACCCAAACAGCCGATTGGGACCATAGATTTGTTCGTAGAACTCGGAAAGGGACTGAGGAAGGTGGCTCGAAAGAAAACCTTTATAATTGTTGAAGAATTCTCTGCCTACAACGCCTTTTTAGGCCGACCAACTCTTGCTGCATTCAAAGCTTTTCTTGCCCCATGGTGCTTGACTCTAAAATTCCCCACAGATAACGGAGTTGGTGTGATTAAGGGAGACCAAGATGCGGGGCGAGAATGTTATTTTGCAGAATTGCGAGAATCCAGGAAGAGAGAGATGGGAAAAGGTGCGGCGATTCCAGTCCGCATCAAAGAACCAACCTTGTAGCAATTACAGGGTGGACCCTGCACTGGTGAATGTAGTGGGGATCGAAGAGAGATGGATCCAAGGAAAGCCAGTGCAGGGGAGAATAGAGTGGTACCAGTAGAGGTAATAGTACCGGTGCCCGTAGACCCAAAGGACCCAAACAAAGTGCTTAATGTGGGTTCACAACTCGATCCGATAGTTCAGAATGTTCTGATTTCATTTTTGAAGGCTGATTTTGATGTATTCGCTTGGACTCATGCTGACATGTGCGGAATATCCCCAGAGATTGCAGTACATACTCTGAACATTGATCCAAAGTTTACACCTGTGAAACAGAAGAGAAGGACTCAGGGTCCTGGAAGGACGGCAGCGTTAAAAGAAGAAGTGGATCGGCTCATGGAGAACGGGTTCATTAGAGAATCTACTTATCCAAATTGGGTCTCAAATCCAGTGCTGGTTAAGAAAGCTAATGGAAAGTGGAGAGTATGCATTGATTTTTCAGATCTGAACAAAGCCTGCCCCAAAGACTCTTTCCCGCTGCCCAGGATCGATCAGTTGGTGGATGGGACGGCGGGGCATGAATTGTTATCTTTTATGGATGCGTACTCCGGATATAACCAGATTATGATGCATGAGCCAGATCAAGAGGATACTAGTTTCATCACAGATGTTGGACTCTACTACAAGGTCATGCCTTTCGGACTCAAGAATGCAGGGGCAACTTACCAAAGGCTTGTTAATGCCATGTTTAAACCACAGATTGGCAAGACAATGGAAGTTTATGTTGATGATATGCTAGTAAAGTCTAAGAAAGCAGTGGACCACATGGATCACTTGGTAGAGATGTTTGCAGTACTCCGCAAGTACAGGATGAAGCTTAATCCCCTGAAATGTTCATTTGGAGTGGAGTCCGGAAAGTTTCTAGGTTTCATTGTGAGCTCTAGGGGCATTGAAGCCAATCCAGCTCAGATCACTGCCCTGAGAGAGGTCAAGGCTCCTAGAACGAAAAAGGAATTGCAAAGTCTCAATGGAAAGGTTGTTGCTTTGAGTCGGTTCATTTCCAAAGCTACTGACAAATGCATCCCATTCTTTGATGCTCTGAAGAAAGGAAGGAAAAACTTCGAGTGGACTCCTGAATGTCAAAAAGCATTTGATGAGTTGGTTCGTCATATGGAAGTGCCTCCGATACTTTCAAAGCCTGACAGTGGTGAAGATCTCTTCATATATTTGGCAATTTCGTCTCATGCTCTCAGTGCAGTGTTGGTACGGGAAGACGCAAGGATTCAACGCCTAGTCTATTATATCAGCAAAAGATTTACTGGAGCAAAGATGAACTATTCAAGGTTGGAGAAGCTCGCCTATTGTTTGTTGATTGCATCGAGAAAATTGAGGCCGTATTTCTAAGCTCATCCCATCAAAGTCCTCACTGATCAGCCTCTAAAGCAAGTCCTATTCCGTCCTGAGACTTCGGGCCGTCTTTTGAAATGGAATATCGAACTCAGCCAGTATGGCGTCACTTATCATCCCTGAAAAGCAATCAATGGACAAGCTTTAGCAGATTTCATCGCAGAATGTACAGATAAAGGTGATAGTGAGGAGGAAGTCATTGATAGCATCCCAATCCAATGGAAATTATATGTCGATGGCACAAGGAATGATTACTGTTCCGGGGCAGGGGTTGTCCTTGAAACCCCAGAAGGGCGATCGCTATGTTATGCACTGAGACTAGAATTCCCTTCGACAAATAATGAAGCTGAATACGAAGCTCTCATCGCTGGTTTAAGGATCGCTAAAGAACTAAACATCAAGGCATTGCATATCTTCAGTGATTCTCAACTTATTGTTTGTCAAGTTAAGAAAGAATTTCAAACTAAAGGAGGGAATCTACCAGCCTATTTATCAAAAGCCTGGGTGCTCCTTCAAGATTTTGATCGTTATTCAATAAACCATATCCCCCGAGAAGAAAATATGAAGGCGGATTCCCTCGCAAAGTATTCAAGTACTGGTGAAGCTCAACTATTAGGGTTAGTTCCCGTCGAAGTCTTGTCAGCTCCAAGCACAGATGAAATGGATGTTGATTGGATTATGAATGTATCCCAAGAGCAAGAATCATGGATGACTCCGATACTTGAATATTTACTCAATGGTTCTTTGCCATAAAGTTCAAAAGAACGACAGAAGCTCATGAGGAAAGCCTCCAGATATATAGTTCAGGATGGTCATTTGTACAGACGAGGATTTTCAATGCCATTACTCCGATGTGTGACAAAAGAAGAAGCTAAGACAATTCTAACTGAAGTACACGGATGGGAATGTGGGGATCATACAGGTGGTCAAACTTTAGCAAATAAAATCCTCCGTTATGGATACTTTTGGCCAGAAATTAATCAGGATGCTGCCGACTATTCCCGAAAGTGTGATAAATGCCAGAGATTCGCTAAAATTCCTAGGGCACTTGCCACTGAGCTAACACAAATGGTCAGTCCATGGCCGTTTGCCATCTGGGGAATAGATCACATTGGGCCTTTGCCGACTGCCAAATCAGGGATTAAATATGCTATCGTTGCTGTTGATTATTTTACTAAATGGGCTGAGGCCGAACCATTGGCCACTATTACCTCTAAGAAAATGATAAGTTTTGTGACTAAAAATATCATTTTCAGGTATGGTGTGCCTCAGAAGATAATCACAGATAATGGTACTCAGTTTGAAAGTGAGGAGTTCCAAGATTTTTGCAAACGATTCAAGATCCGAAAAAACTTCTCAGCAGTGGCTCATCCGCAGGCAAACGGGCAAGTGGAAGCAGTAAACAAAATCATCAAATCAACCATCAAAAAGCAGCTGGAAAAAGCAAAAGGTGGTTGGGTCGATAAGTTACCACTTGCACTATGGGCATACAGAACCACTCACAAAACTGCGACTGGGCATACTCCATTTTCATTGGCATACGGATCAGAAGCAATGATTCCAGTGGAAACTGAAGTCCCCTCACACAGAAGGATCCATTTTGATCAAAGTGAGAATGAAAAATTGCAACTGGAAGCACTTGACCTTCTTGATGAAAGAAGAGAAGAGGCAAGGCTTAGAATTGCAGCTCACCAGCAAAGAATAGCCAAGCACTTCAATTCCAAAGTTCGTCAGCGCAGCTTTGAAGTTGGAGACTTAGTCCTGAAGAGAATTATGACAACCATAGGTGTGTTTGGGCCAAACTGGGAAGGACCATATGTTATTGGTGCAAAGCTTCTTGATGGCACATTCAAACTCACGACTGTCGAAGGAGAACCAATCCCAAGAGCTTGGAACAACAATCATTTGCGTCCCTATTTTACTTGAAAGCTTTGCTGAAATATTGTAAAAGAATTGCAAATATATGATTCTTGTATTGAAAGCAATTGTAAAGCAAGTGAATAATGAAAAGCTATAAAGTGGATGTAGGCCCAGTTTTTGGCTGAACCACTATAAATCTTGTGTTCTCTACTATTATAAACTGCTTTGTTTTATTTCGACATATAAAATACATTAATTGTGTCATTAAAATGTCGATTTAATAATGCAGGTCATAAAAGCAAAGCTTACCCATCGCAAGACCAAGCAATCCCCGACATCACTCAGCAAACAAACACTAAGCCATTCAAAATTTCCACACTCAAATCCTACAACAGAAGTGCTTCGAACAAAAGTTAGCAATGAGGATGGAAGTGGACCATTTCTAACTAACTGCAAATGTTTGAACAAACAAACAACCGGTTAAATAGCCTGTGTCTACCACCACCAACTCGCTTAACTATGAAGTATATTTCTTTGGATAAGGGAAATTATTGGCAACAAAAAAGTGATGACACTTGCACAAGACAACGGGATCTCCAACATGAATAGATGGCAAAGAGACATGGGCGAGCAAGCATCAATCAGCAAAAGACCTCTTCGGAGGCACAAGCCCTCTTCGGAGGCACAACTCTTCGGAGGATAAAGACCTCGAGCGGGCCTAGCCAGAAAAAGAGAGATCTTTCTCGATACAAAGTTGCGGAATGATCGGTCGATACACTCCCGTGAATCCTTCCAACCGAGAGAAAGAAACTCCAAACTTCCAGGAAAAAGACCTACTCAGAGGCACACGCTTCACCGAGATTGAAATAAAACTTCCAGGTGTTGAAACGTGAAAAGCCCTCTCCGGAGGCCCATTTCACCACAGTTGAAATGCTAAAAGACCTCGAGCGGGCCAACCAGAAAAAGAGAGATCTTTCTCGATACAAAGTTGCGGAATGATCGGTCGATACACTCCCGTGAATCCGTCCAACCGAGAGAAAGAAACTCCAAACTTCCAGGCAGTAACCCTACTCAGAGGCACACATTTCATCATGATCGGTCGATACACTCCCGTGAAATGAAATGTGAAAAGCCCTCTTCGAAGGCCCGCTTCCCAGCGAACAGGGAAAAATAAAAGCCTCTCCCAAGGGGCAGAAACAAAAAAGACCTCTTCCCAGAGGCACAACAAAACAAAAAGACCTCTTCCCAGAGGCAGAAACAAAAAAGACCTCTTCCCAGAGGCAGAAATGAAAAGACCTCCTTCCGAAGGCACTATCGAACAGAAAGACCTCTTTGGAGGCACACGTTTCACCAAGATTGAAATAAAACTTCCAGGTGTTGAAACGTGAAAAAGCCCTCCTCGGAGGCACAACTCTTCGGAGGCACACGTTTCACCGAGATTGAAATAAAACTTCCAAGTGTTGAAACGTGAAAAAGCCCTCCTCAGAGGTGCAACTTTTCAAAGAAGCAAAATTCAAAAAGCCCTTTACTGTGGCGTAAAAAAAAAGCCCTCTTCAAAGGAACACTTTAACTCTCAAAGGAAGAATGATCCACTTATTCTGGAAAATACTCTTCCTCAAAAAGAAGTTAAAGTACCCTTCAGAGGCCCGCTTTACCACATAGAAGAATTCACTTGGTAAAATGTGTATATGCACAAAAGAAAAAGTGATATCTTCGAAGGATGAAGCGTAAAAACTTATATGGAGGGAGTTGTACTCTATTTTTAACGAAATAATATTCCTCCAAGTATGGAATAATTGTTCTCCAGAAAATAAAAGTACAAGTCCCCTCAAAATATAAAATATTGCAACAAGCTTATGGTATAGGGGCAACATGGTATAGCTACATACAACATGGTATAACTATATTGGTAAAATTACGCTCGAACAACATACCACAAGCTCGCTGCAATATCATGTAAAGAAACTTGTATGACAATGAATAATAAATGTATTCTCAGATACAGACAGAAGATTGTACAAAGAAAAAGAATCATTTTATTCAACACTGTTAAAATTTTGTACAGGTACAGGTTTCAAAGTAAAAAGAAAAAGAAAAGCGGAGGCCGGTACCTGCACAATCTCCGGCCAGTACATGCAAAAAGCAAAAAAGCGATATAAAAAGCACAGGACCAAAGCCATCATTTCTTCTTCCTTCCGCCTTTTGAGCCTGCACCTGGCCGAATGGTTAACTTCTTAGGCCAGCTTGTAAGTGTAGGAGAGGAAAGGGAAAGGGATACGATAGGTTCTTCTCCCGCTTGTGTCTCGCCAGCAGTTGCCTCCTTCTTTTTCTTAGAGACTCCACGCTTCCCTCTCTTCCTGGAAGAAGACCCACTACCTGGAGAGAAAAGTGTAGTTAATGGTTCATTATTGGAACCAGTTGCTTCTGGAGTCTTCTCACTCCCTTAAGTTTCTTCTCCCCTGTGTTCTTGTGAAGCAATGGGATCGTCCAAGTCTTGGAGAGCTTCTACTTGCTCCTCTTGCGATCCTGGTTGCGAGGCAGAAGGAGGAGTGACCTGAAGAGATGGAGGAGGAATAATTGGAGGAGGGGAAGTTTGAACAATGCTCGATGCTTTCTCTACAGAAGAAAAAAAGTTAAAGTCAGTAAAGAGAGGAGATAAAGGCTCGCTGAGGTTCAGGAAATAGTCAAGAAGCTCATCAAGCTCGTAAGAAACAGATGAGCAGTCTACTTGGGCAAGATTAACATTAGAGTTACCTGAAAAGGTCGGTTTCCTGACATCAACCTCATAAGCCTGTGCCTCGGCACTCTCGTCGCCTTCATCTCCACCCTGTATGCTTGTGATCTCGGTGGTAACTTTAGTAGGAGATGGAGAATGAGAAATGGAACCAATAATGTCGATTTCGGCCGAAGGAGAAGGCTGGACTGGAATAGTTGAAGTAGTTTTTCCTAACTATTCCCCTTCTGCCATTCCAGCTCTTAATTTTGCAAGTTGTTCCTTTCCTCTGGCGAGAGCGACGCGAGCATCGTCATCAAAGTAATGCTCCTCAAGAGCTGATTCGGCATAGCCAGCACCTTTACCGCCAAGCATGTCAAGTGCAGCCTCCCACACTTCAGCCAATGTAACTTCATATTTGGGGCCTAGGAAGGCGAGACTACCGTGCCCCAAGATGCTGTGCAGGTAAAAGTCAAACATTGTCGAGCTGATGTTAGTCTTCGTTGCCTCATGAGATTCTTCAGCTACAATTTTATCGGCAACGGCCTCATCACGCTCTCTTTCAGCTTTGGAGAGTTGAAGCTTTAGCATTTGAATCTCCGCCTCTTAGGAGCTGGTTTTCTTCTGAAGCTCCGCAATATCAGCAATATAGCCCTCACTGATTCTTTTTTGCACTTCGAGCCTGTCTTCGGCGTCTCTTTGGCCGGCATGAGCATCTCTCACTTGTTTTAGAAGCACTTCTTCTTTTTGAGTGTAGGAAGTAGAGGAAGTAGCAAGCTCTTGTTTAAGTTCCTCAACTTTTGCTTCAAGCTCTTCATTGTAAGTAGTGATGCTCCTCATTTCGGTATCGTGCTGCTCGAGAACCTTCTGCCATTCGGCCTTATCATTCTCCATAGTAAGCATGGCCTCTATATTCGCACGGTTGACCCTTTGAAGCTCGTCTACAAGCTTTTGCCAGTTCGACATCCTTTCAATGTCAAGCTTGACGGCATCGAGATTCCGCAGCATGGCAGGCTTGTCGATAGGAACCAAGTCAAGATCGAACCGCACTCCCTTCAGGCACCACTGTGGAAACCGGCTTTGCAAAGTGGCTGGGCCCGGTCCAACTTGGAATTTAGGCCTGCTAATTATTGTTTGAATGTCTGTCTTCCCAAGAGCGGGAGAGCCAGAAGGAATGTCAAGTGAGACGGGGGCAGTGACCTTTTCTGGAGTTGTAGAAGTATGCCTCTCACCGTGTCGAGCACGCTTACTTGGATCCTCAACCATATGACTTTTTTCCCGGTCATCATGGGATTTTCTCTTGTGGGAATCATCACCTTTATGGGAAGAATCATGGTGCTACCCCCTTTCTTTTCTCTCATAACGCTCTTCTTGAGCCCTTCTCTCCTGAGCCTTTCGAGCGGCTCTCTCTTCATCGGTTTCTCTGTGAGCAGGAAGGTAGCGCCTATAATCATATTGACTACGCCTCCCGTAGCGCTGAAAGTCATCATAGTAGGAGCTGCTACGTCCCATCGGAGAATCTGAAATAAAAAAGAAGAGACAAGTCTTAAAAGTTTTCAGAGAAAAGAAGTGTAACTTTAGAATCTTCAAAGTACAGAGAGTTAGGAGTATAAAAGTGCCGAAAGATTCTAAGTGTGTGTGATGTGCAAGCTACGCGCATCAAACTACGAACCGCTCTTTGATTGCGGAGTAATCGTAAGAGTAGTAGTTAACGTCAACTCTTGAGTCGACGGAGTCTGTTGCAGAGTAGAAGTCGCCTCAACTACTGAAGAAGAAACCCTGGTGGTGACGGGGTCGTCTTTAAAGAGCTCCTGTGAAGTGACAAACAAGTCGCTCAACCCTTCGAAAGTGTCATCTCCACTCTGTTTGACAGGGCTTGTTTTCCCAGCTTCTTCGTCACCAGACTTCTTCGAATGTGGAGGAGATTCCTGAAGCTCTTTTTCTTCAGTTACCGGGGCAAGTTTGCCAGATGACCCCGCAACATCAACAGAAGTGGAGCACTTCACTAGAGAAGCCTCAGAGGCTGGTTCTTTCGGTATGGGTGCATCGGTAGAAACTGGGGCATCCAGTTCTTGGGTTGGGGAGTCTGGGACTTCATGAGGGTGTGTAGAGCAAGAGGTATGCAAAAGTCCGTATTGATGCAAAAATTCGTCTTTCAACAGAAATTGAATGCTTCTCTCCTCAACTGGTATGGCCATAAGCCTCTCAAAAGTTGGTTTATGACTAGAATCCCTAGAAGGAGGAGGAAGCGCTGAAAAGTAAAAGGCGAAGTTAACATTTGACAACTCAGGCTATGAAAAGCTCAGAGAAAAACATCAGGAACAAAGATAAATGCTCTTACTTCCTACTCTCCAGGTAGCATAGAATCCTGGAGGACAGCGAACGAAGAAGAATTGACTTAGAAAACCGTAAGCACTTTCGGGAAGGCCGATTATTAGTTTACGGTTCCTAGCGCTTCTCACAAGAATGATGGAGGGATGGTCTTTATTTTTGCCAAACGTGCACAAATAGCAAACTTCATCAAAACTTGGAAGGCGATCTAGCGTCCTTCCGAATAGCACACATAACCCCATCAGAATAGCATAGCCATTGGGGTGCAGCTGGAAGGGGGAGATAGCTAGTCGGAGAAGAAGCCGTTAAAGAAAGTCGTTAAAAGGAGGGATAGCTCCACTCGTGCACATTTGACGATTAACTGCTACAAAACCAGAAGGTGGTATATCGGCAGTATCGCTTCTCTCAGGAAGAATGGCATCTGCTTCAGCAATGCCCAACAGAGCGCACAGTTGGCGGAAAACTTTGTATGTTAGTGTGGTTGAAACTCTCTCTGGAGGATTAACTAATGGAGTAGCAGTTGGGAAAGTCTCTTCAGCCGATTCTGTTTCTCCTTGTTGAGAAGTCATTCTATACAAGGAACTAGACATTCAAATAAGAAGGTGCACGTTTCCTAAAAAGTGTGAAGTGTTGTGCAAAACTAACAAAAACAGAAAGCAAGCATAACTGAAATTAAACTAGTTGACAATTGGTCGACTATGAGATTTCAGGACTTGTTAATATAAAACTCAAGTGTAGTGTTAATGCAAACGAATTGGCTTTAATTGGATATTTTAGTTTTGCTCTAATACTTCACTTGAATTCATTAGTTAGCAGCATTTCGTTCACACAGTTCATTTAAATTGATTACTCTTTATCGACTAATCTGTCGTTCGATGTGGGCAGTCAACGGCAGTATATTTGTCCCAGTTTTCTGCAAGTATTATGTTAACAGGTTATTAGCATTAGAGATAATCTATAAAGCAGTTCAAGTTGAGCAGTTCAAGGCGAGCATTCCAATTAAAATTATGCTTCAAGACAGGTTGTAGAGCATATGAAAGAAAAGGCCTCAAGACAAAGCGATGCAAATCATTTAAGTCTTAACTCGGTCGCGACCTAAACCCTATGCCGCAAGAGATTAAGCCGTTATTTCAATAGGTCGCAACCTAATCCAGCAGTTCAAAGCAATAGGCATTCGTCAAAGTCCTAGGTCGTCTGGCGACCTAACATAGGTCGAGGGATCTTAAGTCGCACTATGCAAAATAAAAAGATTCAAGGCAATTAAACATCATCCGAAGTCTCAACTCGTCCACGACCTAATGTCCATGCCACAGAAAAAGGAAATTAAGCCGTGAATTTCTTAGGTCGTTGTGCTGCCGTTTAAACAAGTCAAATCCTAAGTCTTAGGTCGCGAGAATCCCAGCACGACCTAAGTTTTAGGTCGCCCAGATCTGTTGAGTCGCTAACTTCCTCCTCACGCAATCCATCTCATCAAACTGCAACCCGATAACCCATTACAAACTGCACATAGAAATTCATCGTCCTCCTCATGAAATTCACCATCCCTTCATACCACCTGATCACTTCAAAAACAATGCAAAACATCCCCGATCCATCATAGATTCAACACATCTCCATGCCTTCCTAAATCAGTCAAACGGCGATCAACAGTCGGCTATAACAGTCACTCAAAATGAAGCACGACATGTGGAATTGAACTACGATCGGAAAACGGGGATTCATAATTCAGTGGTGATTATGGTGGGATGGAGATCAGATTCACTTACGAGATATAATGGTAAAGATGAATCGGTGACTGAACGAGTTGAATTTGCTTTTGGAAGCTTGAAAATTCGTCAATGGCAGTGGGAGATTGGAGCAGTAGAGTGAGGAGGAGTTCACGACCTAGAAAATTTATATGGGGCAAAAAAGGGGAAGACGAATAGGCACGCAACTTAATATAAGTTTTAGGTCACTCACGACCTAGCTAAGTCAGATCGAAGCACACGACCTATGGCATAGGCCTGTACTTCGAGGGGCAAGTGTTTAACCCCTATTTCTGAAGCGACCTAAAACTTACGAGACTCAACGACCTAAGACTTACGCGACTCAATGACCTAAAAGGTACTAACGACCTAAGGGTGCTAACGATCTAACTACAGCCGCGACCTAAGATCACAAAGCACTCCGCGACCTAAGGTCTTTAGCGACCTAGTGCTTCGGTTCTTCAGCGACCTATGAAGTGCACCGACCTAGCGACCTAACGACCTAAAGTCTCAAGCGACCTAACGACCTAAAGGCCAGAGCGACCTAAAGGATGGAGCGACCTAACGAGTTAACAGGCTACGACCTAACGAGACAAACAGGCGAACGACCTAGCTATGGAAAGGTTCTAGCGACCTAAGCAATGCCACAGCCTACCGACCTAAGAGCGAAGTTGTCTCAGCGACCTAAATCTCAGTTGACTCACGACCTATGATAGGTCGCACGCGACCTATTAATTTGGTCAGAAGAGAACCAAATGCAATCAAGATAAGTCAGATCCCATCTCTTAGGTCGCTGCCGACCTAATAACTTATTCAGGGCAAGTTCCAATATAGCTGGTACAGGTGATCCCCTATGTCGTCACCGACCTATGATCTACGACCTACCTTAGGTCGTATGCGACCTTCCTTAGGTCGTATGCGACCTAGCACTTGGTGATAAAATTCTGCCCAGAGTATTCCCTATAAATACAGCCCTAACTCCAACTAGCAAAGGACTTTTGGCCGATCACCTCAAGCACCGATACTCTGCTGAATTCTCGACTCATTCAACACTTCAAGTACTCCAAACACCAAGGACTCTACTACGATCTCCAAGAGAAAATCTACAACATTCAACATGAATTCGGAAGATTATTCTCCATCAAAGTTTGATCTACTGGTCTAAAGTGTGTTGTAATTGAAGATTGTTGTAAAGTTGTAACCAAATTCAGTAATAAAGAGAGTTAAAGTGGACGTAGGCTTACCCTAAGCCGAACCACTATAAAAACTGTTGTCTTTTCTTCTTTTTTTGTGATTTCTCTACTTGTTTGTAGTTCCCGTGTACACGGGTGGTGCTTTCAGTCAACTTCAATTTACACCGGGGTGTTAGCGTCTGATTTTTACGTTAACATGGAGTTAATGATTTTATAAAATAGTTTAAATTGAGATTTTTGAATTATTATAAACGGTTTATATAAAAGATTAATAAAATTGATATTTTGTAAATTAAAAATATTAGAATTATAAAACGTGTTTTAATAAGCGTTAAAATGAAGTATAAATGGATTTCATAAGTGAAGGAAATTTGTAGATTTATAAATTGTGAAGTTATAAAATGAATAGATTTTGTAAAATAAAAGACTTATAAGTGATTAACTTATAAATTGGATTTTGGCATTTAAATGAGATATAAATAGAATTTGTTAATTAAAGTGATTTTATAACTTGAAGTTGTTATAAAATAAAAATGAAATTTATAAACATTGTTTTATAAATCCAAAATCGACTTATTTTGATAAGTTAATTATTATAGCTTATTAAAGAAGTATATTCATGATTTTGGGACAGTGGATAATCCTTTAAAATAAAATGTGTAAATAAGTTGAATTTGGTTAACGAAGTATATTCACGATTTTGGACAGTGAATAATATATTAAAGAAATGTTTTAGGAAGTGATCTTTTAAATAGAATTAAAACGATTTGAAGTTGTTTTAAAATGTGTTAAGGATCGAAACCATAGATTTCAACATTCATTGTTGAAATAGACACTTTCGAGAAATAAGGAAATGGTGAACTATGACACTGTTGTTATAGTAAATAATTTTCAAAAGGAAATGTTTTATATAGTATTGGGATTTATATATCTATCTTAATTTCGAATCCCTATAATAGTGATTTTGGGTTGTCGTAGCGATGCTTTACGCAGCATTCGTTTTGAATCAAATGAATGTGTTTAAGAGAATGTTTTCCTTAAAGAATAAAATATATGCTTATTTGTTATTTAAGTATATTGCATATTTCCTAAGTATTGAAAATAAATAGATTTGTGAATTACTTATTGTTAAATAAGTATGGAAATGTTTTCTAATATAAAGTGAAATGTTTTGAGATTTTATCTTTTAAAGATAAACTGAAAGTGAATATTTGAAATCGATTTGAGAATCGCATATTAATAGATATTTGGAAATTTAAATTCACTATGGAATTTATAAAGGGAAGGGAAATTTGTTTAAAAATAAACATTGATTTATTTTTGAAGTGTGGGAAAATATATCTTGTAAAGATATTTTTGGAAATTAAATAATCTGGGAAATTATTGGGATCTGGTGATGTTGTGAATATCTATTGATAGTTAAATAACCGACTTTCAATATTTACCTTTAAATGAGTATTTGTTGTGATTTCTTGAATTTGAATGCTACACTTATTTTAAAATAAGCGCTCGTTATTCGGTTTAGCCGGGAAAGGACCTTTGGGTCATTAATCCCATTTCGAATAGTGATACGTCGTAATGGATAGCATTTGAAGACCGTTGTTGAAGACCTGATATTTTTGAAAACGGAAGGATTTCCGTCGAATGTCTCTGCATCGGCTAATCTCCGATATAGAGATTTTATCACCCTTTGTGATGGGAAGTTCGGTCGTGATTAGTGAATATCCGGATTGCAAGGGCTTCTTTGGAAGTGCCTTCGGTTCCGTTTGATCCTAGAACGAACTTGTATGGATGTGTGTCTGACGTTACAATTTGAGATGTAAAACTGGTTTCTATCAAATATATTTCCGTTGGTGGCGGAGAATTTATTCTCTTAGCTTAACACCCTCCTTTGAGACGTATGAGCTCAGAGGTTATGTAGTTGATGGTTACTAGTGATACATTCCCAATTTGGTAATGTGGCATATGAAGTGATGCTGATCATTTGTTGATCAAAGCATAGCTTTTGTAAAAAGCGTAGCTTTGTGGACGAGACTTCGTCGGACCTCACACACCGGTAATGGTCAAAACAGGAAAGATGCAGCAAGGTTTTAGGGAGTAGCGCCCCTTAGGGTATGTCATTTCCTTCTGGATAGAAGTGGTATCATGGTATAGAGCCCAGGTACTTAACTTATGTGAATGTCGCAAATATATATGACTTTGTGATTGATGTTGGTTGAGGATCCTCAGATAAAGGTTGTTTACAACCGTAGGGTGGCATACTCATGTCAGTTGTTACCTACTTTTGCAGAGGTAACCCGGCCTTGTGTTGGCAGAGATCCGGTTAGGTTCTCGAGGCGTCACTCCAGAGGCGTTTCCAAGTGGCAATGGGAAGTTCCTTGGCCTGACCAATTGTGGGAAATCCAAAGAAACAATACGAGACCTGTACGGTTTTAGTTGTAGAACCTGCCATTTAATATGGTAGCTATAGTAGGCATACTATAATGGTACCTATGCTGGCTAAGATTAATATTATACTTTCGAAATGTTTTCTACACTTTGCACTAATAATAATAATAATAATCAAATCATTCTGCATAGTAAGCATCTTTGACTATCATAAGGAGAAATCCCCTCCAATTCTGCGTTTGCATTGTGTGTGTGGAGGGAGGCCTTATGGTAGCTACATTTTCTAAAAAGCATTTCGGATCTATTTTAAAATATTTCTTTGCTTGTTTTTAAAGATATAAACTGTTTTAGGTTCTCACACCAGTCCCATGACTGATCAAGAGTTTATTTTTCCCTTCCTAAACTCTGGGTGCCCACCAATTTCCATACGCGCAGTCTAGAGTCAGGATATCAGGTCATTCTGGAATATAGGGGTTGCTGTGGAGATTAGGAGCAAGCAGGATGGCATGGCGTATCAACTAGTGTATAGTATTTCTTTTCCGCTGTTTGTTGTTGTAAACTCTGATAATGTAATGTAATGGATGTAATGTAATAAGAGATATGATTCTTTATTTTAAAGATTATTCATTGATATATTATATGTTGGTCCGCTGCGAAACGTGAGATTCTGTCATTGTTTCTGCTTTCTTGTTCTTTCTTTCTTTCTTCTTCTATCTTTTTCTTCTTCTTAAACCCTAAGGGTACGGTTTTCCGGCCTTCGATTGCTTGTCAGTTGATACAGTGGACGTATTACTGTCGACTTTCGTGAGTCGAAAATCCCTATCCTCACATTTGGTATCAGAGCTTTTGGTTAAGCGACAACCTTGGCTCTATTGGGTATTACTCATTAGAGATAGAGTCAGCAGTACTCTAAAATAAGTGTGAGTGTAATAATAGATATGAGCGCGTATTTGTTAGTGAATATAAAATTGTTTTATATTGTGATGATTGGTTATGTGAAATCCCGAAAATTGGGTAATATAAATTTAATTTGATTTGATAATTTTAATAACAAATTTGGAATTTGATTTAATAATCATGTTTTAATAAATATTTAAATTGAAAGATTTTATTTTTTTTAAATGAATAAATTGTTTTCTGTTTATAATATATATATTTGTATATATTGTAAGTTGATAAACTTTGATTTTGAATTTAGTAAATGAATTAATTTTCTAGTTCTAATTTATATTTGATAAATTGGAAATTTGATTTAAATTTGATATTTAACTTTTCAACACAATTCAATAAATAATGTTATGGTGTATACCATGATAAATCTTATTTGTTTTGAAATTTTATTTAGCTTAAAAGTATGAATTTAAAATAGATAAATATAGAAGCTAAGTTTTATTTTATATTACTTGAAATTTATATAAAAGAGTTAAAATACAAATCTCAAAATGATCTTAATTTGTTTATAATCTCTTTTATAAATTATTTGATATTGCTTAATTTGTTATTTTTGAATAAAAATTATAATACTTAAATTCTTTTGAACATAAATAGATTGGTAGTAATAGGATTTGTTATTTTTAATTTTTACAAGAGTTATGTATGCATCTATATATATAACTTGACTTTAAAATTTGATTTGATAAATTAATTTAAAATTTGAATTTAATGTCTTGGATTTAAAAGAATAAATATATAAAAATATTTGAATAAGCCTATAATCATAATTTTTTTGTTTCATTTCTTTTAATTAGAAAAAGGAAGAAATTCATTTATATATTACTTAAGAAATAAAATAGATTTAAAAGCTTATAAACAATTTTAAATTAAAATTTAAATACTTAATTACATATGTAAGTTTATTACCATCTTAAAGGACATGTGTTAGTCATAGAATAAACTAAGGTGACAAATGGTAAAATTTGAACAAGTGTCTTATTTAATTTTTCTTTTTCCTTTATTTTAATTAAATCAAAAAATTTTGTTTATATAAACATTTCTTCTTTGCCTCATTTTTCTTTTTCCTATTCTTCTTCAAACTTAAGAAAAATTTTCTGATTCTAAAATCTGAATTCATCTACATTCAAAAAAAAAAAAGCAGAAAACTCTGTTCAAGCAAAATCTGCAAATTTCCCTCTCAAACAAATCTGAAAACCCATGTTTCCTCTAATCAAAATAAACCAAAAACTATTTGAACCATATTCATTAACCTAAAATATCAAAACTTGTAAATCAAGTATAAATCTGTAGCCTCTTCAACCAGAAAATCATTCTGCAAATTCCTTTCTGTTAAAAAAAAAAGAATCTAAGCCTGCATTTTTATTCTGGGAAGCATGCAAATGAAACCTGGAAACAAACATGCAACTGTAAATCTGGAAAACACAAAGTACTACCACAATTTCAAGTTTAAAAAGCAATCTGAAGTTCAAGTCATAAGCAAAAGCAAGATGGATGTTTTAAAAGCATCTGCAGTTTATAAACCAAGTTGAGGTTCAAAATGCACAAGCAAAACAAAAGCAGAATCTGAAGCTCTTCATAAATACATATGCTCTGCCTACATAAAACTCAGTGAGTGACTTCTTTTGTTTTAATTTCAAGTATAGATTCAGTTTATTAATATATTCTGAAAATAATTGTGATGGTGTGTTGTTGACAAGTTATTATTGGTGTATTCCTGAGTATTTGAAATTTGCATGCTGCTGTAACTCTGCATTTGGGTTTCAGATCTTAGAATGGTTTAGGAATATCAATTACATGTAATTTAGTATGTGTTAAGATTTAAGTTTTTAAAACAATATGGTTGTGATACATAAGCTAAGTTTAAAATTGTATTTAATATGAAATTTCTGTAATATTATCTGTAAATTCAGAGACTACATAAAATTCTTATATAAGTAAAAATCAAATCATCTGGATTCTGTAATTTAAGAATATAAACAAGTTACAAGATCATGGGATGAATTTGATGATATTCTATGTTATATGTTGAATGCATGTTGTATTGTAAACTTGTTTTGCTTGTTCTAGTTTCAGATTGTAATTATGTCATAATCATGATTTCATGATAAAATCAATGTTATAGTTTAAGGTTTTAAGCATAGTATGTTATCTAATATAAGTTAGAGTTACATCTAAAAAAAAGAAAATAAGGATGAAACTGTGATGACTCTGTATAAACAAAAATAGGCAACAGAGCAAAATGTTTGTAAACAATATTTGAATGTTCCAGATTTATTTATTTAAGTTTATAAATAAATTGCTTGATTAATAACTTGATTTTTAAAACTATAATCTGAATTTTTAGTTTGCATTCAACTAGGTATTTCTGGTTTAACCAGAAAACACAATTGGGGTTGGTTCTATCAATCTAGGGATTTGGAGTTGCCAGTGTTCCTATGGTTGATGGAGTGATGTGTGTAGTTTATAGTAAAAATAATAGTTGGTGGATCTGAGCATCGAGGCAATCATGATTTGGATTGAAATTTTACAACCCTAGTTTTTCTGTGTTTAAGAAATTTGATCACTGGAATCAAATTAAGTGATCGAGTTCTACCTGTTTTGAGATGATGGTAGCTGGGGTGTGGAGGAGTCTATGGCCGGAGGTGGTACCATTTTAGTGGTCGGTGGCGAGAGAATTCTGATGATCTTCATTATCGACATTTTTCCCAGTTTTGGTACTCGAATGCTTGATTTGGATTTAGGGTTGCTGTAGTTGAATTGAAGGTTGAGTTGGTGTTTGGAGAGGATTGTTGACTTGCGTAGGGGGTCGTGAAGGGTCGGAGATGGAGGCTCCGGTGGTGCAGGTGCACGATTTGCAATGGTGTGACAGTTGTTTTTTTTCTGGGAAGAAGGGGTTTGTGTTTACTCGGGTTGTCTCATATTTTTGCTCGAAGCAATGGGTTTTAGGACTTGAAGTAATTGAGATGAGGTCTCGGGTATTTAATTTTGTTACAGGGTGTGGGTAAACCTGTCAGCACAGGTTTTGTATAAACCTGATTTTTTTTATCTGGGTTCTAATTGATTTTAAGGTGAATGTGTTACTCGAGTTATTTTAGTTTTAGCTCGGGTTGGTTTGTTGGAGTTTTGAAAACTTGTCTTGTTTCCAAAAATTTAAAACTAAATTTAAAACTAAATTTTTAAAAGTGGAAGCAAGAATTTAAAATAAGTTTTAAATCTAACTTAAATTATGGATTCAAGTTGAATTGAATCACAAGTTGGAAATGATGAAGTATTTAAATTCAAACTTGCTCTAAAATAACTTTAAAAGAGTTTATGGTTTAAAATATTTTAAAGAATTTGAATTTAAATTTGAAATTGAAATATGAAGTAATGTTTAAACAAAGTGTAAAATTTGATTCAAATTTGGATTTGAATCTTTATTTCAAAATAAATTTAAGTTTTATAAATTTAAGTGTTTAAACCAAATTTGAGTGATAATGTAAAAATTTAAATGGTTTTAATTTAAAAAGAAATGTGTTTTAGCTTTTGTAAAATTTCTTTTATGATAAAAGTGTTATTTAGGAATTAAAGGTTTTAGATTGAATTTAAACTTGTTAAAGTTAAATAATAATTTAATGTTTTGTATTTCATTTAATTATTAGGATAATTAAATGAACAATTAATTTATTTTAGGAATAAATAAAATGGTATTTAATGGTTTAGTCATAAAGGTTTAAGATTAATTAATTTTAGAATAATTTACTTTTAATTAAGAATAATTGATTAAATAAGATTAGTTTTTAGATAATAACTAATTAATCAAGTAATAATGGATTAATTAAGTTTTAATTAACACTTAATTATTTAATTAATCTGGGATTAATTATGATTAATTAATTTGTAGTTAATACTGATTAAAATAAGTTAATTATTTTAGGAAAATAATTAATGAATTTTTAATAGTTAATAAAGAACATTAACTAAGGATTATTTAATAATTAATTAATGTGATTAATTTTAATTATTAATTAGATTAATTAATTTAAAGATAATCATTTGTGTAGGTTGTTAAGTATAATTATTTATGGACGTAATTAAGGAATTAATTACTTATTGTAATTAATTGAGTTAATTTGATTAGTTTAAGTTAATCAATTCAGTTTAATTAATTTAAAATTAATCATTTGATAATTTGTGAAGGATAATTACTTAATGTAATTTAATGAAGAGGAATTACTTAGACAAGTAATTAATGGGTAATTACTATAGGTAAGTGATTTGATAATGAAGTTATTTGAGTATAATTACGTTGTGAATTAATCAAAGGATTAATTAGAGATAATTAATTAGTGAGTAATTTATTTATTTGGTGAAGTAATTAAGGATAGTTGATTACTGAATGGAGTTAATAAAGGGTGATTAACTAGTTATGATTTAAATAAAGATTAATTACTTAATGTAATTAATTTAATTTGAAAATGTAATTAGAAGATCATTAATTATTATAATTAATGATGTAATTAAGAATGGATTTAATTGCAAATAATTAATAAATGTAAGGAATTAATTAATGTAATTAATTAAGAATTAAAGTAATTAATTAAGGATTAATGTAATTAATTATAGTTAATTAATTAAGGAAGTAATTAAAGATTAATTACTGTATTTGGTTAAGTATAATTAATTTGAGAAATAAATTAATGAATAATTACTTGAATGTAATTAAAGGTTAATTAATCAGGGATGATTAATTGAAATAAATAATTGGTTGATAACTAATTAATGGATTGATAATTAATCAATAGTAATAAGCAAGTTGATATTGGTGAAGTAATTAATTTACTTTAAATTAATGGAATGATGTAATTAATTTAATTCACTTTAAATTAATTATATTTGGTGTGGTTAATCATTGCTTACATAGATGGATGATGTTGTTTGCTTAGATGGTTTGAATCTCAGATACGAGATAGATAATGTTGAGTGATTTGGATGCATTGGTTGCATTGTGATGTTGATATAGATTATCTGTTTGGATAATGATAATATGGTTTATCTGATATGATGATAATGTTGATTATTTATTGTGAATCTGTGATTTATCTATTTGGATATAGATAATTGAATTGTTTTAAAACTTTAAAAACAACTTGGCCTTAAATGACGTGCTTTGGATTTCGATGGGACCGGGATCGGGTTTCCATATTTCGATATCCGAAAACCAAATCGATCCAAATTAACGTTAGGTCATAAATCCAAGTGGAGCAAGCGAAGACTCGAGGTGTGGGAACTATACGTCAGTATAACTCTGTGGGTGATTCCGTAATGAGTTTGACGGAACTAGTTCTTATAGGTTCGAGATGATGATTTAGAGTGCAAGGGTTATCGTCGTTAACTCTGAGGGTGATTCCAAAATGAGTGTAACGAAATAATGCCTTCGGTTTCGTTCGAACCCGAAACGAACTTGTATGGATTGAATGCTTTCCGAACATCGTCAGGTGGACGATGAGCATTCTAAGAGATGTGTTCTCCAAAGGTAATCGTAGCCTCAAGCCTCATCAACCGGGAATGGCTAAAACAGGGGAGGTGCAGCAAGGCTTCGTGGGTAGCTCCCATTGGAGAGCAAGATTTACCCCTGTCTAGAGGTCCCTTTCTATTTCGGCTGTGTGGGCAGTTGGATGTACACCAATTGCGGGGTTGTCTTGTTCGGAACTGTTTAGTAAGGAATGGGTCCGGTCATGTGTTGCAAGGGAGTTAGGGTGGCTCCTCGGTACGTTGATCTAGGCCACGTACTGTGACGGGTGGTACCCCAGTAGCCCTGCCATTGTATTTAATCCAAAATCCAATAAGTGCCAACGGTTTTGATTGTATTACCCACTTTTGTGGCTAGTAGCTGGAATTTAATCATGTAACAATTTCGGCTATTTCTTATTTACTTAAAAATCCTAGACCCTATTATAATATCACTGGATTTCCTATCAAATGTTTTGGTTAGCGTAAGGTAAAAACTTTTCCATGTTTATGTGTGGGAAGTCTAACGTGATACCTCTCTTTTCAAAAGGATTTTCAAAATTAACCAACTTTAACATGTTACTCATACCAGACCCATGTCTGACCCGGAGTTTATTCTTTGTTTTCTTAAACTCTTGGGTACTCATATTTTTACGAGTAGCCAAGGGACTCAAGTTAGCTTTGACGAATTATGGAGAAGCAAATCGAGCAGGAGGCTTCTGCGTTAGATATGTAGTATTCCGCTGTGTGATCTTTGATTGTCTCTGAGTTGTATTATGTTGTAAATACTAGACATGTGTTTATAACTGTCTAGTATGTGTTGTATATCTGTGTACTCTGATAGTAGTTGTAAACTATGTAATATTTTATGTTATTAATATAATTTATTCGTTCCGTTGTTGAGATTCTGATGTTGTGTTCTTCTTTCTTCTCTTTCTTTTCTCTTTTCTATCCCTTTCTTTCTTCATGATGATACGATTTTTCTGGGGAAAAAAGTCGGGTCGTCACGGGTGGTATCAGTGCATTAGGTTGAGTGAATACCTAGGCTCTGGAGTGGTGTCTATCTTGAGAGAGCGTATTTGTAATTTTTATATATAACTATATATATATTTATATAATTACTTCTTCCTAATTGTTGGGTTACCTGTCCGGGTTTTCCAATATAGGTTATAAAGGTAGATAAGGTAGTGGGGTGTGTAACACAACTACTACCAATGGTTAGAGTTTTGAACGTTGAGGTTGGAAGTGATTCTATCGAGACTGTAGATCAAATACTGT
This sequence comes from Allium cepa, assembly GCA_030765085.1. Classification (NCBI taxonomy): domain Eukaryota; kingdom Viridiplantae; phylum Streptophyta; class Magnoliopsida; order Asparagales; family Amaryllidaceae; genus Allium; species Allium cepa. The sequence continues at coordinate 874,582,482 of CM060943.1, forward strand.
CTCAAGTGATTTTTGCTCGGAGTAAGGATTTCATGGATCTCTGAAGGTAACCTGTTAAGGTTTGGAGTCTATCTTTGAGTTGGATGAGTAGAGTTTGGATCTGTCGGTTGGGCAGAAGGAAATAATGATATCTTGATATCTCAGGGAGTAGTAGCTGCGTGGTGAGACGCAGTGACTATGGATGTTCTCGAAGATAATTTCTTTGGAACAAGTTAAGAAGGTGAGTCTGCTTCGGTGTTGTGGCCGGTTCAGTAGGATGTTTCTGTCTGGTTTGAGGCCCTGGTTTCTCGAAGAGTTTTGGGTTAGGAAGTCTTTGGCGTCGGTGTCAGCAGTGCAGTTCGAAGTGTTTTGTGTGCCAGCAAGAAGATCTTCTAGTTAGCAGTTCCTGAAGATAGAATTCAGAAGCAGCAGAGTGGATTCCATTTCTTCGATGGATTGGCTAGATAAGCGTAAGCTGTTCTGATTGGTAAAGAGAGAACAGTTTTCTTTGGATATTGGACTAGTTGATCGCAAAAGTGACTTGCGATAGTTTGAGTGTTTTCTTGAGTCATGAGAATTTTGTCCCTACCTGGAGGCTGAGTTTTCTTATCGACTGGATTCCAGGAGTGCTACTGGTGGTTCAGATTAGTAGAAGGATCAGGTGGGACATTTGAGTTTTCTTTTATGGATCTGTTGAACCATATTTCCGTGATGTATTATCCAGTTTGTGCACGAGATGTTCTTCTACTTCAGATCAGAGTTGTGCAGCAGAAGCAATTTGGGAATGCTTTTGTCTTGTCTTTTTCGGATAGGAGAAGAAAATTAGTCTATTGATATTTGTGGAATAGAGTTGGTATTCTCGGTTTGGGATTGATCTTGAGGAGATCATTCTGTTGGATTGTTTTGGCCCAGTTTGTTTTTAGAGACATCAGCGAAGGTTAAGCTGATCGGGAGAGATGAAGGCAGCCCAGGATCGTAGGAAGTATTTTGCGGATAAGAGACAAAGGATTTTGGATTCCAGAGTCGGAGATTTGATCTTGAATAAGTTTTCTCCGATCTAAAGAGCTATAAGATGGAATAAGAGTGGGTAAGTCAGCTCCGAGATGTTTTGGACCTTTTCTGTGTTTTGTAAGGATTAATGTTTGATTTTCAAAGTTGAATTACCGGTTTGGATAACTGGGATTCGATGTGTTTCACGTATCTCTGAGAGAGTACGTGTATGGTTTATCTCTGGTTACGGAACCAGCAGTTCAGGAGGATGTGATTGTTGAGTCAGACTTGTCTGTAGTCTGATATCCTGTTTAGTTTTATAGATCTAATTGGATAGGAGCTCTGTAGCTTAATAGTACTGATTGTTTAGATTCTATAGAGCGAGTATTCCGATATTTTTACCGGGGAAACTCGTGAAAATATTATCCAGAATTTTTCTAGATAATTAAATTTGTTTTGATTGGATGAATTGGTGGCTATGGTTGTTAGCATATGTTTGATATTATATGCCTGTCTTTTAAAATAAAATCTTAAGATAGATTATTGAATTACTTTTGCTTTTAAATTTCGGGACGAAATTCTTTTAAGGGGGAAGGAATGTGATATCCCGAAAATTGGGCAATATAAATTTAATTTGATTTGATAATTTTAATAACAAATTTGGAATTTGATTTAATAATCATGTTTTAGTAAATATTTAAATTGAAAGATTTTATTTTTTAAATAAATAAATTGTTTTCTATTTATAGTATATATATTTGTATATATTGTAAGTTGATAAACTTTGATTTTGAATTTAGTAAATTAATTAATTTTCTAGCTCTAATTTATATTTGATAAATTGGTTATTTGATTTAAATTTGATATTTAACTTTTCAACACAATTCAATAAATAATGTTATGGTGTATACCATGATAAATCTTATTTGTTTTGAAATTTTATTTAGCTTAAAAATATGAATTTAAAATAGATAAATATAGAAGCTAAGTTTTATTTTATATTGCTTGAAATTTATATATAAGAGTTAAAATACAAATCTCAAAATGATCTTAATTTGTTTATAATCTCTTTTATAAATGATTTGATATTGCTTAATTTGTTATTTTTGAATAAAAATTATAATACTTAAATTCTTTCGAACATAAATAGATTGGTAGTAATAGGATTTGTTATTTTTAATTTTTACAAGAGTTATGTATGCATCTATATATATATATATATATATATATATATATACAACTTGACTTTAAAATTTGATGTGATAAATTAATTTAAAATTTGAATTTAATGTCTTGGATTTAAAAGAATAAATACATAAAAATATTTGAATAAGCTTATAATCATAATTTGTTTGTTTCATTTGTTTTAATTAGAAAAAGGAAGAAATTCATTTATATATTACTTAAGAAATAATATAGATTTAAAAGCTTATAAACAATTTTAAATTAAAATTAAAATACTTAATTACATATGTAAGTTTATTTCCATCTTAAAGGACATGTGTTAGTCATAGAATAAACTAAGGTGACAAATGTTAAAATTTGAACAAGTGTCTTATTTAATTTTTCTTTTTCCGTTATTTTGATTAAATCAAAAAAATTTGTTTGTATAAACATTTCTTCTTTGCCTCATTTTTCTTTTTCCTATTCTTCTTCAAACTTAAGAAAAAATTTCAGATTCTAAAATCTGAATTCATCTACATTCAAAAAAAAACAGAAAACTCTGTTCAAGAAAAATCTTCAAATTTCCCTCTCAAACAAATCTGAAAACCCATGTTTCCTCTAATCAAAATAAACCAAAAACTATCTGAATCATATTCATTAACCTGAAATATCAAAACTTGTTAATCATGTATAAATCTGTAGCCTCTTCAACCAGAAAATCATTCTGCAAATTCCTTTCTGTTAAAAAAAAAAAAGAATCCAAGCCTGCATTTTTATTCTGGGAAGCATGCAAATGAAACCTGGAAACAAACATGCAACTGTAAATATGGAAAACACAAAGTACTACCACAATTTCAAGTTTAAAAAGCAATCTGAAGTTCAAGTCATAAGCAAAAGCAAGATGGATGTTTTAAAAGCATCTGCAGTTTATAAACCAATTTGAGGTTCTAAATGCATAAGCAAAACAAAAGCAGAATCTGAAGCTCTTCATAAATACATATGCTCTGCCTCCATAAAACTCAGTGAGTAACTTCTTTTGTTCTAAATTTTAAGTATAAATTCAGTTTATTAATATATTCTGAAAATAATTGTGATGGTGTGTTGTTGACAAGTTATTATTGGTGTATTCCTGAGTATTTGAAATTTGCATGCTGCTGTAACTCTGCATTTGGGTTTCAGATCTTAGAATGGTTTAGGAATATCAATTACATGTAATTTAGTATGTGTTAAGTTTTAAGTTTTTAAAACAATATGGTTGTGATACATAAGCTAAGTTTAAAATTGTATTTAATATGAAATTTCTGTAATATTATCGGTAAATTCAGAGACTACAGAAAATTCTTATATAAGTAAAAATCAAACCATCTGGATTCTGTAATTTAAGAATATAAACAAGTTACAAGATCATGGGATGAATTTGATGATATTCTCTGCTATATGTTAAATGAATGTTGTACTGTAAACTTGTTTTGCTTGTTCTAGTTTGCAGATTGTAGTTATGTCATAATCATGATTTCATGATAAAATCAATGTTATAGTTTAAGATTTTAAGCATAGTATGTTATGTAATATAAGTTAGAGTTAAATAAAAAAAAATGAAAATAAGGATGAAACTGTGATGACTCTGTATAAACAAAAATATGCAACAGAGCAAAATGTTTGTAAACAATATTTGAATGTTCCAGATTTATTTATTTAAGTTTATAAATAAATTGCTTGATTAATAACTTGATTTTTAAAACTATAATCTGAATTTTTAGTTTGCATTCAACTAGGTATTTCTGGTTTAACCAGAAAACACAATTGGGGTTGGTTCTATCAATCTAGGGATTTGGAGTTGCCAGTGTTCCTATGGTTGATGGAGTGATGTGTGTAGTTTATAGTAAAAATAATAGTTGGTGGATCTGAGCATCGAGGCAATCATGATTTGGATTGAAATTTTATAATCCTAGTTTTTCTGTGTTTAAGAAATTTGATCACTGCGATCAATTTAAGTGATCGAGTTCTACCTGTTTTGAGATGATGGTAGCTGGGGTGTGGAGGAGTCTATGGCCGAAGGTGGTACCATTTTAGTGGTCGGTGGCGAGAGAATTCTGATGATCTTCATTATCGACATTTTTCCCAGTTTTGGTACTCAAATACTTGATTTGGATTTAGGGTTGCTGTAGTTGAATTGAAGGTTGAGTTGGTGTTTGGAGAGGATTGTTGACTTGCGTAGAGGGTCCTGAAGGGTCGGAGATGGGGGCTCCGGTGGTGCAGGTGCACGATTTGCAATGGCGTGTCAGTTGTTTTTTTTAGGAAGAAGGGGTTTGTGTTTACTCGAGTTGTCTTATATTTTTGCTCGAAGCAATGGGTTTGGGGACTCGAAGTAATTGAGATGAGGTCTCGGGTATTTAATTTTGTTACAGGGTTTGGGTAAACCTGTCAGCACAGGTTTTGTATAAACCTGATTTTTTTTATTTGGGTTCTCATTGATTTTAAGGTGAATGTGTTACTCGAGTTATTTTAGTTTTAGCTCAGGTTGGTTTGTTGAAGTTTTGAAAACTTGTCTTGTTTCCAAAAATTTAAAACTAAATTTTTAAAAGTGGAAGCAAGAATTTAAAGTAAGTTTTAAATCTAACTTAAATTATGGATTCAAGTTGAATTGAATCACAGGTTGGAAATGAAGAATTATTTAAATTCAAATTTGCTTTAAAATAACTTTAAAGGAGTTATGGTTTAAAATATTTTAAAGAATTTGAATTTAAATTTGAAATTGAAATATGAAGTAATGTTTAAACAAAGTGTAAAATTTGATACAAATTTGGATTTGAATCTTTGTTTCAAAATAAATTTAATTTTTATAAATTTAAGTGTTTAAACCAAATTTGAATGAAAATGTAAAAATTTAAATGGTTTTAATTTAAAAAGAAATGTGTTTTAGCTTTTGTAAAATTTCTTTTATAATAAAAGTATTATTTAGCAATTAAAGGTTTTAGATTGAATTTAAACTTGTTAAAGTTAAATAATAATTTAATGTTTTGTATTTCATTTAATTGTTAGAATAATTAAATGAACAATTAATTTATTTAAGGAATAAATAAAATGGTAGTTAAGGGTTTAATCATAAAGGTTTAAGATTAATTAATTTTAGAATAGTTAACTTGTAATTAAGAATAATTAATTAAATAAGATTTGTTTTTAGATAATAACTAATTAATCAAGTAATAATCGATTAATTAAGTTTTAATTAACACTCAATTATTTAATTAATCTGGTATTAATTAATGATTAATTAATTTGTAGTTAATAATGATTAAAATAAGTTAATTATTTTAGGAAAATAATTAATGAATTTTTAATAGTTAATGAAGAACATTAACTGAGGATTATTTAATAATTAATTAATGTGATTAATTTTAATTATTAATTAGATTAATTAATTTAAAGATAATCATTTGTGTAGGTTGTTAAGTATAATTATTTATGGAGGTAATTAAGGAATTAATTACTTATTGTAATTAATTGAGTTAATTTGATTAGTTTAAGTTAATTAATTTAGTTTAATTAATTTAAAATTAATCATTTGATAATTTGTGAAGGATAATTACTTAATGTAATTTAATGAAGAGGAATTACTTAGAGAAGTAATTAATGGGTAATTACTATAAGTAAGTGATTTGATAATGAAGTTATTTGAGTATAATTACTTTGTGAATTAATCAAAGGATTAATTAGAGATAATTAATTAATGAGTAATTAATTTATTTGGTAAAGTAATTAAGGATAGTTGATTACTGAATGGAGTTAATCAAAGGTGATTAACAGTTATGATTTAAATAAAGATTAATTACTTAATGTAATTAATTTAATTTAAAAATGTAATTAGAATATCATTAATTATTATAATTAATGATGTAATTAAGAATGGATTTAATTGGAAATAATTATTAAATGTAAGGAATTAATTAATGTAATTAATTAAGAATTAAAGTAATTAATTAAGGATTAATGTAATTAATTATAGTTAATTAATTAAGGAAGTAATTAAAGATTAATTACTGTATTTGGTTAAGTATAATTAATTTGAGAAATAAATTAATGAATAATTACTTGAATGTAATTAAATGTTAATTAGTCAGGGATGATTAATTGAAATAAATAATTGGTTGATAATTAATTGATTGATTGATAATTAATCAATAGTAATAAGCAAGTTGATATTGGTGAAGTAATTAATTTACTTTAAATTAATGGAATGATGTGATTAATTTAATTCACTTTAAATTAATTATATTTGATGTGGTTAATCATTGCTTACATAGATGGATGATGTTGTCTGCTTAGATGGTTTGAATCTCAGATATGAGATAGATAATGTTGAGTGATTTAGATGCATTGGTTGCATTGTGATGTTGATATAGATTATCTGTTTGGATAATGATAATATGGTTTATCTGATATGATGATAATGTTGATTATTTATTATGAATCTGTGATTTATCTATTTGGATATAGATAATTGAATTGTTTTAAACCTTTAAAAACAACTTGGCCTTAAAAGACACGCTTTGGATTTCGATGAGACCGGGATCGGGTTTCCATATTTGGATATTTGAAAACCACATTGATCCAAATTAACGTTAGGTCATAAATCCAAGTGGAGCAAGTGAAGACTCGAGGTATAGGAACTATATGTTAGTATAACTCTGTGGGTGATTCCGTAATGAGTTTGACGGAACTAGTTCTTATAGGTTCGAGATGATGATTTAGAGTGCAAGGGTTATCGTCGTTAACTCTGAGGGTGATTCCAAAATGAGTGTAACGAGATAATGCCTTCGGTTTCGTTCGAACACGGGTTCAACTTGTATGGATTGAATGCTTTCAGAACATCGTCAGGTGGACGATGAGCATTCTAAGAGATGTGTTCTCTAAAGGTAATCGTAGCCTCAAGCCTCATCAACCGGGAATGGCTAAAACAGGGGAGGTGCAGCAAGGCTTCGTGGGTAGCTCCCACTAGAGAGCAAGATTTACGCCTGTCTAGAGGTCCCTTTTTATTTCGGATGTGTGGGCAGTTGGATGTACACCAACTGCGGGGTTGTCTTGTTCAGAACTGTTCAGTAAGGAATGGGTCCGGTCTTGTGTTGCAGGGGAGTTAGGGTGGCTCCTTGGTATATTGATCTAGGCCACGTACTGTGACGGGCGGTACCCCAGTAGCCCTGCCATTGTATGGAATCCAAAATCCAATAAGTGCCAACAGTTTTGATTGTATTACCTACTTTTGTGGCTAGTAGCTGGAATTTAATCATGTAACAATTTCGGCTATTTCTTATTTACTTAAAACCCTAGACCCTACTATAATATCACTGGATTTCCTATCAAATGTTTTGGTTAGCGTAAGGTAAAAACTTTTCCATGTTTATGTGTGGGAAGTCTTACGTGATACCTTTCTTTTCAAAAGGATTTTCAAAATTAAGCAACTTTAACCTGTTACTCATACCAGACCCATGTCTGACCCGGAGTTTATTCTTTGTTTTATTAAACTCTTGGGTACTCAAATTTTTACGAGTAGCAAGGGACTCAGGTTAGCTTTGAGGAATTATGGAGGAGCAAATGGAGCAGGAGGCTTCTGCGTTAGATATATAGTATTCGGCTGTGTGATCTATGATTTTCTCTGAGTTGTATTATGTTGTAAATACTAGACGGGTGTTTATAACTGTCTGGTATGTGTTGTATATCTGTGTACTCTGATAGTAGTTGTAAACTATGTAATATTTTATATTATTAATATAATTTATTCGTTCTGCTGTTGAGATTCTGATGTTGTGTTCTTCTTTCTTCTCTTTCTTTTCTCTTTTCTATCCCTTTCTTTCTTCAAGATGATACGACTTTTCTGGGGAGAAAAAGTCGGGTCGTCACAGGTTTGTTGAGTGCTATATATATGGATTCTGGTCAATACGAGTAATTAACGTTATTGATAGGAATCTGTAAACACTTGTACAGAACAAATTTGATAGGATATCGTTTTAAAATAGGGTAAATGAAATAATTTTACCTAAAATATTTTCGTAGATAAGAGAGAATTTTTTTTCTCTATGAATTATTATAATATATGATTGCTTGGTTGCTAGAAAGTGATGATATAAAATTATTATCATTAAAGTTGAAGAAGAAATTGAATCGTAACTCCAAAGTTAAGAAATAAATTCACATACAAATAGAATTGGAGAATATAAATTGTAAATGTGATTTGTAATTTGAAGTAAAATTCCAGAGGAATATTTGGAAATGTATAGAAAGGGTTTGCAATTTGGAAAAGATTAAATTCCTTTTTTGAGTTTGAAAATGATTTTGAAGGATTTTGAAAGTTTTTGGAAGGATAAGCTCTAAACTCTTTTCGGTCGCTGGAAAATAACTTCGGTGATGACTGCAGCATCATCGGTGTTCATTTTCGGGTTTCCAAAAGAGGGATTGCTACCAAGTTGTTTTAAATGGAAGTTGTTTGGAAAAATTTGGATTTGGTTTATGAAATTCAAAGGATAATTTGAATTGGTTTCAAAAATGGTTTTGAAATGTTGGAAAGACTCTGGAATCTGATAAAAATAGTTATGGAATATAATTAATTGAGTTAAAAATAAATTTGGGGTTGAAACAAATGAATTGAATTCAACATTTATAAATAAAGGGTAACTTAAATTCATATGGAATTTGAAATCCAGTTTAAATATAAGTGGTTATAAACTGAAATAGTGAATTGAATTGTGTTTGGGAACGAAAAAAAAATTAAAACTGAAATTGAAAACTGAATATCAAAAGCCAATTTGAATTGGGAGAGATGAAACGAGTTAGAACTTGTAATGAATTAGTAAAAGAAACTAATTTACAATAGCAAGATGAATCAGTTGTGAATGAAAAATAATTGATAAAATTCAATATTCAGAAGGTAAATTGAATCCAAATAGAATTGGAATTGTAAATTGAATTCAAATGAAATTGATAATGTGAGATTGAATGAAAATGGATATTATAGCTAGCAGGATATACAGGTGTATTAAAGGAAATTGAGATTTTGATTTCGAAGATAAAAAAATTGAATTGCTCGACAAAAGGTATGTATTTGAATTTCAGTATGAAATTTGATGATTTTCTTGTCCAGCCACTTGGCCTTTTCTTTTCTTTTTGAAATCTAGGGGTTGTGGTGCCATTTTTGTAGTCGTACCGAGCTAGCCGCGCAAAGGAGACGTTGACGACATTTTTCAAAAATTTAAGGCGTTAGAATATTTTTGAGAAAATTGAAATTTTTTGAAAACTATAACTTTGATTTTGGAGTGAAAAGTTAAACGATATAGTTGGTTTTGAAAAGATAACTAATATGATTTGAAAATATAGTAAAGTTATTGTAAGAAGTTTAACAATGGATTTTGGAAAAGTTAAATGTTTAAATGAATTTGAAATTTAATTTGAACAAATGGTTTTGAAAAGTTAATGGATTCTGTAACTTTTTCTTACTTGGTAATTTCGAGGATGAAATTCTTTTAAGGAGGGAAGTTTGTAACGACCCAGAATTTCTGTCATTTGAAATTCGTATATTTAATTGGTTTTAAATATTAACAAGTAAAAATTTGCAAGTCGAATAAATTATATTTCGAATATCTATATTTAATTGGACAATTAAATTGATAATTTAATATTTGAAATTACAGAAATAATTGGAAATTGGGGTTAATGTGATTAAAAATAATTTATAAAGTTGTACTTAAATCATATTGGAGTTAGAATGATGCTGTAGAACTTTTAAAATTGAATTAAAAGTTAATTTGTAGAAATTGAACATTTTAATATTTAATTGACGAGTAAAAGTAGTCGTTTTTCAAACAATCTCGGATTTCGACGAAACTAGTTTCATCGGATCCGTAATGTTAAATTATTGTAAGGTTTCAAATTTCGTGTCAATCGGATTTACGGTTTGTCCGGGGCGAGCTAAAACGCACTGAAATCGGTTTAAGTGAATTTTTAATTTAAATAGTCGATTTGAAAATCTATCTTCCAAATATGATCGAATTGGCTCCCGATATATATTCCATTGCGTTCGGAATAGGTGTAAAACATTATAAACGCTAGGCGGCACGCTTCGTTTGGAGCTTCGAAATTTTTTTGGATGAATAGTGTCGTCAATCTTCTATAAAAGGCCTCCATATTCACAATTTTACACCAAAGCCTAGCCCTAAAAGCTTGAGGCCGCTAGAAACATTTCAATGGCCGAGAATTTTAATCCTTCTCCCTCAATTTTCTTTAAATCCACAAATCAATTCGCGAAACTTCCTAAATGAAAGTTGTAGACAATGACGAGAGCAAGATATCCAACGGTGATGATCGAAAACGAAGCTATGAATCGATGGAAAATTTCACTCGATGATGGGTAGCACTTGTGATGGCCGTTCGTTTGGCGTTGCTTGATCGTGGTAGAAGTCGACGTGTTGGGCGCGCTAATTAGGGTTTAAAGGCGGCTTTAATGGGTAGTGTCGCGTTTGTTTACTAGAGATGGAAGAAGATGATGCGCACGGCCAAGATCTAGGGCTTGAATCGAACGGTCCAAATGATGCAGGTTGTAAAATATAAAAGAAAATGTAAATAATTATATACTAAATTCGTTCAACCTTTAAAAATTGATATCTTATTCATACGAGGTCGAAAAATGATGAAATGAATTGCGTTGGGTTCGTATTCACGAGCACTACGCGATGGAGCTGGATTGGGGTTGATTGGTGATAGTTTGAATTTTGGGTAAAATTAAACGCGTGTTTAATTTTCTTCGAAATAAAACACTGCAACTGTATTTGAAAGCAAGGTGAGAACTTCTCACTGAATCGAAACTATTTCGATTTTAACTTAAATAGTTAGATTTAAAATTGCTTGATTGTGTTGATTGTATGCTTGGATGATAAATTATTATCTATTGTTTTGAAATAGACCCTATACGCCGTATATTAAGCGGATGTTATTTATTAAACACATATACCGCGATATTCCGCCTGGAAGTGGAATTGGCATTATATATATACTTGGAGTTGATTTCCCGCATTATATAGCGGATGAGACCCTATTGCGCCGCATAATAGCGGAGAATATTTTATATAAACCCATGTACCGCGATATTCCGTCTTGAAACGGGATTGGTATTGTGCTAACATCTGTGGATGCAGGGAAACAGGTTGGAGGGATCCAACTGGATTCCTCAACAATATTGATTTATTTACAGATATTGTGATATATTCTGTTATCATATGATATATGATGTTTTGGATGCCGTGATTGTTATATTTAGTGCTGTTGCAGCATTGGGCCTATTTTGAAAAAATTTAAAGTGTTAAAGTGATGATTTTCAAATTTTAAAAGGGTTTTTTTTAGTGTTTTTTGAAAGTATAGGTTTTATTGAATTTTGGAATTGATTCATTTTAAATAAATAAACATTATAATCTTAATGTTATAAAATTTATGATTTTTGGGAAATATAGTTAAAATGTGATTTTTGAAATGTGGTGTCATTGATTTTATAAAATAGTTTAAATTGAGATTTTCGATTATTATAAACGGTTTATATAAAATATTAATAAAATTGATATTTTATAAATTAAAAATATTGGACTTATAAAACGAGTTTCTATAAGCATTAAAATGAAGTATAAACGGATTTCATAAGTGAAGGAAATTTGTAGATTTATAAATTGTTAAGTTATAAAATGAATAGATTTTGTAAAATAAAAGATTTATAAGTGATTAGCTTATAAATTGGATTTTGGCATTTAAATGAGATATAAATAGAATTTGTTAATTAAAGTGATTTTATAAGTTGAAGTTGTTATAAAATTAAAATGGAATTTATAAACATTGTTTTATAAACCCAAAATCGACTTATTTTGATAAGTTAATTATTATAGCTTATTAAAGAAATATATTCATGATTTTGGGACAGTGGATAATCCTTTAAAATAAAATGTGTAAAAACGTTGAATTTGGTTAATGAAGTATATTCACGATTTTTAACAGTGAATAATATATTAAAGAAATGTTTTAGGAAGTGATCTTTTAAATAGAATTAAAACGATTTGAAGTTGTCTTAAAATGTGTTAAGGATCGAAACCCTAGATTTCAACATTCATTGTTGAAATAGACGTTTCCGAGAAATAAGGAAATGGTGGATTATAACACTGTTGTTATAGTAACTGATTTTCGAAAGGAAATGTTTTATATAGTATCGGGATTTATATATCTATCTTAATTTCGAATCCCTATACTAGTGATTTTGGGTTGTCGTAACGATGTTTTACGCAACATTCATTTTGACTCAAATGAATGTGTGTAAGAGGATGTTTTCCTTAAAGAATAAAATATATACTTATTTGTGATTTAAGTATATTGAATATTTCGTAAGTATTGAAAATAAATAGATTTGTGAATTACTTATTGTTAAATTAGTATGGAAATGTTTTCTAATATGACGTGAAATGTTTTGAGATTTTATCTTTTAAAGATAAATTGAAAGTGAATATTTGAAATCGATTTGAGAATCGTATATTAATAGATATTTGGAAATTTAAATTCACTATGGAATTTATAAAGGAAAGGGAAATTTGTTTAAAAAAACATTGATTTATTTTTGATGTGTGGGAAAATATATCTATTAAAGATATTTTTGGAAATTAAATAATTTGGAAAATTATTTGGAATCTGGTGATGTTGTGCAGATCTATTGATAGTTAAATAACCGACTATCAATATTTAGCTTTAAATGGGTATTTGTTGTGGTTTGCTTGAATTTGAATGCTACACTTATTTTAAAATAAGCGCTCGTTATTCGGTGTAGCCGGGAGAGGACCTTTGGGTCATGAATCCTACTCGGAATAGTGATACGTCGTAATGAATAGCATTTGAAGACTGGTGTTGAAGACCGTATATTTTCGAAAACGGAAGGATTACCGTCGAATGTCTCTGCATCAGCTGATCTCCGATATAGAGATTTTATCACCCTTAGTGATGGAAAGTCCGGTCGTGATTAGTGAATATCCGGATTGCAAGGGCTTCTTTGGAAGTGCCTTCGGTTCCGTTCGATCCTAGAACGGACTTGTATGGATGTGTGCCTGACGTTACAATTTGAGATGTAAAACTGGTTTCTATCAAATATATTTCTGTCGGTGGCGGAGAATTTATTCTCTTAGCTTAACACCCTTCTCTGAGACGTATGAGCTCAGAGGTTATATAGTTGATGGTTACTAGCGATACATTCCCAATTTGGTAATGTGGCATACGAAGAGATGCTGATCATTTGTTGATCAAAGCATAGCTTTTGTAAAAAGCGTAGCTTTGTGGACGAGACTTCGTCGGACCTCACACCTCGGTAATGTTCAAAACAGGAAAGATGCAGCAAGGTTTTAGGGAGTAGCGCCCTTTACGGTACGTCATTTCCTTCTGCATAGAAGTGGTATCATGGTATGGAGCCTAGATACTTAACTTATGTGAATGTCGCAAATATATATGACTTTGTGATTGATGTTGGTTGAGGGTCCTCAGATAAAGGTTGTTTACAACCGCGGGATGGCATACTCGTATCAGTTGTTGCCTACTTTTGCAGAGGTAACCTGACCTTGTGTTGGCAGAGATCCGGTTAGGTTCTCGGCGCATCTCTCCAGAGGCGTTTCCATGTGGCAATGGGAAGTTCCTTGGCCTAACCATTTGTGGGAAATCCAAAGAAACATTACGAGCCCTGTACGGTTTTAGTTGTAGAACCTGCCATTTAATATGGTAGCTATAGTAGGCATACAATAATGGTACCTATGCTGGCTAAGATTAATATTATACTTTCGAAATGTTTTCTACACTTTGCACTAATAATAATAATAATAATAATCAAATCATTCCGGATAGTAAGCATCTTTGACTATCATAAGGAGAAATCTCCTCGAATTTTGCGTTTGCATTGTGTGTGTGGCAGGAGGCCTTATGGTAACATTTTCTAAAAAGCATATCGGATCTATTTTAAAATATTTCTTTGTTTGTTTTTAAAGATATAAACTGTTTTAAGTTCTCACACCAGTCCCATGAATGACCTGGAGTTTATTTTTCTCTTCCTAAACTCTGGGTGCCCACCAATTTCTACCTGGGCAGTCTAGAGTCAGGATATCAGGTCATTCTGGAATATAGGGGTTACTGTAGAGATCAGGAGCAAGCAGGATGGCATGGCGTATCAACTAGTATATAGTATTTCTTTTCCGCTGTTTGTTGTTGTAAACTCTGATAATGTGATGTAATGTAATAACAGATATGATTCTTTATTTTAAAGATTATTCATTGATATATTATATGTTGTTCCGCTGCGAAACGTGAGATTCTGTTATTGTTTCTGTTTTCTTATTCTTTCTTTCTTCTTCTATCTTTTTCTTCTTCTTAAACCCTAAGGGTACGGTTTTCCGGCCTTCGAAAATGTAAGGAGTTAGGAAAATTTTGAGAAGATTTTGATAATTTAAAATTTGGTTTTAAATTATTGTTTGAATGGTTGAGTAAATAATGTTAAGTAGGGGCTATGAATGAGTTTGGGATGTTAGCAAGAGTGATAGTGTGTCTTAAGTAAAAAGATTGTTTTAGGAAGTTGTTTGAAACCGTGTGTTTTTTAGGAAATAGTAAACGGGTATTGGACCATTCTTCTTACCTAGCAATTTTAAGGATGAAATTCTTATAAGAGGGGAGGAATATAACGAACCTGAATTTTGGGTATTTGAAATTAGAATGTTTAATTGATTTTAGATATTGAAAAGTTAAATTTTAACTTAAATTTCAAATATCACTATATATTGGATGAATTAATTAATGAATTTAATAATTGGAAACCAGGAAGTAAAAAAATGAAATCTTGGGTTTTAACCCTATTAACGATAATTTAAAGGCTTATCAAATTTATATTGATAATACTGAAGATGATAAAAGTTTTAAAAATTTAGTTTAATGGTGGTTTGTTCAGTTTTTAAAATATATCGTTTAAATTGATATTTAAAAAATAGCCTTCTGAGGCACAGTCTTGGATTTCGACGAAACTAGTTCCATTTGATCCATAATAGTGTATTATTATTGGATTTCAAATTTCATAACGTTTAGAGTTATTGTTTGACCGTATGAAATATAAACACATTGAAATTTATATCGAAAATTCAATATAATAATTGGGTCCAGAAAGCTATCTTTTCCATACGATCGAATTAGGACTCAAAACCTTTTCCATTGCGATCACAATAAGGGTATAACATTATAAATGCCTAGCGGCAAGCCTCGAAAGGTGGCAAGGATTTTAAGTTGCGATTTCGAGACGATTAAAATTTTAAATAATATAATTATATGCTTTGATCAGTCAAATTTCTTTCCAGCTGTAATTTTATCTTTCACTGTACCATCTTCTCCTTTTTGACATGCAAGACATCCTTTCTATCTATTTGAAAGTATAATTCCCTCTTCGATCAAAAACAGTTTAGCCGAAAGCAAGAAAAAAAAAGACCGAGCATTTCAAAACAAATCCAAATGAAAATCGATTTCCCTCTCCAGTTCATTCTTCTTCAAAACCGAATTCCCTCTCCAGTTCAATTCAAAACAAATCAAACGAAAATCGAAACCCACCCAATTTCAAAAAAAAGAAAGACATTGCTCGATGAAGAAGAGGAAATAATTAATGGAAGGAAATTTCGTTCGTTCTCTTTCATGATCGTCGACCTCATCTTGTACTTCAGCATGCTCCGCCACCACCTCGACAATAACGACGCTGGCCCACGACGACTGGACCACATGCGCGACCAAATTAGTTGTTAGAGTGAAAAGTATAAACTTCAATGACTTATAATTAAATAACGATTGCATAATGAGGTGATTAGGTAGCTAATCATTTTTATTAAGTCAATTAATAGGTAAGTTAAATTCGTTAATAGGTAATTAATTTAAGTTCGATTAGTAGTTGATTAATTTTAATTGAAAGTGAAATTGCTAATTGATATAAATTTGAAATTTACTTATACGAGGTTTATATCTAACGGAATCATTCGGGTGTGGATTCAGAGCCGTGAAAGCTATGCAAAAGGATTTAAATTTAGAACGATTAGAAATTTAAAAATCAAAGGTGAGTTAATCTCACTCAATTTTCGATATACCGTAATTAATTTTAATAGTTAAAATTAATTATTGGTTGACAGATTGAATTTGATAATTATTATCAGTTTGGACATGGTATTATATATAATAGAGTATATATATATTTATTGAAGTGATTGATATTCTCGCATTATATAGAGGATGAGACTATATGGGCCTCGCATAATAACGGATGACACTATATACCGTGATATCCCCCTCCAAGTGGGATTGGTATTTTCATACTATGCTAACATCTGTGGATGCAGGGAAATAGGTTGGAGGGATCCAACTGGATTCCTTAAAAATGTTGAATTTATATTCATTTTGGTGGTATATGAAATGTTGAATAATCTGTCATAGATTATGTTGAAAAATCTAATTTATTGGAGGCTATGATATTGTTGGATATATTTTTGGCATTTTAAAAATATAAATGTTGAATTGTTAAAATGAAATAAAAAGGAAAATGCAAAGTAAGAGATTTATAGTAAAGATGGATAAATTTAAATGTAATGGATTTAAAAAAAAAAATAGTTTGATTTCAAAATTGTACTTGATAATTTCTAAATATGGAAAGATAGAGATTTTGAAATATTTGAATAAAATTATTTAATAACGGGACTTAAGTGAATTGTTTAAGTATATAAGTATTTAAAAAAAAATCCGAGGTTTAAAATAGATTTGAGAAGAAAACACTACAAGAAAAACCATTTATAGTTGCAAAAATTGGTGGCATTTCTTTCTAAATGCAACCAAAAAGTATTTCCCTAAAAAATAAAAATGCGGCTAAAAAGATTTCACATTCCCGCTTTGCACCCGCGTAAAGTAAAAAATATTTCATGAATTTTTTTTATTTAGTGTCACGTTTCCCTTTAGAATTTCTTCCGCTTTAGAATTCCCCTTTCACTCTTTTGTTCTCAATTTCCACCCGCTTCTCAAACCCTAGTTCTTTTACCAATCACTCTCAAATGCTAAAACTCGTTCTCTGCTCGCGCGATTCTCCTACTTTGAAAATGAGGTGCTCCTTCGCTCGTAAGCTTATTCTCCTCCGACGAGGTCCTCCACTCTCCTCCCTAAAACATTCTCCATTGATAGTCTCTTTGCCTCTAAATGTTGTCTTCCTGGACGAAGCTGTCGATGAAGCAAGTGGGAAAGGCGGAGGAAGTGGGTACTGTGAGTATGATCTGTACTAGAAAGTGCATGCTACAGGCAGGTATATCACATTTTATTATATATTTTAATTTCAAGGGTTTTATTTTGAACCATTTTAGGTGTATACTTAGGATCCGTCCATTGTTATTTTGATATTTACATGCAAAAGCTGACAGGCATTTTGAAGCTGGAAATTTGTTTAAATTTGAAGATGGATGCTGCACCGAGCTTGCTTTATTAAGCTACTTAACATCTGGCCATCAAATGTGAGAGATCTTCTTCAATAATATTTGATTTCCAGTATAAATCTGGTTTAACTGGAACATGTCGATGCGTCCAACTTCTCCTGCGTGGATTGCTGCGTAGAACCGAAACCTTGGAGGAAGCATCATAATGTTCCGGATGAGGGTAAGATCACTTCTTGATTAGGGTTTGGTATGTGCGTATATGTTGTTCGGTGAATTGCTTGCTTGAAACGAGTTGTGTAGATGAACGATTTGGTTCCACTTGGTTTTGTTTTGCTGATGAGTGGGCTTGATGTTGATTGATAATTGTTCTGTTTACTATCTACTGCATATGATTTGGGTATTTTGATAACGGTTGAAAGAAGTTTTTTTATCAAAATTCGAATTTGAAGTTTTCTTGGGAATTTGTTCCATTTCTTGGTCATTTATATTGCAACTAATAGCTGTAAGAAGAGATTATAAAGAACGGAAGATAGATATCATGGAAGGGCGAAGCCATAATTTTAGCCAGTGAATAGGATTTTGTTGAAATAGCTGTAGTTTCGTTTTGATTGTAATAAGTTCTTTTTGAGCAATGTAAGAAATGCATATTGCATTGCTTTGAAAATCTGAATATGTTTATTTATTTATTTTTAATTCTTTTCATTCTTATATGAAAAGGGCATTTAAGCAATGTTGAACACTTGAGTCAGAGGTAAACTTCCTCCTGATTCAGATTTAACAAACTACTGATGCTTAAAAAATATTTTGTGAAATTTTTTAAAAGCAATTGGGTTTGTTCTAAAGAAATATTCTCAGAAAAATTAAGTCTTAAACTTATACTGCATCTATTGCTTAGTGCACCTCAATTTTTATTTTATTTTTACGAGTTAAACAATGTTTATCTAGTGCTCTTTTATCCTTATCTTTTTTCATGGAGGAGTTTTTTAACCGTACATCAAGTTTTTCTTACTGGATATTAGTTTCTTATAAAGTGAAACTTGAAATTGTATTTTCAAAGGTGATAGGAAAAGAAGGCCTTAAGTTTTATAGTGTAAGTTTATCTACATTTTTTTGATGTGGTCCTATGATGTATATTTGGAAATATATTTTGAGTTTGTGAATCTTTGAAATTCGTACGTGAAGGGTTGTTACATGTGCAGTATTAGTATAATAACAATGACCATAATTGCGAAGAGACCCAAACCTTTGTGTAGCAGTGATAATTTACATGGGTCTTCGCACACTTTCAAGCCTACTAAGTTTTATCAATGGTTACTTTGTTTTAGCAATTTAGATGAGATACTCATCTTAGCAAGATAATTATATTTATTCCTTATCAAGATGTCACAAACCTAAAAAAAAATATTGATTTCTGCTTATATGGACAGGCCTTTGGAAATGCTATAGCATTGGATTTTTCAACTGTTAGTAGCTGCCCTACATAACTGAAAGCAAGGACTTTCTCAATATATCAAAAAGGAAAGCAAAAGAAACTCTAGAAGAATTATCAAGGTGTCTTTCTTTGATCAGTACTTTTTCTTATAATTGTTTTCTTCACATGTATAATATTAAATTTAAGCAAGTCTAATTTTAAAAAAGATGATATCATAAGTGTTTAAACGATCATTGCAAGAAAATTGATTGTATAAGAAGGAATTTCTTTAGCATGGTGGTAAAGAGAGTAGCTCTTTGAGTGTTTAATTTCTTGGGATCAAGTTTGCTAATCGATTTATCAACAGGGATTAGGAGTCTTAAATATCGCTGAAATGAACAACGATTTTTTATGTTGATGGATTTGAGATTTAATTCGCTATATAGATGTGATGTGGAGGAAATGGGTGATGAAGCTGTACTTCAAGGATTGTTTTCAATGGAAAAAGGAGATTAAGGATTGTTCATTTTTTGGAAAAATATTTGGATGCTTTCTCCTTTATTCAAATTAAGTATAAGGTGTGATTTGAAGAGTGGGAGAAATATTTGTTTTGACATGATTGTTGGATCATACCGTCTTACCTATTGATTTTGCTAAACTATATGAATTGTCTCTTAATAAATTCAGTTCTATGCGTGACATTTTAGAGGCAGGGAGTGTGATTTTAAGTGGGATTTAACTTTTTCTAGAGTTTTAGAAGAAAGGGTTTTGTTTCAATTTATTGAGTTGAACAATATAATTGATAGTGCAGTGATTAAGGTGGAGGTTGATGATAAGTTTTTTTAGGCTAGAGATAATAAAGGTTTTTCTATTAAATCAATATACGTGTTATTCAACTTTTCTGGTAGGAAATTAGTAAATATCGTTGGGCGGTTGATACTCTAGTGAAGGTGAAAATTCATATGTGTATTTGTTCTAAGGTAAACTTCATACCATTTCTATGTTGAGAACAAAGCATATGGTACTTCAAAGCAAGTGTTTTTTCTGCAATTATGATGTGAAGATTACAAGCATTTATTTTTCAATTGTGAATTCAGCTTTTATGTCTTGACAAAGTGCCTAGTTCATTTTAATATAGACGTTGAGGGGGGCTTCTTGGTTGATCAGTTTGATTATTAGAATTACAAAAGATTTTTGCTGAAAGATCAAGAGAAGACAAGCACGTTTGAACTATTGAATCTTTCTTACTGTCAGGTCTTGTGGAGTGAGAGGAATAGGAAATGTTTTCTTAATCAATATAAGGGTTCTAATGCTATTCTTTTCACTATTTTGAGATATGTATACATGTAGGTCAGTGTGAAGAGGTTAAGTCATGTTGATTTACTGGATAAAGACTTTGCATATGCAGTACCGTGTAACAAAATAAAATATAGTAAATAATCTGAATTACGATGATAATTACTCACAGTTGTAAATAAAACAAACAATAAAGAAAGTGACATCTGTTATAGGTTTGAAGATGGTATACTTGTTTGTGTCCAAAGCCAATGGTTGAATGTGTATCGTTTGAGTAGATTCTAAATAATTTGAATATTTATATTAATTCAGATTATTAATCCTCATCTGAGTCTTTTGCTTGAACTGATACTTCAGGTCGCTACGGCTTAAATTCTTATGATGCGGAATTTGTGAATAACATCTTGCAGAAACTAGTCATCAAATGGTATCGTTTGAATTTAAATCTTACACAGGTACGTCTTTACTGTTTAATTCTTATTTGGACGACGTAGAAAGAAAAACCTAGGTACATCCAATTTGCTGTGAATCAGAGTACTGATCGTGATTGAATAATGGGAACAATAATTGTTCAACTGGGTGGTATGAACAAGATTCTGAAAGTAACTGAAAAATCATGCTGGTCATAACATAATGTCTGAGCAATGGTACACGTACACAAAAATTAACTTAAGCTATATGGAAGTACGAAACACAAGTGGTTTGTACATCTTCCCCACAAGACACACGACAGGTTCAAAAGCTTTGACAAAATAATAGTACTATTAAATAGGAAATTGGATTGAAAGGGACCAGCCAATTGCTGAAAAATTATTTGACAGGTCATTTTATATTGATATCTTTACTTAATTGAATTTGTTATTCATGTTTTACACCACTACAAAGTGCTTTTATCACTACTTTTTTTCCTAACGTCAAAAGGTAAAATAAAATTCAAGTACTTTTTTTTTCCAGACATATATAATGGATATTGCAAATTGGGGCAAGTCTTAAAATACTATAACTACAAGCTCTAACCACTCGTCCATATTGGCTTCTGTTGCTCTGGTGCCTACTTCCACCTTTGGAGTTCTCTTCGACTTCTGGCAAAAAAACAAAAAATATTAAAAAAGTTGTTTTTATTGGCATGCATTCCGTAATATAGGCTCATTCCTTATAGTTATGTCTAATTTCTTAGTGATGCGATCTTTTTTTTTTGCAGAAAAGGGATGATGGAAACTGGATATAACATACAGTAGGGTCAGTATTATTTTTTGTTCAATTTTAGTGCTTCATTACACTTGCGTCAAATGATGTATACCGACAAAGATTATGATAGTAGATTGATCACAGAAGATAATAGGTGACACCTCCATTATTTTTTTTTCTATTCAGAATTGGAATAAGAGATGTTATTCAGTTGTGAGTGTACAGTGTAAGGGCAGATTCAATTTGTTGTCTGATGTTGTATGGGGGATTATTGATTTGGGTTATGTTGTCATTCATGGAACTATTGATGCTTGAAATGATCAAGCAAATTTGGTACTTACTTTTATCTTTCATTTTTTTTTGTTCTGTAATTTGAGTATTTCTAATGTTTTCTTGAGTTGTGCTCTTTTCTTTCTTTCTATCAGGACTTCTATATGAAGCATTTGGATGGAAACCCAATTAGTTCAGAGGCATAGAGTGGTTTAGCTTTTACAAGTAGCTATTGATAGGAGAACAACAGAGAGGTATGTTTTAAAACTATTTCTTCTCAATTGTTTGTCCTTAGATGCTCCTTAATGCTTTACTTAAACTGACATTTACAACTCTATCTACAATCATATTATACTTGTTTCAGTTTATTTGACTAAAATAAGTATGATTTTATTATATAACTTTAGTTTCATTAAGTTTCGTTAAATTCAGTTTATAAATAATGTATGGTTCATTATATAACTTCAGTTTCATTCATTAAGTTAACACATAAGTGTTTGCAGGTAGCTATTGAGAGAAGAGCAATAGAGGTCAGTTTCGTTCATTAAGTTTGTGTTATAAATGCATAGGATGTATGGTTTTGTGTGCAGGTAGATGGTTAATTGAAACTGCAGATTTTGGTTTTGAAGTGGATGGGAAGTTTTTGGTTTTGAAATGGATGGGCAGAGGCATATTTGTTTGAAGTATTATAGTCTAAGGACTTCTATGTTTGTCCATTTTTGATATTTGATAACTTCACCTCACAAATAGTTAGTAACATTATTATTATTATTTACAGGTAGATAAATGTTTGTGAAGAATTCAGCCCCAGCACTGGTTTTTGGTATGGTAGCAGCACATGTATGTAGTTGGGTTGATTAAAACTGTTATGAAACTATTATGAAACTAGTATGTACGGTAGCAGCACTACTTTAGCTGCATGTACTATTATGAAACTGTTTATGATAGTTTGGTTGTGTAAACGTATGGTTAACTTTTTGTCTTGACATTAATGTTATGATATAGTGGGGATTATGTAATTGCTTTTGTTCGTGTTATTGTGGTTCATTGAATGTGTTATTTTTGATTGTGTATGTGTTTATATATTACGTTATTGCATAAGTTTTGAAGTACTTGAATTGGAGGCGAAATCAGATGTAGTCGTGGAACAGCAGACAATAAAATCGAAACATATGGTGGCGTTCAAAAAACGCTGCAAAAAATATTTTTAGTAACGTTAAAAAAACGCTACCAAAAATTTATTTATAGTGGCGTTAAAATAAATGCAACAAAAAATCATGGATTTTTAGTCGCATGTTTTCTAGCGGCGTTTATCAAAACGCCACCAAAACATTTTGTAGCATTTTTTGAGAGCCACTAAAAATCAAATTTCTTGTAGTGAAAATAAAGAGGAAATTTGAAGGAAAGAAAAAAATGAAATTAATGTTTTAAATAAGATTTTAAATCATAAAAGTCAGAAAATATGAAATAAGTGTATTTTGGAATAAGTTTGGTTTAACTAAGGAATAAATTTAAAATGGAGATTAACTCAGAAAAATGAATCGACTTAAGTATTTTAAAACGGTTATAAAAGGAAATGAGACTATGTGATTTAGAAACCGGGTTTATAAATAAAGTGAAGTATTTATCAGTGGATAATTTGGGATTATAAATTCATAGTGGGAATTTATACGAAGATGGGTAAATCGTTTTAAAAATGAACAGTGGTTTTATTTTTTTAAATGTGAGAAAGGAAATTTACGGGACTTGAGTGTAGATTAAACTGGTGATAAATCGAGAGGGATTTATAAATGGTTAAACTGGCTATATTGAAGTGGAAAATGTGTTTGTTTTGAGAAGTTAATTTATTTCAAAAGGAAAGATTTTAAAGTTTTAATTAGAAAATTAAAAGTGTTTAAAAGAATGTTTTCCAGAAAATTTATTATCTAGTTGTTCAAAAATTGTTAAGTATTTATAAATCAAGTTAGTTATAGTAGTTAATTATTATTAAAGGTTTAATCGGCATTTTTAGTTTAAAGAATAACTATTAAATATTATATTTTATATAATAGTTTTATTTTAAAAGTTGTCTTGGCTAAAGTTTTACTTAGAGAATTATTATAGAAATTTCATGAGTGTTATATTGAATGTTTTTAAATAAAGTTCTGAAGAGTAGTGGTATACTCGCATCGCAAAATCGGAGGCAGTAAGTGCCTACAGTTAAGACTTTGATTTCTCTAGGATAGAGACGTAACCATTGAGTTGTTATCTATGGTTTGATACCATAGTGGTACTTTCCATATTTATTTTCTTAAAAAGGTTTCTCAAATATTTAAAAAAAAAGAATAATTTGTGAATATGCCGAATTCGATAAGATAAGTGTATGTTTTTGGATAAAGAGATTTATGTTATTAAAAATCTAGATTAAATAAGACTAAATGTTTTTCAGTGGAAATAAAATATTGGTTGAATGATTATTTAACTTGATAGTTAAATAACCGACTATCAAATCTGGGCTCAAATGTAATTTTGGAAATATCGAGAAGAGGTATGAGAATTATATGGTATAGCTACCGTTCGAGGTGCTATATTGTACGTATAAACTCATTCATTCTTCTAGGACGTTTATAAGGAAATCCATCCACTAACGGTTGGGAGGTGATCTTCGATCCTATTTTCATCTGTTTATTTCCTAAAGAAGAATGGAAAGCGTGTTTAATTTATGAAAGAAGTAGTAGGTATTTACAGAAAATGTTTAGAATAAAATATTATTATGTGAAATGACAAAATATCCTTACTTCAACTTAAAGTAAACGTATTTTTTCAACACTTACCATCACCGTTCATATCTTACTTTATGCCTTAGTCACTTAAGGCTTAAGTAAATGTATTTGGATGGAAATATGGATTAAAGAGAAGATTTGTTTAGATTTTTGTTGTGATTTGATTTGATATTTACTTTTTTAACTTTTTTTCTTACTTACTTTTCTGAATTATATTCTAGAAGTTTTCTAATCATAATTAGTAAAAGTAAACTTTTTTAGTTATTAAATTGTGTAATATATATGTTAAAACATGCTAACAAAGGTGCAACAACGTAGCGGCAACTTTTATTCGACAAAACGTTGATTTTCGACAAAATATTTTACGGTCACATTTTGACGTTTTTGTTAAATTATTTATGCATGTAAGCCAAACCTAAAAATAAAATTCTTGTTATCTTTAAATAATTAAAATGAGTGTATTTGACTGATAAAATAATATAAAACAATGTCAAAATTCATATGCAAATATACGACATTGATTTTGTCAATGTGCGACGAAACTTGTCAATCACTATAATATAAGTATATTTACAGTTGTTAAACTTTTATCAACCAATTATTTAAGGATTTTAAAAGCAATTATTTATCCTTTAAAACAATTACTGGACTATATATTCAATTTTATCGAAAACCGGCTTTTGTCAATTTTACGATGAAAATCCAAAATCTCTATTCAAATCTAAAAATAAGCTCATCGTTCTTATTTGTCACATAAAACATGATTATTGTTTTGAAATAAACCTATATTGGAATATTTTTTAAATTAAATATTCCTATTTTCCCAGTGATAAAATTATGGGTCGTTATACCTTCGTAAGTTGTTTATATATAGAGGTATAATATAAACTATACCCTATCATTAGTAAAGTAACCAATCCTTTATATATAGTACACGAACACAAATAAACACCTTTGGTCATATGGATTATAGATGAAGTTAATTTCTTTTGAACACCATAAACTAGTAATACAATTTATTCACCGGACTTTATCCAATCCACTCCTTTCTTCCCCTTTTGTGCCTATTACCAGAGAATGGACCAATAGGTGATTTAGTCGAGACAGAGTGCATGGAGGAGGAAATTAGGTGCCTAGGGCTATATTATATAACATTATTCTCCATTTACTTTATATTATACTATTTTTACCTGTCAGATTCATTGTATTTGTTATTTAGAGACATTGTTGTATGGGCTATGTCCCGTTGAGAATTTTATCTGATTTGAACTGCTTTCAGTACTTATTTGTTATTTCCTACCACCACGAGATCTGAAAATGCAGAATGTCTTAATTTTATAATTGTCTCTGTATTATGTAAACTTTGAAACCAAACTACTTGTACTTCTTGACATGATGCGAGTTCAAATGCCACTTTAGGCCTTGAATCGATGTATTTGGAGGTGCAGGTTGTTACATTATGTGATGTAATTAAAGCGTAATGAATACGCAACTTAATAAATGAAATTGTTTCTTTTAACTTTTGAAATCGAGTTCTCTTGATGTTATTAATACAATAACTGATCTCATTTTGTCATTGGGAAATAATAAAAAGATCGACCGTGGCATTACTAGCATCTATTTTTGAGCCTCAAAATGGCGGATGTTACACAATCCTCACTATCACTGATGTACTTTGGACGCATGATAACTCGTATGGCCCATCATCATCAGCCAAAAACAACTTAACATCCCAGTTGCTCAATGGTTACTCCATGTCACTTAACTCAACATAAAAAAGTCAAGGGTAAGACAGATCACATCAACATCTGGGATCAACTTAAAATACACAAGTAGGTGCCCTCGGATTCCCCTCTTTACGAGCATATTCGAAACCACCAAGTACCAATAATCCCTTTGCATGCATCTCCATAGTAGAACACATCATCGTTCCATCATATTTATTTCCATAGTAGAACACATCATCGTTCTACCCCTATGTTTCCATCATCAAACTTGTCCTTGTTAATTATCATCGCAACTTTGTCATCATTGAGTCATCATTATCGAAACATAAATCCATCATTATCGAGTCATAAAGTCATCTCATCGAAGTTTTGAAGCTATCACATCAAAGCGTCATGTCTGTAACGGCCTGCCTTTTTGGACGGTTTTAAATTGATGATAGATCACACACGTCAGACTCAAACCATTCAATGGGGCAGGTTATTATAGGGTTATTAAGAAAAGCAAATAAAGAAAGAAAACAAAAACAGAATCTCGCAGTGAAATGACAAAATATAATAATCAAATGTGACGACCCAGAAACTTTAACATTTGAAATTGAAATATTTAATTGATTTTCCATATTTGGAAGTTAGTTTAACTTGAATTTCAAATATAAACATGAATTTGGCAATTAAATGATTGAATTTAATTTATTGAAGTTGGGTAAAATGTTGAATCTTGATTTTTAAGCTGATTAAAAATATTTTCAAGGCTTAGAAAATTTATATTGATAATAAAGAAGATAATGGAAGCTTAAGAATTGGATTTGGAAATGTTTTGTTCAATTTTGAATTTATATCGTTTAAATCGATATTTAAAAATAGCCTTTCGGGAAACGGTCTCGAAATTTGACGAAACCAGTTCCATTGGATCCGTAATAGTGTATTATTATCGGATTACAATTTTCTTAGCATTTGGAGTGATCGTTTAGCTGTACGATAAGAAAACGCGCTGAAGATTAATATCGAAATTAAATTAATAGCTAGGTTCAAAAAGCTATCTTCTCCGTATGATCGAGTTTGGACTCGAAACCTTTTCCATTGCAATCGAAATGGGCGCATAATATTATAAACGCCTAGCGGCATGTCTCGATCTGAAGTCAGAATTTTGAGTTGTGTAATTTGAACGGTTTACACTTAAATAATAATTATATTCAAATTGTATGATCAGCTATTTTCTTTTCTTTTTCAAGTGTTTCCTTTGTGATACTTGTCCATTTTATTTGCATGCGTCTCTTTTATAAATAAATAATAACAAAGATAATAAAAAGAAGAGCCGAAGGAATAATCGCATACCCTTCTCTATAAGTCAGTATTCTTTCTCTTCATTCTTATTTCCCTATTCCTTTCTATTCGAATCTCCAGATCACAGAAGAAAAAAAAGAAAGCCTAAAAAAAATCTTGAACAACTTCAGATCCAAATTCTAAATCAAGTCACAACACTCGAGCTCTCAATCCAAACCCGAAATCTTTCTTCCCTCTCAATTGATTTAGCCATTAATGTCGATGACACCAACACAACAGTGTCCCACCTTTCAAACGTACTGCGAAGCCTCAATTTGAAAAAATTTGTTTTTAAGAGATTTTCTTTGTTCAGAGTCACGAGTTCGATTATAGGGCTCGAGATGGCATCGAAGGTGAGATGGCGACGCGAGTATTGGCGAAGGCAGGTCTCGAGGCAATTGCGATATCCGCAGTAAGGCGACGGCAACAATTATATCGACATGTCACGATTTCGTGAAGATGGGTTTCGCGAGCAATCGGCACCTCAAGCAAAGCTAGGGTTTCGTATCGAGTTTTTGGATTCACGACTAAAGGTGTTCGAATGCACGACCAGTTCTCGAGGAAGTTAAAGGGTCATCGCGACCATTGGGAAATAACGCGCTCGAGTCGATGCATGTTTGGAAGGCAGTAGGTATTTTTCTGTAATTAATTTAAGTTTATTGAAAATTTAGAGTAATTAATTTTATTATAAAGAATATATATATAGTAAAGAAGAAGAGTTTTTTTTACTTAAGAGAAAATTACTGTTTTATAACTAATAGAAAAACAAAAAAAATTTACAGTAAGATATATAATGCAGTTCTATTTGAAATTTCATTTATATATATATATATATATATAAGATTTTCAAAAATATAGAAATTTCTAAAATGTTGTAGAATGTATAAAGATTAGATTTTTAAATGTATATAAGTTAATATTTTTAGCACATGTAGTTTCGAAAGAGAGTGAATATACATATACCTATTTATCATTTACTAGTTTATTTTATAGTAACGTATCATGGTGATTAATCTATTTAAATTATTTTTTGACACTAAAATATTTTTAAAAAGAGAATTCGATTTGATTAAATAAATTGGTAAGAGAAAATTTGTTTAATAGAATAATTTGGTTAATTTAATTTATCTAGTAGGAAATTAATTATTAGATAAGTTCAAATTAAAAGTGTTAATTAATTTAATTTATTGAAAAGAAATTGATTATTCGATTATTTTGAATATTAATGAAATCGTATAATTGTTATACAAGGTCTAAAATGGAGAAACAAGCCGGAATGGAAATGAAATGGAATGGATTGCAAATAAAAGGTGAGATCTTCTCACTCAAATTTAAACTGGGATTTCAGTTATTGATTGATTGTTTGGATGTGGTAGTATATGTAGTAGTGTGTGTGTGTGTGTGTGTGTGTGTTTGTATATTTGGAGTGATTGATTTCCCGCATTATATAGTGGATGAGACCCTATGCGCCGCATAATAGCGGATGATATTATATAATCCTATATACCGTGATATTCCACCTCGAAGTGGAATTGGTATTTAATTGTTATGCTAACATTTGTGGATGTAGGGAAACATGTTAGAGGGATCCAACTGGATTCCTCAAATATTTGAATTTGTTTCAATGTTGCGTGTTGGTTTATTTATAATCTGTGTATGATTATATTTATGATTGAAATCGATGATGGCTATAGTTTAGGCGTATATATTTTTGGTATCGTAGGATACCAAAAATATAAATTGGATTTTTGAAATTAGAGTAGAAAATTTTAAGTAAATTCATTTTTAAGAATTGGTGAATTTAAAAGAAGGAATTCAAATAGGCAAAGATTGATTTTGAAATCTTATCGAATTAATTCCAAAATGGGGAAAAAGTTTTTAATAAATGGATTAAAAGTTGAAGAATTTATTTAAAATTCATATGTTAAATAGTTTGGAAGAAATACAGGAATTTGTTTTTAAAGATAATAAATTTGGTGTTTGAATGAAAATTTATTTGTTGTTTGAAAATAAATCTTTGGGAAATCGATTTGAAATTTGATTTGGTATTTTGAAAATAAATAGGGAAATCAATTTGAAATTGATTTGGTGTTTTAAAATAAATCTTTGGGAAATTGATTTGGTGTTTGAAATAAATGTTTGGAAAATCAATTTGGAATTTGATTTGGTGTTTGAAAATGAATATTTGGAAATCGATCTGAAAATCGTATATCTGTGGATATTTGAAAAATTAAATTCACAATGAGAATTTTATAAAGGAAAGGGAATTTTGTTTTAAAAATAAACATTAGTTTATTTTTAAAAGCGTGGAAAGAAATTTACAGATTTGGAATATAAATTAAAATAAATCGAAGAGGATTTATTAGTTGATTTAAATGGACTATTTTCGAAATGGAAAGTGTATTTTCCTTGGAAAACCGAGTATGTTTTTCTTTAAAGTAGCTTTCGAATATAAATTGAAAGTTTAAAGTTGATTTTAAAAAGGATACTTTGGAGAAATTATTCTCTTAAGTTGTTGTTTTTAAATCTTTAAAGTAAAGATTTATTTAATTAATTACAGAAGTGATTATTTAAATATTTAAATTGATATTTGATTTAGAAAATGGTTATTTAAATATTTATACTCTATCTACTAATTTTATTTTAAAATTAGTGTGTGTGGACTTAAAGTTTATATGTGATATTAGTGTAATATTTTCATAACTAATATTTAAGTAAGTGTTTAAAATAGTTTTATTTTAAATGTTTCCAAGTATATTTTGGATAAGTGATTTGAATTTCAGACTCGGCATATTTTCAGTGGAAATAAATATTTGAAATTTATTTCGCGTGAGGAAAGTGATTTGAAATTCGTTTTCAAGGGTTGAAGTGTTAAAATATATCTTGCGAAGATATTTTAGAAAATAAATAATTGTGGGAAAATTATTTAAATTTGATGATTGTTGTGAATGTTGATTCATAGTTAAATAACCGACTATCAATATTGGCCTTTAAATGGCATTTGAATTTCGACGCGACCGGGGGTCGAATTCCAAATGGATATTTGAAAACCACATCGAATCTTATGATGGATCTTTTGTTTAAAAGATCAAAATGGAAATATATTGTGATTTGCTTGCAATCTGAATGTAACACTTATTTCAAAAATAAGCGCTCATTATTTGGATTAGCCGGGAGAGGACTTTGTGTCATAAAACCCATTCCGAATAATGATACGATGAAATGGGATCACATTTGAAGATGGTGTTGAAGACCGAGTATTTTCGAAAACGAAAGGATTACCTGTCGAATGTCTCTGCACCGAGTTTCTCCGGTATAGAGATTATATCACCCTTTGTGATGGGAAGTCCGGACGTGATTAGTGAATATCCAAATTGTAGGGGCTTCTTTGAAGTGCTTTTGGTTCCGTTCGATCCCGGAACGGACTTGTATGGATGTGTGTCTGACATTACACTTTTGATATAAAGATGGTTTCTATCAAATACATTTCTGTTGCGGCGGGGAATTTATTCTCTTACCTTAACACCCTTCTCCGAGACCTACGAGCTCAGAGGTTATGTAGTCGATGGTTACTAGTGATACATTCCTAATTTGGTAATGTGGCTTATGAAGTGTTGTTGATCATTTGTTGATCGAAGCATGACTTTTGGGAAAAGCATAGCTTTGTGGACGATACTTCGTCGGATCTCACATCCCGAAAATGGTCGAAACAGGAAGAATGCAGCAAGATTGTTGTTTTGAGGGTAGCTCCCTCATTGTATGTCCATTTCATTTTCGGAAAAGGCGGTATCATGGTATGGAGCCCAGATATTTAACCTATGTGGTTGGTGTAAATTTATTGCTTTGTGGTTGTTGCTTTGTGGTTGAGGAACCTCAGATAAAGGTCAGTAACGACCGGAGGATGTCATACTCGTGTGTGGAGTTATCTATGTTACAGCTTCATTGCACCGGAAGCGTGAGGTAACTCGGCCTTGTGTTGGCAGAGAGATGGTTAAGTTCTCGGGGAAGCGTGAGGTAACTCGGCCTTGTGTTGGCAGAGAGCTGGTTAAGTTCTCTGGGCATCCCACCAGAGGCGTACCCATGTGGCATAGGAAGTTCCTTAGCCTGGCCATTTGTTGGAAATCCAGAGAAATAGTACATGCCCTGTACGTTTTTGGTTGTATAACCTGCATTGGAATATGGCGGTAACCTGCTATTGAACATGGTAGCTATAGTAGGTGTACAATAATGGTTATATGCTGGCTAATATTTATATTATACTTTCGAAATGTTTTCCACACTATGCATTAATGATAATATTTAATAGAATTTTGCGTATCAAGCACGTTTGACTATCATAAGGAGAAATCTCCTCTTCTGCGTTTGCATTGTGTTTGTGGCGGGAGGCCTTATGGTAGTTTCATGTTCCAAAAGCAAAGCGGAAATCTTTTTCCTTTCATTGTGAAAGTAACTATTTTTAAGATCTCAGACCTGTCCCATGACTGACCTGGAGTGTATTGTTCCTTTTCTAAACTCTGGGTGCCCATAATTTTCCACACGGGCAGCCTAGAGTCAGGTTATCATTGTTCTAGAGCGAAGTCAGAAAAGATATGCTGTGGAGATCTAGAGGCAAGCGGGATGGCGGGGCGTATCAACAGTATATGATATTTCTTTTCCGCTGTGATGTTGTTGTAAACTCTGATAATGTAATGTAAAACTGATATAGTTCTTTGTTTTAAAGATATTCATTTATCTATTATATGTTGTTCCGCTGCGAAATGTGAGATTCTGTTATTATTTCTGTTCTTCTTCTATCTTCTTTTTCTTTAACCCTAATGGTTCGGTTTTCTGGCATTCGATTGTTCATCATTTGATACAGTGGACGTATTGATGTCGATTTCGGGCGTTGAAAAATCAGGTCGTTACAAAGTGATATCAGAGCAATTGGTTAAGCGATAACCTTGGCTCTGGTGGGGATTACTCATTAGAGATAGAGTTAGTAGCACTCTAGAATGAGTTTGAGTGTAATAATAGATATGAGCGAGAATTTGTTAGTGAATATAAAATTATTTTGTATTGTGTTGACTTATCGGTTGATTGTTTATAGATTCTGGTCGGTGCAGTTTGGCCAACTGTATCGATAGGGGTTTCCGAACTCTTAAACCAGATAAACCGATACAATATTGTTTTAAAATCGAGTAAATGAAATAATTTTACCAAAACTACTTTTATATATAAAAGAAATAATTTTTCGTAAATTATTATAGTATATGGTTGCATAGATATTAGGAAGTGATAGTATTAAATTAATATCATTAAGTGTGAAAGTTGAATATAAAAAAAGGGCAAAGTTCTGAAGTAAAATTTGGAGCTTAATAAGTGAATGAAGATTAAATTGGAAATTGTGAAATGGAAAATGTGAATAGGAAAAGGAATTTGATATAGCTAATAATCAATTGAAATAGAAACGTGGGATGTACGTATATTACTTTATTCACATAGCGATTGAATCCGGAATTCGAGCACAGAATTTCGAGATAGATATATCGATCCGAGTTAGGATTTTTCACTCGACTATCGACGGCGAACCCGGGATATGGAATTTTGGTTGAATCTGGAAATCTCTATCATAGTTTATGCCTATGTAAGGAATGACGATTTTTGATCAAGAAACCAGATCTGAATCCTCACTAGAAAGTCAGGTGGACGATACTAGTTCGGAAGTGAAATTGTATGATCGAGTGAGCGATCGAATTTGATATCGTGCACGAATGATATGCAGACATCGTACGGGTTTGAATGAAATGAATATTGAAATTTCGTAAAGAAACATATAAAATGATTTTGAATTCTGTAAGTGGACATTGTTGTTAAGTAGCATACTGGTGTTATGAAGGAAAAGGTCAATTGGATTTTTGATTTTGAAGATAAAATTTTATTTGCTCGAAAGAGGCATGTAAAATTTCAGTATGAAATTTGTTGACTTTCTTGTCTAGCCGCTTGGCTTTTCATTTTCTTTTTGAAATCGGGGTCCCGTTGTGGCATTTTGTATTCGTACCAAGCTAGCCGAGCAAAGGAGACGCTGGCGAAATTTTTCGAAAATTGAGGGAGTTAGAAAAATTTTGAGAAAATTTTGATAGATTAAAATTTGAATTGTTGAGAAAAAACAATGTTGTTTGGAATCTATGGAAGATTTTGGAAAGTTAGTTAAAATAATAATGGGTATCTAATAAAAAGATTTTTTTTGGGCAAGTTGATAAAACTATTTGGATTGGGAAAATGATAAACGGGTTAAGGATCATTCTTCTTAACTAGTAATTTCGGGACGAAATTCTTTTATGGGGGGAAGAATGTGACGACCCAGAAATTTTAACATTTGAAATTAAAATATTTAATTGATTTTAAATATTTGGAAGTTAGTTTAACTTGAATTTCAAATATAAACATAAATTTGGCAATTAAATAATTGTATTTAATTTACTGAAGTTGGGTAAAATGTTGAATCTTGATTTTTAAGCTGATTAAAAATATCTTCAAGGCTTAAAAAATTTATATTGATAATACTGAAGATAATGGAAGCTTCAGAATTGGATTTGGAAATGTTTTGTTCAGTTTTGAATTTATATCGTTTAAATCGATATGTAAAAATAGCCTTCCAGGGCACAATCTTGGAATTTGACGAAACTAGTTCCATTGGATCCATAATAGTGCATTATTATCGGATTTCAATTTTCGTAGCATTCGGAGTAATCATTTGGCCGTACGATAAGCAAATGCGCTGAAGTTTTATATCGAATTAAATTAATAGCTAGGTTCAAAAAGCTATCTTCTCCATACGATCTAGTTTGGACTCGGAACCTTTTCCATTACGTTCGGAATAGGCGTATAATATTGTAAACGCCTAGCGGCATGCCTCGATCTAAAGTCAGAATTTTGAGTTGCATAATTTGAACGGTTTAGACTTAAGTAATAATTATATTCAAATTGTTTGATCATCTGTTTTCTTTTCTTTTCAACACGTGTTCCCTTTGTGACACTTGTCCATTTTATTTGCACGCGTCTCTTTTATATAAAAAGATAATAAAAGGAAGAGCCGAAGAAATAATCGCATACCCTTCTCTATGTGTCAGTATTCTTTCTCTTCGTTCTTATTTCCCTATTCCTTTCTATTCGAAGCTCCAGGTCACATACGAAAAAAATGAAAGCCTAAAAAAAAATCTTGAACAACTCTAGATCCAAATTCTAAATCGAGTCACAACACTCGAGCTCTCAATCCAAACCCGAAATCTTTCTTCCCTCTTAATTGATTCGGCCATTAATGTCGACGACTCCAACACAACAGTTTCTCGCCTTTCAAACGTACTGCGAAGCCTCAATTTGAAAAACTTTGTTTTTAAGAGAGTTTCTTTGTTCAGAGTCGCGAGTTCGATTATAGGGCTTGAGATGGCATCGAAGGTGGAGATGGCGACGCGAGTATTGGCGAAGGCAGGTCTCGAGGCAATTGCGATATCTGGAGCAAGGCGGTGGCAACAATCACATCGGCATGTCGCGATTTCAAAAAGATGGGTTTCGCGAGCAATTAAAACCTCAAGCAAAGCTAGGGTTTCGCATTGAGTTTTGGGATTCGCGACTGAAGGTGTTCGACTGCACGACAAGTTCTCGAGGAAGTTAAAGGGTCATCGCGACAACTGGGAAATAGCGAGCTCGAATCGATGCATGTTTGGAAGGCAGTAGGTATTTACCTGTAATTAATTTAAGTTTATTGAAAATTTAGAGTAATTAATTTTATTATAAAGAATATATATATAGTAAAGAAGAAGAGTTTTTTTACAGAAGAGAAAATTACTGTTTTGTAATTAAAAGAAAAAAAAATATTTACAATAAGATATATAATGCAATTCTGTTTGAAATTTCACTTATATATATATAAGATTTTGGAAAATAGAGAAATTTCTAGAATGTTGTAGAATGTATAAAGATTGGATTTTTAAATGTATATAGGTTAATATTTTTAGCACATGTAGTTTCGAAAGAGAGTGAATATACATATACCTATTTATCATTTACTAGTTTATTTTATAGTAACGTATTATGGTGATTAACCTATTTAAATTATTTTTTGATACTAAAAGATTTTTAAAAAGGGAATTAGATTTAATTAAATAAATTGGTAAGAGAAAATTTGTTTAATAGAATAATTTGACTAATTTAATTTATCTAATAGGAAATTAATAATTAGATTAGTTCAAATTAAAAGTGTTAACTAATTTAGTCTATTGAAAAGAAATTGATTATTTGATTATTGCGGATATTAATGAAATCATATAATTGTTATACAAGGTCTAAAATGGAGAAATAAGCCGGAATGGAAATGAGTTGGAATGGATTTCAAATAAAAGGTGAGATCTTCTCACTCAAATTTAAATTGGAATTTCAGTTATTGATTGACTGTTTGGATGTGGTAGTATATATAGTAGTGTGTGTGTGTGTGTGTGTATTTGGAGTGATTGATTTCCCGCATTATATAGCGGACGAGACCCTATGCGCCGCATAATAGCGGATGATATTATATAATCCCATATACCGCGATATTCCACCTCGAAGTGGAATTGGTATTTAATTGTTGTGCTAACATCTGTGGATGCAGGGAAACAGGTTGGAGGGATCCAACTAGATTCCTCAAATATTTGAATTTGTTTCAATGTTGTGTGTTGATTTATTTATAATCCGTGTATGATTATATTTGTGATTGAAATCGCTGATGGCTATAGTTTAGCCGAATATATTTTTGGTATCGTAGGAGGCCAGAAATATAAAATTTGATTTTTGAAACTAAAGTAGTAAACTTTAAGTAAATTCATTTTTAAGAATTGGTGAATTTAAAAAAAGGAATTTAAATGGGTAAAGATTGATTTTGAAATCTTATTGAATTAATTCCAAAATATGGGAAAAGTTTTTTAATAAATGGATTAAAAGTTGGAGAATTAATTTAAAATTCAGATTATTAATAGTTTAGGAGAAATAAAGGAATTTTTTTAAAGATAATAAATTTGGTGTTTGAATGAAAATTTATTTGGTGTTTGAAAATAAATCTTTGGGAAATCGATTTGAAATTTGATTTGGTGTTTTGAAAATAAACTGGGAAATCGATTTGGTGTTTTAAAATAAATCTTTGGCAAATTGATTTGGAAATCGATTTGGTGTCTGAAATAAATGTTTGAAAAATCAATTTAGAATTTGATTTGGAGTTTGAAAATGAATATTTGGAAATCGATTTGAAAGTCGTATATCAGTGGATATTTGAAAATCTAAATTCATAATGGGAATTTTATAAAGGAAAGGGAATTTTGTTTTAAAAATAAATGTTGGTTTATTTTTAAATGTGTGGAAAGAAATTTACAGATTTGGAATGTAAATTAAAATAAATCGAAGAGGATTTATTAGTTGATTTAAATGGACTATTTTTGAAATGGAAAGTGTATTTTCCCTAATAAGCTGAGTATGTTTTTCTTTAAAGTAGCTTTCAAATATAAATTGAATGTTTTAAAGTTAGTTTAAAAAAGGATACTTTGGAGAAATTATTTTCTTAAGTTGTTGTTTTTAAATCTTTAAAGCAAAGATTTATTTAACTAATTATAGTAGTGATTATTGAAAGATTTAAATTGATATTTGATTTAGAAAATGGTTATTTACATATTTATACTCTATCTACTAATTTTATCTTAAAATTAGTTTGGACTTGAAGTTTATATGTGATATTAGTATAATATTTTCATAACTAACATTTAACTAAGTGTTTAAAATAGTTTTATTTTAAATGTTTCCAAGTATATTATGGATAAGTGATTTGAATTTTGGACTCGGCATATTTTCAGTGGAAATAAATATTTGGAAATTTATTCAACGTGAGGAAAGTGATTTGAAATTCGTATTCATGGGTTGAAATGTTAAAATATATCTTGCGAAGATATTTTGGAAAATAAATAATTGGGGGAAAATTATTTAAATTTGGTGATTGTTTTGAATGTTGATTGATAGTTAAATAACCGACTATCAATATTGGCCTTTAAATGGCATTTGAATTTCGATGCGACCGATGGTCAAATTTCAAATGGATATTCGAAAACCACATCGAATCTTTGTGATGGATCTTTTGTTTAAACGATCAAAGTGGAAATTTGTAATGACCCGCAAATCCGTACCACTTGAATCGACACTATTCTACATCAATCAACCCAAGATGTACGAAAATACGAACCATTTGGGTTAAAGAAGAAGAGGTAAAAGAAGAAAATAGAAAACAATTATCAGAATCTAACCATCGTAGCGGAATATAATATAATAGATAATAAATGATCTTTACACAAAAATAAATATATCTGTTTATGCATTACACGATCAGAGTACATCAATCACATAACACGAAATTAGGCAGTAATCATAACCTGTCCTCACACAACTGAGTACATAGCTAATCAACACAGTGGAATATGTAAAACAAGTACGGAAGTACGTATCGTCATCCAGCTCGTCTCCTGAGCTCCACAGCATCCTTGCCTGTATTCTATAATACTCGGTCTGACCCGAGCATTACAGTTAAATAACACCCGAGTCAGTCTGGAATACCAGCGTGAGAAAATCACACTCAAATTGATTATTAAAGTTTCAAAAATCTTTTGAAAAAAAATCATCTCGCAAGACCACGCCACAAATAAACATGTCGGGTTT
Source organism: Allium cepa (assembly GCA_030765085.1). Taxonomy (NCBI): domain Eukaryota; kingdom Viridiplantae; phylum Streptophyta; class Magnoliopsida; order Asparagales; family Amaryllidaceae; genus Allium; species Allium cepa. The sequence goes on from CM060943.1 coordinate 874,620,784, forward strand.
TTACCTTATGATAGCTAAAACATTTCTTATAAAATCCTCTGATATTATAATAATGTCTATACACAAATACTTATTAAAATAGCCGAAATTGTTACATTATTAAATTCAAAATACTAGCCACAGAGTGGGTAATACAAACAAAACTCGTAAAAGGCGCATAGGGAGAATGGATTTCCAACTAATGACTAGGCACTGGGGTACCAGCTGTCATGGTACGTGGCCTAGATCACAGTACCGAGGATCACTCCCGACCCCCTGCAACACAAGACCCGAACTATCCCTTACTGGATAATCCCGAATAAGATCACCCCACGGTTGGGATCAGTAATCGCACCACTAAGCCGGAAAAAAAGGGACATCTAGACAAGGATGACCTTACTCGAAAATGGGTGCTGCCCACTAAGCCTTGCTGCATCACCCCTGATTTTTAGTCATTCCCGGTTGATGAGGCTTGAGGCTAAGCGTTATCTTTTAGAACATTACCCTTAGAATGCCCATCGTCTAGACGATGTTCCGAAAGCATTCATCCATACAAATCCGTCCCGGGTTCGAACGGAACCGAATGCACTATTCCTACTACATCCATTTTGGAAATATCCTCAGGATTAGTAGCAACCAGCCCTTGCACTTCATTGCCCCATCTTTGAATCCAAACTTTTTTTTCCCCGAAAACGTACAAACCAGATCGAAGTGGCTTTCGAGAAATAAATCCCGATTCCGGTCTCTTCGAAACGATCTGCGCATTGGCCAATCTTGATAGTCGATTGTTTAACTATCAATTAATATTCACAACAATCACCAAACAATAAATAATTTCCTAAATTGTTTATTAATGCCAAAAATATCTTCACAAGATATATTTCCACTTTTCAAACCCTTTTGAAAACAGTTTCAAACTATCTTCTTTTCTCAGAATAAATTTTCCAAGTATTTTCTATTTCCACTGAAATCACCAAGAATAAAACTTTAGATTTTTTTAAATTAACTTAAAACGATTTACTTTGAAATATACTTTAAAAAATTTAAGTTAAAAACTACTTCAATAATTTATTAAAAATACAAACTATACGATTATTTGAAAATAAGGTTACTTTATAAAATATAAAACTAGGTTTTAACTTTTTAAAACAAAATACTAAGTCACCTTTTAAATAATTACTACGATAATAGATTTGAAGATATATCTATTTCAAAATTTAAACATTTAGAAATAATAAATTTTCTAAAACATGCTTTTTGAAACAACATTAAATTTTTTATCTTATATTTAAAAATTTACTTTGAAACGTACTTGGTTATCCAGGGAAATATATTTCTCTTCGCATTCTTTAAAAATAAACACTGTTTATTTTTAAACAACTTTTCTCAATTCCTTTAATAAATTCCCATCGTTAATTATTCTCCAAAATATTCACTGATATATTACTTCACTTTTATAAACCCAGTTTATAAATTTCATAGCCACATTCTTCTTTAAAAATCCTGATTTTTCACACTTAAATCAATTCCCAAATTGATTTCCAATTTACTCCATTTATTCCAAAATCCATTAACTTCTGATTCAAATCCTTAATTATGATTTAAAATACTTTTAACTGAAAATATCAATTTTAGATTTCCCAAATTACTTTTTTATCCTTTTAAATAAACTTAAACTTTAAATGTTAAAATAATTCTTTATTCCTTTAAATGATATCACTTAAGTTAACAATTCATTAATTTTTGTTTATTCAAAACCCTTTTTCCATACTCAAAATTATTTATTAGTAATTTAATATCACTTTCATTACTTTTCAACTCATTCTTAATTTATTCCAATTCGCTATAATTATTTTACTTAAAATTTCACTCTTTTATCGTCTTTCCAAAAATCCAATTTATATATTTTGATAATTCAATGCACCGAAATATATTCAAGCAAACTGTAGCATTCAATATTCCAATATAATTCATCATAGAATATCAAATAATCACATCAGAGAATATTAAATAATTTAAATAAATATCGAGGAATCCAGTTGGATCCCTCCATTCTGTTTTCCCTGCATCCACAGATGTTAGCACTATACCAATTCCTCTTCGAGGTGGAATATCGCGGTATATGGTATTAATATAATATCATCCGCTATCATGCGGCGCATAGGGTCTCATCCGCTACATATAATATAATATAGCACATCAAATCAATTCAACCATTCAACCAATTATTTAAATTTAACCATTTGAATTTAAATAACCTAGATGAGTGAGATTAACTCACCTTAGATTTTTGCATCCCGATCCTACCTTGACTTGTTTTCTCCATGGTTTTTAGACCTTGTATAATATTATAGTTTTTATAAATACTCGAAATAATCGAAGAGTTTATTACCAATTAAATAAATTTAATTTAACTATTGATTTAGTTTAGACAAGTAATTAAATTTTAAACTAATTTCCCTTTTGAAAATCTTTTAGTTACTAAAGTAATTAAACAAGCTTATTTAACAAACTAATTCACTTACTTCATTATTTATAATAACTTAGTAAACAAAAATATGTATATGTACGTTTGTTTAGGTTTAGTTTTGAAACCACATGTATATTTATAAAATAACTTATATAGATTTCATAAAAACTAATTTATATAAACTTTCACTTTTTTTTTCAAAAATCCTATTTTTTTCAGTCTAAATTAATATATATATATATATATATATATATATATACACACATACATACATAAATATAGTTATAAAAATATTCTATATAGATTTTCAAAAATCTAATTTATAAAAAATACCCTTCAACATAAAAAAATTTCGTTTTCTTTTCTATAAAAATAAACGGTAATTTCCTAACTGTAAACTTTTATTTTCTAATAAATATTTATAGATGTAAAAATAAAAATAAAAATCTGGTTTCATAAAATCTTCCTCTACATGCAACCATATTTTACTATATATAAATTTATTTATTTATTTTCCCTTTTCATTAAAAACCAAAAATAAAAAAAAAAAATTACTGTTAACAAAAAATTTTAGGATAAAAACAATTACCCTGGCACACGACTACCAAAAGAAAATCTCGAACCTGACAATGGCAAGCCTTGGTCGTGCATCGAGCACTGCCTTGCCATTGACGCAAGATTCCTCGTGCTCCCACCTCTCAATCCAAGCCCAAGTCTCGATTGCAAATCGCGATCGCATCTCAAACAACTCGAAATTCTTTGCTGATGAATTCGATCATCTCCCTTTCCTCGAGCGATTCGTGCGCGCCCTTGGCAAATCTGCCATTGCTATAGAACGAAAGAAAAACGACAAGCGACTTCTACTCGAACGGCTCTCAAATGATTCTGGGACGAACACAATGCAAAGCAAATTGATTCGCGATAAGATGAAAGTGCGATCATCAGCATTCTGATTTGGGGAATTCGAATGTTTTTTTTTTCTTTCGCGATTGTCTGGGAATCGATTTCAAAAGGGGCGATTTCAATTTGGATGGGGAAGAAAATAGATCTGGAATGAAAGGAATAGAAAGACAAGAATTGAAATTGCTAGTCTCTTTTATAGCCGAAAATGAATTATCCTCAGATTAAAAAAAAAATCCTGTTTGTTCAATTTGTAAAGTCACATAGAATGAAAAGGAGAAAAGAAGGGAGACAAGAAGCGATGTTTTCATGTAGGATGTTGTCTACAATGATTTTGAAAAAGCGGCTGGAAAGAAAAAGTTGTTGGGAAGGATTTGACCAATTAAACAAAACAAGTATAATTAAATTCAAATTATATTTAAACTGTCTTCAATTCGTAACTCAAAATTTTGAACACCTATCGAGGCATGCCGCTTGGCGTTTATAATGTTATACGCCTATTCCGGATGCATTGGAAAAAGTTTCGAGTCCTAATTCGATCGTATGGAGAAGATAGCTTTTTAAACCCAGTTATTATATTAAATCTCGATTTAATTTTCAACGCGTTTACTTATCGTATGGCCAAACAATCATTCCAAACACTACGAAAAGTGAAATCCGGTAATAATACAATATTACGGATTCAATGGAACTGGTTTCGTTGAATTCCGAGACTGTGTCTCGGAAGGCTATTTTTAAATATTAACTTAAACGATAAAATTTCAAAACTGAACAAATCAGTGTTAAATGCAATTTTACAACTTCTATTATCCTCAGTATTATCAATATAAATTTTATAAGGCTTCAAATTATTTTTAACAGGCTTAGAACTCCAGATTCAACATTTTACCCAACTACAAATTATTTAATTCAATAATTTAATTATCAAATAAATTGTGATATTTGAATTCAAGTTAAAATTAACCTTTTAAATATCTAAAATCAATTAAATATTCCAATTTCAAATGCCTAAAAATTCCGAGTCGTCACTTTCCTCCCCCTTAAAAGAATTTCATCCCCGAAATTACTAATTAGGAAGAATGGTCCAATACCCGTTTACTTTTCTCAAAACCAACAATTTAACATCCTACCAACTATCTTTTTATAGAAGACCCATTACCATTCTACTAACTTCCCAAACTCCCCCATAATTTGCAAACAATACTATTTGCTCAATCATTCAAATTTCAATTTAAAACCAAATTTAAAATTATCAGAATTTTGTCAAAATTTTTCTAACTCTCTAAATTTTCAAAAATATTTATCAGCGTCTCCTTTGCGCGGCTAGCTCCGTACAACTACAAAATGCCTCTAGGGCCCCCAAATTCCAAAAAAAAACAAATAGCCAAGTGGCTTGATCAAAAACCCAATCAAATTTCATACAGAACTTTAAACACATACCTTTTTGTTGAGCAATTCAAATTTATCTTCTGAAATCAAAACCCATTTGTCTTTTTCTTCATAATACATGTATATCCTAGTTAGCAATAATATCCAATCACAACATTCAAAAACATTTTATTGACTTCCTTACAAAATGTCAATATGTATTCATTCAAATATTAACGTAGAATATTTTTCCATTCCAAAATTACTTAGTATATTTCCAATACCAAACTCACTTAAGAATTTCACCTTTCATTTCTTAAGTTCAATATAAATATTTTATACACCTCTCAAATTTATTTTCACTATGCCCTTTACAATCCCATTTGAATTCAATTTGCTTTCAAACTATGCATAATGAATTTCATTCACCTTATCTCAACCCATATTCAATTAATCATTTCTTTTTACCACTTACTAATTTTTTTAAAATCTCAACAAAAGTTTATTTGCATACTTTTCCTTCCTTTACTTTCTTCAAACAATTTCTTCGATTTCACCTTACTTTACATACACAATTTTAAATTAAATTTCAATATTCAGTTTCATATCTATTTGCTTACAAATTTTTAATTTCTTTACTGTTACTGAATTTTTTTTAAAATAATTCTGACTTCCAAAATTTTCAAATTTTTTTAGCAGAGTCTCCTTTGTACGGAGGAGCTTTTGCAATTTGACAAGAGATATAAATATATATACATCGACCCAACCGTTCGGAAAAACAAAAACAGTTCATATTTCCTATTTTTATTGCATAGGCGAATCTTTATTTAGCATTTTTAAGCAAGCGACTTATTATTTTGCAATTAGCGCAACCAAATCCAGCCAAATGGCTTCCCGATACATGTACTTACTCAATTCAAACATATAAGTACTAAATATATGCAATTTATTAACATTCCACTTATTTCAATGGCTGATACATAAATTTCATTTATAATGCACGTTATATAATTTTCATAAGCACATACAAGGTTCCGACACTTGTTACAATTGCTTACAACCAATGCTCAATCCATTTCATTCAGCTTAAATGATTTACAAATTACACGCTTATATCTAATTCATTCTAAGCAAAAAAAACTCATATTCATTCCAATTGATTTCAAAATCATCCTATTTTACTTCAGTAACTCATTGGATTTTATCTAATCCCGTTTACATCGAACGACCCAATTTCTTATGCAATTCGACAATATTAATGGGAATAAATAATTACTTAAGCTTTATAACCCCTTTAAATTGATTCCAACTCAATTTACACTTGATTCTATCCTATTTTAATTTATTCACAATCTTTTCATTGCATTTTATTTCATTTCCAAAAAGTTTGAGTCCAAACCATTTTATTAAACTCGACAACCAATATTAAATAACCATCTCACAATTTACTTAAGTTATTTATTTTCTTCAAACTATTCCACCCAATAACTTAAGTTTATTCTATTCCACCAACTTCCATTTAAAACTTTGATTTGATTTTTTTTCCTTTGATCAAACCCCAACTATTTTACTAATTTATTCGATTAGTTTATTCTTTTATCCATTCTTAAATTTCAATTCACATTAACAATTCATTATTGAGTTTATTTATAAAAAGGTCATTCAATTTATGCTTGAATTGGATTTGTTTACAACTCATGCCAATTCTACTTTAATCCTGTAACAACCCGCATATTTATCAGTTGTATATTTAAATATTTTATTTAAATATAACGTCGTTTGTAGGATTATAGTCCAAAAAGCTACTTTCTGCAAACGGTCGAATTGGGACTCAAGACCACCTCCATTGAGTCCAAAATGGCGTTTGCGATCTTTTTGAGTATAAGCTTTGATATGTTTGGAGTAAGTTGAATTTTGCTACCTTTTCTAGTTGGGTTTTGGGTTTGGGTTCAGCCCACTAGCTAACTTAATACCCTAACTCAGCCCTCTCCTCTCCATTCACTCATTCCCACTCCTTAAAATCAAGCTCCAACTGAAAAGGTGGAAAGGAAAGGGAATTAGAAACTCCAAGCCCTAGTTTCTCTTGCTAGCTCAAATTCTTGCTCCAAAATCAAAGAGAAGCTATTGGTAAGCCTTCTCTTCGTCTTCTCCAACTCTTTCTCCTTCAATTTCAGAAGTTTCCTAAACCTAACTTAGGAAATACTTGTTTTGATCTTAGATTGAAGCTAGTAGAGTTGAAGTGGAGAGTGGCTGATGTTTTCCTTGCAATTGAGCTTCTTCTTCTTCTTCTTCTTCTTCTTCTTCTTCTTCTTCTTCTTCTTCTTTGTTTTAGGGTTAAAGGTGAGATTTTTATCTCACATCTATGCTTATATCAATCTTTGATTGTTAGGTATGAATTCCTAACACTTTTTCATGTGCATTTGCTCTTGATTTGGATTGAATTGGTGAATATCCCAATTTTTAGTGTTTTGGGTTCAAATATTTGAAGATCTTAACTTTGATGTTTGAACATGTTTTTGGTGATGTATCGAGGAGCATATAGCGTCGGGTAGTCGATTGGCATAAACCCTTGGCGCCGTTGCTCGAACGATTGCAATTTGGTCGAGATTGGTCCTCGTTTTGATAGGCTGGGAAGTGCTGGAAACAGGGTTCGTCCTACCGAACTCAGTAGGCCGGTCGACCGACCTGCTACCAGAGCACTTCTCTGTTTTTGGGCAGGTCGACCGAGCTCAGAGTCCGGTCAACCGACCTGCTCCTGTTCCCCTGTTTTTCCTACCTTGCCTATTTGTCTGTGATTCCAACTTTTATCGATCCACGTTGATTCCAATTAGTTGTTTATGCATATTTGACCTTGATGATTCCTTTTTGACTTCATCCATGGGTTTTTATAAAATAATCCCTTTAAATTGCATTAAAAGCTCGTTTTTCCAATTTATAAATTCTATTTAAAACACACACGGTTTCGCACTCCGAGCGAAGTGGGAGGAGAATCAAATGATTAGATAAAACGCGTGCAATGAACACGTGCGTTCATCTTCTCAGTTAATTCCCAATCTATTCGTTTGAACGTTTTGATCTTTGTGTCTGGTTTACCGATGAGATGAGGTAAACTTTGTACTTCTTTGAGTGTGAAATTAACTAACGGATAGTAAACCGTTTAGTACGAACGGGTGGTTATGGGACTCACGTTACAACTTTTCGGATTCCTTTCTGGGAGTTTGTGACACATGTTGCCTTTGGGATAGTGTCTTCGGACTGTCTCCTTGTGGCTTGTTGCCTTTAATATCGCTTTTGGAGTTGGTCCTTTGCCCCGGCTCGAGAGATATTTGGGGTTGTCGGTTACCTATAGTATTGCTTTCAGAGTGGTTTTTCTTCACCACCGCTTGAGAGATATTGGAGTGGTTTCTTCACCACCACTCGAGAGATATTGGAGTGGATTCTTCACCACCACTCATGAGATATTTGGGTTTGTTGCAACTAAAATTTTCTGATGTTTCATTGATATGTATATTCCCTAGGTATCGACCTTCGGTGTTGGTGTTTTTGAGCCGCAGACATATAGCGATTACCTTGTGGAACTTGTGTTACCTTCATTGGTATTTGTTATTCGCCTTTTTGGCTTGTTTTAGGATATTCATATCCTTTGTTTATTTGTGTTGCCGATGATATGAGGCTTGTCTTGCTTTGATTCATCTTTTGTTAGACGATTGTTGTATCTCTTTTAGAGGTATTTGTTATACTTTATGACTTTGCAGGTTATTGTTGTTCAGTTTATCTAACTGATTTGTTTAGCTAGACTGACCCGTGTATTTTATACTCGGGTCAGATTTAGATGTTTCAGGTTAGGTGCATTTGGGCTTAGCCTATTTTACTTCCGCATGGACTATTCAGCTTGCTCCTTTTTGTTAAAGCTTTATGTGTAGTCCTTTTTGTTGTAACTCTGATATATGTATTCTTTTGGATTTTCCTGTTTATTGTGGTTTGCTATACCACTTGACATGTTTCAGTTTGTATACTCTGTTATGTATAAGTATATGTGTATATAATGATCCACTGTTTTGTGATGCATATTACATTTGAATTGTTATATTCTGTTCTGATAGATCCTCCAACCACCTATGGTTTTGTTTTAAGTATTCATTGGATATGTCAACCTGCTTGGTATGACTATTATCGATGTATTCAATAGATAGTTAGAGAAAGGCTATAGATGGTCGCTCCCAACCAGCCTTATTCTCCGCGTTAGTTGATGGCATTACCCTGTAGTGTCCTTGGCCAGCGTGGGTATAGAGGCGGGGCGCCACAGCTTGGTATCAGAGCTGAGTTCAGAACAGAATATGATAAACACAGAAAAGATGCACATATTCCGGTACATCAAAGTGTATAAGTGATATAAATCTTTGAATCATCGTTCCTTTATATTTCTTTTGTGTCTTGGTGGTAGATAGAATGTGGGAATACGTCTAGGAATGCAGTTAAATTCTGTAGTATTCCATATTGAATCATCTACCTTGTGAATAATCTTGTTCTTATCTTAACTTTCAGCGTATGGTTGGAAGAGGCAGGGGACGACATTCGGATGCTGGGCAATCCAATGGCTCACATCCGGATGGCATTTATATGTCTGATGATCAGTTTATGGAGTTGTTTAGGAGCATTCAGCCTCCAATTCCTACTCGTGTATCTCCACCTCGCAAGTCTACCTTTGCACGCCTGTGCAGTGATTTTTCTCATCTTGGGGGAAAGCCGTTTAAAGGCTTCGAGTCTGTTCTTGAAGTCCAAGCTTGGCTTCGCACGTGCAAGCGTATTTTCTCTCGCATGGATCTTTCTGATCATGATAGAGTTCTTGTAAGTTCTAGCTTATTGCAAGAGCGTGCCCTTGATTGTTATGAGCTTCTTGTAGCCGAAATTGATGAGTCTACTCTTTCTTGGACTCGGTTTCGGGGACGATTCGAACTCAAGTTAGTTCCTAAATCTGAAAAAGTTTTATTGACCCGTCACTTCCTTGAGTTGAAGCAAGGGAAGTCTTCTGTTTCTAAGTATGTTGCATCATTCGAGGCTTTATCTAAGTATGGTCTTGAATTCATTTGCACTTCTTATAAGAAGAATCTGAAGTCTGTCTCTGGCCTTAAGAAATATCTTAAGAAGTCATTGTTGCTCCAGCTTAAGCTTTCTTTTGAGGAGTTGGTAGATTATGCACTTTATTTGAAACTGTCGAGAAGGAGTGTGATAGTGGTGATGATGTTGAGGTTCGCAAGAACCCCAACAAAAAGAAGTCTCCATTGGATGAGCAGAAATTTTTCCCTTCCAAGAAGAAAAAGCCCGTTGAATCTGATTCTCAGTCTTAGCCTGCTGGAACGCCTTCCATTCGGAAGTGTTTCAATTGTGGTTCTCCTGATCATATGATTCGAGCTTGTCCTAAGCCTCTCTTCTGCCGCTATTGCAAGAAGGAAGGCCATCGTAGTTCCACTTGTCCCATTGCTCCAAATAATTCTCCATCTGGCAAGTTAAATGTAACAGATGCTTTTGGAGGTTCTTCTCAAGGATAAGGTATGTCTCCATCTATTTTGTTAAGTTTCTACTTTTCTTTGTGATTCGATTTCCAATTTGATGGCATCATTTTATTTCTTTAATCCCTCATGATGAGGAAAGTGTTGCTTCTCTCATTCTTATAGTTTGAGAATTTTCTGGTATTTTGGGTCTTGTCTTAGGATTATCACCTAAGCAATCCTTTGAGTGATATTAAGGTCTTTTCAGCTCGACCTTGCCACCGGTTTTGATTTGGCTACGAGTTGCGGAAGTTAGCACTCCACTTACCACATTCCGCACTCGTTGTGATTTTTATGAATGATTTATTATGTCATTCAGTTTGTCTAGCTCATTTCATCCATTTTATGAATCAAGTATTTGGTGAATATCTCGATGATTCCATTTTAGTATTTATGGGTTTTGGATGGAAATTAGCAATTTAAAATTTTTTGCAAATCTTTTTCATAAAATTTATTTATAAGTATAAATGGGATTTTTGTTCTTAAAACAAACAAAGAGAATTTTTAAAAGATTTTAGAAATATGTTTATCATATAGAAGATTGTTTTGTGATTGTATTGCCCATTAAGTGCTTTAAGAATTCTGGTCGATGCGCTTGATCAACGTTATCGATAGGAATATCCTAAATGCTTTGATGAGACAATCAGACACAGTGAATTGATTTGAAATAAGAAAAATTTTCTAGAAAAATAATTACATAAAGATAATTGTGATTTTGAAAGTTTTACCTTTTCGGGAAAGTTGATTATTTAAAAGAACTCTTTTCCGATACTTTCATTCTTTTTATTCCCGAAAGGGGGATCGTGTTGCCAACGCATTTAGTTGTAAGCAACAAGTGATTGTTTCTTTGTTGATGTCCGAATGGAATGATCGTTTTACCAAGTTCATCGGACATTTTGTTGTACTTCATCTTGTTGAGCTTTGGTTCATTTGACGTATTGTTGCACCACGTCGGTGTTCCAAATTATTTTGAGCTTAGGAATCCATAGAATAATATGAGCAAACAAGTTAGGGCTTATCCTTTCGTGCACTTTATGGTGAACTTCTTATTCTGTTATTCTTATGTGTTGATATGTTTTTGGGTTGTTACTCTTTATTTTCTTCTTAAGAATTGCGAGGACGCAATTTCTTTAAGGAGGGGAGTCTGTAATAACCTGCATATTTATCGGTTGTATAGTTAAATATTTTATTTAAATATAACGTCGTTTGTAGGATTATAGTCCAAAAAGCTACTTTCTGCAAACGGTCGAATTGGGACTCAAGACCACCTCCATTGAATCCAAAATGGCGTTTGCGATCTTTTTGAGTATAACCTTTGATATGTTTGGAGTAAGTTGAATTTTGCTACCTTTTCTAGTTGGGTTTTGGGTTTGCGTTCAGCCCACTAGCTAACTTAAAACCCTAACTCAGCCCTCTCCTCTCCATTCACTCATTCCCACTCCTCAAACTCAAGCTCCAACTAAAAATGGTGGAAAGGAAAGGGAATTAGAAACTCCAAACCCTAGTTTATCTTGCTAGCTCAAATTCTTGCTCCAAAATCAAAGAGAAGCTATTGGTAAGCCTCCTCTTCATCCTCTCCAACTCTTTCTCCTTCAATTTCAGAAGTTTCCTAAACCTAACTTAGGAAATACTTGTTTTGATCTTAGATCGAAGCTAGTAGAATTGAAGTGGAGAGTGGTTGATCTTTTCCTTGCAATTGAGCTTCTTCTTCTTCTTTGTTTTAGGGTAAAGATGAGATTTTTATCTCACATCTATGCTTATATCTATCTTTGATTGTTAGGTATGAATTCCTAACACTTTTTCATGTGCATTTGCTCTTGATTTGGATTGAATTGGTGAATATCCCAATTTTTAGTGTTTTGGGTTCAAATCTTTAAAGATCATAACTTTGATGTTTAAACATGTTTTTGCTGATGCATCGAGGAGCATATAGCGTCGGGTAGTCGATTGGCGTAAACCCTTGGCGCCGTTGCTCGAAGGATTGCAATTTGGTCGATATTGGCCCTCGTTTTGATAGGCTGGGAAGTGCTGGAAACAGGGTTCGGCCTACCGAACTCAGTAGGCCGGTCGACCGACCTGCTACCAGAGCACTTCTCTGTTTTTGGGCAGGTCGACCGAGCTCAGAGTCCGGTCAACCGACCTGCTCCTGTTCCCCTGTTTTTCCTACCTTGCCTATTTGTCTGTGATTCCAACTTTTATCGATCCACGTTGATTCCAATTAGTTGTTTATGCATATTTGACCTCGATGATTCCTTTTTGACTTCATCCATGGGTTATTATAAAATAATCCCTTTAAATTGCATTAAAAGCTCGTTTCTCCAATTTATAAATTCTATTTAAAACACACATGGTTTCGCACTCTGAGCGAAGTGGGAGGAGAATCAAATGATTAGATAAAACGCGTGCAATGAGCACGTGCGTTCATCTTCTCAGTTAATTCCCATCTATTCGTTTGAACGTTTTGATATTTGTGTCTGGTTTACCGATGAGATGAGGAAAACTTTGTACTGCTTTAAGTGTGAAATTAACTAACGGATAGTAAACCATTTAGTGCGAATGGGTGATTATGGGACTCACGTTACAACTTTTCGGATTCCTTTCTGGGAGTTTATGACACATGTTGCCTTTGGGATAGTGTCTTCGGACTATCTCCTTCTGGCCTGTTGCCTTTAATATCGCTTTTGGAGTTGGTCCTTTGCCCCAGCTAGAGAGGTATTTGGGGTTGTCGGTTACCTTTAGTATTGCTTTCGGAGTGGTTTTTCTTCACCACCGCTCGAGAGATATTGGAGTGGTTTCTTCACCACTGCTCGAGAGATATTGGAGTGGTTTCTTCACCACCGCTCATGAGATATTTGGGTTTGTTGCACTAAAATTTTCTGTTTCATTGATATGTATATTCCCTAGGCATCGACCTTCGGTGTTAGTCTTTTTGAGCCGCAGACATATAGCGATTACCTTGTGGAACTTGTGTTACCTTCATTGGTATTTGTTATTTGCCTTTTTGGCTGGTTTTGGGATATCCATATCCTTTGTTTATTTGTGTTGCCGATGATATGAGGCTTGTCTTTTTTTGATTCATCTTTTGTTAGATGATTGTTGTATCTCTTTTAGAGGTGTTTGTTATACTTTATGACTTTGCAGGTTATTGTTATTCAGTTTATCTAACTGATTTGTTTAGCTAGACTGACCCGTGTATTTTATACTCGGGGCAGACCGAGATGTTTCAAGTTAGGTACATTTGGACTTAGCCTATTTTTCTTCCGCATGGACTATTCAGCTTGCTCCTATTTGTTAAAGCTTTATGTGTAGTCCTTTTTGTTGTAACTCTGATATATGTATTCTTTTGGATTTGCCTGTCTATTGTGGTTTGCTATACCACTTGACATGTTTCAGTTTGTATACTCTGTTATGTATAAGTATATGTGTATATGATGATCCACTATTCTGTGATGTATATTACATTTGAATTGTTATATTCTGTTCTGATAGATCCTCCAACCACCTATGGTTTTGTTTTAAGTATTCATTGGATATGTCGACCTGCTTGGTATGACTATTGTCGATGTATTCAATAGATAGTTAGAGCAAGGCTATAGATGGTCGCTCCCAACCAGCCTTATTCTCCGTGTTAGTTGACGGCATTACCCTGTAGTGTCCTTGGCTAGCGTGGGTATAGAGGTGGGGCGCCACAAATCCAGTTCAATACTTACTTGGTTTACATTTATTTATTTACGTAAGAATTTTATTCCATTCAATATATCTATAATTTGACTGAATTAATTTAAATTCAGTTTTATTCCAACTCAACTTCAGTTAAATCTAGTTACATAGCATTCTTTTAAATTTTATTGAGCAAGGACTTAATTCCATTTAATATCATTCATGACACAGCTGAACTTTGATTCAATTCAATCCAAATTTAACTAAATTTTATTTCTCAATATATGAGTTCAAAACTTATTTATTTACTTAAAAGCTTATATTGCTTATTAGAGTCATTTCATCTTATAACCACAATTTCAAATTATATATATATAACTCTTACTAGCTTAAGGTATAAATTTTCATTTCACAATTATAATCATTTTACCTTTCAACTTTATATCCAATTTAATTCAATTTCAATTTCAATTTATTTAACTTATCTCAAGTTAAATTCAAATATATTTTCTTCACTGTCATTCACTTAAGTTAAATTTTAATTCCCGGATTAAAATTTCCAATTTCTTCTTATTAATATCAACTTTACTTTATAAGTTCAATAGTTGATTCATTTAAACCTTTCACATTATTTAAATAGAATTTCTTAGAATTCAATTGCCCGGTTTCATTTCCAAAACCATTTTGAAATGATAACTACACATACCCACTTGGTATATCAAATCAAATCGCCAGATTCCAAACACTTGTTTTTACCAAAAGAAATTTTCCTTTGAAATTTCTAAAACAACTTGTATACCCAACAAGCCCAAACAATATCATAACCAACTATCCTGGTACCAGTCCATCACTTTAGAAACTCGAAAATGAATACTGATGATGTGGCCATCATCATTAGGATTATTTTCCAACGACTGAAGTGAGTTCAGTGCTTCCTTACTTCCATAAATTCCTTCCAAAATAATTTCCATTCAACAATATTTTCCAAAACAATACTCCACTATTGCCTTCAAATCTTTTGGAAAAACATTTCAAACATTCCCAAGATTTTAAATTCCCAAACCATTTTGTTTAAATTCATTTAAACACTTTTCAAATTTCTGGGACTTAAATTCTGGTTTAAATCAAATTTTAGTTATATTCCTTTTTATTTAAACCATACTTAGACAATTCTATTTGGTTATAAACCACTCAAATTTTAGATTTTTATTTGATTATAGTATTAATAACCAAACATCCAAATATATATAATAATTTCAGAAAAATATTTCTTTTATGTTAAAATATAATTTTGGGTAAAACTATTTCATTTACCCACTTTAAAAACAATACTGTGTCGGTTTATCGTGTTTAAGAGTTTAGAAATCCTTATCGATAAAATAACGTCCCACGCATCGACTAGAATCCATAAACACTCAACCAATAAGTCAACACAATATAAAACAATTTTATATTCACTAACAAATACGCGCTCATATCTATTAATACACTCAAACTCATTCAAGAGTACTATGCACTCTATGCTATGAGTAATTCCCTATAGAGCCAAGGTTATCACCAACCTATGCTCTGGTGCCAACTGTAACGACCCGCAAATCCATACCCCTTGAATCGACACTATTCTACATCAATCAACTCAAGATGTAGGGAAATACAAACCATTTGGGTTAAAGAAGAAGAGGTAGAACCAGAAAATAGAAAACAATTATTAGAATCTAACCATCGCAACGGAATAAAATATCATAGATAATAAATGGTCTTTACACAAAAATAAATATGTCTGTTTATACATTACACCATCAGAGTACATCAATCACATAACACACAATTAGGCAGTAATCATAACCTGTCCTTATACAACTGAGTACACAGCTAATCAACACAGCGGAATATATAAAACAAGTACGAAAGTTCGTATCGTCACCTAGCTCGTCTCCTGAGCTGCACAGCATCCTTTCCTGTATTCTATAATACTCGGTCTGACCTGAGCATTACAGCTAAATAACACTTGAGTCAGTCTGGAATACCAGCGTGAGAAAATCACACTCAAATTGATTATTAAAGTTTCAAAAATCTTTTGAAAACAAAAGCATCTCGTAGGACCACGCCACAAATAAACATGTCGGGTTTTTACCTTATGATAGCTAAAACATTTCTTATAAAATCCTCTGATATTATAATAGTGTCTATATACAAATACTTATTAAAATAGCCAAAATTGTTACATTATTAAATTCCATCTACTAGCCACAGAGTGGGTAATACAAACAAAACTCGTAAAAGGCACGTAGGGAGAATGGATTTCCAACTAATGACTAGGCACTGGGGTACCACCTGTCACGGTACGTGGCCTAGATCACAGTACCGAGGATCACTCCCGACCCCCTGCAACAGAAGACCCGGACTATCCCTTACTGGATAATCCCGAGTAAGATCACCCCACGGTTAGGATCAGCAACTGCACCACTAAGCCGAAATAAAAGGGACATCTAGACAGGGATGACCTTACCCGAAAATGGGTGCTGCCCACCAAGCCTTGCTACATAACCCCTGACTTTCAGTCATTCCCGGTTGATGAGTCTTGAGGCTAAGTGTTACCTTTTAGAACATATCCCTTAGAATGCCTATCGTCCACCTGACGATGTTCCGAAAGCATTCATCCATACAAGTTCGTCCCGGATTCGAATGGAACCGAAGGCACTATTCCTACTACATCCAATTTCGAAATATCCTCAGGATTAGTAGCGACTAGCCCTTGCACTTCACTTCTTCATCTTCGAATCCAAACTCGTTTTTCCCTGAAAACGTACAAACCGGATCGAAGTGGTTTTCGAGAAATAAATCCCGGTCTCGGTCTCTTCGAAACGATCAACGCATTGGCCAATATTGATAGTCGGTTGTTTAACTATCAATTATATTCACAACAATCACTAAACAATAAATAATTTCCCAAATTATTTATTAATCCCAAAAATATCTTCACGAGATATATTTCCACTTTTCAAAACCTTTTGAAAACAGTTTCAAACTATCTTCCTTTCTCAGAATAAATTTTCCAAGTATTTTCTATTTCCACTGAAATCACCAAGAACAAAACTTTAGATTTTCTTTTAAAATAATTTAAAACGCTTTACTTTAAAATATACTTTAAAACATTTAAGTTAAAAACTACTTCAATAATTTGTTAAAAATACAAACTATATGATTATTTGAAAATAAGGTTACTTTATCAAATATAAAACTAGGTTTTCACTTTTTAAAACAAAATACTAAGTCACCTATTAAATAATTACTACGATAATAGATTTGAAAATATATCTATTTTAAAATTTAAACATTTAGAAATAATAAATTTTATAAAACATGCTTTTTGAAACAACATTAAAACCTTTATCTTATATTTAAAAATTTATTTTGAAACGTACTTAGTTATCCAGGGAAATATACTTCTCTTCGCATTCTTTAAAAATAAACACTGTTTATTTTTAAACAAATTTCTCATTTCCTTTAACAAATTCCCATCGTTAATTTATTCTCCAAAATATTCACTGATATATTACTTCACTTTTATAAACCCAGTTTATAAATTTCGTAGCCACATTCTTCTTTAAACATCCCGATTTTTCACACTTAAATCAATTCCCAAATTGATTTCCAATTTACTCCATTTATTCCAAAATCCATTAACTTCTGATTTAAATTATTAATTATGATTTAGAATACTTTTAACTGAAAATACCAATTTTAGATTTCCCAAATTACTTCTTTATCCTTTTAAATAAATTTAAACTTTAAATTTTAAAATAATTCTTTATTCCTTTAAATGATATCACTTAAGTTAACAATTCATTAATTTTGTTTATTCAAAACCCTTTTTCCACACTCGAAATTATTTATCAATATTTTAATATCACTTTCATTCCTTTTCAACTCATTCTTAATTTATTCCTATTCGCTATAATTATTTTACTTAAAACTTCACTCTTTTATCGTCTTTCCAAAAATCCAATTTATATATTTTGATAATTCAATGTACCGAAATATATTCAAGCAAACTGTAGCATTCAATATTCCAATATAATTCATCATAGACTATCAAATAATCACATCAGAGAATGTTAAATAATTTAAATTAATGTCGAGGAATCCAGTTGGATCCCTCCAACCTATTTTCCCTGCATCCACAGATGTTAGCACAATACCAATTCCTCTTCGAGGTGGAATATCATGGTATATGAGATTAATATAATATTATCCGCTATTATGCTGCGCGTAGGGTCTCATCCGCTATATAATGCGGGAAATCAATCATTCCAAGATGTATTATATACTATAATATAACACATCAAATCAATTCAACCATTCAAACAATTATTTAAATTTAACCATTTGAATTTAAATAACCCAGATGAGTGAGATTAACTCACCTTAGATTTTTGCAATCCGATCCAATCTAGACTTGTTTTCTCCATGATTTTTAGACCTTGTATAATATTATAATTTTATTAATATTCGAAATAATCGAACAATTGATTACCAATTAAATAAATTTAATTTCACTAATTATTTAGTTTAAACAAGTAATTAAATTTTAAACTAATTTCCCTTTTGAAAATCTTTTAGTAACTAAAGTAATTAAACAAGCTTATTTAACAAACTAATTCCCTTACTCCATTATTTATAATAACTTAATAAACTAAAATATGTATATGTACATTTGTTTTAGGTTTAGTTTTGAAACCACATGTACATTTATAAAATAAATTATATAGATTTCATAAAAACTTATTTATATAAACTTTCACATTTTTTTTCAAAATTCCAATTTTTTTCAATCTAAATATATATATATACATACATACATACATATATATATTTACAAAAAAATTCTATATAGATTTTCAAAAATCTAATTTATACAAATACCCCTCAACATAAAAAAAATTCATTTTCTTTTCTATAAAAATAAGCAGTAATTTCCTAACTGTAAACTTTTCTTTTCTAATAAATATTTATACATGTAAAATTAAAATAAAAATCTAGGTTCAAAAATTCTTCCTCTTCATGCAGCCATATTTTACTATATATAAATTTATTTGTTTATTTTCCGTTTTCATTAAAAACCAAAAATAAAAATTTATTTTGCAGTTAACACAATTTTCTGGGATAAAAACAATTACCCTAGCAAACGACTACCAAAGAAAATCTCGAACCTGACAGTGGCAAGCCTTGGTCGTGCATTGAGCACTGCTCTTCCATTGACGCGAGATTCCTCGTGCTCCCACCTCTCAATCCAAGCCCTAAACTTGATTGCAAATCACGACCGCATCTCAAACAACTCGAAATTCTTTGCTGATGAATTCGATCGTCACCTTTCCCTCGAGCGATTCGTGCACGCGCCCTTGGCAAATGTGCCATTGCTGTAGAACGAAAGAAAAACGACGAGCGACTTCTACTCCAACGGCTCTCAAATGATTCTGGGACGAACACGATGCAAAGCAAATTGATTCGCGATAGGATGAAAGTGCGATCATCAGCATTCTGATTTGGGGAATTCGAACGATTTGTTTTGTTTTCTTTTTTTCCTTTCGCGATTATCTGGGAATCGATTTCAAAAGGGGCAATTTCAATTTGGATGGGGAAGAAGATAGATCTGGAATGAAAGGAACAGAAAGAGATGAATTGAAGTTGCTAGCTTCTTTTATAGTCGAAAATGAATTATCCTCAGATTAAGAAAAAATCCTGTTTGTTCAATTTGTAAAGTCGCATAGATTGAAGAGGAGAAAAGGAGGGAGATAAGAAGCGACGTTTTCATGTAGGATGTTGTCTACAGTGATTTTGAAAAATCGACTGGAAAGAAAAAGTTATCGAGAAGGATTTGACCGACCAAACAAAACAAGTATATTGAATTCAAATTAAATTTAAACTGTCTTCAATTCGTAACTCAAAATTTCGAACTCCTATCGAGGCATGCCGTTAGGCATTTATAATGTTATACGCCTATTCCGGACGCACTGGAAAAGTTTCGAGTCCTAATTCGATCGTATGGAGAAGATAGCTTTCTAAACCCAGTTATTATATAAAATCTCGATTTAATTTTCAACGCGTTTACTATCGTACGGCCAAACGACCATTCCAAACACTACAAAAATTGAAATCCGATAATAATACAGTATTACAAATCCAATGGAACTAATTTCGTTGAATTCCGAGACTGTGCCTCGGAAGGCTATTTTTAAATATCAATTTAAACGATAAAATTTCAAAACTGAACAAATCAGTGTTAAATTCAATTTTACAACTTTTATTATCCTCAGTATTATCAATATAAATTTTATAAGCCTTCAAATTGTTTTTAACAGGCTTAGAACTCCGGATTCAATATTTTACCCAACTTCAAATTATTTAATTCAATAATTTGATTATCAAATAAATTGTGATATTTAAATTCAAGTTAAAATTAAACTTTTAAATATCTAAAATCAATTAAATATTCCAACTTCAAATGCCTAAAAATTCCGAGTCGTCACTAAATTTGTTGTGATTTGATTGAAATCTGAATGTAACACTTATTTTAAAAATAAGCGCTCGTTATTCGGATTAGCCGGGAGAGGACTTTATGTCATAAAACCCATTCCGAATAATGATACGACGAAATGAGATCGCATTTGAGGATGGTGTTGAAGATTGGTTATTTTCGAAAGCGAAAGGATTACCTCTCGAATGTCTTTAAAGCGAGTTGCTTCAGTATAGAGATTATATCACCCTTTGTGATGGGAAGTCCAGACGTGATTAGTGAATATCCGGATTGCAAGGGCTTCTTTGAAGTGCCTTCGGTTCCATTCGATCCTAGAACGGATTTGTATGGATGTGTGTCTGACATTACATTTTGTGATACAATGCTGGTTCTTATCAAATACATTTCTGTTGGCGGCGGAGAATTTATTCTCTTAGCTTAACACCCTTCTCTGAGACGTACGAGCTCAGAGGTTATGTAGTTAATGGTTACTAGTGATACATTCTCAATTTGGTAATGTGGCATACGAAGTGCTGTTGATCATTTGTTGATCGAAGCATGGCTTTTGTGAAAAGTGTAGCTTTGTGGTCGAGACTTCGTCGGACCTCACACCATAGAAATGGTCGATATAGGAAGAATGCAGCAAGGTTGTTGTTTTGATGGTAGCGCCCTCATATTATGCCCATTTCTTTCTGGGAAAAGGTAGTATCATGGTATGGAGCCCGGATATTTAACCTATGTGGTTGCTGCAAATTTATTGCTTTGTGGTTGAGGATCCTTGGATAAAGGTCGGTAACGACCGGAGGATGGCATACTCGTGTGTGGAGTTATCTATGTTACGCTTCATTGCACCGGAAGCGTGAGGTAACTCGGCCTTGCGTTGGCAAAGAGCTAGTAAAGTTCTCAGGACGTCCCTCCAAAGGCATACTCATGTGGCATAGGAAGTTCCTTAGCTTTACCATTTGTTCGAAATCCAAAGAAACAATACGCGCCCTGTACGGTTTTAGTTGTATAACCTGCCATGGAATGTGGCGGTAACCTGCTATTGAATGTGGTAGCTATAGTAGGTATATAATAATGGTTGTATGCTGGCTAAAATTTATATTATACTTTTGAATGTTTTCCACACTATGCACTAATGATAATATTAAAAAGAATTTTGCGTATCAAGCATGTTTGACTATCATAAGGAGAAATCTCCTCCAATTCTGTGTTTGCATTGTGTATGTGGCGGGAGGCCTTATGGTAGTTTCATTTTACAAAAGCATAGCGGATTTCTATTTCCTTTCTTTGTGAAAATAATAATTTTTAAGATCTCACACCAGTCCCATGACTGACCTGGAGTTTATTGTTTCCTTTCTAAACTCTGGGTGTCCATAATTTTCCACACGGGCAGCCTAGAGTCAGGTTATCATTATTCTAGAGCGAAGTTAGAAAAGATATGCTGTGGAGATCTGAAGGCAAGCTGGATGGCGAGCCGTATCAATAGTATATGGTATTTCTTTTCCACTATTGTGTTGTTGTAAACTCTGATAATGTAATGTAAAACTGATATAGTTCTTTATTTTAAAGATATTCATTTATCTATTATATGTTGTTCCACTGCGAAATGTGAGATTCTGTTATTGTTTTTGTTTCTTCTTCTATCTTCTTCTTCTTTAACCCTAACGGTTCGGTTTTTCGGCATTCGGATATTCGACATTTGATACAGTGGACGTATTGATGTCGACTTTCAGGCGTCGAAAAATCGTGTGGTTACATCAAATAAACAGTTCATGAAGTTATTTACAGATACATTGATTATACTTTTATAATATAGATTAGAGTTACATATAACAAGAATAAATTATACCTAAATGCAACGGAACAACATGATGTAATGGAATAAATATAATAAATAATAATAGTACAAAATC
This sequence comes from Allium cepa, assembly GCA_030765085.1. Lineage (NCBI taxonomy): Eukaryota > Viridiplantae > Streptophyta > Magnoliopsida > Asparagales > Amaryllidaceae > Allium > Allium cepa. The sequence goes on from CM060943.1 coordinate 874,643,143, forward strand.
TTTGTCTTCATCACCAGAAAGCAGTCTTCGACAAACTGAAAAGGTCAGACTGACCCAAACGAATTGAAAAGACAGAACACTCAATTCAGAACAAAAAGATCTTATGTAAGATAAATCAATAGTAAATAAATATGGGTGTAATGGCATCAGAGATGTTTACGAGATTTGACATATCCTACCCAATGTAAAACGTGAGTGCAATAACTTAAGAGATGTTTGGGATTTCCATCTCCTAAGGATCTGTTAAACTATCTACTATGTAGTACAATACACTATTATAATTGTGTCTGCAATAAATTAAAATATTAAATAGCGTTATGGCGTTACCCATATCTCCCTTAACACATTTTATATATTCTCACGGTCTATATAGTAACGTAAGCTCCTCCGTGAGGTTTACTCAAAGGGCACTCCATAGGTATGGTACAAACCAAACTCGTAGAAGGCGCTCTAGGGCAAGTGAACACGGCACATGAGGCAATGCCATGGTAGATATATCAATTGCAAAACTGGGCTGGTGGTAACACATAGCAGCTACTACCACCCACCTCAGAACACACTCCCATAATCCAATCAAAGGGTGGCCACCAAATAATCACAAAGTCATAATATGCTATCGAAGAAGCATATCCGATTGAAGGAATGACCTCACTTAGCCCAGGTATAGCTCATGTTTTAGTCACATGTACGCTGACTCACGGGAGTCAGGGTCACGTAAATATCTCATGAATCGTTCGCCAAACTATCCTACATTATTTCCAAAATCTCCACCACGTACACAGTTGTTAAAGTGGTTTTCGGTATTGGCAGAGAGTATGACAATATCCGATCCAGGTCTCTTTAACAAACAAATGCTTATTTCACATCAGATGGTTCTTTTACATTTCCAAAACTATTTCATAATTAATATCAAAATATCATGTTTGATTTCAAATCATATCACTTTTGGAATCATATTCACTTTCAAAACCATATTCACTTCAAAATCATATTCGCTCTTGAAATTATCAATAAGATAGGCTAATTAAATCCTCGTTTCCAAAATCATCATATTTACTCAAATATGTCATTTCACAAAAAGGTATCACTTCCAAATTCTAACTTAGGTTGTATCATCATCAAGGATTTAAATATAAATACTTCAACCTTACACAGTCTGAAATTTAGAAAATAATTTATATAGTGTAAATAGTTTAATTACTTTAACACAGTTTAAGAGGATATAAATTAGGTTAAATGGGTTTAAAATAGATTAAATAAACTTAAATAGATTAAAATAGATTAAAATATTTCAAATAGATTAAAATAGTTTAAATGGTTTAAAATAGATAAAATAGGTTTATTATGGATTAATTAGATTTAAAATAGATTAAATGAATTTATTTAGAATAAATAGAATTTAATTTATATTAAATAGAATTAAAAATAGATTAAATAGTTAAAATAAATTAAAATAGTTGAAAATAAATTAAATTAATTTAATATAGGTAATAAAGCTTAAATGAGTTAAAATAGATTAAAATATATTAAAATAGATTAAAATAGATTAAGATAGATTAAATAGGCTAATTAGTTTAAAATAGGTTAAATTAGATTAAAATAAGTTAAATAGTTTATATTGATTAAAATTGTTTTCAAATCAGTTTAAAATAGGTTTCAAAGCCATATCCAAATATTTCAATGACTCAATTCCGATAAATTCATTTATATATGACACTTCAACTTGGAAATTTCAGTTTAAATCCCTTGAACAATTCATTTGATCAATTCCAATCTCAGCATTAACGTTTGGATTATCGAAAAATAATTCAGTTTATATAAATAAATTTCTATTTCAAAAATGCCAGTTAACTGAATTCAAAATTTAAGGACTTAAAATCATTTAATTTAACCAATCCGGTGTCCGTATATAATTTTCTACCCTATGGTCAAGTGATACGGATATTCATAATTTCAATCCGCAATTTAAAATTTTACGGTTATATATCATTTCAAACCGTAACCCCGAATTAAATAAAATCCATAAAATCCATAAAATCGCTCGAGTCTATCATTTCCACTCATAACGATTTTCCCTAATCTATAGATCGTTCGTGTATGTATCATTTCGATCCATAGGGAACTTGTAGTACTATAACAATATAAAAATGCAACATCCAGTCATCCAATATCAACAATCAAACATCCACCACAATCATCGTACAAATCAACAAATAAACATCAATAGATAATTGATTTTAATTAACAGATATTAAATTGGCAATTAAATTCAATGTTAAATTAAACGATGATTAAATGCCATAAAGGTCAGATTTTACTAGAATGACAATTCTAAACATACCAAACATCCATCAATTAATTTCTAATCACATCATAAATTTAATTTAATTAACATAAGATAGTCTAGTAGTTGTGAGTGGGTCGAAACACTCACCTTTGGATTCAATCGATTTGAAATCCAAAATAAGCCCCAAATTTGAACAGTCTCAAAATTCGTCCAAACCTAAGTCAAAATGTTTGGAATTTCGATACGATCCTAATGAAACAAACCGGACATAATTCGGACCTCGTATGTGAAAGTTATTAACATCAGAACGATTGAACAATTTAAAATTTAAATTAAATTAAGCAAATTGCAATCTATACCATATCCCCATTGTTTCAAAACACTCAACCATCAGCACACGCATGCGGGGAAAATCAAACCCAACTCGCAAATTTGACCGAACTTCGACACCTCCACGGCCCACCTGTACGATCGTTGACCCTACCCCTTCCATGCCGCAACCTCCATGCTTCACCTCTACCATCTACAATCGACCATTGACATCAAAAGCACTAGCCGTCGCCTATTATTTTAAACCTTAGTTGAATTATTCGAGCCAATCCACCAATTATCTCACCTAACGAACTACACCGATGGACTCCCCTCGTCGATCTCCACAAACCCATATCATCGAAACCATGATCGGTCGAAGTTGATCACGACACAACGAACGACTGAGAATTAATCACTCAATCCTGGCCACACAGAAACCCAGATCAAAAAAAACTATAGATTTGACTTGCACTCGTCGAGAGCATCTAATCGATATATAATATGATAGGGTTTGGAGGGATTTGATTTTGAAGTTGAATTTTGAATTGAAATTGAAATAGGGAATTTAGGTTTTCTAGGCATTGAAAAGAAGAAGCAGACAGCTGAATTGTACGTACAGAAATGAGAAATAAAAAGTTGTTAGGGTTTGCAGATATCTATTTAATATAACAAAGCCCGATAAGAAAATGAACGCGTGTCAAATTGATTTAAAACGAAAAATACGACCCGAAAAGCCCGTTTCGCTTCCGAACGAAAGTGGAACATCCCATATATCAAAATAGATGTTTCTGATTATTTTAAACTCAATGGAACAAAGTTTCAAGTCCTAATTCCATCGCATGGAGAAGTTAGCATAAAATCAGCTTATTTCAAATTGATTTCAATTGAATTTAATAAAATTGATTTCTACGCGTTCAGGTCCGTACGATCAAACGACAAGTACTATCGTTACGAAACTTAAAACCTTATAATAATTCACTCTTACAGATCCGATGAAACTGGTTTCATCAAAATCCAAAACAGTGGCCAAAATGGCTATTTTCACGTTAATGAAATAAATTAATCACTTTTTAATTCAGTATTCATAAACTAACAAATTTTCATCATTTTTAATTACTTAGACATTTAAAATAATTTAAAACAAATTTACATATCAATTCAATGTCAATTATTCTACTAGTTATAGTGTTTAATTCCGATTGAAATAAATATAGTGATAATTACTTTAAATTCCAATAAATCCATTTATTCGCCTTTCCTTCTTATTATTCAATCAATTGGCTTCTCACGGCTGTAATTAACATTTGTTTATCTTATTACAATGATCTTTTTACAGTTATCATCTTAATTTTCTTTAACATAATATTTCATTACATTTAATTTCCATAAATCCAATTAATAAAATTTAAATTCCAATAAATTAATCAAACTTGATTTCAATCTTTTATTCAGCTGAATCATTATCAATTGGATATAGTTAACATTGGTTTATATCTCATTACATTAATATTCTCCAATTTCATTTTAATTTACTTTAACGTGACAATTTATTACATCTAATTGAATTTGATTTCAAATTTAATTAAACAATTAAACAAGTTAGTAACAAATAACAATCGTTACCTTTACTAAATTTAATAACAATCGTAAGTTTGTTATCTACACACAAATGTCATAACGACTATCACAACACTACCTTTTTCAATTACAATTTATTACATACTATTTCATTAATTCATACAACCTTTAAGTTATCAATTACTCCTTTAATCCAATTATCAATTAATACATGTTATCACGATCAATTTACAATCTAAAATCAATTATAACTCTAAAATCATTTCAATTAATTGGAATTTCATTCAAAGCAGTTATCAATTACCTTAAATTGATACTATTACATTGCATTCCCGTTATATTATTATTATTAAATCATAAATTTTTATTCCTCCCAATATTAAATCACAAAATCTTTATTAAATCAACTATTTTTAATTATCGAAAATTACAGGTCATTACAATGTTCTTGCTTCCTTTCCATTACCATCCTTTGTCACATTATAACATCGAAATAACCATCAAACATGCATATAAGCTTTCATAGGATCTAACTATGCCTCTACCTCATTTGGAAAAAGTGACAAAACATCTATCATGTTGGAATCGGCGTGATGAATCATGTTTGTACGACAAGATGACTTAACATACAGATTGTCAAGTTGCCTCACCTTACCACTTCTACCGAAGTCCTGAAGTTACCAAGCTAGAATGCTGAAGTAGCTGCCTTCTCGTCCTTAAGCCAAATCAAGCATGCACTATCTTAATTCCTTAGCTTAAAATTCTCTAAGTCCAAAATGCTAAACCTCTCACATCTCTTTGCAATCCCAAAGCTTCCCAACTAAAACCCCAAATTCCTTTGTTGTGCGATAAGAAACCAACCCCAAAGTCTTATTAAAACGACCGAAATTTCTATCTATTAGAAAACCGTCGTTAAAATATTATCGTTATAAAACCGCAAGCGCATGGCTTACAATTGTAGTACGTATGCGAGTACGGGTCAATCTGCAAGGAAGAAATTAAATTCTAATAATACTCACTCAAATTAGCCTAAATTTTTAAAGTTGTTTTAAACTAAGAAAAATTGTAGAAAATTACCTAGAGTAAAGGTGAATAAAACTATGTGATTTAGGAGCAATTTAGAGGCAAATCCACTTTCAATCGTCCATATAAATCAACACAAAATTCACTTACAATCTCTTATTAAAATATTAAGTACAAATGATTGATCTGTTTATTATCAGTATGGTTTATTTGTGCTATTAATTAGCACAAATTAAACCATCAAACTCTAACACATCATTCAAACCCAATTATCAACACTCATGAAAATAACATGAAATTAAAAACCAAATCTAATTTAAGCATGATCTATTTACTGTGAATTAGTAACATAGATTAAAATTTTTGATTCTACTTCGACTTTCATTATCAAAATCACATAGGCAAATCATCAAATAGTTTATGTTTTCAATGGAATAAGCATAGCCTATTTGAGATGTCAATATAGACTATAAAATTCTCAAAAAAAAGACATAAACCACCATTATTCAAAGTTTTAATCTAGCACAAAAGAGAGATCGCAAATGAAACCATTATGTTAATTTAATATGTTTCGTGAGAGCTTCATTACCCCTAAATTGAAGGGGGTTAGCTACTCATATTTGAAAACATGTTAACATAAAATGATTTCAATACAAAAAAAGGAAAATGAGCGCTAATTAGAAGAAAAGAGAGCTAACTACTTGCATGAAATAAGACTAAACTAATTACAAGAGCTACACTACTAACAATAAATAAGAGAAACATAAACTAAGTAAGGGAGCATGATATAAAAATAGCATGAAAAAGAAAGCATAAAATAAAATTTGCATGAGAGTAAAAACAAAGCTTAGAAGCCATTAAAGAAATTTTTATTTAACTTTGATTTATAGCTACAATATTGCATAAAAAGAAGAAAATAATCACATGAAACATAAGGGATATTTATACATGCTTAAAACCGTAATTCATTTTTTAGGAGACTACCTAAAATGCCATTGAGAAAGTGTAGCCTCCAAGTAATCATTAGGAAAATAATTAATCCCACAAACACATGCACTTAAGCCTCCGTTAACATGTACATGTGTTTTTAATTATTGACCATTATGGGTATGTGGGCTCCTCCATGTTGCATGAATTATTTTATTTTCATTCTCCATTTGCTTTCAACATATGTGCATGCATTCATCTGAGAAACCTCTTCATATTTATACTCCATTTCCTACAAATAAAAATAAAAATGTGCAAATAAATTTTCTCAAATTAAATCATACACAAAATTACCATTTTACCCCTAAATGAAGATGAATATATATTGATTTTAGATTTTGGTTTAAACATGTAAAATAAGAAGAAGATTAAATATGAAAGTAATAAGATACACTTTTGCATGCACATCAAATACCTCCACACTTATCTTTTTATTCATCCTCGAATAAACTAAAACTAGGATAAATCTGTTTTCATAGGACACATGATTGCAGTAAGCTTATGCAGCAAGCCGTCAAACATCTACGTGACCGTAGTAGGATGAGTGTTGTCTCGTGAGGGTTTTCAATGAATACTACCTACATAATCCAAATGCGATATGCAATTCTAATGCGACTACATGATGCAAGTTTTCGACAATATTTATGAATGATGAATTTACTTTTAAATTTACACGAGAAAGTTAAATATAAGTTTTTGGTCATTATCAAGAAATTTTAGTTCATTTACTCATCAAAACTTCTAACAAAAATCAAGTTATCATCACAATTTGACTCTAATTTGGTTAGTTATTTTGGTTGATATGTAGTGCAACTATTTTTTTCCTTTTTTGATTTTGGAAAGAAAATGCAAAAAATAAACCATGAAATATCAAAATAAACATGAGACTCCTCCTACACTTGATTTTGACCATGTCCCTACAGTCAAAGCATGATATAATGAGTGTAACGGAGAAAATATGTATATATTTACAAGAAAGGGTTAACATTTCTTACTAGATGTAGTATGGCTCATAAAGGGTCACGAGATCCTCCTCCCAATCGCTTGCAACTCCAATTAAGGTTTTAAACGATGACCATTGACTTTAAAAATCGATCCATCCTTAGGGTTTTCTATTTCTATAGCACCGTGTGGAAAAGCAGTACATACGATGTATGGTCTTGCCCACCTTGATATGAATTTCCTAAGGAACAAACAAAGTCAAGTGTCATACAAAAATACTTTTTGGTTTGGCGAAAATGTTTTCCTTGGGATTGACTTGTCATGAAAAAAAAAATTCTTCTTTATAAATTTTCTCATTTTCATACGCATCGTTCCTAATTTCCTCTAATTCGTTGATTTGTAATTTCTTATTTTCGCCAGCTTTTTTAGGATCAAAATTTACGTTCATAATTCCCTGCAATGCTTTATGTTGAAGTTCGATGGGTAAATGGCACGCTTTACAATATACTAGCCTAAAAGGAGACATCATAAGATTGGTTTTATATGTGGTTATATATGCCCAAAGCGTATCCGTCAATTTTTATGACCAATCTTTTCGATTTTTATTTACATTTTTCTCCAAAATTTGTTTGATTTGATGATTTGAAACTTCATCTTTGCCACAAGTTTGAGGATGATACAGAGTGGATAACTTGTGGGTTACCAAACATTTCTTTATTAGAGTTTCAGATAACCGATTATAGAAATGGGTTCCATTATCGCTTATTGTTGTGCACGTGTTCCAAACCTTGAAAAGATGTTTTCTTTTATGAATTTCACAATAACTTTGTGGTCATATGTTTTACAAGGAATGGCTTCAAACAATTTAGAGACGTAATCAACAACAAAAAGAATGTATAGATTTTCGAAAGAGTTAGGAAATGGTCCCATAAAATCAATACCCCAAACATCAAAGATTTTTTTTTGTAAGAATGTGGTTCAAAAGCATAATGTTTCATCCAGAGATTTTTCCTAACATTTGACAGCGATCACAAGTTTCGCAAAACTCGAATGCATTTTTGAAAAGCGTAGGCTGGTAAAAACCACATTGAAGCACCTTTTCCGCTGTTTTCTTAAGACTGAAGTGACCACCAGAAGCTCGATTATGATAAAATGAAAGAACACTCTTGATTTCACAATCTAGAATGCAACGTTGAATGCTTTGGTCAGAATAGTACTTAAGCAAGCATGGATCATCCTAATAGAAGCATTTGACTTAGAAAATAAATTTATATTTATCTTATTTTGACCCAAAATGAAGGAGTTTCCTTAGTGTCTAAATAGTTCACTATGTCGGTATATCATGGATCGACGGAAACGGAAAGGAGTTGTTCATCGGGAAAGTTCTCATTGATCGGTAAAGAAGATGGTGCTTTGGGAAGACATGACAGATGTTCAACAATGACATTGTTATATCCTTTTTTTGTTTTTGATCGTAAGGTCAAATTCTTGGAGTAACAGGATCCAACGGATCAAATAAGACTTAACATCCTTTTTGGCGAAAAGGTACCTAAGAGCAGAGTGGTTAGTATAAATAGTAACGTGTGGGCTAGTCAAATAAGGTTGGAATTTTTCGAGCGCAAAGGCTACTGCTAAAAACTCTTTTTCAGTGGTCAGGTAATTGAGTTAAGCATCGTTAAGAGTCATACTAGCATAGTAGATGGCATGAAGTATTTGTTGACCCGTTATCCTAAGACAGCACCAACTGCGAAATTAGAAGCATCACACATTATTTCGAAAGAAATTTCCTAATTGGGTGAACAAATGACGGGAGTGGAAATGATCTCATTTTTGAGACATTCGAAAGCAGAAACAATGAGAATTAAAGTCAAATAGAACATATATTCCAAGAAGAGTCGTTAGAGGTCGAGCGATTTTACTAAATTCCTTCACAAAGCGCCAAAAAAAACAGCATGTCCAAGATATGAACGAATTTCTTTGACATATTTGGGAATGGGTAAATTCGCAATTAGGTCAACTTTTTCTTTATCCACCTCAATACCTTTGTTTGAAATGACATGTCCAAGAATAATGCCATGTTTGACCATAAAATGACATTTTTTTTCAATTTAACGTTAAGTGTTTGTCCTCGCATCAATTCGGAACCAACTCAAGATGGTGTAAGCATTCGGAAAAAGAATTTTCAAAGATGGAAAAATTGTTCATAAACACTTCAAGAAAGCATTCGATCAGGTCGGGAAAAATGCTAACATGCATCTTTGGAAAGTAGCAGGAACGTTGCAAAGGCCAAAAGGCATACGTCAATATGCAAAGGTGTCAAATGGACACATGAAAGTCATTTTTTCTTGATCTTCGAGAGCGATTGGAATTTGGTTATAACCGAAATAACCATCAAGAAAGTAATAGAATTGATGGCCAATTAATCGTTCAAGTATTTAGTCGATGAATGGAAGATGGAAGTGATCTTTACCTTCTACAGCATCTAATTTTCAATAATCAATGCAAACACGCCAACTCGTTTGAGCACGAGAGAAGGGAAGCTTTGTGATTAGGAGAGAGATTTGAAGAGACTATGATAGGAAACATTTGGTTGTCACCAAAGTATGTGTACTTAAGGTGATCAGGAAGAGGTTTGAGTTTCAACCTATGGGTTTGCTCGGTAAAAGAATTCAGTTGAAGTTCTGACTCAACAGTAAGGGGTTCAAAGGAAGCGCGTTGTCAATCTCCTTAGGCTTGTCTTGAAATAGTTGTTTGTATTCAGTCTCGCGTTCGTTGTTAATGTCAACTATTTCGTTGTCAAAATTTTCTTGAATGGAACTAACTTCCAACGTTTAGTCACATGGTTCATTTGATTAGTTTTCTTGTTATGGTTGGCGATTGGAGTGTTGGCATCGGGGGAGATGAAGTTGCTGTGGAATGTGCAGGTTGATGAGGTTTTTGGTGCCGTTTGTATGAAGGTAGTGCGGGCTAGTATTAGGGATTTGTTTCAGGCAATTCTGAGCTGGTGTTTGCTGATGGTTGTGTGATAGGTGGGGCTGCGAAAGTTGATGTAAGGAGGAAGATGTTGCGATTTTGGGTCTTGGGTGTTCTTCAGTGGCTGCTGTTCGAGGTGAACTGGCAGGTTATGGATGGAGTTTTGTAGTGGAGGGAGACAGTGATGCAGCAGAGGAGCAAGTTGATATGGAGTGCAACTGAAGGAGTTGAAAGTGTGATTAGAATGGTTGAGGTCAAGGTTGGAATTGGTGAGGATGGAATGATCGACGACAATGAAGCTGGAGGCGATGAATGCTGTTACAGTAAAGAGTGGTGTTGAAGCAGCAGAGAGTGCAGGTTGGAAACTGATGATCCAAGAGGTAAGAAAGGCTGGTGGTTTGAAGAATGTGTTGTAGAGGCATTAGAGTGGTGATGGTTGGGAAGAGAATAGAATCAAGTATGATTGATGTAGGTTGAAATCGGTAGAGGTGAGGTGATAGAGAGTTTGGTAGTGGTGATAGTGTGGATGATGGGAAACAAAAACAATCAAATGAAAAGTGTAATTGCAAATTCTATAGCAAAGAATTGCAACAACAAATGAAAATGTACTTGTAAATGTAAAAATATTTAGAACTAAACGCAAATGATGTAGCTAAGGTTTTTATAGAAATGAAATGCAATGAAAATGGTTGAAGTGAATATTGAAATGAATTCAGCAGTATGCAATGCAGAGAATATTGAAATTTTAATATGCAAATGCAATGAAAATCAACAACGAAGCTTGAAATGAAACCAACAAAATGCAATGCAGAGAATTTTTTTTAAAGTTTAAAGATAAGAACAAATAAAATAATATTAATTCGAAGAATAAAATTAAAATCAAATTGCTTTCCCGGGCAACGACGTTAAAAACTTTTTGAAACAACGGAAATTTCTATTAGATAACCGTCGTTAAAATATTATCGTTATAAAACCGCAAGCGCACGACGTCAATCTGCAAGGAAAGAATTAAATTCTAATAATACTCAATCAAATTAGCCCAAAGTTCTGTAGTGTTTTTAAACTGAGAAAAATTATAGAAAATAACCAAGAGCAAAGGTGAATAAAACTATGTGATTAAGAAGCAATTTAGAGACAAATTCACTTCCAATAATTCATATAAATCAATACAAAATTCATTTACAGTCTTTCATTAAAATGTTAAGTAGAAATGATTGATGTGTCTATTATAAGTAGGTTTATTTGTGCTAATAATTAGCACAACTTAAACTATCAAAGTCTAATACACCATTCAAACTCACTTATCAACACTAATGAAAATGACATAAAACTAAAAATAAAATCTATTTTAAACATGATCTATTTACTATGAGTTAGTAACATAGATCATCAAATTTTGATTCTAGTTTGACTTTCATTATTGAAATCACACAGGCAAATGATCAAATAGTTTATATTCACAATGGAATAAGCATATCCTATTTGTGATGTCAACATAGACTATCAAATTCTCTAAAAAAATATAAACCACCCTCATTCAAAGTTTCTATTTAGCGCAAAAGAGAGATCACAAATGAAATTATTATGTTAATTTAATATGTTTCATGAGAGCTTCATTATCCCTGAATTGAAGAGGTTTAACTACTCATATTTGAAAATATGTTAACATAAAATGATTTCAACATAAAAAAAGGAAAATGAGAGCTAATTAAAAGAAAAGAGAGCTAATCACTTGCATAAAATAAAACTAAACTGATTACAAGAGTTAAATCTATGCTACTAACATTAAACAAGAAAAACATAAACAAAGTAGGAGAGCATGAAATAAAAATAGCATGAAAAAGAAAGCTTAAAATAAAACTTGCATGAAATTAAAAACAAAGCTAAGAAGCCATTAAAGAAATTTTTATTTAACTTTGATTTATGGCTACAATATTGCATAAAAAGAAGAAAATGATTACATGAATCATAAGGGGTATTTATACATGCTTAAAACCTTAATTCTTATTTTAGGGGACTACCTAAAATGCCCTTGAAAAAATGTAGCCTCCAAATTATCATTGGAGAAATAATTAATCCCCACTAACATATGCCTTTAATCCTCCATTAACATGTGCATGTGCTTTTAATTATGGACCATTAGTGTGTGTAGTGGGCTCCTCCATGTTGCATGAATTCTTTTATTTCCATTCTCCATTTGCTTTCAACATATGTGCATGCATTCATCCATGAAACTTCTTCATATTTGTACTCTATTTCCTACAAATAAGAATAAAAATATGCAAATAAATTTTTTCAAATTAAATCACATAAAAGTACAATTTTACCCCCAAATGAAGACGAATATATGATGATTTTAAATTTTGGTCAAACGTGTAAAATACCATAATATGCTCATTTATTTAGTTAAAAGAAGATTAAACGTGGACGTAAAAATATACACTTTTACATGCACATCAAATCTCGACCATCGACATGATTTAATGGCAGTATGATTTTTCTACTACCAAACCTTGCCCAAATTCCATCAACCTGTTTTGGAGCCTTCTGAATATTCAAACAACAACATATTATAGCCGCATCATGTTTTGAACGTTATTAATGTAGATTTGCACAAAACAATGACCTCTTTCTAACTATAGTAAAACAGCTAACAAACTTATCGAACACATTAAATAGTGATGCACAATCATCACGTACATCCAAACAACATACACTAGCCATCGAAATGCAATTCAAGCAAGTGTATTATCCATGATCTAACCATATGCAAAAATCAAGACTTGATTGCAAAATAGTCGAAAACAAATAAAATTACATTTTATCCTTATAATTTCATTTTAAAAAGGTTATGAATGTTTGATCTACGTATAAGATCATTTTAAAATCAAAATTTATCTTAAAATCATTATTTTGCTATATCAATATTCATGGGTAATGGGAGATGTAAATCACTTACCAATTACCAAGATGCATGAGTTCCTACGAAAATTTGAGGTAAGACAACAAGCTTCATAAATTCCAAGGTTCTAAAACTATATAGCCTCTAATCCATTTGCTAATCATCCCTTAACAACATATTTTGGCTAATTTAAGTTAATAAAAATGTTGCTTTTTGGCTTAGAAGAGTTTAATTATGGTTTAGAGTTATTTTAGGAAGTGTGCAATAAGGAAAAAGATGACCCATCATCCCCCACTTAGCACAATTACTGAAATGGGCTTCTGGGCCTGGGCTAAGTATCACTAATTAATCACCTAACTACTTATAATCCGTACAAATTTCAAATGGTCATATCTCCTAGACGGTAAGTCCAAAATGCTACCGCTCTAGAAAAGTAAAACTATGATATCTTTACAGTGGAAGTGGTCTTGACACATTATTCAGCTCCTATCAAACGTTATAGTCCTTGCAAGTTTTCAGGATCAAAATCATCTAATGAAAACCATCAGGGTGAAAATTTTCACTATTTCACATTTTCCAAAGTTATAGAAAAATTGACCCAATATGGATTTTCAAAAATAATATTTTACAATCCTCCGATACGTTAAATTGATCGTTATATTAAGTCTTAAGATGTATATTTTGACATTGATCACTTAATTTAAGATTAGGCAAAAGATAGCACACACATTAAGATAATAACATATATAGCCCAATCATGTTGAATTATTCCAACGATCTCCCCTTAGCGCACATATAAAACCTTACAAAATGTAACTATCTTTATGAGTTCTCAAATTAATATCTCTATAGTAAGATATATCATAAAGAATCATGTCCATTTATTGTATTAACATGGGATCAAAGATGCTTTCATAGCCGTAATGTAACTAAACCCATCAATGGCTACATATATTAATACAATCTAATGAAATATATAGGTCATGTATGCATAGCATGAAAATTACATGAAATGTGATCTTTACATGTTTATTTCCAACTAGTCTAAAGTTTCTTAAGTGAGATCAAAAGTTCAATAGACGAATTAAATAGAGTACAAAAAGAAAACATTATTACTTTGTTCTGATCAAGAAAATAAAATACTTAATATATTCCCATGACTAAAGTATAGAGTAATGTCATATAACTACAACAAATACAAACTCCCCTTGAACCAAAATATAATACATAAAAGGTACATCAATTTGAGCAACATGCTCATGAAACATCTTGGGTAATAATCATCTAGTAAGAGGATCTATTATCATAGAGTTTTTCAAAACATGCTTTATGAATTATAGTACTTGTTAGGAAATAATAATGTTATTTATTGTCACAATATTTTAATTTTCTTTCATTTTCCATCCCAACTGTCCACAACCTTGTGAGAAAATTTCATACTTATTTTCCATAACCAAAAATAAAATTTTCTTTATGAAGGAAGTTATAAGTGTTCAAATAGTATATTTTCCTTAGATAGCTCCACCATCTCATGGAAAGATGTGACCTAAAGTTAATTTTTTCACTTTTACAATCCAAATAATTTGGATTGTAATACATTGTGTTCTCCAACTAATTCATTCTCTAATGTACAATCACATAAATTTGTTTTTTTTTTGTTCCATAAAATATCTCAAAATCACCATGGTTGCTACCCAACGATCCAATATCGGGGTCACTAAGATATTAGCTAAATAAGGTAATAGTATATGCAATACCTGGATCATACATGCTTTAGTATGCATTAGGCTCCCCATGACAAATGCATGAGGAATCTTTTTCATTTTTTATTCTCAAGAATGTTATTATTCCACCATATATGTCTTTGTTTAGAAAAAGGTATTAGCCGATTCACTATGTGCACACCAAACCTCGTTAAGGAAAATATTTACATAACTTTTTTGTGATAATCCAAATATGGCCCCATAAATAGTAATATGGTTTTTTGCGACCCTTAATACAAAAGAGTTATCACCGATAATTTTTCATATTTACAAAAATGTCAAAATAAATACATTGATTTCGTGCAATATAGTTGAATAATGTTGATAAGCACAATACCATCAACTTACAAAATAAGAAATTAAAATTACTTTCTCAGAACTTAAGATACACATATTTTCCATAATGTTTTCCTTCAAAGCCAAATGTGGTGATAACTTAATGAAAATTATGATATTATTAACATGAAGTATATTTGAGCCCATATACAGGTTTCTTAAGTTGTTTCATCACCATCTACAATGCGAAATGAGACATTAATATCCATTTGATATTACCTAAAATCAAAATCTGCATGAAGCGCAAAATGATTCTAAAGAGTCTTTCAATAAAGAAATTAAGAGTCCCTTTAAAATCATTGTTTTCCTTTTTGAAAAATAGTCTTTTCTACAAGACAATCCTTATTCTTTCCACATTACCTGCTGGATCCTTCTTGGTTTTGAATATTCACTCATAACCAACCTTAAGGGAAGGATTAAGATCTCAAATTTTATCATTTTATATAGATTTATACTATAATTTATATCTTAAATCCACTTTAAAGTTGATATCTTTCATGATTGATGTAAGTTAACCGAATCACCTCCACCAATCCATTACTTCCCTTTATGGAGAATACTATATAGTCATCTGGAATAGCATTTCTTACTTTCTAAGTGGTTCTTCTTAGTGACATTTCACCCTAAGGTTGTTGAGTTTGTTTTCTTGAAACATTAACCTAAACGTAAGCATAATTTTGTTTAACATTGTATTATTAAGATTCCTGATTCACATCTTTTTCAATAAAAGAAAACCAAAGCTATACGTTGTTAGAAGAAGTAATATAGTTGAAATAAAACATAATGATTCCTCTTTATAAACAATGACCCAATTTTAACACCTTGGAAATTATAATAATAAATTAAAATATTAATAAAGGTAAAAAAACTAATTTACATAAAAGAAAAAATATGAAATTTTTACAAACTTCGGAATTAGGCCTCAAAACTATTCCATTGTATTTGAAATGTCATCTATAGTCAGAAAAAATATGTAACTTATTAATTTCGATAAAAATGGTCGAAATAGCATCAAAGATAGCTAGTAGCATTTTTGTAAATTTGGATTTCAGGCCCAGACAGGAAAACCTTAGTTCTCAGGTACAAAAATGACCCCAACCCCTTATTATTTCTTGCTCAAAACTTAGCCATCACATATACATACACTTCTTCTTCATTTCTCTCAGAACCTCATAAAGTTAAACAAAACTTCAATTTTCCTTAAAAATCTTCTACACCAAAAATAAAATAAAATAAAGGGAAATCATATTAAAAAGAGAGAATCAAGATTAGATAAGTAAAGAAAGGAAGGGCATTATAAATCAAGCTAGAAGAAAGATAGCTTTGAAATTGTGAGTTGATTTGCTACCATGTTATTATTTTATAGGTAATTGAATTTATTTATAATTCTTCATGACATAAAAAATCTTTGAATTTGGGATAGAAGTTTCAGTCCAATATTTAATTTTATTTAATTAGTTTAAGTTATGAATCTTGGGTAAAATATGATGGAAAAACACTATTGCAAAAAAGGGAAAGAGATGGACTAGATTAATTCGCCATAAATTCTATGGATATAAACCCTTATTTGGTGAAGTTGGTTTGATTTGATAAAGTTGATTTGAATTGGATACATGAAAGTAATTGAATACTCCTTTATTTTTTCTTGGATTGATCGTATAAATTGAAATATGTGTAGATTTCTTGTTTCAAAACACATACGTAGTTTATTGAAAAGAAATATACATATGAAAATAGCTAAAATTGACAAGTTAACTTCGTGTAATCAAGGGTACGGAATATATATAGAAATCTGGTTTAAAACATGTCCCAAAACTTATGTGCAAAATCATCAAAAGATGAATGAATCTAACCATAACAAACAAATTATAAAATTCTAGAAAAACACGATCAGACATTTAACTAGACGTTTGAAATTCAACTAGATGTCTAAAAATTAAGTTTAGACATCTAGATTTTCAAGAAACTTACAACGCTAGAGAAACTTGTTTGACCTCAACTCGTTTTAGACTTTCGAATCCTTTTGTAGATATTTGAAAATTTAGTCAGACGTTTGCTAGGGAAATTTCAATGTTTGAACACATGGGAATATTACATTATTTATATCAAACAACTAAATGTCTAAAGTGTATTTTTAAGACATCTAAATTGCAACAGAAATGTTAGGTTGAACCTTGACCTAATACAGGCCAAGTAGGACAAATTAGGGAACATTTCCCACTTTATAGATTGTTACGAGTTCACTTAACTACACGGAGAAGGTGCAGCGGGCATCATCAATTCTACATTGAATGGCAAACCTAGGGTCACACTTGTGACACCCCTCCTCTATACACATACTATTCAAGAATACTAGGGAGTAATACTGTCAGATAATACAAAGAATGGGTTGTACGAGGTGCACACATGAAAATTCCCTTAGACTAGTACTGGTACGTATTAAAATGTCAAATATATAACTCACCCATTTGTACACAATATCTGTATAAAGCAATAAACACGTAAGCCTCTAGGAAAGAACAATAAACAGTATATAATAAACAATAGAGAACATGGAGTCATTTGCAGCGATAGCATATAATACACACATAATAATGTCATAAGAATACAATACAAATCAAATAACAATTATGTGTGTATATATATAGTGAATCAATATCATACAAGTATCAAGCAACATTCCTAATACAGTACTCCTCTAAGCCTAAAGTAATCATATGTTGGTTGTACTGTCCGTGCGCCCGAAATGTCTCGGACCGAACCGAGTATTATAAACAAACACACAGGTTAGACTATGTCTAATCAAGGGTATATAATAATATGAACACAAAATAATCATTGAATAATGATATATATGTATATATACACATATATACATACACACACACACACATACATGCATACATACATACATACATATATATATATAAACCGTAAATAGTCATCAAGGCGTCACATCACCTTAATAACTCAAATCCACATGAAATAATCAATATTGATATCAAAGATGCCATCACCCATAAAGAAACATATCAAATAAAAAATCATAGAATTGACACAAATGGGCGAATCACACATATATAAAAATCATAGAATCGATATTCAAATCTAGAAATAATATATAGAGATATCATCGTGTATAATTAGGCTCGTACGCAGCTATGCCTAATTATCTCACTCAATTTCAATTAATAAGCATCCACAATATTAGTATAAACAGACATCCATAATTAAAATATAGTAATAGCAACACACGCTAGTAGAAAGTATAATTGGCGATACACGCCTGAGAATTACAAATGAGCGGCACAAAAGGTAAATCAGCAGCACATATCAATGAATAGTAATTGGCAACACACGCCAATGAGATATAATGTGATGACCCACATTTCGAAAGTTTTAAATCGACAATAATTTGTAAATGTCCAACTTAAACAATCCGGAACATAGATAACCAATGGGGTTTATTAAAAAAAGAAGAAAAAAGGAAGAAAACAAACATAGAATCTCGCAGCGGAATGATAAAATATAATAATCAAATAAACAGTTCATGAAGCTGTTTACTATACATCTGATAATAATTTATACAACATTTACCAGAATTATATATACAACAGGGATAAATAAAATAATGGAGCAGACCACATGATGCAGGAATAATAATAGTAATAATATACCAAATCTTCATCTTCATTCTACATAAATTGATCCTTAATCCGCTAAAAAACTCAAGGCTGACCCGAGCGTAATGAAAAGACAAAACATTCGAGTCGGAACTAAAATATTCTTATGTGAGTCAAATCGATATTGTGACGACCTGGATTTTCGCGTTCGAAAATCGACATCCATACTTCACTCGTATTCGAATGCCGCAGATTCAAACGTTGAATCCGATTCGCCGGAGCTTATAACACATTAAGGATAACAACACAGCGGAAGAAAAATGAACAATATCATTGATATACAACAGATACAATGTCTGATACAATATGATTCAACAGATTCATGAATATTAGAGTAGAAAACAACAGCGGAAAGATTGAACCGACAACAAAGGCTTCAAAAAGATCCAACGCACAAACTTAAATTTATCTCTAATTCTCCAAAACCAAATAGCTCATCCCAAAAGCTTCGAAGACACCAATCTAATAAGCTCGAACCACCATCAAATTGACTTAAGCAAGGTCAGTATGGAATGCAATTGCCAAGGCCAAACGGCTTCAAAGACCAAAGAATTCGAAGGCTATCGAATCCACACCTACTATTTGATTATCTGAAAAACCCAACTCTAGACCGCCGGTGTGGAAAATTGTAGGCATCCAGAGTTTAGGAAGGGAACCATAAACTCCGGGTCAGTCATGGGACTGATATGAGGAAACAAAAATAGTTTATCTTTTAAAACAAACAACTAAAGAATTTAAAATTGAAATCCGCAATGCTTTTTGAAAAATGAAACTACCATAAGGCCTCCCGCCGCACACACCATGCAAATGCAGAATAGGAGGTGATTTCTCCTTGTGATAATAAAAAATGCTTGATACGCGAAAACCATTTGACATTATTATTAGTGCATAATGGAAAACATTTCGAAAGTATAATATTAATCTTAGCCAGCATACAACATTTCGTCGTATGCCTTCTATAGCTACCATTTTCAATAGCAAGTTGCCGTCACATTCCATGGCAGGTTATACAACTAAAACCGTACAGGGTTCGTATTGTTTCTTTGGATTTTCCAACAAATGGTCAGGCTAAGGAACTTCCTATTGCCACATGGGAACGCCTCTGGAGGGACGCCCCAAGAACTTACCCAGCTCTCTGCAAACACAAGGTCGGTTTACTCCTTTCCCGGGAGTAACACCTAAGATACGCTATCCCCGGTCGTTTGCAATAACCACATAGGTTAAATATCTGGGCTCTATACCATGATACCACCCTTTTCCAGAAGGAATGGACATACCCGAAGGGCGCGACCCCTGCAACATTGCCGCATCTTTCCTATTTCGACCATTTCCGGGGAGTGAGGTCCGACGAGGTCTCGTCCACAAAGCTATGCTTTTCACAAAAGCCATTCTTTGTTCAATAAATGATCAGCAACACTTCGTATGCCACATTACCAAATTGGGAATGTATCACTAGTAACTATCAACTACATAACCTCTGAGCTCGTACGTCTCAGAGAAGGGTACTAAGCTAAGAGAATAAATCTCCGCCACCAAACAGAAATGTATTTGATAGAAACTAGCTTTACATCTCAAAGTGTAATGTCAGACACACATCCATACAAGTCTGTTCCGGGTTCGAACAGAACCTAAGGAACTTCCAAAGAAGCCCTTGCAATCCGGATAATCCCTAATCATGTCCAGACTCCCCATCACAAAGGGTGGTTAAATCTCTATACCGGGGGCCATTCGGTGCAGAGACATTCGACGGGTTATCCTTTCGCTTTCAAAAATATCCGGTCTTCACCACTGGCCTTCAAATGCTATCCATAACGTCATATCATTATTCTGAATGGGTTATATGACATAAAGGTCCTCTTCCGGCTAAACCGAATAATGAGCATAATATTTAAATTCATATGGATATATGGATCTCAGTTAAGTCACAACTTATTATCCAAAACCTGTCTTTCAAATGCTTTAAACCAATTACCATTTCAAATCTTTAAACAAAAATATTTACTTCACAAAGTTCACCAATCTTTCACAAAGATTCATTTATAGCCCTTTAAAATAATTCCATTTCAACCCCAAAACTTTTATACAAAAGATACCCATTTCCAATTTCAAAACAAAGTTTAACAATCTTCCACAAAGATTCAATTATAGCCTTCAAATCAATTCACAATTCAAATCTTTTATAAAAAAGATACATCCTTGAGATCCTCTTATTTTGGAAACTAAGTTCATAAATCTTTAATCCATATTCATTAATAGCTTTCAAAACAATTTACAATTCAAACTTGAAATCTTTTCAACACAAATTGGAAATCCTTTCTTTATATGAAAGTTATTATTATTTGAAAATAAATAGTTTTCGTTTCGGAAAATTCCGATTACATTTGCACGAGTTAAACCCCTTCAAGTATACATCTTGGGTTAAATTTAAATTCCCACAAACAATACTTTTAAAATGGTTTTAAACTCATATAAATACATTTTATAACTTGTCAAACCCTTTTTATACCATAATTTCCAAACATAGAATTCAATTTCAAATCTTGAATTCAAATTCAAATCAAATTATTTAAATTTCAAAACTAACCAAGTTATTCAAAATAACTTTTAACTTCGAAACTCCTTTTCAAAAGCTTTTCATATTTAATCCAATTCCATTTCCAAAACTATTTTGGATTTAAAATTCAATCTTTAAAATTATTTCAAAAATCTGCGACTCAACCAATTTCCTCGTGAAATCCATATTTGTGTGTGTATGGTGCAGTCCAGGGGTTTTACATAATAGTGAAACATCAACAATCATCACAGATTCAAGCACAACAATTATAGATAAGCGGTAGATTCCTATAACGCTTATTTTCCATTGACAGATCCAGAGATAAATAATAAAATTTCATCTCAGATAAATAAATTACATTCATCACAGCTCAAATCAAAACAATTCATATCACAAAGCATCACATAATAGAGATATCAATAATTTTAAGCATTCAATACAATTCAACATCCATAAGTAAGGTCAATTAATTATCTGATTACCTTTAAATCAGATTAATTACTAATCTGGGTTAATTAATAATACTTAATTACAAACCATTTTAATTAATTATCCTTAATCATTTATTAATTAACCTTAAATTATTTATTAAACAACCTTAATTAATAAATTAAACAACCAGTAATTATTAAATAATTAACCTTTAATCATTAGATAATTTACCATTAATTATTCAGTTATCCTTTAACTAATTAATTACATTAATTAACTACTCCTCAATTAATTATCATTCTTCATTAATTAATTAACCATTAATGATTATACTTTAATTAATCACATTAATTTAATAGCCCTTAGTTAATCATCATTTAATAAATCATCCTTAATTAATTAGTGATTATCTCTAATCACTTATATTAATAATCACAAATAAATTTTAATCACCTGATTAATCAACTTTGATCATTAATTACTTTTAATTAATTAATTATTTTTAAGTAATTAATTTATTTTAATTACTTCATCACATATATTAATTTTCCTTTAATGTAATTACACCAAGTAATTACCCCTAATTTTTATTAAGTAATTAATTCCATTGAGTAATCATACCTTAATTACTTACATTGATTAAATTAAATTAATGTTTTATATAAAAAAGAATTTCATCTTTAATTAATTATAACATTAAGTTTATTTAAATAAACTTTTAAAATAGAAGTGATATAGATTTAATCACTTTAAACCAAATAAATGTGAAATAATTTTTTTTCTATATCAGCCCAAAACCTATAACCTATAGATAAAGGTAACAACCTGAACCCATTTATTAACCTAAACCAAACGGGCCGAAGCCCAGACCCAAAGCAGAAAACAATCCCACCTTCTTCCTCATCTCTCTCTTCTGAATCTAGGCAAACCATCCCAATTAACTCGAAATGATTCCACGAAACCGGAGAGAATGTCTCCGACCAAATTGACATCTCCCAAACGAACATCAATGCATGCGAAACAACCCGACCTGGAACTAATCCTATCCTTCTCGCCTATCCCCAATCCAGTAATGCCGAGTCATCACGTGCACACAGTGCACGTGCACCAGTGCTCCGTTGATCTTTTCGGCCCGTGAACCCTTGAGACGACGCCTCTTCCCCCACTGGTCACCATCGACACTCAACAAAACCTTGAATCCACCTCCTCGTAAATCGATCCATCAGCCAAACCATCGAAAGAAACCTCAGGGCCAAACTTCGACGAACAGCTCCTACCCATCTGCACTGATCTGATCAACTCGACTACCGAACGATAGGCCTACCCCGGCGCTACCTCTCTGTCAAAAACCATACGTCCCGTTCACGCCATGAGCTCCCAAATCGATCGTGATTCCACCACAACCGAAGCCAACACTAAACCCTAAAATCACGTCGCTTGATCACCACAACAATCAAGAATTTAAAGGAGCATTTTTCTGATAATCTCCTATTCACCAGCCTCCTCCACCATCGATCGTGACATCCCACTCATCGCCGTTGATTGGAATTTGATGAAAATGATAGTCTTAATAAATTCAAGATAACTCGCCAATTTCTTACTTAAAAATCTTGAAATAATGATCAAAAATCATTGATTTGTAATTCAAATCTAATTGTATAATCAAAAATGGAAATTAAAATACTTGAATTTTCTGATAATTTGGATCATTACTGACTTTGATCAATTTTGAAATGATTATTCAACATAAACGCTCGTAATTATTTTTAAAATAGATATTACCCCATCGCTATCCTTTTTTATTCAGAAATCATCACTTAATAATGCTTATTTGGAGAGGTGTGGATTTATTTATGTTGTTCTTAGTCTGTGAATGAAGTAAACAGAGATATATTGCCTATAAACAGACATGCATTTAAATTTACACATATAAATACATGTAGATATATTTTCATCACATTCATTTCCACAACAACAAATAAAAACATCAAGACACATCAAAGATTCAGACTTAAATGGGTCAAGCTTGCTCACCAGTGGGATGAAGACTGAGGATACAAAGCTTGGGAAAAGATGTTGAAAATAACTGGAAATGCATTAAATTTGATCTGAAACTTTAGTCTGTTTCTTTGATGTAGAACTTGGACTTTAATCTGCTGCTTTAGGATGAGGGTGGAATTGTTTTCAACTCTGTAGCCTAATTTACTTGCATGATTTCAGGTTTGAATTTGAACCTGACTTTGTTTTAGCTTTTTCTTTCTGATTTATAGCTTTGAAAACTGAGAATGGAACTGATTTTGAACTTATTGCATGCCTTAATTCAGGTTGTAGTGTGATGGCTTCATTTTAGAATTTTGCTTGATTTTTGTACAACAGAGATAGATTTTTTATCTTTTGCTTTAATTCCTGTTTTATCTGGAGATGATTAAAACGTTGAATCCTTGCTTGTTTTTTTTTCAGAGTTGAATCTTTATATCTTTAGTCAAACTTAAGTGCATTGATCTACCATTTGAAATAGTTTTAAAAATTGTTGTTTTTGATTCAGCTTTTTATTTTTTGGTTTTGTCAAAAATGGAAGTGGAGATATTTTGTATGACCTTGTTTTTAATTTATTTATTAATTTGAAAACAACAACATAAAATAAAATAAAGACACTTGTAACTTTTATGTTCAAAAGAGTTACACTTGTTTATTATGTGATGTATAAGACTTACAAATATTTACATAAGCTGTTATATTTTTACAATAGTCAAAATAATGAACTTTTATGTTTTAAACCCTTTATAAATTTTTATTTAATTTCATATTTACACAAGTTTATGTTTTCAATTTAGTTTTATAATTTCTTTTTCTTTTTTTATACTTTATTCAAATTTTATTAATTTTTCAAAAGACATGTTTATATTTGATTTTAACTTTTTAAATAGCTTTTGTGAAATTTATTATATTAAATTTAGGGGCACTTCACTAGAAGGACAAACTTTGCAGTCCAATTAGTTTCTAGGACACACATCCACAAAAATTAATTTTAAGGCCAAAGTCAGAAGAATGATTACTTTTAAGGACAAAGTCACCAATCCAATTACTTTTATGGACATAAGTTCATAGGTTTTTTAGGCCTTAGAAACTAATTATTTTTCATTTTGTCCTTAAAAGAAATTATTTCAGTTGTGTGTCCTAGAAACTAATTGCACTTGCTAAAGAGGCCCATGTGGCTAATTTCAACTTAAATTTAAGCCATAACTCCTATGTGATATCCCAGAAATTTGGGGCAATATCAATTTAATAATCTACAATAAAAATTAAATTGATTTGATAATATTTGTTAATAATATTTGAATTGATTTAATAATCTTTGTTTAAATAAATATTTAACTGATAATTTATCTTTTAAAGGCTAATTTAAATTGTTTCTATTTATAATGTATGCATGAATATATTAGTATATATTATAAATAGATAAGTTTTGTCTCTAGATTTAATAGATAAAGCTATGTTTTCTAATTTTACTATTTTTGATAATTTGGAAATCTAATATTGAATAAATAATAATATGATCTTAAAAATACTCAAGATAAAGATTAATTTGTTTAGCCTAGAGTTTAAATAAAAAGTTCGTTATATAGCTAGATAAATAAGTATTTATGTTTTTTTTAAGAGATAGTTTCTTTTGAAAATTTATTTTTAATTTAATAATGTGTTATATTTAAACAATATTAATGATGCAATATCTTTACAAATGGATTTTTATATAGATAGAAATTGTTATTTTAAATTTATTTATTTATATATATATATATATATATATATATATGTGTTTTGGAAAGCTATGGTTTGTAAATTTAAATAAAGTAAACTTTATGATTATTAACCTTAAGAATAAATCAAATGTATAATATTTAACATAAGTAAATGACATAATAAAATATCTATGAACTTAAAAGAGAAAATAAATAAATAAAATAAGTATTATAACAAAGATTTATATAAGTTTGAAATAATAAGAAGTAAATTTAGTATTGATAATTTAAGTTTAAAATAATAAGTGTAATAATAACAAGCACTTGTACTAAAAATAAAACTTAATACATAAGTAAAGTTTATAATTAATAACTAGAATAAGCTAAGAACAAAAGTAAGATATAATATGCAGGCAAGTAGTAAAAGTAAAGCAAGGTTAGGAGACAAAACGAAGCAAAGTACATAAAATATGCAGGATAAAGAAAACAAATGACTAAAGAAATTTTTATAATGTGTATGTAAAATACAAAAGCATGTAATCATGTCTGTACAATAATTATGTTAGCAACTAAACAAAATAAAATAAAATGCAAAGGAAGTATAAAACAAAGGCAAGAAAATATAAGAGGCAGGCAAGAAATATAATAAGAATGCAAAGCTAAGGAGCAAAGTATAAGCAAAGTAAATATAAAAGTATCTATACATAGGAATGAGTAGCAGGAAACATAAAGTACTCAAATAATAAATGCTTTCAACTCTTAGCAGCAAAATATTGTCATTTCGAATTGTATGAAATCATTCTAGCCACCCTAATGTAAATATCTTGCCTGATAAAACAAGAGTAAATAGTGTACCAGGCAAGTATGCAACCTAGATAACACCTACCCTATACAAGCTTATCTTTCTATATATACTCATATTAAACCAGAGGAAAATTAGATTGCAAGCTTCTTCATTTTTCTCTTATATATATAAACTCAAATATAAAACTGAAGCATTTACAACTCTTCTCATTTCTAATTTGATCATCATAATATAACAAACCTGGAAACAAGAGAATAAGTTAACATTTCTCATTTTACAAATCTAATCAACAACCTGAGCATTTTCTTTCCAAAACCTGAGAATACAAGAGAAAGAAAGAAAAAAAAACTACATATCACTTTCTTCAAACCTGGAATTGTCTGAAGTAAGCAAGCTCAAAGTTAAGCCCTCGGTCATCTTCAATTGGTTTGAATAGCATGCAGTTTTAAAGCAAATCAAGGGGCAAGAGCATTTCAGTTTTGTAAGGAGGTGCTCTGTCATTTTCAAAACTAGGTGAGTAACTTAAATTTTAATTTACTTAAGTATATATGTTGCTTGATTATTGTTTGAGATGTGAATAAATCTTCATGCATTTCTATGTATATGTGTTACTGCATGTATGTGTGTTAATAACTGGTAACACACCTCTGTATTTAAGATTTAAGCTCATATTTTACTTTCAAAAATCATTACTGCTTGATCTTCTTGTTGTCAGGACTTAGGATCTAAGCAAAATAAGTTGTTTGATCATAAAGTAAACATTAAAATATAAATTCGAATTAAACAAGGTAGAACTGTTCTGAAAGCCTTAAAGAAACTATCAATATTTAATAGGAGTAAAATTGCAAACAACTTAAATTATTAATTCAGGTTTATAAAGCAAATTCTTATCTGAAATTAGGATTTTTAACACTAGAATTGTATTTTTAAGTTAAGGTTTGTAGTTGCGTTTCTGGTTTAATCAATTTAGGAAAATTGGTTTGCCTCTGACACTACGGTTGATTGGAGCGGCTGTGGTTCTTCATGGCGCTAGAGAGGTGACTGGAGAGGCCAGGAAAAATTCTAGATGGATGATCATTTTCCAGTGGAAAGTGCGGTGGTGGATTTTTGTTCAGAACCCTAGTTTAATTAGGCTTTGTTCTTCGATCAACCTCGGATGCTACGGTGGACCGAGTGCACCGTGCTTTTGGGAATAGGTAGGAGGATGTTAGTCGAAGCGGTGGCCGAAGTTTTTAACTCTCTGGGGGTAGAGACGGTGTGTAGGAGCTGTTGACAGGTTTGGTGGTGGTGGGAGAATGTGGTTCCAGGTTTCGAATCTGAGTTTGATTTCGAATTCGAGGCAAAGGCAAGGCTTTGGCGATCGAGGGAAGTAGTATGGGGGATCGTTGACTTGGTCGGCGTCGTGGCAACGTTTGGAGATGATCGGAGATGCCGTGCACATGGACGTGCACGAGTTGTGGAACCTGAAGGTTTTGATGGGTGTAGTATATTTTTGCCTCGGGAAGAACTCGAATACGTAACTTGAAGTAAGGAAGGGGGAGACTCGGTGCATGCTGGGTTTATTCTCGAGGCAGAGGTTGGTTTTCAAGTTGTAATAAACCTGATATACCCAGGTTTAAATTTGGTCCAAAATTTCTTAATAGGATTTTATGCTATGTTTTAAATTTAGTTCAAAATATAAACCAATATTGAAACAATGTTTGAATCCAGAGTTTAAAGTAATTTTAGATGAAACTTTTGAAATCTAAAGAATGAATTTGGATTTTTAATCAAGACTTAAAATCAAGGTTTTTCAACAAAGTTTTGAAAATAAATGTTAAAACTAATAGTTTCAAGTTGACTTGAAAACTAAATCTGAAAGATTAAATTAGTCTTTAAGTATGAATGTTTTAAGAATAAGTCCAAATAAAACAGTTTTGAAAATAAATCTGTTGAGAAAGTTTTTTAAATGGAAAGCAAATAAATTGTTTAGCTTGAACTTGCGAGTTAAAACATTAATGAATTTTGGAAATTGATATGTAAGTAAGAGTTAGGTAGTTGAATTTTAAAAAGGGGTTTTCTTATATAAGGTTCATATGTACGTAATTAATGTTATTTACAAGATTTTAAATTGAATTTAACTTTGACTTAATGTTTAATTAAATAATTCTTTGAATCTTTGATTCAAATGAACTTTTGAATTTAAAATTAGAAGAGTAATGTTCTAATACAATTTTATATTTATATTAATCAAGTTATTAAATAACAAATAAATTATCTTAAGAATAATTAAGGCATTAAATATTTAATTAATAAGATCATAAAGGAATGGTAATTTATTAAATTTATAAATAAATAATTTAGATTAATTTATAGATAAAGATAAATTAAGAAGTAAATTAGGAGATGATATTAGTTAATAAAGATAACTAAACTAAAGATTACTAATTAATTAATGTGATTAATTTTGATAATTAATCAGATTAATTAGATAATCTATTGTAAATGGTTAAGTGTAATTACTTGATAAAAGTAATTAAGAGATTAATTACTTTTTGAAATTAATTCTGATTAAATGGTTAATTTAAGTTAATTAATTTAGTTTAATTAATTTAAGAAAATCATTTGATGAATTGATAAGTATAAATTACTTAGTGTATGCAATGGAGCACAATTACTTAAGGAAGTAATTAATGTTAATTACTGAATGTAATTAATGAAAGATGATGTGTTAATAAAGTAATTTGGATAATTACTTTTGAAATTAATCAAGGGATTAATTAAAGGAGATAATTAATTATGGATAATTAATTCATTAATATGAGTAATTAAGGGTAGTTAATTACTGGTTGATATTAATCGAAGGCGATCAATAATTGTGTTTAATTAAAGATTAATTACTTAATGTAATTAATTTAAATAAAGTAATTATTTTAAATCTAAATTAGAGATCATTAATTAATATAATTATGATGTAAATTAAGAATTGGTTAATAATGTGGTGATTAATTTATGTAATTAATCAACAATAAATGTAATTAATTAAATTAATAAATAGGGTAATAAAATGTTAATTACTATAAATAATTTAGAATAATTAATTAATTAAGGACTAATTACCTATTGTAATTAGTGAATGATTAATCAAAGGTGTTTAATCAAGATGGATATTTAGAAGATGGTTAATTAATTTGATTTATAATTAATTGATGGTTGTATAAGCAGAATTTATAGATAAAGAATTAATTTAATTTACTTTAAATTAATTGGAGATAGAAGTAGTTAATTTAATTCATTTTAAATTAATTACAAATGGTATGATTATAAATCATTGCTTATGGATGAATGATATTGATATTTCTTTGATGATTGTGATCTGGCATGAATTATATCTATGAGTCATGGATGCTTAGTTTAAATATGATAATATTTGGTTATCTGTTTATATGATAATATTTGATTATTTGTTTATGATATTATCTGTGATTATCTACTATGATATTATGAATTATCCATCTGTGTGTATATTGATTATATTGAATTAAACTGTTAAGACTAAATAGACAACTTGGCCTTAAAAGACACGTTTTGGATTTCGATGAGACCGGGATCGGGTTTCCACATTTGGAACATCCGAAAACCACATCGATTCCAAATTAACGATAGGTCGCGAATCTAAAGTGCAGATGAAGTTTCATAATGCAAGGGTTATCGTCGTTAACTCTGAGGGTGTCTCCAAAATGAGTGTAACGAGATAATGCCTTCGATTTCGTTCGAACCCGGAACGAACTTGTATGGATTGAATGCTTTTAACACATCGTCAGGTGGGCGATGAGCATTCTAAGGAATATGTTCTATAAAGGTAATCGTAACCTCAAGCCTCATCAACTGGGAATGGCTAAAACAGGGGAGGTGCAGCAAGGTTAGGTGGGTCATGCCCAAGCAGGACAAGGATATTCCCCTGTCTAGATGTCCCTTTATTTTCGGCTGTGTGGGCGGTTGATTGCAACAACTGCCGGGGTTTATCTTGTTCAGGACTGTTCAGTAAGGAATGTTTCCGGCGTTGTGTTGCAGGGGGTCGGGAGTGATCCTCGGTACGTTGATCTAGGCCACGTACTGTGACGGACGGTACCCCAGTAGCCCTGCCATTGTATGGAATCTACAATCCAATAAGTGCCAACGGTTTTGATTGTATTACCCACTTTTGTGGCTAATAGCTGGAATTTAATGAATGTAACAATTTCGGCTATTTTCTATTTACTTGAAAACCCTAGACCTATTATAATATCACAGAATTTCCTATCAA
This sequence comes from Allium cepa, assembly GCA_030765085.1. NCBI lineage: Eukaryota > Viridiplantae > Streptophyta > Magnoliopsida > Asparagales > Amaryllidaceae > Allium > Allium cepa. The sequence goes on from CM060943.1 coordinate 874,673,745, forward strand.
ATGTTTTGGTTAGCGTAAGGTGAAAACTTTTCCATGTTTATGTGTGGGAAGTCTTACGTGATACCCTTTGTTTTCAAAGGATTTTTAAAGTTAAGCAACTTTAACCTGTTACTCATACCAGACCCATGTCTGACCCGGAGTTTATTTTTGTTTTTCATAAACTCTTGGGTACCCAAATTTTTACGGGTAGCCAAGGGATTCAGGTTAGCTTTGACGAATTCTGGAGGAGCAATGGAGCAGGAGGCTTCAGTGTTATAGATATATATAGTTCCGCTGTGTTGGTATCTCTGAGTCATATTGTTTGAGCTATATTGTATTGAGGTGTATTAACTAGACAGGTGTTTATAACTGTCTAGTATGTGTTGTATTATCTGTATAACTCTGATTGATGTTATATATTATGTAAATACTTATATGATTAATATAATTTATTCGTTCCGCTGTGAGATTCTGATGTTGTTGTTCTTTCTTCTCTATCTTTTCTACTTTCTCATCCCTTTCTTTCTTCAAGACGGAACGTCTTTCTGGGCGTAGAAGGGCGGGTCGTCACAGTTGGTATCAGAGCGCTAGGTTGAGTAAATACCTAGGCTCTTTAGTGATTTCTTTCCTGAGAGAGCGTATTTGTAATTTTGATATATATATATATATATATATATATATATATATATATATATATATATTTCTACCTATTGATGGATTACCTGTTCAGGTTTTCCAATAAGCTATAAAGGTAGATTGGGTAGTAGTGTGTGTAACACGACTATCAATGGATTGGAGTTTGAATGTTTGAGGTTGGAAGTGTATCTGTCGAGATTGTAGACCTATTAGCATCTCGAGTAAGTTTTGGATGTTGTAAGGATTTCATCGATCTCTGAAGGAAACCTGTTAAGGTTTGGAGTTCATTTTGAAGTATAGTTTGGATGAGCTAAAGTTTGGATCTGTCGGTTGGACAGAAACCAGTCATGATATCTTGATACATCAAGATGCAGTAGCTGTGTGATGAGACACAGTGACTATGGATGTCTCTGAAGATGTTTCTTTGGAACAAGTTAAGGAAGAGTAATTGCTTCAGTGTTGTAGCTGAGTTCAGTAGAATGTTTCTGGTTGCTTTGAGGTCTGAGTTTCTCGAAGAGTTTTGGTTTAGGAAGTCTTCTGGCTTAGTATTTTTTCTTGGGTAACATCAGAAGCAGTATAGTAGATCCATTTCTTTGATGGATTGGCCACGTAAGTGTAAGATGCTCTGATTAGTAGAGAGAACAGTTTTTCTTTGGAATTTGGCTGGATTGATCGCAAAAGTGATTTGCAATAGTTTGAGGATTCTCTTGTGTTTCAGAGGTTTTTATGGATGCCTCCAGCAAGTCAGAGTTTTGCTAACATCTGGAGATTAAGTTTGGTATCGACGGGATTTCAGAAGTGGTACCGATGGATCAGCTTAGTAATTGGATGATTTTTGAGTTTGGTGAAATAGCTCGGGTTTTGGAGGAACTTCAAAGTTTTCTTTTTGATCTGTGGAGCCCTAATGTAGTTGTCCAGTCTGTGTTCGACATCAGCATTTTCATCTGTTCAATCAGAGTTGCGCAGTGGAAGCATGATGACAGCTGTTTAGTTTGGAAGCAATTGGATGTTGCAGTGATTGGATTGGAGAGTTCTACAAGAAATTTTTCAGAATCTGAGGCCAGTTTGGAGTGCACCTGTTTTATCTCTTCCGGATGAGAGAAGTGAGTTCTATTTATGATTTGGAATAAAGTTTGTGTTTTGAGTTTGGTTGATCTTGGAAAGATCATTTTGTTGGACTGTCTTTGGTTCGGTTTGTTTCTAGGAGCATCAGCAAAAGTTGAGCTGATCTGTAAGAATGAAGAAAGCCCAGGATCGTCCGAGGAGTTTTGTGGATAAGAGACGGAGGAATTTGGATTTCGAAATCGAAGATTCGATTTTGGATAAGTGTTCGGTCTTCAGGATTGGATTGTCAGTTTGGATAACTGGAATTTGTTATGTTTCACGTATCTCTGAGGGAGTACGTGTAAGATCTATCTCTGGTTGTAAAACCAGTAGTTCAGGGAGTTTTGGATGTTGATTCAGACTTGCCTGTAGTCTGATATCCTGCCTTATTCGTAGATCTAGATGAGTTGAATCTCTATAGCTTAGTAGTATCGATTGTTTGGATTCTATAGAGCGAGTAGCCCGGTATTTATACTTGGGGAAACTCGAGAAAATTCTATCCGGAATTTGTCTGGATATTTAGCTTTGTTTGTTTGGATAAATTGGTTGCTATAGTTGTTAGCATATGATTAATATATGCTTGTATTTTTAGAATTAAATATTTAAGTAGATTATTAAATTACCTTTGTTTTAAATTTCGGGGACGAAATTCTTTTAAGGGGAGAGGAATGTGATATCCCGGAAATTTGGGGCAATATCAATTTAATAATCTACAATAAAAATTAATTTGATTTGATAATATTTGTTAATAATATTTGAATTGATTTAATAATCTTTGTTTAAATAAATATTTAACTGATAATTTATCTTTTAAAGGCTAATTTAAATTGTTTCTATTTATAATGTATGCATGAACATATTAGTATATATTATAAATAGATAAGTTTTGTCTCTAGATTTAATAGATAAAGCTATGTTTTCTAATTTTACTATTTTTGATAATTTGGAAATCTAATATTGAATAAATAATAATATGATCTTAAAAATACTCAAGATAAAGTTTAATTTGTTTTAGCCTAGAGTTTAAATAAAAAGTTCGTTATATAGCTAGATAAATAAGTACTTATATTTTTTTTAAGAGATAGTTTCTTTTGAAAATTTATTTTTAATTTAATAATGTGTTATATTTAAACAATATTAATAATGCAATATATTTACAAATGGATTTTTATATAGATAGAAATTGTTATTTTAAATTTATTTATATTTATGTATTTTGGAAAGCTATGGTTTGTAAATTTAAATAAAGTAAACTTTATAATTATTAACCTTAAGAATAAATCAAATGTATGATATTTAACATAAGTAAATGACATAATAAAATATCTATGAACTTAAAAGAGAAAATAAATAAATAAAATAAGTATTATAACAAAGATTTATATAAGTTTGAAATAATAAGAAGTAAATTTAGTATTGATAATTTAAGTTTAAAATAATAAGTGTAATAATAACAAGCGCTTGTACTAAAAATAAAACTTAATACATAAGTAAAGTTTATAATTAATAACTAGAATAAGCTAAGAACAAAAGTAAGATATAATATGCAGGCAAGTAGTAAAAGTAGAGCAAGGTTAGGAGACAAAACAAAGCAAAGTACATAAAATATGCAGGATAAAGAAAACAAATGACTAAAGAAATTTTTATAATGTGTATGTAAAATACAAAAGCATGTAATCATGTCTGTACAATAATTATGTTAGCAACTAAACAAAATAAAATAAAATGCAAAGGAAGTATGAAACAAAGGCAAGAAAATATAAGAGGCATGCAAGAAATATAATAAGAATGCAAAGCTAAGGAGCAAAGTATAAACAAAGTAAATATAAAAATATCTATACATAGGAATGAGTAGCAGGAAACATAAAGTACTCAAATAATAAATGCTTTCAACTCTTAGCAGCAAAATATTGTCATTTCGAATTGTATGAAATCATTCTAGCCACCCTAATGTAAATATCTTGCCTGATAAAACAAAAGTAAATAGTGTACCAGGCAAGTATGCAACCTAGATAACACCTACCCTATACAAGCTTATCTTTCTATACATACTCATATTAAACCAAAGGAAAATTAGATTGCAAGCTTCTTCATTTTTCTCTTATATATATAAACTCAAATATAAAACTGAAGCATTTACAACTCTTCTCATTTCTAATTTGATCATCACAATATAACAAACCTGGAAACAAGAGAATAAGTTAACATTTCTCATTTTACAAATCTAATCAACAACCTAAGCATTTTCTTTCCAAAACCTGAGAATACAAGAGAAAGAAAGAAAAAGAAAAAACTACAGATCACTTTCTTCAAACCTGGAATTGTCTGAAGCAAGCAAGCTCAAAGTTAAGCCTTCAGTCATCTTCAATTGGTTTGAATAGCATGCAGTTTTAAAGCAAATCCAGGGGCAAGAGCATTTCAGTTTTGTAAAGAGGTGCTCTGTCATTTTCAAAACTAGGTGAGTAACTTAAATTTTAATTTACTTAAGTATATATGTTGCTTGATTATTGTTTGAGATGTGAATAAATCTTAATGCATTTCTATGTATATGTGTTACTGCATGTATGTGTGTTAATAACTGGTAACACACCTCTGTATTTAAGATTTAAGCTCATATTTCACTTTCAAAAATCATTACTGCTTGATCTTCTTATTGTCAGGACTTAGGATCTAAACAAAATAAGTTGTTTGATCATAAAGTAGACTTTAAAATATAAATTCGAATTAAACAAGGTAGAACTGTTCTGAAAGCCTTAAATAAACTGTCAATATTTAATAGGAGCAAAATTGCAAGCAACTTAAATTATTAATTCAGGTTTATAAAGCAAATTCTTATCTGAAATTAGCATTTTTAACACTAGAATTGTATTTTTAAGTTAAGGTTTGTAGTTGCATTTCTGGTTTAATCAATTTAGGAAAATTGGGTTGCCTCTGACACTACGGTTGATTGGAGCGGTTGTTGTTCTTCATGGCGGTGGAGAGGTGACTGGAGAGGCACGGAAAAATTCTAGATGGATGATCATTTTCCAGTGGAAAGTGCGGTGGTGGATTTTTTTCAGCTGCCTAGTTTAATTAGGCTTTGTTGTTCGATCAACCTCGGATGCTACGGTGGACCGAGTGCACCGTGCTTTTGGGAATGGGTAGGAGGATGTTAGTCGAAGCGGTGGCCGGAGTTTTTAACTCTCTGGGGGTAGAGGCAGCGTGTAGGAGCTGTTGACAGGTTTGGTGGTGGTGGGAAAATGTGGTTCCAAGTTTCGAATCCGAGTTTGATTTCGAATTCGAGGCAAAGGCAAGGCTTTGGCGATCGAGGGAAGTAGTATGGGGGATCATTGACTTGGTCGGCGTCGTGGCAACGTTTGGAGATGATCGGAGATGCCGTGCACGTGGACGTGCACGAGTTGTAGAACCTGAAGGTTTTGATGGGTGTAGTATATTTTTGCCTCGGGAAGAACTCGAGTCACTCGAGTACGTGACTCGAAGTAAGGAAGGGGGAGACTCGGTGCATGCTGGGTTTATTCTCGAGGCACAGGTTGGTTTTCAAGTTGTAATAAACCTGATATACCCAGGTTTAAATTTGGTCCAAAATTTCTTAACAGGATTTTATGCTGTGTTTTAAATTTAGTTCAAAATATAAACCAATATTGAAACAATGTTTGAATCCAGAGTTTAAAGTAATTTTAGATGAAACTTTTGAAATCTAAAGTTTTCAAAATGAATTTGAATTTTTAATCAAGACTTAAAATCAAGGTTTTTCAACAAAGTTTTGAAAATCAATGCTAAAACTAATAGTTTCAAGTTGACTTGAAAACTAAATCTGAAATATTAAATTAGTCTTTAAGTATGAATGTTTTAAGAATAAGTCCAAATAAAACAGTTTTGAAAATAAATCTGTTGAGAAAGTTTTTTAAATGGAAAGCAAATAAATTGCTTAGCTTGAACTTGCGAGTTAAAACATTAATGAATTTTGGAAATTTATATGTAAGTAAGAGTTAGGTAGTTGAATTTTAAAAAGGGGTTTTCTTATATAAGGTTCATATGTACGTAACTAATGTTATTTACAAGATTTTAAATTGAATTTAACTTTGATTTAATGTTTAATTAAATAATTCTTTGAATCTTAAATTCAAATGAACTTTTGAATTTAAAATTAGAAGAGTAATGTTCTAGTACACTTTTATATTTATATTAATTAAGTTATTAAATAAGAAATAAATTATCTTAAGAATAATTAAGGCATTAAATGATTTAATTACTAAGATCATAAAGGAATGGTAATTTATTAAATTTATAAATGAATAATTTAGATTAATTTATAGATAAAGATAAATTAAGAAGTAAATTAGGAGATGATATTAGTTAATAAAGATAATTAACTAAAGATTACTAATTAATTAATGTGATTAATTTTGATAATTAATCAGATTAATTAGATAATCTATTGTAAATGGTTAAGTGTAATTACTTGATAAAAGTAATTAAGAGATTAATTACTTTTTGAAATTAATTTTGATTAAATGGTTAATTTAAGTTAATTAATTTAGTTTAATTAATTTAAGAAAATCATTTGATGAATTGATAAGTATAAATTACTTAGTGTATGCAATGGAGCACAATTACTTAAGGAAGTAATTAATGTTAATTACTGAATGTAATTAATGAAAGATGATGTGTTAATAAAGTAATTTGGATAATTACTTTTGAAATTAATCAAGGGATTAATTAAAGGAGATAATTAATTATGGATAATTAATTCATTAATATGAGTAATTAAGGGTAGTTAATTACTGGTTGATATTAATCGAAGGCGATTAATAATTGTGTTTAATTAAAGATTAATTACTTAATGTAATTAATTTAAATAAAGTAATTTATTTTAAATCTAAATTAGAGATCATTAATTAATATAATTATGATGTAAATTAAGAATTGGTTAATAATATGGTGATTAATTTATGTAATTAATCAACAATAAATGTAATTATTTAAATTAATAAATAGGGTAATAAAATGTTAATTACTATAAATAATTTAGAATAATTAATTAATTGAGGACTAATTACCTATTGTAATTAGTGAATGATTAATCAAAGGTGTTTAATCAAGATGGATATTTAGAAGATGGTTAATTAATTTGATTTATAATTAATTGATGGTTGTATAAGCAGAATTTATAGATAAAGAATTAATTTAATTTTTAAATTAATTAGAGATAGAAGTAGTTAATTTAATTCATTTTAAATTAATTACAAATGGTATGATTATAAATCATTGCTTATGGATGAATGATATTGATATTTCATTTGATGATTGTGATCTGGCATGAATTATATCTGTGTCATGGATGCTTGGTTTAAATATGATAATATTTGGTTATCTGTTTATATGATAATATTTGATTATCTGTTTATGAGATTATCTGTGATTATCTACTGTGATATTATGAATTATCCATCTGTGTGTATATTGATTATATTGAATTAAACTGTTAAGACTAAATAGACAACTTGGCCTTAAAAGACACGTTTTGGATTTCGATGAGACCGGGATCGGGTTTCCACATTTGGAACATCCGAAAACCATACAGATTCCAATTAACGATAGGTCGTGAATCTGAAGTGCAGATGAAGTTTCATAATGCAAGGGTTATCTTCGTTAACTCTGAAGGTGATTCCAAAATGAGTGTAACGAGATAATGCCTTCGGTTTCGTTCGAACCCGGAACGAACTTGTATGGATTGAATGCTTTTAACACATCGTTAGGTGGGCAATGAGCATTCTAAGAAATATGTTCTATAAAGGTAATCGTAACCTCAAGCCTCATCAACCGGGAATGGATAAAACAGGGGAGGTGCAGCAAGGTTAGGTGGGTCATGCCCAAGCAGGACAAGGATATTCCCCTGTCTAGATGTCCCTTTATTTTCGGCTGTGTGGGCGGTTGATTGCAACAAATGCCGGGGTTTATCTTGTTCGGGACTGTTCAGTAAGGAATGGTTCCGGCGTTGTGTTGCAGGGGGTCGGGAGTGATCCTCGGTACGTTGATCTAGGCCACGTACTGTGACGGGCGGTAACCCAGTAGCCCTGCCATTGTATGGAATCCACAATCCAATAAGTGCCAACAGTTTTGATTGTATTACCCACTTTTGTGGCTAGTAGCTGGAATTTAATGAATGTAACAATTTCGGCTATTTTCTATTTACTTGAAAACCCTAGACCTATTATAATATCACAGAATTTCCTATCAAATGTTTTGGTTAGCGTAAGGTTAAAACTTTTCCATGTTTATGTGTGGGAAGTCTTACGTGATACCCTTTGTTTTCAAAGGATTTTTAAAGTTAATCAACTTTAACCTATTACTCATACCAGACCCATGTCTTACCCGGAGTTTATTTTTTTTTCATAAACTCTCGGGTACCCAAATTTTTACGGGTAGCCAAGGGATTCAGGTTAGCTTTGATGAATTCCGGAGGAGCAATGGAGCAGAAGGCTTCAGTGTTATAGATATATATAGTTCCGCTGTGTTGGTATCTCTGAGTCATATTGTTTGAGCTGTATTGTACTGAGGTGTATTAACTAGACAGGTGTTTATAACTGTCTAGTATGTGATGTATTATCTGTATAACTTTGATTGACGTTATATATTATGTAAATACTTATGTGATTAATATAATTTATTCGTTCCGCTGTGAGATTCTGATGTTGTTGTTCTTTCTTCTCTATCTTTTCTATTTTCTCATCCCTTTCTTTCTTCAAGACGGAACGTCTTACTGGGCGTAGAAGGGCGGGTCGTCACATCCTAAATCAAAATGCCTATTTATATTTCGATATATTTATATTTGAATTTCAAATCCAGATTCCTTTATTTAAAATCTTTTGATATATATATTTATTCAATTTTTCAAATAAATCCACAGTTTAATTTATAATTAAAATATTATTCAAAATATTTATTTTAGAATTCCCAAATTAGAAATTCTATTTTAAAATCATTTATATATATATTTATACTAGTAAACAAACAAATATCAATTTAATTTGGAAAATACAAATTAATTCACAATTTAATTTAAAAAAATTATATTAATTACCAATTTAAATTTGTTTTAAAATCGAGATCGTTAAAGATTCCCCCCTTAAGAAAATTTCGTCCTCGAAATTTGCCAACGAGACAACAGAGGATGGACACACAAAGTAGATAATCGACTTATCAATCAAGCCGATTATCTATTCTGCATTTGGCTTACCAAATCAGAATATCAAAAATATGAGAACAAACTCATTCAACACTTCACAAGATACTCGGGTCATCAATCTACGAAATATGCCGAGGATTGGTTAGTTCGAAGGAATAACTAACCACTCGTAGAATATATCGAGACCCAAACAATAGATAAATGGATTTAATCTTCCACCATTCTTAAACACTAGGTACGGATTCCAAACTCAGGTCGGAATACCCCAAAGTTTATACCAATCTATCCTTCTTCGAACTTTGACCTCACAAGAAATTACAATAGAATTTCAAATTTGGTTTTGACCGAATTCCTTTTATTGATACAACCCAATTCAGCTTTATATTCTTGTTTACCAATTTATTTCAAATAAATTTTCAAATTTATTAGTGTTAAAAACGAAAAGATGATAGGTAACTGATGGAGAGAATACAAAATAGAAACGATTCGCAGGGCCATCACCACACCGAAACTTCTCCCTCGAGCTGCCACGATGCTATCAAAGAATTGGAACTGGATCAAAGGAGATTGATAGAGAAAAGTTGTTTCCATTGTTGTAGGGTATTGACCATTTATAGTGATACTCCCATGTCCCCTATCTTGCCCTCTTCTTGAACTCGTACTCACTATCAGTGTATAGTAAGAGAATTTACTGAGGCATACGAACAGATATCTTAGGGATATACTCATTCTAGGGCATTTATATCCCTATTTCTAATGAGTTACCTAATATGTTATACTCCAAAAGCTAAAGTTCAACTTTAGCTCTGATGCCAAATGTGACGATCCAGATTTTCGTGTTCGAAAATCGACATCCATACTTCACTCGTATTCAAATGCCGCAGATTCAAACATTGAATCCGATTCACCGGAGCTTATAACACATTAAGGATAACAACATAGTGGAAGAAAAATGAATAATATCATTGATATACAACATATACAATGTCTAATACAATATGATATGACATATCCATGAATATCAGAGAAGAAAACAACAGTGGAAAGATTGAACCAACAACAAAGGCTTCAAAAAGATCCAACGCCGAAACTTAAATTCCATATCTAATGCTCCAAAACAAAATAGCTCATCCCAAAAGCTTCGAAGACACCTCCAATAAGCTCGAACAACCATCAAATTGACTTAAGCAAGGTCAGCCTGAAATGCAATTGCCAAGGTCCAAACGGCTTCAAAGACCAAAGACTTTGAAGGCTATCGAATCTACGCCTACTATTTGATTATCTGAAAAACCCAACTCTAGACTGCCCGTGTGGAAACTTGTAGGCACCTAGAGTTTAGGAAGGGAACAATAAACTCCAGGTCAGTCATGGGACTGGTATGAGCAAACAAAAATAATTTATCTTTTAAAACAAACAACTAAAGAATTTAAAATTGAAATCCGCAATGCTTTTTGGAAAATTAAACTACCATAAGGCCTCCTGCCGCACACACTATGCAAACGCAGAATTCAAGAAGATTTCTCCTTATGATAGTCAAAATTGCTTGATACGCGAAAACCATTTGATATTATTATTAGTGCATAGTGGAAAACAATTCGAAAGTATAATTAATCTTAGCCAGCATACAACATTTCGTCGTATGCCTACTATAGCTACCATGTTCAAAGGCAGGTTATACAACTAAAACCGTACAAGGCGCGTATTTTTTCTTTGGATTTTCCAACAAATGGTCAGGCTAAGGAACTTGTTATTGCCACATGGGAACGCCTCTGGAGGGATGCCTCGAGAACTTACCTAGCTCTCTGCCAACACAAGGCCGGTTTACTCCCTTCCCGGGAGTAACACCTAAGATATGCTATCCCCGGTCGTTTGCGACCTTTATCCGAGGGCCCTCAACACCAACAACCACAAAGTAATGTATTTGTAGTAACCACATAAGTTAAATATATGGGCTCTATACCATGATACCACCCTTTTCCAGAAGGAATGGAGATACCCTAGGAGCGCGACCCCTTCAACCTCGCCGCATCTTTCCTATTTCGACCATTTTCGGGGAGTGTGGTCCGACGAGGTCTCATCCACAAAGCTACGCTTTTCACAAAAGCCATGCTTTGTTCAACAAATGATCAGCAGCACTTCGTATGCCACATTACCGAATTGGGAATGTATCACTAGTAACTATCAACTACGTAATCTCTAAGCTCGTACATCTCAAAGAAGGGAGCTAAGCTAAGAGAATGAATCTCCGCCACCAAACAGAAATGTATTTGATAGAAACCAGCTTTACATCTCAAAGTGTAATGTCAGATACACATCCATACAAGTCTGTTCCGGGTTCGAACAGAACCGAAGGCAGTTCCAAAGAAGCCCTTGCAATCCGGATAATCCCTAATCACGTCCAGACTCCCCATCACAAAGGGTGGTTAAATCTCTATACTGGGGGCCATTCGGTGCAGAGACATTCGATGGGTTATCCTTTCGCTTTCGAAAATATCTGGTCTTCACCACGGGCCTTCAAATGCTATCCATAACGTCGTATCATTATTCAGAATGGGTTATATGACAAAAAGGTCCTCCCCAGGCTAAACCGAATAATGAGCGTAATATTTAAAATCATATGGTTATATGGATCTCAGTTAAGTCACAACTTATTATCCAAAACCTTTCTTTCTAATGGTTTAAGCCAATTACCATTTCAAATCTTTAAAAAAAAAATATTTATTTCACAAAGTTCACAAATCATTCACAAAGATTCATTTATAGCCCTTCGAAACAATTCCATTTCAATCCAAAAACTTTTATACAAAAGATATCCTTTTCCAATTTCAAAACAAAGTATAACAATCTTCCACAAAGATTCAATTATAGCCTTCAAATCAATTCACAATTCAAATCTTTTATAAAAAAGATACATCCTTGAGATCCTCTTATTTTGGAAACAAAGTTCATAAATCTTTAATCCAGATTCATTAATAGCTTTCAAAACAATTTACAATTCAAACTTGAAATCTTTTCAACACAAATTGGAAATCCTTTCTTTATATGAAAGCTATTATTATTTGAAAACAAATAGTTTTCGCTTCGGAAAAATCCGATAACATTTGCACGAGTTAAACCCCTTCAAGTATACATCTTGGGTTAAATTTAAATTCCCACAAACATTACTTTTAAAATGGTTTTAAACTCGTATAAATACATTTTATAACTTCTCAAACCCTTTTTAAACCATAATTTCCAAACATAGAATTCAATTTCGAATTTCGAATTCAATTTCAAATCAAATTATTAAAATTTCAAAACTTAACCAAGTTATTCAAAATAACTTTTATCTTCGAAACTCCTTTTCAAAAGCTTTTCATATTTAATCCAATTCCATTTCCAAAACTATTTTGGATTTAAAATTCAATCTTTAAAACCATTTCAAAAATCTGCGACTTAACCAATTTTCTTGTGAAATCCATATTTGTGTGTGTATGATGTAGTCCAGGGGTTTTACACAATAGTGCAACCTCAACAATCATCACAGGTTCAACCACAACAATTATAGATAAGCGGTATATTCCTATAACGCTTATCTTCCGTTCACAGATCCATAGATAAATAATAAAATTTCATCTCAGATAAAAAAAATACATTTATCACAGCTCAAATTAAAACAATTCATATCACAAAGCATCACATAACAGAGATATCAACAATTTAAGCATTCAATACAATTAAACATCCATAAGTAAGGTTAATTAATTATCTGATTAACTCTAAATCAGATTAATTACTATTTTGGGTTAATTAATATTACTTAATTACAAACCATTTTAATTAATTATCCTTAATCATTTATTGAGTAACCTTAAATTATTTATTAAACAACCTTAATTAATAAATTAAATAACCATTAATTATTAAATAATTAACCTTTAATCATTAGATAATTTACCATTAATTATTCAATTGTCCTTTAATTAATTAGTTACATTAATTAACTACTCCTCAATTAATTATCATTCTTCATTAATTAATTAACCATTAATTATTATACTTTAATTAATCAAATTGATTTAATAGCCCTTAATTAATCATCATTTAATAAATTATCCTTAATTAATAAGTGATTGTCTCTAATCACTTATATTAATAATCACAAATCAATTTTAATCACCTGATTAATCAACTTTGATCATTAATTACTTTTAATTAAGTAGTTATTTTTAAGTAATTAATTTCTTTTAATTTCTTCATCACATAAATTAATTTTCCTTTAATGTAATTACACCAAGTAATTACCCCTAAATTTAATTAAGTAATTAATTCCATTGAGTAATCATACCTTAATTACTTACATTGATTAAATTAAATTAATGTTTTATATAACAAAAGCATTTCATCTTTAATTAATTATAACATTAAGTTTATTTAAAATAAACTTTTAAAATAGAAGTGATATAGATTTAATCACTTTAAACCAAATAAATCTGAAATAATTTTTTTCTATACTAGACCAAAACCCATAACCTAAAGATAAAGGTAACAACCCGAACCCATTTATTAACCTAAACCAAACGGGCCGAAGCCCATGCCCAAAGCATAAAACAATCCCACCTTCTTCCTCATCTCTCTCTTCTGAATCCAGGCAAACCATCCCAAATCACTCGAAATGATTCCACGAAACCAGAGAGAACGTCTCCGACCAAATTGACATCTCCCAAACGAACGTCAAAGCATGCGAAACAACCTAGCCTGGAACTAATCCTATCCTCCTCGCTTATCCCCAATCCAGTCATGCCGAGTCATCACGTGCACACAGTGCACATGCACCAGTGCTCCGTTGATCTTTTCGGCCCCGTGAACCCTTGAGACGATGCCTCTTCCCCCACTGGTCACCATCGACACTCAACAAAACCTTGAATTCTTCTCCTCGTAAATCGATCCCTCAGCCGAACCATCGAAAAAACTCAGGGCCAAACTTTGACGAACAGCTCCTAACTATCTGCACCGATTTGATCAATTCCACTACCGATCGAAAGGCCTACCCCGACGCTACCTCTTTGCCAAAAACCATACATCCCGGTCCCACCACGAGCTCCTAAATCGATCGCGATTCCACCGCAACCGAAGCCGACACTAAACCCTAAAATCACATCGCTTGATCACTATAGCGATCAAGAATTTAAACGAGTATTTTTCTGACAATCTTCCATTCACCGCCTCCTCCACCATCGATCGCGACATTGCACTTGTCGTCGTTGGTTGGAATTTGACGAAAATGCTAGTTTTAATAAATTCGAGATAACTCGCAAATTTCTCACTTAAAAATCTTGAAATAATGATAAAAATCATTGATTTGTAATTAGAATCTAATTGTATAATCAAAAATGGAAATTAAAATACGTGAATTTTCTGATTATTTGGATCATTACCGACTTTGATCAATTTTGAAATGATTATTCAACATAAACACTCGTAATTATTTCTAAAATACAAATTGCCATCCTGTCCTTTTTCATTCAGAAATCATCACTTAATATCGTTTATTTGGAGAGGTGTAGATTTATTTATGTTGTTCTTTGTCTATGAATGAAGTAAATAGAGATATACTGCTTGTAAACAGCATGCATTTAAATTTACACATATAAACACATGCAGATATATTTTCATCACATTCATTTCTACAACAACAAATAAAAACATCAAGACATATCAAAGATTCAGACTTAAATGGGTCAAGTTTGCTCACCTGAGTGATGAAGACAGAGGGCATAAATCCTGGGAAAAGATGTTGAAAAAACTGGAAATGCATTCTAAATTTGATCTGAAACTTTAGTCTGTTGCTTTAATGTTGAACTTGGACTTTAATCTGCTGCTTCAGGATGAGGCTTGAGTTGTTTTCAACTCTGTAGCTTAATTTCCTTGCATGTTTTCAGGTTTAAATTGGAACCTGACTTTGTTTCAAGTTTTTCTTTCTGATTTATAGCTTCGAAAACTAAGAATGGAATTGATTCTGAACTTGTTGCATGCCTTAATTCAGGTTGTAGTGTGATGGCTTCATTTTAGAATTTTGCTTGATCTTTGTACAACAGAGATAGATATTTGATCTTTTGCTTTAATTCCTATTTTATTTGGAGATGATCAAAATGTTGAATCCTTACTTGTTTTTTCTTTTTTTTTTCAGAGTTGAATTTTTATATCTTTAGTTAAAATGAAGTGCTTTGATCTACCACTTGAAACAGTTTTAAAAACTGTTGTTTTTTATTCAGCTTTTTATTTTCGTGTTTTGTTAAAAATCGAAGTAGAGATATTTTGTATAACCTTGTTTTTAATTTATTTATTAATTTGAAAAAAATAACATAAAATAAAATAAAGACACTTGTAACTTTTATGTTCAAAAGAGTTACACTTGTTTATTATGTGTTGTATAAGACTTAGAAATGTTTACACAAGTTGTTATATTTTTACAATTGTCAAAATTATGAACTTTTATGTTTTAAACCCTTTATGAATTTTTATTTAATTTCATATTTACACAAGTTTATGTTTTAATTTATTTTTATATCTTCTTTTTTTTATACTTTATTCAAATTTTATTAATTTTTCAAAAGATATGTATATATTTGATTTTAACTTTTTAAATAGCTTTTGTGAAATTTATTATATTAAATTTAAGTCATAACTTCTAAATCAAAATGCCTATTTATATTTCGATATATTTATATTTGAATTTCAAATCCAAATTCCTTTATTTACAATCTTTTGATATATATATATATATATATATATATATTCAATTTTTCAAATAATTCCACAATTAAATTTATAATTAAAATATTATTCAAAATATTTATTTCAGAATTTCCAATTAGAAATTCTATTTTAAAATCATATATATATATATATTCATACTAATAAACAAACAAATATCAATTTAATTTGGAAAATACAAAATTAATTCATAATTTAATTTCAAAAAATTAAATTAATTACCAATTTAAATTTCTTTTAAAATCAAGATCGCTACAGATATCACATATAACATGAGTGCCACGGCGTCAGAGATGTTTATGGGGTTTCACATCTCCTATCCAGTGTATAACGTGCGTGCAATAATCAAGAGATGTTATGAGATTTTCCATCTCTTAAGGATCCATCAAAATATTTATACGCAGTAGAATACGCTACATATATAATGTCTAATCGGTAAAATAAATATTTTTCTTAGCATTAAGGCTTTACATTGATCCCCCTTAACGTGTTTTTTAAGCATTGGCGTACAGTTTGCATTTGACACAACCAGCAGCATGTCGGTAGTCAGTGATGCGTAGTGATACGACAACAATAAACCAAAATCATAGTGGCCTCGTATAGGGCTAAAAGTATGACAAGGCACGTGAGGCAATGGCCAAGGTATGATACTACCAGTTCGGATCATAGGGCTGGTGGTAACGCATCATTGCCATGACCGTCCACCGCATCCATCCATCCCATATCGAGTCAATGAGAGGCTATCTCAAATCAAGGTGCACCAATCGAAACCAACAACAAAAGCAATAATATGGATCAAGTCCAAGAAAATCGAAGAACGAATATCAACTAGAGGTAATTAACCCGCTTGGCCCTGTCAAGCCGTCCTATTTTGGTCATTTCAAATTGGCACAAGTGCTGGGGTCTATCCATCATCGTTCTCTTTCTTCAAATCCAGCAAACAACGCCAAATCCAACCACTTCATTCTGGAGTCTCCTCCACGTAAACAGTTGTAAAGTGGTTCCAATATTGATAGAGAGTATGCCACTAAGAGGCCTCGTCTCTTTAACAACTAAACGTCGTTTTACACACCAGTTAGTACTTTTATATTTCGAAAACAATTCGTACTTGATATCAAAATATCATATACGCTTCAAAATCAAATTCATTTTGAAATATCATATTTATTTAAAAATCAAATCCATTTCGAAATCATCATATTCGCTTCGAAACTCATATCCATTTCGATATCATCATATTCGATTCAAAGATCATATCCATTTAGAAATAATCAAATTTATTCAAAATACACTATTTCAATTCAAAATCAATTCCGCCTTAATATCCGCTTTCAATTCCAAAATTGTTTCGAACTTCAATTTGGGTTATAACTTCATTTTAACCCAATTCGTATTTAAATCCATGATTTAAATATAACGATTCCCACTCCGACCAGTTTGAATTTTAGAAAATAGCTTGGATAGTTTTACAATAGTTAATATAAGATAGTTTGAGTATTGAAAATGGTTTATATGGTAAAATAACTTGGAAAATAATAATAATTTGAATATTTAAAGAAGATAGATTTTAAATAGTTTATACTAAAATAATTCATTTGAAAATAGTTTCAAAGTCAAACCTGTTCAATTCCAAATTTTCTAATTCAAATCAGATTCAATTTCCATTTCGATTTACTCGATTGAATTTCGATTTCAAGTCGAATTTTTACTTCGATTCCAATTTCAATTCAAATAAATTTGATTTCAATTTCAAAATAATTCAATTTCACTTAAATCAAATTAACCATCAGTATTCAATTTAATATCCAAATCTTCAAATATAATTCAATTCCAAGCTCAATTTTAAAATATCGTTTTATATTATTTTTACTTAATAAAATTTAAATTCGAATAAAATTCCAATCTTTTTAAACAAATCAATTTTTGAAATTCAAATCATATTTCGATTATAACTTTAAAATCTCAACCTCGACTATTTAAACAATTCCAGTTATCAAATTTAAATTTTAACATTCCGAGTTCAAGTTTGAAAATAATCTGATTTCCATAAATTCGATTTTTATTTCTTTAAATCAAATCATTTAAATAATTTCAAAATAAATATTTTAAAATCATTTAATTTAACCAATCCCGCGTCCGTATATAATTTTCTATCCTATGGCCAAGTGAATTAGTCATTTCAATTTTTAGTTCACAGATGGATATATATCATTTTAGCCCAAAATAAATGTTATAGGTAAATATCATTTCAACCTATTTCTTAATTTATTCCAAATAGTTTAATTTACACTTTTACATACTGTAAATAATATATAGGATGATAACATGATATATTAAACATAAATAAACATCCAAACTTCCAAAATATCAATCAATACCATCCATCTCAATCCAACATCCAAATAATCAATAATCACAACAATCGACCAATTATCGATAATCAGGGGTTTTACTAGCATTTTAGTTCTAATTTAAATCAATTCAAATCCTATCAATTAATTCAGTTGTCAATTTAAATGTCTTTTAAATTTATCGAACAACTATTTATAAATTTAAATCACTTCTCGATATAAATTTAACCAACATAAAAGTTTATTTAATCAATTGTGAGCGTATAAAACACTCACCTTTTTATTTGAAACTGAAAATAATTTCAGCTTCAAATAAATTCCACACCAACCCCACGACGTAACATTTTAGCGATTAACTAAAACAAAATTAACTAAATAATAATTTAATTTAATTTATAACTCACGTTCTCTCTTCTGTAAGCTATCATCCTAGGCGATATTAATAAACAAGATGATAACATGATATATTAAACATAAATAAACATCCAAACATCAAAAATATCAATTAATAGCATCCAACTCTATCCATCATCTAAACAGTCAATAATCACAACAATCAACCAGTAATCGATGATCGGAGATTTTCCTAGCAGTTTAATTCTAAGTCAATTTAACTATCAATTCAAATCCTATCAATTAATTCAATTGTCAATTAAATTTATCGAATAACTATAAATAAATTTAAATCAATTTTCGATATAAATTTAACTAACATAAAAATTTATTTAGTCAATTGTGAGCATATAAAACACTCCCATTTTTATTTGAGACCGAAAATAATTTCATCTTCAAATTAATTCCAGACCAACCCCGCGACGTAGCATTCGACGATACGGTTCCAACGCCTATTGATTCGTCCAAAACGGGCATTGTATGCAAAAATTACATGATAATTAGCTTAGCGGTTAACTAAATCAAATTAGCTAAGTAATAATATAATTTAATTTATAACTCACGTTCACTCACCAGTAATCTATCGTCCCAGGCAAACTTTTGCATGCAAGAACCCAATTATCGTGACCTATATCCACCGCACGCATGGCACATCCATCACATCGCCGACCACCTAACGCGCTGCCCATCCCTGCCCTTGTCGCGCCACCTTCTCGAATGTCGACCACCACAAAACTAGGCATGCACCAATAGATACCCAAGTCGAGAAACCCTAAATGAGAACAAACTCTTCCCCCCGATGCCGACCTCGCCGACCACGCACTCCACCCAATCGTCGTCGCCTTCCCTCTCTCCCCACCAACGCACCCCGCGCCACCACACACGTGATAATCGAGCTCCAGAACCCTAGGTTCCTCGAGCCGTTTCCACCATTTTGGCATCACGAGCTGTTCGCGCACGTGGCCTTATACTCCGCTCCTTTCCTTTTCCAATCGCGATTTGATTCGTGGCCTTCTCTTTATTTTTATTTATTTTTATCCAGTGATTCTTTTTTTTCCATTGCCGAGTGATTTGAAAAGAGGGGAAAGGAGATGGTAAGGGGTAGGCACGATTTCGGCTGAGTGTACGATATATTGGATAAGGATGAACATATATTTTATTATTTTTAGAAAATATCTGACTCGATGAACTCACGAAATACCATACTCCAAACGAAGCGTGCCGGCCGACGTACATAATGTTTTACCCCTATTTCGGATACAATGGAACTAGTCTCGAGGCCTAATTCAGTTGTAAGCGGAAGATAGCTTTTCAAAACAGTTTATTTTAATTAAACTCTGAAGTTAATTATACGCGTTTCAAGCTCGCACGGCAAATGATAAGTCTGATCACTATGAACTTAAAATCCTACAATAATTCACTATTACAAATCCGATGAAAGCGGTTTTGTCGAAACCCGAGACAGTGGCCAAAATGGCTATTTAAGTCGTTAAATAATATATACAATTTTCAATTTCTATTTATTCACTTTCAAATCCAATTTTAAATGTTAACAATCTTCATTCATATTTAAATAAAATTTAAATCTATTTTCGATACATTTTCATTCACATTAATTCAAGAATCAAGATTTAAATAATTTCAATATTAAATTTAAACAATTTTATTTATTCAATAAATCACTATATTTTGAAATATAAGTTACTGGACTTATAAAATTTAACTTTTAAAACAAATTCAAATTATAAAACAACTATTTCCATTTTACAGTCATTCAATATTCATTATTCAATTTCAACTGTTGATTTTAAACACAGTCGATACATAGAATTTATTTCAATACTTGCTGTCGCCAAAATCTTCGAAATTAGTTATTTCAAAATTTTATTCAAGTTCAAATTCAATAACTTAAATTAATAAATCATTAAGATTTTATTTTTTTAAACCATCTTATTCAATAATTATATTAAATTGAATAATTTAAAATAGTTAAAAATATGGGTCGTTGCGTATAAAGGCAACACATGAAAATAAATAATAGTTGGCGATACAGGCCAAATAAGAATAATATGCGACACATGCGAAAGAAGGATAGGAGAATTAATCATACTCAGGACACAGTGTCTGGTATAATAATAAGAACTTGTCCTAACACAACAGTACCGGATGGATGATTGTCGGATACACCTGCTTCAGAAGACTGCAACAGAACTAGCGAACATGACACACGTGTCTATCCAGCATGACTCATATACTCTTGGTTACCTCGCCCCGGAGCCAAGTGGAGTATGCATGAAAGAGTCAGATGCTTCTTCTATCTTTTCCCTGGCGCAGCTGGGCCATTCTGGACTTGAACCAATGACCTCGCCCGTGAAGTAAATCATCGCACCTATGATCCAACAAATTAGGAGAGAATCAATACATTCTTTTTCGGGAGCGATTCATCCTTCCTGAACGCAGCATATAACTCTCCATTGTACTGCGCTCTTCAAGTGCGCTTGTTTCCCCTTCTTCCTTACCATTGCAAGTCTTTGTGAAATAACTCCGATGGGAAGAAAAAAGAAGGCGTTGAGAGACCAGGACATCGTGACTCTTATCCACCACATGCCATAAACATGCTGCCCGACTACACTCTGCATTAGTCACGGCTCTGCTTTGTCCATAACGGTAATATATTGCTGGCCTAGGTGACACAAAGGAGCTAAACATCACCGATACATGGCTTTACAATCGTTGACACACAGCTATAAATATTGTCGATACATCAGTATAACATTGCCGATGCACGGCTCGAACGACGCCATCACATGGCATTGGATGTCATTGGGGAGTCATAGATCCAGGGCACGACCATGGCGATCAAGCCGCCAGGGTGGATATTGACCAATTTGGTCCACTCACAAAACATAATGGGAGTCGGACAGTGATAGACAAATAAATACTGAAAATATTTATAATAGCCGACACATAGCTATATACAATATATCAACGCATGGTATAATACATATGTTGACACATAGCAAAATACATACATCGACATAGGCTTAGCATATTGCCAACCCTTGACTCGATATAATCGCTAATACACGGCTCTACGTTCAGTACATGACTACAATATATTAACTGTAGTGAATATTATACTTCGTATCCTCGTATTGAGTGTCATCCTTGAACAAAAGTGTAACGACCCAGAATTTCCGTCATTTAAAATTCGTATATTTAATTGATTTTTAAAATATTAACAAGTAAAATTTGTAAGTCGAATAAATTTTATTTCGAATATCTAGATTAATTGGATAATTAAATCGATGATTTGATATTTGAAATTACAGAAACAATTGGAAATTGGGTTTAATGTGATTAAATTTGATTTGTAAAGTTGTATTAAATCATATTGGAGTTAGAATGATGTTATAGAACTTTTAAAATCGAACTAAAAATTAATTTGTGGAAATTGAATATTTTAATATTTAATTGACCAGTAAAAATAGTCATTTTTCAAACAGTCTCGGATTTCAACGAAACCAGTTTCATTGGATCCGTAATGTTAAATTATTATATGGTTTCAAATTTCATGTCAATTGGATATACGGTTTGTCCGGGGAAAGCCAAGACGCACTGAAATCGGTTTGAGTGAATTTTAAATTTAAATAATCGATTTGAAAACCTATCTTCCAAATACTTTCGAATTGGCCTCCGATATATATTCCATTGCGTTTGGAATAGGGGTAAAACATTATAAACGCCAGGCGGTAAGCTTCGATTAGAGTTCGGAAAATTTTGGGATGTAGAGTGTTTCAGAAATTTTCTATAAAAGGACCTAACTTTCTTCATTTTACACTAAAAACCTAGCTAGGGTTACAGGCTGCCACTCTACTCTATCAACGGCCGAAAATACGTCTTCTTCTTTCTCTGATTTCTTCAAATCTATCAATCTATTCGCAAAACATCCAACTGCAAACTTGTAGAGCTAGTCGATCTCTAGAAGATCAACGGTCAAGATCGAAAAATATGCTGTGGATCATCGGCAAATCGTGCTCGAATGGCCGTAGTCGCACACGATTTTCGAGATAAAGGCACAACCGAGCTTCGAGCTAATTGGGCCGTGGGAGGAGCTAGGCTAGGCGCACGTCGCAGTGGTTCTTGATCGACGTGGAAGTCGACATGGGTGGCTCAAAAATTCGTATAGGAATGGCGGTCGTGGGTTTCTTCACGCGTTCATTGACCTGGGGAAGAAAGCAAGATGCGGCCAGGATCTGTAGTTGCGAAATCTACGGCCCAGATTCAGTGAGATAAAAAAAAAATTAAAAATGTAAATTGATTTGTATTATGATTTGTATAAACTTCTAAATGCGATAACTTTTTGATACGAGGTCGAAAATTGACAAAACAAATTGCGTCGGGTTCGTATTGACGAATACTACGCGATGGAGCTGGATTGGAATCGATTAGAGCTAGTGATAATTTTGGGTAAAATTAAACGCGCTTTAACTTTATTCGGAATAAAACACTGGCACTGTATTTGAAACAAGGTGAGAACTTCTCACTCAATAGAATTGTGTTTCGATTTAAATTTAAAATAGTTAAATTTAAAATTGCTTGATTGTGTGATTGAATGATAAATTGCTATCTGTTGTATTGAAATAGACCGTATATGTCGTATATTAAGCGGATGTTATTTATTAAACACATATACCGCGATATTCCATCTTGAAGTGGAATTAGTATTATATATGTACTTGGAGTTGATTTTCCCGCATTATATAGCGGATGAGACCCTATTGCGCCGCATAATAGCGGATAATATTTTATATAAACCCATGTACCCCGATATCCCCTCTTGAAACAGGATTGGTATTGTGCTAACATCTGTGGATGCAGGGAAACAGGTTGGTGGGATCCAACTGGATTCCTCAACAGTATTGATTTATTTACAGATATTTGCGATATATTCTGTTATATTGATATATGATGTTTGGATGTCGTGATTGTTATATTTAGTGTTGTTGCAGCATTGGGCCTATTTTGGGACATTAAAAGTGTTAAAGTGATGATTTTCAAATTTAAAAGGATTTTTTTAAAGTGATTTTTAAAAGTACACGTTTTATTGAATTTTGAAATTGATTCATTTTAAATAAATAAATATTACAATTTTAATGTTATAAAAATTATGATTTTTGAGAAATATAGTTGAAATGTGATTTTTGAAATATGGAGTTAATGATTTTATAAAATAATTTAAATGGTGATTTTTGAATTTATTGTAAAAAATTTATATATAAGATTTAAAACAAAATTGGATTTTTATAAATCAAAGTGATAGAATTATAAAGGAGTTTTAAAGACGTTTTAAAATGATGTTATAAATGGATTTTATAAAAGAATAGAATCTATGATTTGTGAAGTTATAAAATGAATGAATTTATGAATAGAGAATTATAAATAATTTTCTTATAAATTGGATTTTGGCATTTAAATGAGATTTAAATAGAATTTGTTAATTAAGGGATTTTATTAGTTGAAGTTTTATAAAATATATATATATGAATTTATAAACGTTGTTTTATAAATCCGAAACCAATTGAATTTGATAAGTAAATATGAAAGCTTAGTTAAGGAGATACATCCACGATTTTGGACAGTGGATAATCCTTTAATTAAAATATGTAGTAGTGTTGAACTTGACAAATGATTTATATTCACAATTTTGGACAGTGAATAATATATCAAAGAAATGTTTTAGGAAGTGATCTTTAAAATAGGATTAAAACGATTTGAAGTTGTTTTAAAATGTGTTAAGGATCGAAACCATAGATTTCAACATTCATTGTTAAAATAGACATTTTCGA
This sequence comes from Allium cepa, assembly GCA_030765085.1. Classification (NCBI taxonomy): domain Eukaryota; kingdom Viridiplantae; phylum Streptophyta; class Magnoliopsida; order Asparagales; family Amaryllidaceae; genus Allium; species Allium cepa. The sequence continues at coordinate 874,698,002 of CM060943.1, forward strand.
GAAATAAGGAAAAGATGGACTATAACACTGTTGTTATAGTAAATGATTTTCGAAAGGAAATGTTTTTGTATAGTATTGGGATTTATATATCTATCTTAATTTAGAATCCCTATACTAGTGATTTTGGGTTGTCGTAACGATGTTTTACGCAACATTCGTTTTGACTCAAATGAATGTGTTTAAGAGAATGTTTCCTTAAAGAATAAATTATGTACTTATTTGTGATTTAAGTATATTGAATATTTTCCAAATGTTGAAAATAAATAGATTTGTGGATTACTTATTATTAAATAAGTATGGAAATGTTTTCCAATATGAAATGAAATGTTTTGAGATTTTTATCTTTTAAAGATAAATTGAAAATGAATAAATATTTGGAAGTGTTACCGCGTAAGGAAAATGATTTGAAATTTGATTTCAAAAGTTGCAAAGGTGAAATGTGATTTGAAATTTGTTTTCAAATGGTTGAAGTGTGGAAAAATATATATTGTAAAGATATTTTTGGAAAATAAATAATTTGGGGAATTATTTGGAATCTGGTGATGTTGTGCATATTTATTGATAGGTAAATAACCGACTATCAATATTTACCTTTAAATGGGTATTGTTGTGATTTGCTTGAATTTGAATGCTACACTTATTTTAAAATAAGCGCTCGTTATTCGGTTGAGCCGGGAGAAGACCTTCGGGTCATGAATCCCCTTCCGAATAGTGATACATCGTAATGGATAACATTTGAAGACCGGTGTTGAAGACTGGATATTTTCGAAAATGGAAGGATTACCGTCGAATGTCTCTACATCGGCTGATCTCCGATATAGAGATTTTATCACCCTTTGTGATGGGAAGTCCGACGTGATTAGTGAATATCCGGATTACAAGGGCTTCTTTGGAAGTGCCTTCGGTTCTGTTCGATCCCGGAATGAACTTGTATGGATGTGTGTCTGACGTTACACTTTGAGATGTAAAGCTGGTTTCTATCAAATATATTTCTATTGGTGGCGGAGAATTTATTCTCTTAGCTTAACACCCTTCAGTAACGACCCGCCCTTCTGACCGCCCCTAGTCGGTAATTAAACCAACTTGAAACATTCAAAATGACGGATTGTTATTCAGTTTATAGAGTTTAAACAGAATCAGCCACAGAAACACAGAATAATTATATTTCACATAATGAATTTTTTTGTACATATATCAGAGTTTATACAATGAATTTAAATTTATACAGCGGAATATTTCTTCAAGTACAAAAATATAACAATGAACTAAAGTGAGCTTTATCCCTCTCTCTCTAACTTCGCTGCCCGAAAATCTTCAAGCTGTAAAATACTAGGTCTGACCCGAGTATTACGTTCAAAAGAAAATAATACACAGGTCAGTCTAATTCAAACTCAGTTATTAGTGCATAGAGGCAATAATAATCAATTAACAATTAGACGACAGTCAAATATAAATTTACCTATCCGATCCTTTAACAAGAAATCGGATAACGGTAAATATAACACTTAACAGTGTTAAACAACAAATCAGTAGATTCAGATTATCAATGAAGATAGATGAAGGGATTTTTAAATGAAGATAATATAGAAAACAACAGAATTGCCAAAACGGCAATTAACTACAAAATCATCAAAATACGATTCAAAATATATTGAATTGGAAACATAAAATAAATTTCCATCAATAGAAAACATCAAGTCTAGTAGGGTTGCAGTACACGCACGCGTGTACGGCCTCGCCACTAGTATAAAATGCACAAAAGTTCAATGCATCAAAGCAAAAGAAATACCAATAAAATCAAGGCGGTGTGGCTGCGGTACACACGTACATACATGTGCACTGCCTCGCCAACTCGAGTGCACAAGGTCAAATCAAAATCAGATTCAACACAAGTACAAATGGCCTCGGCCAAAATTCAAAATATCACTGCAACAATGAAACTGTACAAGTACACAGAAATACAGCATCAATGATCAATACAAAAGCTACGGTGCAGACATCAATCTACCTGGCAACAATGATGAATCAACAAATGCAACATGAAGTGAAGCACAAATCAAAGGGGTTACTGACCAAAGAACAAAATCAACAAATGACGGAGATTTCACAACCCCAACCAGTGTACATGAATGCAACTGCAGAGACCAAGTTCAGTGCCACAAATGAAGTACTCATGCAAGGCCAAACCAACATAAAAGCACACAAATGCCACCAAGTGAATATGTACACAAACACATATTTACCCATATATGCAAACTGCCTAAAATATGAATCAGAAGCAGGTGCAAACAAAAACCCAAACAAGAACAAATTCACAAATGCACTTGCAACAGGAACTGCACATAGGAAGTGCCTACATGAAGCAAACACTAGAGATGGGTGATGCAAGAAAAGTGACTGTAGTGCATATGAGAATAAACTTAGTGCTATTGAAAATAAAGTGCATCAGTGAGACAGCTACCACATAATGGAGTGCAGCGGCCTCTATATCGAAAATATATGGCAACACAACACAATAGAACCATCACACAGCCACAGAGGTATGGCAAAAATTTGAAATTTATGAACCCACATAAGCAAGTGAATGCAACAACCAAATGCAGACTGCAAGTACACTGAAATGCAACATGAAATAGGACAGTGCAGCCTTCAAAATATCAGACTCGAATATACTGCAGTTATGTGAACAAGTCAATAATATATGCATACACAATTAACATATATGATCAGGTGGCTACACTATATGAAGTGCACGACAGGTTCAAGTCTGCAATCCAAGACTCAATCTAGGCAACGGTGAATAGCATATATCAGTGGACAAAGAAATGTAGTGACTCCATATAACAGTAACTTGGAGTTTATATTCAGGATTTGCTTTAGAAAAACTCAGGTCAAAACTGGGTTTAAAACAGATTGAAATCAGTTTCTTTTTTTTTTCTTTTCCCAAAGATATGAACTAACTGTTTTTAATATATATATATATACTTGTTAAAATTACTTGTTAAAATTGTTTATAAAAGGGAATTTGCATTGAAATAGAAATTTAATTTGTAACTAATATATATATTAATATGAACTCTCTTTTATAAATTTCCTTGTATTCAACTCACATATTTATATCAGATAGAGTTTTATATAATGCTTGAAATTCCATATCACATAAAAACAAAAACAATAAACCATTAAACGATGAACTTGTACATTTTATTTTAGAAATCTGAAACAGTTACAGGTTTCATTCAATTCAAAAACCCCTTATTTTACTTATCATTTCTGAGTCGTTTAAAACAAATTCAAACCATGTTCAACCGTCAAAATATCATCAACAAAATGATACAAAAAAAATATCAAAGACATAATGGCCGAAGCAACAACCATGGAACTGCCGCCACCACAAGGATACAAGGGTATACTGCAACAATACTCCAACCACCTCAAGACCACAATGGGAATCAAGTGCACCAAAATATGGCAACACATCAACAAATTCTAGTAAAGGCAAACTGAAAATCAGGGCGTCAATTACGCCAGATAAATGTAAAATGGTACAGTTCCAGAATCAAGTGAAAATACTACTGCAATGAACTCGATCAGTTCAAAATGAAACAGCAGGGATAATTTCCAAGGAAAACAAAGTATATAGAGGCACCAGATCACCACAAAATGCAACTGAGATGAACAGAAGTGCCAAAGGGTCAGGGACAGTGCAATGATGGAATTACAGTGATGTGCAGCAGTGTAAACATCACATTTATGCAACTCGAGTAAATCACAGTGGACATTACTCACACAACACATATATACATACATAAGTGTATGTATACACATGGTAGTAAAAATATAATGCCCATAAATAGCATGGCAAAAGTCGAACAAGACCAACATCACAAAAAAAAAATCAAGTTGGATATAGTCAAGGCCGAAGCCAAAGTCGACATTTTTAAACATTAGAGATTTAAAAATAATCGAGCAGTGGGTTTCAAACAAATGGCCGAGACCAAATAAATCAACTCGAAAGCCAGAGAATCCAAAGCAATAAGTTCCAACCAAAATCAAAACCCATGGAAATCAAGAACAAAAGATCAACTAACTTTGAATTAGATGTGAGTAGTAAAATTTACTCACCTTGCTTCGAAGCGGTCGCGAGAATTTGAAGCCGAAGCCCTAATTTTGAAAAACCCTAGCTGTTGAAGAGGGGGACGAACGAAGAAACTCGCGAGGCCGCCATTAATTTTTTTTTCGTTTGATTTTTTTTCTTCTGATTTTCGAAGAAGACTTCGGCCATGCTTATGAAAGGAAGGGTGCGTGAGTTATGGCGTGATTTTGGGCGTGGTTGAAGGCGTTTATAACAGGAGATAACATGATGGTGAAAAGAATAAATAGTTGTGTATTAAGGTATTTTTTTTTCCTTTTCAAATTCAATTTGTTTTGTAGATATTTTCTTTACTAAACATATAAACGTTCTAAAGTTCTACTATCAAACATAAATTTATATTAACGTGTTTTACAATTAGATTTTATACTTGTATTTTGTATTGATAAAATTTATTCCATTTTATTTAAGTTAAAAAAATGTTATTAAAACTAACCATCAATTTATAAATTTACATAAATAATAATTCTTAAATCCAAATTATTTTTCTAAGTCATTAGTTCGAATTTTAAATACAAATTTAAATATTCACTTTCAAACTCCAAAGTCAAATTCAAATTTTTATTCAACTTTCAATAGATTAAATTCTAAAATTTAATCGCCAATTCATAGTTATATTGGGAATTCAATTTAAACCATCATTCAAATATTTAAAATTAATTAAATATTTACAATTTAAATTGGTCAAAATTCAGGGTTGTTACAATCTTCCCTCCTTAAAAGAATTTCGTCTCGAAATTATAAGTTAGGAAAAAAATGATTGTTAAAATCTCACCGATATTTATACCCTACACAATTTTTACCAAGTTCGAATCTTATTAAAAATAAATAAATATAGTATTCATTCCATTTATTTTATTTCCCTAGCTTTGTTCATTATTTTCTAAAATCAAGACGTAAAAGTCTTTTACCAAAGTTTCGACTTACAAAACTTAGATTTTAAACTTGAAATTCTTCATGCTAAAGATTTGCATATCATATTTTTTTTTCAAAGTTATGGACTTTCAAGATATTTTAAAGATCTTCTTCTTTAATTCAATTAGGTTGGAATTATGTTATTTTATTTCAGACTATTGATTTTCAATCTAAAGTTTTGAAAATACTTGCTAACTCGAAATTTAACAAGTCTATTGTCGTTCTTACAGACATTAGGCATACGCTGGCCAGGCGTAGGACTAAAAATCTCCAAGTACTAAATATACTTGCTTCAACTCCCAGTGAAAATACTTTTAAAAATTCTTTTGGAAAGCACGTTCCCCCATGGATCACATTTTACCCGGCGGTTACGCTACTATCCCAGTAGATCGCTTGTAACTGCAGATTTCACATCTCTCTTGAATTTCGCCATGGTTGTTGCCATAGATCGCGGTTCACACGGCGGTTTCGCTACTATCCCAGTAGAAACGCTTGTGACCGTAGGCATCTCGCCCCTCAAATTACGCTTTGCCCTCTAGATCGCAGTTTACGCGGCGGTTGCGCTACTATCCCAGTAGAATCGCTTGTAACTGTAGGCATCACGCCCCACGAATTATGCCAGCATACATCATCAATTCACGTGATCCCAACATGATGATCGATCATGGGGGATTCCAGTCCCAATGGACATTCCACTAATGGAAATTCTACGTAGCTACGATTTCCAAATGGACACTCACATCGAGTTCCAATCACCTTCACAAATTATAAATGAAAGGTACATTTCCATATCCTCAGTTTTAGAAAACATATGTCATATACATATAGTACTTCATTTCACATTTCGTACATATCATACCCATGTAAACTTACATAGGATTTTCATAATAATGACTTTCCAAACTGATGGTTTTCGAATTATTACATTCACTTATATAAGTCTCGAAAACCACAATATCCCAAACTATAACAAATAGAGGATTCCAAAATTTTCCATCTCGTTTAAAATTTTCCTCGATTTGAAATTTTAAGGTTATCTCAAATCCAATTCACATTCATAATCCAATTCATTATCGACTTCACATTCGATTTGGATTTCACGTTACATCGTCAATTCTCAACACATAATTGATGTCTACCGATATATAACCTCTAAGCTCGTACGTCTCAGAGAAGGGTGTTAAGCTAAAAGAATAAATTCTCCGCCACCACAGATATATATTTAATAGAGATCAATTGCTATGTCATCAATTCTCAATGTTAGACATACAATCCGAATCGACTATCCAAAATTCAAAGCTCAACTTATATTGTTTTTGGTGTCGAAGTTAAACTCAATTTAACTCAAGATTCAATCTTTTTGAAAAAAATTCAAGTTGAACTGATCGTTCAAATTTTCTAAAAACATCTTCACAAGATATATATAATTTTCCACTCTTAACCATTTGAAACAAATTTCAAATATTCAGTTTTTTCAATTTATCTTTAAAAGATAAAATTTCAAACCTTTCATTTCATATTGGAAAACATTTCCATACTTATTTAATAATAAGTAATTCACAAATCCATTTATCTTCAACACTTGGAAAATATTCAATATACTTAGATCAAAATCAGGTATATATTCCATTCTTTAAGGAAATCATTCTTTTAAACACATTTATTTGAGTCAAAACGAATGTTACGTAAAACATACGACAACTCAAAATCTCTAGTATAGGGATTCGAATTTAAGATAGATATATAAATCCCAATACTATATAAAACATTTCCTTTCGGAAACCATTTACTATAACAACAGTGTTATAGTCCACCGTTTCCTTATTTCTCGAAAAACATCTATTTCAACAATGAATGTTGAAATCTATGGTTTCGATAGTTAATATATTTTAAAACATCTTTAAAACCATTAACTTTTTCAACGTCAATTTAATTCATAGTTTGAATTCCTCATACTTTTCACAATATTAATTTTAAACCGACTTCAAACCTTTCAATATTAAGTTTTTCACTTAATTTAATTTTCCACACGTTTAAATTCAAATTCATCACTGAATTTATTAAACCTATTATGGATTATCATGTTGACAACTTCAAATTTGAAATCTAAATTCTATTTGAACTTTGCTTTTCTATTTCCAAAAATAATCAACTAATTCTTTAGTAAGTCATTCATCGACTTGGTTCCATTAAATTTATATTTCCACATTAACCATTTTAGGCATTAGTTTAAACTTGAAATATAAGCTTTACATCAAAATTAGTTTGATTCCTACAGTTAAGTCAACAAATAAACTTCCTTCCCAAGACATATCCTTTAATATTTTATTCACTGTCCAAAATCGTGAATATACTTCGTTTATTCAATTCAATGTTTCTACACATTTATTTAAAGGATTATCCACTGTCCAAAATCGTGGATAAAATTCCCAACCAACATTTACTATCCAATATTTAACTTAAAGGATAATTCGCTGTCCAAAATCACGAATATATCTCCTTAAATAACTTCTATGTTTCATTTATCAAATTCAATTGGTTTCGAATTTATAAACAATCTTTACAAATTCCATTTCTATTCATAAAACTTCGATTTATAAATCTCCTTTACTAATTCAATTCAATTTATATAACTCAATTATATATCAAAAGTCCATTTATAAGTTAAGTACTTATAATCCATTTATTTTCTAAATCATTCTTCAAAACATTTGAAATGAATTTTTCAAAAGAATTCATAATCAAATTCCCAAGTTATAGTTTAATGATCCCCTTGGCTATACTAAATTAACATATCATTTTATTTTCCAATTATTATTTTGGAGATATTCAAAATATTGGATTTAAACCAATTCATTAATTCACTTAACTTATACTTTTTATTTTTCATAAATCTCAGCAAATTCGATAATGGGATTTTTTTTCCGAATAGAAACTATCGCAAACCTAAATTTAGAGAGGGGAATTTCCGAAAAAAATTTGAATTTTCAAAATACCTTTTATTTTCAAAGAAAACAATTTTATACTTCAGTAGATTTCAAAAACGTTTTCTTTAAAATGATTCTAGTAACTATTCATATTAAACATCATAAACTGAGCTTTGTACAAACCAAAGCTCTGATACCACTTTTTGTATTGACCCGCCCTTCTGACCGCCCCTAGTCGGTAATTAAACCAACTTGAAACGTTCAAAATGACGGATTGTTATTCAGTTTATAGAGTTTAAACAGAATCAGCCACAGAAACACAGAATAATTGTATTTCACATAATGAATTTTTTTGTACATATATCAGAGTTTATACAATGAATTTAAATTTATACAGCGGAATATTTCTTTAAGTACAAAAATATAACAATGAACTAAAGTGAGCTTTATCCCTCTCTCTCTAACTTCGCTGCCCGAAAATCTTCAAGCTGTAATATACTGGGTCTGACCCGAGTATTACGTTCAAAAGAAAATAATACACAGGTCAGTCTAATTCAAACTCAGTTATTAGTGCATAGAGGCAATAATAATCAACTAACAATTAGATGACAGTCAAATATAAATTTACCTATCTGATCCTTTAACAAGAAATCGGATAACGGTAAATATAACACTTAACAGTGTTAAACAACAAATCAGTAGGTTCAGATTATCAATGAAGATAGATGAAGTGATGCGGCTAAGGCCAGAGAAGAGGTGGTGCAAACTTTAATTCCTGAAAACACGAGTTTGTGGTGTAGTGTGTTGAGTCGTCCATGACTCAAGGAAGGTTTGAATCGGTTCCGAGCTAAGGAAGGAGGGCCACGAGTTAACAAGCCAAGGGGGAAGGTAGGCCGAGTTAACAAGGCATCGGATTTGAGTCGTCCACGACTCAAGAGAAGCATGAGTCGTTTCCGACCTAACTGGGAGAGAGATGGGGAGGTACAACTTGACAAGGAAGAGATTCGAGATAACAACTGCTTGAGTCGTACACGGGTTAATAAAGCAGGGTTACGACTCAAGGGAAAGTTGGGTGTTCGTGTTTGATGAGTCGTACACGACTCAACGACTCATCATTAAGTCGTTCGGAGTTGACTCGGGAGGAGGGGATATGCCGTAAGGAAGCTATGAGTCGGTGAAGTCTTATGACGTGGTTTTCTTAAGTCGGTTTGTAGTTGAGTCGTGGGTCGTTTGGCTTGTTGAGTCGTTTACTTGTGAGTCGGTCATGTGTGTTACTGTGTAGTTGAGTCGTGTGATTTAAGTCGCTACCGACTTATGGGGAGTTGTATGAAGGTCGCTTGTGTTAAGTCGGATATGTGTGAGTCGTGTTAACCGTGTTGTGTAGTTAAGTCGGTAACGACTTATGATGAGTCGGTCGTGTTTGAGTCGTCTGTGTTGAGTCGGTGCCGACCTATGAGTTGTACAGCGTTGTGTTGTATTGTTGAGTCGAGAGCCTTAAGTCGTGAGTCGTGGGGAATGAGTCGTGTACGACTTAAGGCTGGGTTGTAACTCCTATAAATACGCGTGCGTTGTACATTTTTTGGTTGTTGATTTTTTGAATAAAATTCTCTTTTGTTAGCTTTGTGCTTTCATACCAATTGGTAGTTGAGTGTAATCTCCTATCTCCTCTTTCGGTTAATCGAGTGCGCTCGATTCAACGATCGTAGAAGCCGATTCACGGAATCTAGTGCGCTAGATCAACGTGCGAAGAATCGTAGATCTTTGAACACGGTATAGTGCGCTATCAACGTGTTTGAGATAGCTAGAGTTCGGTATCTTTGGATCAACGAACTTGGGCATTTTGGTATCTTCAACTCACCGATTGCTACATTCCATCGATTGAAGTTTTGTTTGATTAATCCGCTGCGTCAGTTTTGGTATCAGAGCCATACTTAGCCAATCATAGCTAAGTTGATTCTTGGAGCCAAGTTTTTGAAGTTTGAAGTTGTTCATCGTGTTCATATTGAAGTTGCATCAAGTTTGGAGTGTTTGATCCATTTCATTTTGGATCGAGGAGTTGGATATTGTTTGGATTTTGTCTTGGAGTTTTGCGCGCCAAGATTTGAAGTGTGGAGCCGTGTAAAACCATTGCCGAGCTAAAGCCTTGAAGAGTTAAGTGTTGAGCCGTGACTTGTTCTTTTGTTGAAGCTTGAATTTTTGTGTTTGAATTGTTGAAGTTTGAGAAGTTTTTCAATCATGCCACCAAGGAGAGCTAATCGTCATCAAAACGTTGAAGCTTTGTATCGTAGAGAAGAAGCCGAGCTTATGGAACAACGTATTAATGAAAAATTTGATGAAGGCATTGGAAAATTGGAGAAATTGATGAATGATTTGAATCAAAGGAGGAGATCACCAAACTCGAACCATGGAGGAAACCGAGTTTCGCCATCGGTTACGGAAGCGAGGAGGGTATCACCACATTCATGTAGAGATAGAAGAGAAACATCAATATCATCACGAAGAGATCATCATGACTATGCACATGAAGAGAGGAGAAGTCAACGTGAATTTGACAATGAAGCATATAGAGATGAAGAGAGACATAGTCAAAGAAGCATGCATGAACGGAGGGATGATAATGGTCGAGATCGATGTAGGCGTACTTTTGATTTTTACGAAGAGGGTGATAAAGCTAGTATTCATTATCGAGATCGAGACCAAGTTCGAAATTCGTATCGGGATGTTGAAGATGATCGTCGATGGGAATCGGGTATGAAGATGGAAATTCCAGAATTTAAAGGAGGAATGGTAGCAGAAGAATTTCTCGATTGGATTTCTAATGTTGAAGAGATCTTTGATTTCAAGGAGGTTCCTGAGCATAGAAGGGTGAAGTTGGTTGCTACTAGGCTGAGGGGGAGAGCTTTGGCGTGGTGGCAGCAAACTAAACTAACCAGGGAGAGAATGGGGAAGTCAAAGATAGAATCGTGGGATAAGATGAAGAAGTTGATGAGATCTACTTTCTTACCTTACAACTACCAATCACTTATGTACCAGAGGTTGCAGAATCTGAGGCAAGGGACAAAGTCTGTTAGTGATTATGCTGATGAATTTTACCAACTCATTGCCAGGAATGATATTATGGAAACGGAAGAACCGCTAACTGCTAGATTCATTGGGGGATTGAGAATGCAGATCCAGGATATGGTTAATATGTTTGATCCTAGATCAGTTGCAGAGGCACATCAGAAAGCGTTGGCTTGGGAGAAACAAGGAAGGCGTGGAGGTGGTGTGTTTACTAATTCCAATAATCAAGCGAGGGGTGTTGGTGGAAGTTCTAATGTTCCTAAACCTGTTACAAAGCCAGTGATGAAGGAGACTGAGAAGGCGAAGGTTAGCAGTGTTTTCAAATGTTATAATTGTCAGGAGTTGGGTCACAAAAGTAATGAATGTCCGAAGCCGAAGAAGAGAACCATGGTTGCAGAAGTTGAGGAGGATGATGGTGAGGAGGCAGAATGTTCAAATACACCTTATGTTGAGGAGGAAGAAGAATTGTTTGGAGATGAAGGTTGTAATCTTATGATGAGGAGAAGTTGTTTGACACCAAAGCAAGAAGAGGATTCTAGTTCGCTGAGAAGCAATATTTTTCAATCGACATGTACTATTCTGGGGAAAGTCTGCAAGTTCGTTATTGATGCGGGAAGTTGTGATAATATTATTTCTACAGAAGCAGTAAGAAAGTTGAACTTGAAGACCGAGAAGCATCCTAAACCGTACAAGCTAGCATGGTTAAGGAAGGGTGGTGAAGTGAAAGTGTGTCGAAGAGCTTGTGTTAATTTTTCTATTGGGAAGAAGTACAAAGATGAAATTTGGTGTGATGTTGTAGACATGGACGTGTGTCATCTGTTGTTGGGCAGACCATGGCAGTTTGATAGAGCAGTTCAACATGACGGTCGTGCCAATAGTTACAGTTTCATGTTCGAGGGTACTAAAATCACTTTGGTTCCTAAGAAGCAACAACAAAAGGAGAGCAAGCTAGAAGAGATTGAGGAATTGAAAACTCTGTTGACTTTGAAGGAGTTTGTCAAGGAAGTCGAAGAAGAACCAGAAGTGTTTTTGTTGATTGGAAGAGAGAGTAGTGAAGAAGTTGAAATTCCAGAAGCAGCAAAGCCAATTTTGAAAGAATTCGAAGATGTCTTTCCAGAGGAGTTGCCTAAGGAGTTACCGCCACTTAGAGACATTCAACATCAAATTGATCTTGTTCCGGGAGCAGTGTTACCACATCGACCACATTACCGAATGAGTCCGAAGGAACATGAGGAGTTACGAAGGCAAGTGGAAGAGTTGTTGGAACAGGGACGAGTTCAGGAAAGTTTGAGTCCATGTGCTGTGCCAGCATTGTTAGTACCAAAGAAGGACGGAACTTGGAGGATGTGTACTGACAGTCGAGCTTTGAACAAGATTACTGTTCGTTATAGATTTCCTATGCCAAGGTTGGATGACTTACTGGATCAGTTGAGTGGGGCAACTATATTCTCGAAGATTGATTTGAAGAGTGGTTATCATCAAATTCGAATCAGACCTGGAGACGAATGGAAGACAGCTTTCAAGACGAGAGAGGGGTTGTACGAATGGTTGGTTATGCCATTTGGTTTGTCAAATGCACCTAGTACATTCATGCGGGTGATGAATCAAATCTTTAGACCATTCATTGGGAAGTTCGTTGTGGTTTATTTCGATGATATTCTGATTTACAGCAGAAGTATGGAGGAGCATGTTCTACATTTGAGGGAAGTATTGATTATTCTTCGTGAAGAACAATTTTATGCTGCTACGAAGAAATGTGTGTTTATGACGCACAGTGTTTTATTCCTGGGTTATGTTGTTTCAGGGGAAGGTATTCAAGTTGACCAGAGTAAAGTTGAGGCAGTCAGGAATTGGCCTCAGCCAAAGACAATTACGGAAGTGAGGAGTTTTCATGGGCTAGCGTCATTCTACCGAAGATTCATTCCACACTTCAGTAGCGTGATGGCTCCAGTTACTGATTGCATGAAAGGGAAACAATTTGTATGGTCAGAAGAAGCGGGGGTTGCTTTTGAAAAGATCAAGGAATTGTTGACGTCTGCACCAATTCTTGTTTTACCGAATTTTCAGTTATTGTTTGAATTGCATACTGATGCTTCGAAGGTTGGTATTGGAGGAGTTCTGAGTCAGAATGGGAAGCCAGTTGCTTATTTCAGCGAAAAGTTGTCAGGAGCAAAGATGAGATACAGTACATATGACGTTGAATTTTATGCTGTTGTACAAGCTGTTAAGCATTGGAGACACTATCTATTTCAGAAGGAATTTGTCCTTTATACAGATCATGAAGCATTGAAGCATTTACGGGGGCAGGATAAAATTTCAGCAAGACATGCATCATGGATTGCATATTTACAGCAGTTTACTTTTGTCGTTAAGCATAAATCAGGGGTGACAAATCGGGTAGCTGATGCTTTGAGTAGGAGGAGTCATTTATTAACGACAATGAAAGTTGAAGTGACGGGTTTTGAGATGTTGCCGGAGATGATTAATGAAGATCCTTACTTTGTGAAATATGTTGAGAAAGTGAAGGGTGAGAGTACCGATGAATTTACGTTGGTTGATGGTTTTCTGTTTAAAGGGAATCGTTTGTGTATTCCAGACTGTAGCTTGAGGTTGAAAATTGTCAAAGAGTTACACGAGGAAGGGCATGTGGGCCGTGATCGTACTTTGCAATTGATTTCACAATCTTACTTTTGGCCGTCGATGAGAAAAGAAGTGGAAAGATTTGTGGAGCGATGTCATATTTGCCAAGTTTCAAAGGGAACAGCGACGAATGCAGGGTTGTATATGCCATTACCTGTACCGTCTAAGCCATGGGTTGATATTAGCATGGATTTCGTTTTGGGTTTGCCTAGAACTCAAAGGGGAAATGATTCGATATTTGTTGTGGTGGACAGGTTTTCGAAGATGGCACATTTTGTTGCTTGCAAAAAGACAGCGGACGCAGTTCGAGTGGCGCAGTTATTTTTTAAGGAGATTTATCGAATTCATGGTTTACCAGAATCTATTGTTTCTGACAGGGATACTCGTTTTCTGAGTCATTTTTGGTTGAGTTTGTGGAAGATGGTGGGAACGAAACTGAAATTCCGTAGTGCTTATCATCCACAAACTGATGGACAGACGGAAGTTGTTAACAGGTCATTGGGAAATTTGTTGCGATGCCTTGTACAGGATAATTTGAGAAGTTGGGACATGAAGTTATGCCAGGCAGAATTTGCACATAATCATGCAGTGAATCGTAGCACGGGATTCAGTCCATTTCAGATTGTTTATTCAAATTTACCCAGGGGGCCGTTGGATTTAGCAGTAGTACCACAGTCGAAGGGAACAGTTAAACGGGATGCTGATTTTGTTGATGAGCTGACTGAATGTCATAAAGTCGTTCAGAAACGATTGGAGAAATCGAATGAGAAGTATAAGAAGTCTGCAGATTTAAAGCGACGAAATGTTGAATTTAACGAAGGTGATTTGGTTTATGCTGTATTGACCAAAGATCGTTTTCCAGTGGGCGCATATAATAAGTTGAAAGCCAGAAAAATTGGTCCTGTCGAAATTGTGAAACGAATTAATGATAATGCTTATAAGTTGAAGCTGCCGGAGGATATTTACACTTCCGACGTATTCAATATTAAGCATCTTGTGCCATATTATGGAGATGAACATTTTGATGAGAAAGAATTTGCAAATTCGAGGACGAATTTTTCTCAACCAGGGGAGGATGATGCGGCTAAGGCCAGAGAAGAGGTGGTGCAAACTTTAATTCCTGAAAACACGAGTTTGTGGTGTAGTGTGTTGAGTCGTCCACGACTCAAGGAAGGTTTGAATCGGTTCCGAGCTAAGGAAGGAGGGCCACGAGTTAACAAGCCAAGGGGGAAGGTAGGCCGAGTTAACAAGGCATCGGATTTGAGTCGTCCACGACTCAAGAGAAGCATGAGTCGTTTCCGACCTAACTGGGAGAGAGAAGGGGAGGTACAACTTGACAAGGAAGAGATTCGAGATAACAACTGCTTGAGTCGTACACGGGTTAATAAAGCAGGGTTACGACTCAAGGGAAAGTTGGGTGTTCGTGTTTGATGAGTCGTACACGACTCAACGACTCATCATTAAGTCGTTCGGAGTTGACTCGGGAGGAGGGTATATGCCGTAAGGAAGCTATGAGTCGGTGAAGTCTTATGACGTGGTTTTCTTAAGTCGGTTTGTAGTTGAGTCGTGGGTCGTTTGGCTTGTTGAGTCGTTTACTTGTGAGTCGGTCATGTGTGTTACTGTGTAGTTGAGTCGTGTGATTTAAGTCGCTACCGACTTAAGGGGAGTTGTATGAAGGTCGCTTGTGTTAAGTCGGATATGTGTGAGTCGTGTTAACCGTGTTGTGTAGTTAAGTCGATAACGACTTATGATGAGTCGGTCGTGTTTGAGTCGTCTGTGTTGAGTCGGTGTCGACCTATGAGTTGTACAGCGTTGTGTTGTATTGTTGAGTCGAGAGCCTTAAGTCGTGAGTCGTGGGGAATGAGTCGTGTACGACTTAAGGCTGGGTTGTAACTCCTATAAATACGCGTGCGTTGTACATTTTTTGGTTGTTGATTATTTGAATAAAATTCTCTTTTGTTAGCTTTGTGCTTTCATACCAATTGGTAGTTGAGTGTAATCTCCTATCTCCTCTTTCGGTTAATCGAGTGCGCTCGATTCAACGATCGTAGAAGCCGATTCACGGAATCTAGTGCGCTAGATCAACGTGCGAAGAATCGTAGATCTTTGAACACGGTATAGTGCGCTATCAACGTGTTTGAGATAGCTAGAGTTCGGTATCTTTGGATCAACGAACTTGGGCATTTTGGTATCTTCAACTCACCGATCGCTACATTCCATCGATTGAAGTTTTGTTTGATTAATCCGCTGCGTCATGAAGGGATTTCTAAATGAAGATAATTTAGAAAACAACAGAATTTCCAGAACGGCAATTAACTACAAAATCATCAAAATGCGATTCAAAATATATTGAATTGGCAACATAAAATAAATTTCCATCAATAGAAAACATCATTTAAAACATCAAGTCTAGTAGGGCTGCAGTACACGCACGCGTGTACGGCCTCGCCACTAGTATAAAATGCACAAAAGATCAATGCATCAAAGCAAAAGAAATACCAATAAAATCAAGCCGGTGTGGCTGCGGTACACATGTACATACATGTGCACTGCCTCGCCAACTCGAGTGCACAAGGTCAAATCAAAATCAGATTCAACACAAGTACAAATGGCCTCGACCAAAATTCAAAATATCACTGCAACAATGAAACTGTACATGTACACAGAAATACAACATCAATGATCAATACAAAAGCTACAGTGCAGACATCAATCTACCTGGCAACAATGATGAATCAACAAATGCAACATGAAGTGAAGCACAAATAGAAGGGGTTACTGACCAAAGAACAAAATCAACAAATGACAGAGATTTCACAACCCCGACCAGTGCACATGAATGCAACTGCAGAGACCAAGTTCAGTGCCACAAATGAAGTACTCATGCAAGGCCAAACCAACACAACAACACACAAATGCCACCAAGTGAATATGTACACAAACACATATTTACCCATATATGCAAACTGCCTCAAATATGAATCAGAAGTAGGTGCAAACAAAAACCCAAACAAGAACAATGTAACGACCCAGGATTTTTAGTAATTAAAATTCGAATATCTAATTAATTTTAAATATTAATAAGTGAATTTATAAGTCGAATAAATTTTATTTTGAATAATTGGATTTAATTGGATAATTAAATCGATAATTTAATATGTTAAATTATGGAAATAATTGAAAATTTGGTTAAGTATGATTGAAAATGATTTGTAAAATTTTATTTTATCATATTGGAGTTAGAACAATATTTTAGAACTTTTAAAATCGAATTAAAAGTTAATTTGTGAAAATTGAATATTTTAATCGACTAGTGAAAATAGTCAATTTTTGAACAGTCTCAGAATTGGACGAAACTAGTTCCATTGGATCTATAATAGTTAGTTATTACCGGATTTCAATTTTCGTGTCAATCGGAGTTATCATTTGATCGTGGCAGCTCGAAACGCATTGAATTGTTTTTTATTTTAATTTGGCGAGTTAAAATAGCCATTTTTCAAAAAGTCTCGGATTTCGACGAAACCAGTTTCATCGGATCCGTAATGTGATATTATTGGATGGTTTCAAATTTCGTGTCAATTGGATTTACCGTTTGTTCGGTACAAATTAAAACACCTAGAAAATCGTTTAAATCGGTTTAATTCAAATTGAACGTTTATAGCCATAACTCGCACAGATGTCCGAATTAGCTTCTGAAACCTGTTCCATTGTGTCCGGAGCGCGGGGTAAACCCTAGAAACGCTGGTTACGGCGCGTGAATCGGAGTTTCGAATTTCCGGATTGAATAGTGTTTGAGAAAATCCTATAAATAGACCACCATCACAAATAAAAAAAAATATCAAAACCCTAA
Source organism: Allium cepa (assembly GCA_030765085.1). Taxonomy (NCBI): domain Eukaryota; kingdom Viridiplantae; phylum Streptophyta; class Magnoliopsida; order Asparagales; family Amaryllidaceae; genus Allium; species Allium cepa. Next base: position 874,715,550 of record CM060943.1, read on the forward strand.
TCTAAACGCAGCCGCCACCATCAATTGAACGGCCAGAAACACGCGACCTTCTTCCCCTCAAATCTCCAAATCCGTTCATTAATATCGAAAACTCCCAACACGAAAGATGAAGAGCACGTTGAGATCTTGATATCCAACGGCTATGATCGCGAATAGCTTCAGGAATCAACGGGAATTTGTGTTCAAAGGCAGGCCATTTGGCCTCGAACTGCATGCACGATAGGCGACCGAGCTCCACTTTGCTCTGGCCGTGGGTAGCTCTTGCGAAGGGCGTTCGCATGGAGGTGGTTTGATGAAGTTTAGTCGAGTATTGGCGGAGCAAATCGAAACCCTAGTTTATGAGGTATGGGTTCTTGCGCGTATATGTTACCTGGAGTAGTAACGTGGGTTTGGGAAGATGGAAGGGTGCAGTGGTGATTGCATGGAAGCAAGATCCTACGGCCAGTAAACGTTTAGGTTATAAAATTATATATATAATGTTGTAAATTATTATAAAAATTCGAGTAAACTTGTAATATTCATATCTTTTTCATACGAGGTCGGAAACGCGCGAAACCAGTTGCGTTGGAATCGTATGGACGAGCACTACGCGATGGAATTGGATTGGAGTCGTTTGGAGTTAGTGAAAATTTCGGGTAAAATTAAACGTCCGTTTAATTTTAGTCGAAATAAATCGCTAAAACGAAATTGAAATCAAGGTGAGAACTTCTCACTCAATCGAATCAGTTTCGATTTTAATTTTAAATAGTTAGATTTAAATACTCGAATGCATGTTTGAATGATGATTGTTATCTATTGATTGTTAAAATAGACATTATGCGCCGTTAGTAAGCGGATGTTATTTATTAAAAACATATACCGCGAATATTTCATAAACAGTGAAATTGGTATTATATATAATAGCAATATATATATATTGGCATATGTATATATTGGAGTTATTGATTTCCCGCATTTGCATAGCGGATGAGACCCTATTGCGCCGTCTATTAAGCGGATAATATTTTAAATCCCATATACCGCGATAATTCCGTACTGGAGCAGAATTGGTATTGTGCTAATGTTTGTGGATGCAGGAAAACAGGTTGGAGGGATCCAACTGGATTCCTCAACAGTTTTTATTTGATTTCAGATATTTTGATATTTGATGGATTATCATATCGATATATGATATCGTTGTTGTCGTGATTGACTATTTGGTATGTAGCATCATTGGACCAAATTTTGGAATTTTAAAAGGGATTTCAAAGTGATTTTTGAAAGTATACGTTTATAAGATATTTTTGGGAATTTATCCATTTTAAATAAATAAACGTATAATTTTAATGTTATAAAAATTATGATTTTTGAGAAATATAGTTAAAGGTTGATTTTTGAAAATAGGAAGCTAATGATTTTTATACAATAGTTTAATCGGGATTTTTGAAATTATCATAAAGAGTTGAAAATATAGGATTTATAAAATTTAATTATTTTATGAATCAAAATGATGAAATTATAAAGGAGATTAAAGATGTTTTAAAATAATAGTATAAATTAATTTTTATAAAAGAATTTATAAATTGATATTTATAAATTAAAAATATTTGAGTTATAAAACGAGTTTTTATAAGTGTTAGAATGAATTATGAATGGATTTCATAAATGAATGAAATTTATAGAATTATAAACGGTGAAGTTATAAATGGAATTTTATAAGTAGTAGGTTTATAAAATTTATAAAGTTATTGAAAGAATAGATTTGGATAAATAAATGAATCTTATAAGTTATAAGATTTATAATTATGAAGTTCAAAGGAACGATTTTTGCAAACAAATAAATTATAAGTATTTCACTTATAATATGAACTTTTAGTTTATAATTGAGTTATGAATTGGATAGGTTAATAAAGGAATTTATAAAAGAAAGATGTTATAAAATAAATAGAAAAGGAATTTATAAATGTTGTTTTATAAATTCGCAAACGATTTATTTTGATAAGAAAATTGTTGTGACCTATTAATGGAGTTATATTCAAGTTTTAGACAGTGAATAATCCTTTGAAATAAAATGAATAAAAGGATGAAATTTGTTAACATAGTATATTCACGTTTTTGAATAGTGAATAATATGTTAAAGAAATTGTTTTGAATGTGATGTTTTAAATGGAATTAAAACGATCTAACGATGTTTTTAAATGTGTTGAGATTCGAAACCATAGATTTCAACATTTATTGTTGAAATAGACGTTTTCGAGAAATAGAAGGAAATGGTGGACTATAACACTGTTGTTATAGTAAATGATTTCCGAAAGGAAATGTATTGTTTAGTATCGGGATTTATATATCTATTTTAATTTCGAATCCCTATACTAGTGATTTTGGGTTATCGTAACGATGTTTTACGTAACATTTGTTTTGGCCCAAATAAATATATTTAAGAGAATGATTTCCTTAAAGAATGAAATATGTACTTAATTTCGATTTAAGTATATTGAATATTTTCCAAAGGTTGAAAATAAATAAAATTTGTGAATTACTTATGAATAAGTAAGTATGGAAATGTTTTCCAATATAAAGTGAATATTTTGAGAATTTATCTTTTTGAAGATAAATTGAAATGAATAATTGAAATCGTATATGCATGGATATTTGAAATATAAATTCATTATGGAATTTATAAATGAAAAGGAGAATTTGTTTAAAAATAAATATTGATTTATTTTTGAAGTGTGAAATTATATATCTAGTAAAGATATTTTTGGGAAATAAATAATTTGGAAAATTATTTGGAATCTGGTGATGTGTGCATATCCATTGATAGTTCAATAACCGACTATCAATATTTACCTTTGAAAGGTATTTGTTGTGATTTGCTTGAATTTGAATGCTACACTTATTTTTAAATTATTGCGCTCGTTATTCGGATTACCCATTCCGAATAGTGATACGACGTAATGGAGAGCATTGAAGATCGGTGTTGAAGACCCGGTATTTGCGAGAGCGATAGGATGACCTGTCGATTGACTCTGCACCGAATTGCTCCGGCATAGAGTTCTCCATATGTGATGGGAAATCCGATCAGGATTGTGGATATCCGGATTGCAAGGACTTCTTTGTAAGTGCCTTCGGTTTTGTTCGATCCCGGAACAGACTTGTATGGATTGTATGTCTGACATTACAAATTGAGATATAAAGCAGATTTCTTTCAAATATATTTCCGTTGGTGGCGGAGAATTTATTCTTTTAGCTTAACACCCTTCTCTGTGACGTACGAGCTCAGAGGTTATGTAGTTGAATGTTATCAGCGATATATTCCCAATTTGGTAATGTGACATGCTGAGTGTTGCTGTGAAATGATCATTGTGTTGATTATTTGTGATAGGATCGTTTATTTGATCGTCTATCTGGTGATCATTTCTATGATCATTTGTTGACCCAAAGCATGGCTTTTGTATAAAGTATGTTTTTGTGGACGTGACTTCGTCGAGCCTCACACCCCGGAATGGTCAAAACAGGAAAGATGCAGCAAGGTTATGAGGGGTAGCGCCCTTTAGGATGTGTGCATTTCCTTCTGGAAAAGGGTGGTATCATGGTATGGAGCCCAGATACTTACTCATGTTGAAAACACTTTATGATTGTGTGAATTGATTACGAGCGCTCGGGTGAAAGGTCCCAAAGGACCGGGGGATGACATATTCGGTCAGTTGTTACTCAGTTAGGGGTAACCCGGCCTTGTGTTGGTATAGATCCGGTTTGGTTCTCGGGGATGTCCATCCAGAGGCATTCTCATGTGGCAATGGGAAGTTCCTTGGCCTGATCATTCGTTGGAAATCGAAAGAAACAGTACGAGACTTGTACGGTTTTAGTTGTAGAACCTGCCATTTAATATGGTAGCTATAGTAAGCATACTATAATGGTACCTATGCTGGCTAAGATTTATACTCTACTTTCGAAATGTCTTCTACACTATGCACTAGCAATAATATCAAATGTTTCTTTTTAATACGTATCAAGCATCTTTGACTATCATAAGAAGAAATCTCCTCCAAGTCTGCGTTTGCATTGTGTGTGTGGCGGGAGGTCTTATGGTAGTCTCATTTTTAAAAGCATTGCGAATTGACTTTAAAAATATTCCTCTATTTTGATTTTAAAGATAAATAAACTATTTTGAGTTCTCACACCAGTCACATGACTGACTCGGAGTTTATTGTTTTCCTTCCTAAACTCTAGGTGCCCACCAATTTCCACACGGGCAGTCAAGAGTTAAGGTTTATCAGGATATTCTGGAGTTGCTGGAGGCAAGCTGGATGGCATGGCGTATTATTAGTATATAGTATTTCTTTTCCGCTGTTTGTTGTATGATGTTGTACACTCTGATGATATGATGTAATGAAATGTGATGTAATGTAATAACTGATATAGTTCTTTGTTTAAAGATTATTCATTTATTATTATATGTTGTTCCGCTGCGAATTGTGAGATTCCGATATTGTTGTGTTGTGTTCTATTTTCGTTCTATTTTCCATTTTCTCTTCTCCCTATTTTCCATCTTCTTATCTCTTCTTCTTTCTTAAATCCATAACATTTCGGGTTTCCGGCCTTCGATTTCTCGGCAGTCGATAAAGTGAGTATCGATGTTGAATCTTCGAAAGTAGAAAATTTCCGGGATGTTACAAACAAATTCACAGATGCACTTGCAACTGGAACTGCACACAGGCAGTGCCTACATGAAGCAAAGACTAGAGATGGGTGATGCAAGAAAAGTGACTATAGTGCATATGAGAATTAACTTAGTGCTATTGAAAATAAAGTGCATCAGTGAGACAGCTACCACATAATGGAGTGCAGCGGCCTCTATATCAAAATATATGGCAACACAGCAAAATAGAACCATCACACAGCCACAGAGGTATGGAAAAAATTTGAAATTTATGAACCCACATAAGCAAGTGAATGCAACAACCAAATGCAGACTGCAAGTACACTGAAATGCAACATGAAATAGGACAGTGCAGCCTTCAAAATATCAGACTCGAATATACTGCAGTTATGTGAACAAGTCAATAATATATGCATACACAATTAACATATATGATCAGGTGGCTACACTATATGAAGTGCACAACAGGTTCAAGTCTGCAATACAAGACTCAATCTAGGCAACAGTGAATAGCATATATCAGTGGACAAAGAAATGTAGTGACTCCATATAACAGTAACTTGGAGTTTATATTCAGGATTTGCTTTAGAAAAACTCAGGTCAAAACTGGGTTTAAAACAGATTAAAATCAGTTTCTTTTTTTTTCTTTTCCCAAAGATATGAACTAACTATTTTTAATATATATATATATATATATATATATATATACACTTGTTAAAATTACTTGCTAAAATTGTTTATAAAAGGGAGTTTGCATTGAAATAGAAATTTAATTTGAAACTAATATATATATATTAATATGAACTCTCTTTTATAAATTTGCTTGTACTCAAATCACATATTTATATCAGATAGAGGTTTATATAATGCTTGAAATTCCAAATCACATAAAAACAAAAACAATAAACCATTAAACAATGAACTTGTACATTTTATTTTAGAAATCTGAAACAGTTACAGGTTTCATTCAATTCAAAAACCCCTTCTTTTACTTATCATTTCTGAGTCGTTTAAAACAAATTCAAACCAAGTTCAACAGTCAAAATATCATCAACAGAATGATACAAAAAAAATATCAAAGACATAATGGCCGAAGCAACAACCATGGAACTGCCGCCACCACAAGGATACAAGGGTATACTGCAACAATACTGCAGCCACCTCAATACCACAATGGGAACCAAGTGCACCAAAATATGGCAACAAATCAACAAATTCTAGTAAAGGCAAACTGAAAATCAGGGCATCAATTACGCCAGATAAATGTAAAATGGTACAGTTCCAGAATCAAGTGAAAATACTACTGCAATGAACTCGATCAGTTCAAAATGAAACAGCAGGGATAATTTCCAAGGAAAACAAAGCATATAAAGGCACCAGATCACCACAAAATGCAACTGAGATGAACAGAAGTGCCAAAGGGTCAGGGACAATGCAATGATGGAATTACAGTGATGTGCAGCAGTGTAAACATCACATTTAAGCAACTCGAGTAAATCACAGTGGACATTACTCATACAACACATATATACATACATAAGTGTATGTATACACATGGTAGTAAAAATATAATGCCCAGAAATAGCATGGCAAAAGTCGAACAAGACCAACATCACAAAAAAATCAAGTTGGATATAGTCAAGGCCGAAGCCAAAGTCGACATTTTTAAACATTAGAGATTTCAAAATAATCGAGCAGTGGGTTTCAAACAAATGGCCGAGACCAAATAAATCAACTCGAAAGCCAGAGAATCCAAAGCAATAAGTTCCAACCAAAATCAAAACCCATGGAAATCAAGAACAAAAGATCAACTAACTTTGAATTAGATGTGATTAGTAAAATTTACTCACCTTGCTTCGAAGCGGTCATGAAAATTTAAAGCCGAAGCCCTAATTTTGAAAAACACTAGCTGTTGAAGAGGGGGACGAACGAAGAAACTCGCGAGGCCGCCATTAATTTTTCTTTCGTTTGATTTTTTTTCTTCTAATTTTCGAAGAAGACTTCGGCCATGCTTATGAAAGGAAGGGTGCGTGAGTTATGGCGTGATTTTGGGCGTGGTTGAAGGCGTGTGTAACGGGAGATAACATGCTGGTGAACAGAATAAACAGTTGTGTATTAAGGTATTTTTTTTTTCCTTTTCAAATTCAATTTGTTTTGTAGATATTTTCTTTAGTAAACATATAAACATTTTGAAGTTCAACTATCAAACATAAATTCATATTAACGTGTTTCACAATTAGATTTTGTACTTGTATTTTGTATTGATAAAATTTATTCCATTTTATTTAAGTTAAAAGAATGTTATTAAAACTAACCATCAATTTATAAATTTACTTAAATAATAATTCTTAAATCCAAATTATTTTTCTAAGTCATTAGTTCGAATTTTAAATACAAATTTAAATATTCACTTTCAAACTCCAAAGTCAAATTCAAATTTTTATTCAACTTTCAATAGATTAAATTCTAAAATTTAATCGCCAATTCATAGTTATATTGGGAATTCAATTTAAACCATCATTCAAATATTTAAAATTAATTAAATATTTACAATTTAAATTGTTCAAAATTCAGGGTTGTTACAATCTTCCCTCCTTAAAAGAATTTCGTCTCGAAATTATATGTTAGGAAAAAAATGATTGTTAAAATCTCACCGATATTTATACGCTACACAATTTTTACCAAGTTCGAATCTTATTAAAAATAAATAAATATAGGATTCATTCCATTTATTTTATTTCCCTAGCTTTGTTCATTATTTTCTAAAATCAAGACGTAAAAGTCTTTTACCAAAGTTTTCGTCTTACAAAACTTAGATTTTAAACTTGAAATTCTTCATGCTAAAGATTTGAGTATCATATATTTTTTTTCAAAGCTGTGGACTTTCAAGATATTTTAAAGATCTTCTTCTTTAATTCAATTAGGTTGGAATTATGTAATTTTATTTCAGACTATTGATTTGCTATCTAAAGTTTTGAAAATACTTGCTAACTCGAAATTTAACAAGTCTATTGTCGTTCTTACAGACATTAGGCATACGCTGGCCAGGTGCAGGACTAAAAATCTCCAAGTACTAAATATACTTGCTTCAACTCCCAGTGAAAATACTTTTAAAAATTCTTTTAAAAATGGATATGGAAAGCACGTTCCCCCATGGATCACAGTTTACCCGGCGGTTACGCTACTATCCCAGTAGAATCGCTTGTAACTGTAGATTTCACATCTCTCTTGAATTTCGCCATGGTTGTTGCCATAGATCGCGGTTCACACGGCGGTTTCGCTACTATCCCAGTAGAAACACTTGTGACCGTAGGCATCTCGCCCCTCAAATTACGCTTTGGCCTCTAGATCGTAGTTTACGCGGCGGTTGCGCTACTATCCCAGTAGAATCGCTTGCAACTTTAGGCATCACGCCCCACGAATTAGCCAGCATACATCATCAATTCACATAATCCCAACACGATGATCCATCGTGGGGGATTCCAGTCCCAATGGACATTCCACTAATGGAAATTCTATGTAGCTACGATTTCCAAATGGACACTCACACCGAGTTCCAATCACCTTCACAAATTATAAATGGAAGGTACATTTCCATATCCTCAGTTTTAGAAAACATATGTCATATACATATAGTACTTCATTTCACATTTCGTACATATCATACCCATGTAAACTTACATAGGATTTTCATAATAATGACTTTCCAAACTGATGGTTTTCGAATTATTACATTCACATATATAAGTCTCGAAAACCATAATATCCCAAACTATAACAAATAGTGGATTCCAAAATTTTTCATCTCGTTTAAAATTTTCCTCGATTTGAAAATTTAAGGTTATCTCAAACCCAATTCACATTCATAATCCAATTCATTAGACTTCACATTCGATTTGGATTTCACGTTAAATCGTCAATTCTCAACACATAATTGATGTCTACCGATATATAACCTCTAAGCTCGTACGTCTCAGAGAAGGGTGTTAAGCTAAAAGAATAAATTCTCCGCCACCACAGATATATATTTAATAGAGATCAATTGATATGTCATCAATTCTCAATGTTAGACATACAATCTGAATCCACTATCCAAAATTCAAAGCTCAACTTATATTGTTTTTGGTGTCGAAGTCAAACTCAATTTAACTCAAGATTCAATCTTTTTGAAAAAAATTCAAGTTGAACTGATCGTTCAAATTTTCCAAAAACATCTTCACAAGATATATATAATTTTCCACTCTTAACCATTTGAAACAAATTTCAAATATTCATTTTTTTCAATTTATCTTTAAAAGATAAAATTTCAAACCTTTCATTTCATATTGGAAAACATTTCCATACTTATTTAATAATAAGTAATTCACAAATCCATTTATTTTCAACACTTGGAAAATATTCAATATACTTAAATCAAAATCAAGTATATATTCCATTCTTTAAGGAAATCATTCTTTTAAACACATTTATTTGAGTCAAAACGAATGTTACGTAAAACATCGTTACGACAACACAAAATCTCTAGTATAGGGATTCGAATTTAAGATAGATATATAAATCCCAATACTATATAAAACATTTCCTTTCGGAAACCATTTACTATAATAATAGTGTTATAGTCCACCGTTTCCTTATTTCTCGAAAAACGTCTATTTCAACAATGAATGTTGAAATCTATGGTTTCGATAGTTAATATATTTTAAAACATCTTTAAAACCATTAACTTTTTCAACGTCAACTTAATTCATAGTTTGAATTCCTCATACTTTTCACAATATTAATTTTAAACCGACTTCAAACCTTTCAATATTAAGTTTTTCACTTAATTTAATTTTCCACACTTTTAAATTCAAATTCATCACTGAATTTATTAAACCTATTATGGATTATCATGTTGACAACTTCAAATTTGAAATCTAAATTCTATTTGAACTTTGCTTTTCTATTTCCAAAAATAATCAACTAATTCTTTAGTAAGTCATTCATCGACTTGGTTCCATTAAATTTATATTTCCACATTAACCATTTTAGGCATTAGTTTAAACTTGAAATATAAGCTTTACATCAAAATTAGTTTGATTCCTACAGTTAAGTCAACAAATAAACTTCCTTCCCAAGACATATCCTTTAATATTTTATTCACTGTCCAAAATCGTGAATATACTTCGTTTATTCAATTCAATGTTTCTACACATTTATTTAAAGGATTATCCACTGTCCAAAATCGTGGATAAATTTCCCAACCAACATTTAATATCACAATATTTAACTTAAAGGATAATTCGTTGTCCAAAATCACGAATATATCTCCTTAAATAACTTCTATGTTTCATTTACCAAATTCAATTGGTTTCGAATTTATAAACAATCTTTACAAATTCCATTTCTATTTATAAAACTTCGATTTATAAATCTCCTTTATTAATTCAATTCAATTTATATAACTCAATTATATATCAAAAGTCCATTTATAAGTTAAGTACTTATAATCCATTTATTTTCTAAATCATTCTTCAAAACATTTGAAATCAATTTTTCAAAAGAATTCAGAATCAAATTCCCAAGTTATAGTTTAATGATCCCCTTGCTATACTAAATTGACATATCATTTTATTTTCCAATTATTATTTTGGAGATATTCAAAATATTGGATTTAAACCAATTCATTAATTCACTTAACTTATACTTTTTTTTTCATAAATCTCAGCAAATTCAATAATGGGATTTTTTTCCGAATAGAAACTATCGCAAATCTAAATTTAGAGAGGGGAATTTCCGAAAAAAATTTGAATTTTCAAAATACCTTTTATTTTCAAAGAAAACAATTTTATACTTCACTAGATTTCAAAAACGTTTTCTTTAAAATGATTCTAGTAACTATTCATATTAAACATCATAAACTGAGCTTTGTATAAACCAAAGCTCTGATACCACTTTTTGTAATGACCCTCCCTTCTGACCGCCCCTAGTCGGTAATTAAACCAACTTGAAACGTTCAAAATGGCGGATTGTTATTCAGTTTATAGAGTTTAAACAGAATCAGCCACAGAAACACAGAATAATTATATTTCACATAATGAATTTTTTTGTACATATATCAGAGTTTGTACAATGAATTTAAATTTATACAGCGGAATATTTCTTTAAGTACAAAAATATAACAATGAACTAAAGTGAGCTTTATCCCTCTCTCTCTAACTTCGCTGCCCGAAAATCTTCAAGCTATAAAATACTGGGTCTGACCCGAGTATTACGTTCAAAAGAAAATAATACACAGGTCAGTCTAATTCAAACTCAGTTATTAGTGCATAGAGGCAATAATAATCAATTAACAATTAGACGACAATCAAATATAAATTTACCTATCCGATCCTTTAACAAGAAATCAGATAACGGTAAATATAACACTTAACAGTGTTAAACAACAAATCAGTAGATTCAGATTATCAATGAAGATAGATGAAGGGATTTTTAAATGAAGATAATTTAGAAAACAACAGAATTGCCAAAACGGCAATTAACTACAAAATCATCAAAATGCGATTCAAAATATATTGAATTGGCAACATAAAATAAATTTCCATCAATAGAAAACATCATTTAAAACATCAAGTCTAGTAGGGCTGCAGTACACGCACGCGTGTACGGCCTCGCCACGAGTATAAAATGCACAAAAGATCAATGCATCAAAGCAAAAGAAATACCAATAAAATCAAGGCGGTGTGGCTGCGGTACACACGTACATACATGTGCACTGCCTCGCCAACTCGAGTGCACAAGGTCAAATCAAAATCAGATTCAACACAAGTACAAATGGCCTCGACCAAAATTCAAAATATCACTGCAACAATGAAACTGTACATGTACATAGAAATACAGCATCAATGATCAATACAAAAGCTACAGTGCAGACATCAATCTACATGGCAACAATGATGAATCAACAAATGCAACATGAAGTGAAGCGCAAATCAAAGGGGTTACTGACCAAAGAACAAAATCAACAAATGACAGAGATTTCACAACCCCGACCAGTGTACATGAATGCAACTGCAGAGACCAAGTTCAGTGCCACAAATTAAGTACTCATGCAAGGCCAAACCAACATAACAGCACACAAATGCCACCAAGTGAATATGTACACAAACACATATTTACCCATATATGCAAACTGCCTCAAATATGAATCAGAAGCAGGTGCAAACAAAAACCCAAACAAGAACAAATTCACAGATGCACTTGCAACTGGAACTGCACACAGGCAGTGCCTACATGAAGCAAAGACTAGAGATGGGTGATGCAAGAAAAGTGACTGTAATGCATATGAGAATTAACTTAGCGCTATTGAAAATAAAGTGCATCAGTGAGACAGCTACCACATAATGGAGTGCAGCGGCCTCTATATCGAAAATATATGGCAACGCAGCACAATAGAACCATCACACAGCCACAGAGGTATGGAAAAAATTTGAAATTTATGAACCCACATAAGCAAGTGAATGCAACAACCAAATGCAGACTGCAAGTACACTGAAATGCAACATGAAATAGGACAGTGCAGCCTTTAAAATATCAGACTCAAATATACTGTAGTTATGTGAACAAGTCAATAATATATGCATACACAATTAACATATATGATCAGGTGGCTACACTATATGAAGTGCACCACAGGTTCAAGTCTGCAATCCAAGACTCAATCTAGGCAACAGTGAATAGCATATATCAGTGGACAAAGAAATGTAGTGACTCCATATAACAGTAACTTGGAGTTTATATTCAGGATTTGCTTTAGAAAAACTCATGTCAAAACTGGGTTTAAAACAGATTAAAATCAGTTTCTTTTTTTTTCTTTTCCCAAAGATATGAACTAACTATTTTTTAATATACATATATATATATATATATACTTGTTAAAATTACTTGTTAAAATTGTTTATAAAAGGGAGTTTGCATTGAAATAGAAATTTAATTTGAAACTAATATATATATTAATACGAACTCCCTTTTATAAATTTGCTTGTATTCAAATCACATATTTATATCAGATAGAGTTTTATATAATGCTTGAAATTCCAAATCACATAAAAACAAAAACAATAAACCATTAAACAATGAACTTGTACATTTTATTTTAGAAATCTGAAACAGTTACAGGTTTCATTCAATTTAAAAACCCCTTCTTTTACTTATCATTTCTGAGTCGTTTAAAACAAATTCAAACCAAGTTCAACAGTCAAAATATCATCAACAAAATGATACAAAAAAATATCAAAGACATAATGGCCGAAGCAACAACCATGGAACTGCCGCCACCACAAGGATACAAGGGTATACTGCAACAATACTGCAGCCACCTCAAGACCACAATAGGAACCAAGTGCACCAAAATATGGCAACACATCAACAAATTCTAGTAAAGGCAAACTGAAAATCAGGGCATCAATTACGCCAGATAAATGTAAAATGGTACAGTTCCATAATCAAGTGAAAATACTACTGCAATGAACTCGATCAGTTCAAAATGAAACAGCATGGATAATTTCCAAGGAAAACAAAGCATATAGAGGCACCAGATCACCACAAAATGCAACTGAGATGAACAGAAGTGCCAAAGGGTCAGGGACAGTGCAATGATGGAATTACAGTGATGTGCAGCAGTGTAAACATCACATTTAAGCAACTCGAGTAAATCACAGTGGACATTACTCATACAACACATATATACATACATAAGTGTATGTATACACATGGCAGTAAAAATATAATGCCCAGAAATAGCATGGCAAAAGTCGAACAAGACCAACATCACAAAAAAAAATCAAGTTGGATATAGTCAAGGCCGAAGCCAAAGTCGACATTTTTAAACATTAGAGATTTCAAAATAATCGAGCAGTGGGTTTCAAACAAATGGCCGAGACCAAATAAATCAACTCGAAAGCCAGAGAATCCAAAGCAATAAGTTCCAACCAAAATCAAAACCCATGGAAATCAAGAACAAAAGATCGACTAACTTTGAATTAGATGTGAGTAGTAAAATTTACTCACCTTGCTTCGAAGCGGTCGCGAAAATTTGAAGCCGAAGCCCTAATTTTGAAAAACCCTAGCTGTTGAAGAGGGGGACGAACGAAGAAACTCGCGAGGATGCCATTAATTTTTCTTTCGTTTGATTTTTCTTCTTCTGATTTTCGAAGAAGACTTCGGCCATGCTTATGAAAGGAAGGGTGCATGAGTTATGGCGTGATTTTGGGCGTGGTTGAAGGCGTGTGTAACAGGAGATAACATGCTGGTGAAAAGAATAAACAGTTGTGTATTAAGGTATTTTTTTTCCTTTTCAAATTCAATTTGTGTTGTAGATATTTTCTTTAGTAAACATATAAACGTTTTGAAGTTCAACTATCAAACATAAATTTATATTAACATGTTTTACAATTAGATTTTATACTTGTATTTTGTATTGATAAAATTTATTCCATTTTATTTAAGTTAAAAAAATGTTATTAAAACTAACCATCAATTTATAAATTTACATAAATAATAATTCTTAAATCCAAATTATTTTTCTAAGTCATTAGTTCGAATTTTAAATACAAATTTAAATATTCACTTCCAAACTCCAAAGTCAAATTCAAATTTGTATTCAACTTTCAATAGATTAAATTCTAAAATTTAATTGCCAATTCATAGTTATATTGGGAATTCAATTTAAACCATCATTCAAATATTTAAAACTAATTAAATATTTGCAATTTAAATTGTTCAAAATTCAAGGTTGTTACACCTTCTCTGAGACGTATGAGCTCAGAGGTTATGTAGTTGATGGTTACTAGTGATATATTCCCAATTTGGTAATGTGGCATACGAAGTGCTACTGATCATTTATTGATCAAAGCATAGCTTTTGTGAAAAGCGTAGCTTTGTGGACGAGACTTCGTTGGACCTCACAACCCAACAATGGTCAAAATAGGAAATATGCAGCAAGGTTTTAGGGAGTAGTGCCCTTAGGGTATGTCGTTTCCTTCTGGATGGAGGTGGTATCATGGTATGGAGCCCAGATACTTAACATATGTTGTGGCAGCAAATTTATTTCTTTGTGGTTGTTGGTATTGTGGATCCTCAGATAAAGGTTGTTTACAACCGGGGGATGGCATACTCGTGTCAGTTGTTACCTACTTTTGCAGAGGTAACCCGACCTTGTGTTGGTAGAGATCCGGTTAGGTTATCGGGGCGTCTCTCCAGAGGCGTACCCATGTGGCAATGGGAAGTTTCTTGGCCTGACCATTTGTTGGAAAATCCAAAGAAACAATACGAGCCTTGTACGGTTTTAGTTGTAGAACCTGCCATTTACTTATGGTGGTCACCATTGTTTAGATGGTAGCTATAGTAGGCATTATTCGGAATATCTATGTTGGCTAAGATTTATATTATCCTTTCGAAATGTTTTCCAATGCTTTGAACTTATAGTAATAATATCAAAGAGATTCTCGTATCAAGGATGTTTGACTATCATAAGGAGAAATCTCCTCCGATTCTGCGTTTGCATTGTGTGTGTGTGCGGGAGGCCTTATAGTAGTTTCATTTTCCAAAAGCATTGCAATCTATTTTAAAATATTACTTTATTTGTTTTTTTTTAAAGATATGACTGTTTTAAGTTCTCGCACCAGTCCCATGACTGACCTGGAGTTTATTGTTTCCTTCCTAAACTCTAGGTGCCCATCATTTTCCACACGGGCAGTCTAGAGTCAGGTTATCAGGTCATTCCGAAATTTAGGAGATACTGTGGAGCTAAAGAGGCGAGCTGGATGGCGTGGCGCATCAACTAGTATATAGTATTTCTTTTCCGCTGTTTGTTGTTATAAACTCTGTTAATGTAATGTAATATAATAACTGATATAGTTCTTTGTTTTAACGATATTCATTTATCTATTTTATATTGTTCCACTACAATTGTGAGATTTTGATATTGTTCTATTTCTTTTCTTTCTTTCTTCTTCTATCTCTTTCTTCTTCTTAAACCCTAAGGGTTCGGTTTTTCGGCATTCGATTGCTCGGCAGTTGATACAGTGGACGTATTAATGTCGACTTTCGTGAGTCGAAAATCGTAACCTTTACAAAAGATCCAGATAAATAACACAACGACGTCCCATATCACCGCGTGTTAGTAATCCATTTATTTAGTGCTCCATATCACATTCGCCCTTCAATATTCTATATAACAAGACCAAAGAACAATCGAAAAAGTGTTACCGAAAGTCTCATACCAGACAATGTCACTAAACTGTTTATTCAAATTTCTCGTTACATGGAATAAATATTATTAAATCAGACAAAAAAGATGTCATCACCATATCATAATAAAATACCGAACAAAACTCAATGGTGAATCACTCATATCAACGAACTATATTGAGAAGGCGAGAAATCAAGAAACTTAGAATACCAATATAATATAGATTGTTTCAAAATAGATCGATATATAAATATTAAACGAGTTCTATTTTAAGAATAAATCCTTTGTAACATATAGTAATCATGGATTCTAGGATTAAAGAAATAAACAATTTACTAAACTAATATAGTACAAAATAATATATTAACAAGAGTGGAATAGCAAGCTAATCGGACTATTAGAACCAAAAATCAAAACATGGAACATGTACAAACACCAGGTTAGTGAAATAAAATATAAATGTAAGGTCAACATACATTGCATTATAGTATATTATAAATACATGGACGCAAATGCAACCAGTAATGCATGCAAGGTACAAAAGTGATATACACACCCTTTATAGACAAGTGCACACAAACCATGTATGCAACCAGAATACCAACATGCGCACACTGAAAACACACTAATATCATGCGCGCATACAGAGGCAAATCCCACTTATGCATGCTTTGACATGAATATACATGAGTAACAATAAGTGAAATTAAGCTACATATCCATTAATCAAACTTAACATACAAAATATTATTCTCATAAAAAAATGTAAATTACACACCTATTTCAAATAATACAATTTTCTTTCCTACAATACCCCTCTTTTCCATTGCAACAATGTTGATTCTTGATATGTGGATGTTATTCTCACATCCATAATTAATAATTGCACCTCATTAGTTATCAATCTTTAAAAAGCAATAACTTCTTGTAGAAACGACGGATTAATAAACTGTTTTCACCATTAAATCACAATTTTTTTATCTTTCTAACAGTTGGCATTATGCATATGTAAAAACAATAATAGAATAAGCTATTCGTGGATTATATGCAATAATTGTACAAATGTCTGCAATTATATGCAATTGTTGTAGTCATTTCTGCAACTATATTCAATAATTGCGGATTATGAAAGTGTGTTATGGATCGTGTAATATGGATATACAATAATACATAGTATAATGATGATAATAATACTGTAAATAGCGTGGAATAAAGAGCAGTATAGTAAAATGACACCAGAGATTTTTATACTGGTTCGGAGCACCGTCCTACGTCCTGTCCTAGACTCATTTTGGAATTTCACTAAAATAACAACCCTAACTTAACCCGGAGGAACATGTCTATACACCTCTGAGCAGCCGAACAGGGACCTGAGTAGCAGAACAGGATTTCGCCTTAACAGCTGAAGAGGACTTCACTCACCTAAGCAGCAGAACAGGACTTCAACTAATACAGAAAATTGTTTGACTAATGGGTGTTCTGATAACACGAATTTGTCCCTTGTAGTACACCCTTCCAATAATCTTCTCCTCGAGTATAAATATTTATATTTAAAGTATATGAAGAATATAATGGTATAGTTATAACATCCCAGAATTTTGAGCACTGGATTTGTGAACATTTAATTCATTTTAAATGTTTAGTGTGGATCCTTAATTGACTTTGAAATGGAAGGAATCGGATGCAATCAATAAAATAAGCTATAATTTTTAATTATAGCGATTCCATTCGATTTTGAATAATGAAGAATAATAATTAAGTATTCAAATTTGGAATAAGTGGTGAATCTGGATGTGAATAGTTATACAAATGGTTTTCAAATTTATTTTTGAGTCTATTTGGATATAAATAGGGTGGTTGGATTTTTAGACGGACTTAAAAGTCAATAAGTTATTATTTGGAATTTTATATTAATTTAATAATAGAAATTAATATTATAAAAAATGCAATTAAACAGATTTTAGTCAGAAATGAGTCAGAATTAATTTTTAATGTGATTATAAATTTTATATGATTTATTGTTAAGTTAATAAAATTTTAGAAGCGAAATTTTAAGCGTTTTTGTTATTTTTTGAAATATTGCTCGATTTAATAGGCGAGTTAAAATAGCCTTCCAGGGCGCAATCTCGGAATTCGACGAAACCAGTTCCATTGGATCCGTAATAGTTAGCTATTATTGGATTTCAATTTTCGTAGCAATCGGAGTTGTCGTTTGACCGTGGCAGCTCAAAAACGCATAGAAATCGTTTTAACCGATTTAATTTAAAATTGATCGTTTAATTCTGTAACTTGCACGTATGACCAAATTAGCTTACGAAACATGTTCCATTTTGTCCGGAACGCGGGAAAACGCTAGGAACGCCTATTGGTACGCGAGAATTGGAGTTCGTTTGCATAAGTTGTTAACATTTGAAGTGTAACATTAAAATAATATTAATTGACGATATAAAACATTGTAATAATCAAACCCTAGATCCATTATCTCCAGCCGACGTTCCATTATAATGAATGGCCAAAATCAACCCTAATTCTTCCACGTCTCTCTCACGATCCAAGCGATTTTATGCCAGATCTCCAACTGGAAAGTCGGAGAGTAGCTCGAGCTCTACGTTTCGAGTGGTAGAGATGGGGTTTCATCGACTAGATGGGGAGATTGGCAGCCGCATTCGTGTACTGTTCGCGCTCGATTTCTGGTGCGAGGTTGTGGCCGAGCTTCGTCGTAGTGGGTTCGGTGGTGGGGGCCGTTACGAGCTATGGTGTGATGGGTTTTGATCGGAGTCCGGTCGTCATTAGTGGTTGCGTTCCAAAACCCTAGGGGCGGCAAGCTATGGGTTACTCGAGCTGAGCTTTTCGCGTGAGGAAGAATCATATGCGGCCTTGATTTCTTTTGCAATGAACGGCCTGATGTTGTTGGTAATAGTAAAAAAATAAAAAAAGAAATTTGTTTTAAATTCAATTTAAACTTTAAAATTTAATATCTCGCTCGTTTGTTGTCAGATTTTAGCGAAATTTGCGGCGCCGGAATCGCAGAGATACGTACTACGCGATGGTGCAGTTCAGGAGTCATTCCGGGCAAGTAGAAATTTGAGTTAAATCGAACGTCGTTCGGTTTAATTTAAATTTCGAAAGATCGCCGAAACTCAAGATGAGTTATTCTCACTCACATCTGGATGCTAGCTAATTTAAATAGTTAATATTTGAATATCTGTGTGATTGGTTGAATGTAATTGTTGCTATCAGTCTGGATTGATATTTATATATGTGATGTTCTAATATTTGTGGATGCAGGGAAAATAGGTTGGAGGGATCCAACTGGATTCCTCACAATGTAACAATTATTTTATAATCGATAATGATGCCTGATTATATGTTGTGATTGACAAATCTGAAATTAAATTGTACTATGAAATTGTTGTATAAATTATAATTACAGAATTTAATTATGAATGGATTAAATTGGGTTTTTATGAAATAAAATGAATTGTTAATAATAGAATTTCAAAGAATAAAATGTGAAATCTGATTTGGATGGAAAATGTAAAATTGGTAAACTTGGGATTTGAAATACAGTGGAAATTTACCAATTGACAAATGTGAAGTGTAGATTTCTGGAAATAAATTCTATGGAAATTACAATTTGGTTTAGAATAACGATGAGTTATTTTAATAATGAATAGTGTTATCCGGGAAAATTAAAATATGTTAAAATGAAGCTTCCGACTTTAAATTAACAGTTTTAAATGTAAATAGAATATTTTGAAATGCCGTTTTTCATTGGGATTTTATTTAAGTAAAATTTAAATATGGTTTTTCATTGAAAAATTCTCCAAATTTATTTTATTTAAAAATGATTTAACACCTATGTTTCAAAAATGAATTTCCGGATATGGGAAATTGAGATTGAACTTCGGATGAAGATATAGATAAGTATGGAATTGGGAATTTATGTTGTAAACATAAATTGAATTGAAATAAATGGGTTGGATTTATATGAAGGATATTATTTGGGATGTTTGAACGAAAAAGTGTTTTCCCAGGAAAAACCAAGTTAGTGTTTTAAAGATTTATTTAACTAAAGGTTAAAGTTTAAATTGTTTAAAGAGTATTTTTCTTTTAGAAATGGATATTTTAAAGAAGAAATTAATAAACTTTGTTTTAAAATCATATATTTTAAGTTATTGGTAAAGGCTAGTATTATTCTTTTAAACTCCATTTTTAAATTTAGTAAACCAGACCCTTATTTAAATCCAGTTTATATCTTATTAAATAATGCTATTTAAAAATTGTTTTGAAATTTATATTTTGAGTAAATAAATAGAAGAAATTTTGGTATTTTAAAGTATATTTCCGTACAAAGTATTTTAACTATTTTTAAAGCAAAATGTTTAAGCTTGGTCTTTCCAATGGGAATAAATAGTAATGGGATTTACCGTGAAAAGGAAGAATTTTGGAAAATAGTTTTCAAATGAGCTTTGAAAATTTGAAACTATATCTTGTAAGAGATATTTGAGTCAAATAGATAATGCGGGAAGTATTTATTGTGTGACGGATGTTTGTGAATGTTAATTGATAGTTAAATCACCGACTATCAATATTGGACAAATGCGTTGATCGTTTCGAAGAGACCAGGATCGAGATTTATTTCTCGAAAAACCACTTCGATCCGGTTTGTACGTTTCGTGCGGAAAACGTGTTTGGAGTCGAAGATGGAGCAGTTAAGTGCAAGGGCTAGTCGCTACTAATCCTGAGGATATTTCGAAAAATGGATGCAGTAGGAGTAGTGCCTTCGGTTCCGTTCGAACCCAGGACGGACTTGTATGGATGAATGCTTCGAGACATCGTCAGGTGGGCAATGGGCATTCTAAGCGAAACGTTCTAAAAGGTAACGCTTAGCCTCAAGCCTCATCAAATGGGAATGACTGAAAATCAGGGGATATGCAGCAAGGCTTCGTGGGTAGCCCCCACTGGAGAGTAAGGTCATCCCTGTCTAGATGTCCCTTTTTATTTCGGCTTAGTGGTGCGGTTGTTGATCCCAATCATGGGGTGATCTTATTCGAAACTGTCCAGTAAGGGATGAGTCCAGCCTTGTGTTGCAGGGGATCGGGCATGGTCCTCTGTACGGTGGTCTAGGCCCCGTACTATGATAGGTGGTACCCCAGTGCCTAGTCATTATTGGAAATCCATTTTCCCTACGAGCCTTGTACGAGTTTTGTTTGTATTACCCACTTTGTGGCTAGTAGCTGGAATTTAATCATGTAACAATTTCGGCTATTTTATAAGTATTTGTAAATAGACCCTATTATAATATCAGAGTATTTCTATAAAAAGTGTTTTAGCTATCGTAAGGTAAAAACCCGACATGTTTATTTGTGGCGTGGTCTTACGAGATGCTTTTGTTTTCAAATGGATTTTTAAAACTTTAATAATCAATTTGGATGTATTATAATCAGCCGGTATTCCAGACTGACTCGGGTGTTATTTCATTATAATGCTCGGGTCAGACCGAGTATTATATATTCAGGACAGGATGTTATGGAGAAGGAGAGGAGCTGGAGCCCGAGACGTATTATTCTGGATGATGCAGCACGATCTATGGAAATTCAGAAGTTAGACCATTCGCAAGATAAGTCGTGCACGAGTCAACTGAGGGAATCATGTGAGATGGGTATACGAGTTAAGAGCCAGCATTCAAGTCGTTTACGACTCAGGAGGGAAAATTTAAGTCGTCTCCGACTTAAGGAACCATGTGGGAAAAGAATCCGACCTAACCTGTTTTTAAGTCGAGTCCGACCTAAAGAAGTACGACCTATGATTCTTGAAGGGATGAGTCGTTCACGGGTTAGTGGAAACATGAGTCGTTTCCGATTTAACAAAGCTTGGAGGGATGAGCTACGGTTTAACAAGAAAGAAGGGAAGGTATTGCAGTTGAGTCGTCAACGACTCAATGACCCATCCATAAGTCGTTTACGACTTAGCATGAAGAAGGAGAAGGTTCCAACTGGTGAAGCCATGAGTCGTATAAATCATGAGTCGTATGAACTGTGTTGTGTTTGAGTCGTTTGCATTATGCTGAGTCGTAGGGAGTTGAGTCGCTTGCGTTGAGTCGGTGCCGACCTAGAAGTTGTACAGTTTTGTGTTGTGAGGTAGTAAGTCGTGAGTCGTGCCTTGCTTGAGTCGGTTGCGTATGAAGTGTTGTAACTGAAGTATGTAGCGTCTGTTGAGTCGGCCATGACTTAGTTGAGTCGGGGGATATGAGTCGGTCACGACTTATGGGCTGAGTTGTAAACTACTATAAATAGGCGTGTGTTGTACATTTTGTTGTAGTTGATTTTTGAATAAAATTCCTTTTGTTAGCTCTGTGCTTTCATACCAATTGGTAGTTGAGTGTAATCTCCTATCTCCTCTTTCGGTTAATCGAGTGCGCTCGATTCAATGATCGTAGAAGCCGATTCACGGAATCTAGTGCGCTAGATCAACGTGCGAAGAATCGTAGATCTTAGAACACGGTATAGTGCGCTATCAACGTGTTTGAGATAGCTAGAGTTCGGTATCTTTGGATCAACGAACTTGGGCATTTTGGTATCTTCAACTCACCGATTGCTACATTTCATTGATTGAAGTTTTGTTTCGAATTATCCGCTGCGTCATTATTGGTATCAGAGCCATACTTAGCCAATCATAGCTAAGTTGATTCTTGGAGCCAAGTTTTTGAAGCTTGAAGTTGTTCATCGTGTTCATATTGAAGTTACATCAAGTTTGGAGTGTTTGAACTATTTCATTTTGGATCGAGGAGTTGGAAATTGTTTGGATCTATCTTAGGATTTTGCGCGCCAAGATTTGAAGTGTAGAACTATACCTTGTGCTTGAAGTTGGAGCCGACCTCACTTGAGCCGTGACATATTGCCGAGACAAGTGGAGGCCGAGTCAAGTTCTAGCCGTACATTGTTGAGCCGAGACTTATTGCGTTGTTGAAGCTTTGAATTTTGTGTTCGAATTGTTGAAGTGTTTGTGAAAGTTTTCAATCATGCCACCAAGGAGAGCTAATCGTCATCAAAATGTTGAAGCTTTGTATCGTAGAGAAGAAGCCGAGCTTATGGAACAACGTATTAATGAAAAGTTTGATGAAGGCATTGGCAAATTGGAGAAATTGATGAATGATTTGAATCAAAGGAGGAGATCACCAAACTCGAACCATGGAGGAAACCGAGTTTCGCCATCGGTTACGGAAGCGAGGAGGGTATCGCCACATTCTTGTAGAGATAGAAGAGAAACGTCAATTTCATCACGAAGAGATCATCATGACTATGCACATGAAGAGAGAAGAAATCAACGTGAATTTGACCATGAAGCATGTAGGGATGAAGAGAGACATAGTCAAAGAAGCATGCATGAACGAAGGGATGATAATGGTCGAGATCGATGTAGACGTACTTTTGATTTTGTTGAAGAAGGTGATAGAGCTAGTATTCATTATCGAGATCGAGACCAAGTTCGAAATTCTTATCGGGATGTTGAAGATGATCGTCGATGGGAATCGGGTATGAAGATGGAAATTCCGGAATTTAAAGGCGGGATGGTTGCTGAAGAGTTCTTAGATTGGTTGTCTAATGTGGAGGAAATCTTTGATTTCAAGGAGGTCCCGGAGAATCGAAGGGTGAAGTTGGTTGCTACTAGGTTGAGGGGAAGAGCTTTGGCGTGGTGGCAGCAAACTAAACTAACCAGGGAGAGAATGGGAAAGTCAAAGATAGAATCGTGGGATAAGATGAAGAAGTTGATGAGATCTACTTTCTTACCTTACAACTACCAATCACTTATGTACCAGAGGTTGCAGAATCTGAGGCAAGGGACAAAATCTGTTAGTGATTATGCTGATGAATTTTACCAACTCATTGCCAGAAATGATATTATGGAAACGGAGGAACAGCTAACTGCTAGATTCATTGGGGGATTGAGAATGCAGATCCAGGATATGGTTAATATGTTTGATCCTAGATCAGTTGCAGAGGCACATCAGAAAGCGTTGGCTTGGGAGAAGCAAGGAAGGCGTGGAGGTGGTGTGTTTACTAATTCCAATAATCAAGCAAGGGGTGTTGGTGGAAGTTCTAATGTTCCTAAACCTGTTTCAAAACCAGTGGTGAAGGAGGCTGAGAAGGCGAAGGTTAGCAGTGGGTTCAAGTGTTATAATTGTCAGGAGTTGGGTCACAAAAGCAACGAATGTCCGAAGCCGAAGAAGAGAACCATGGTTGCAGAAGTTGAGGAGGATGATGGTGAGGAGGCAGAATGTTCAAATACACCTTATGTTGAGGAGGAAGAAGAATTGTTTGGAGATGAAGGTTGTAATCTTATGATGAGGAGGTCATGTCTTACACCAAAGCAAGAGGAGGATTGTAGTTGGTTGAAAAGCAATATTTTTCAGTCGTCATGCACTATTCTGGGGAAAGTTTGCAAGTTCGTTATTGATGCTGGAAGTTGTGATAATATTATTTCTACAGAGGCAGTGAGGAAATTAAACTTGAAGACCGAGAAGCATCCTAAACCGTACAAGCTAGCATGGTTAAGGAAGGGTGGTGAAGTGAAAGTGTGTCGAAGAGCTTGTGTTAATTTTTCTATTGGGAAGAAGTACAAAGATGAAATTTGGTGTGATGTAGTAGACATGGACGTGTGTCATCTGTTGTTGGGCAGACCATGGCAATTCGATAGAGCAGTTCAACATGATGGTCGTGCCAATAGTTACAGTTTCATGTTCGAGGGTACGAAAATCACTTTGGTTCCTAAGAAGCAACAGCAGAAGGAGAGCAAGCTAGAGGAGATTGAGGAATTAAAAACTCTGTTGACCTTGAAAGAGTTTGTTAAGGAATTTGAAGAGGAGCCTGAAGTATTTTTGTTGATTGGGAGAGAGAGTAGTGAAGAAGTTGAGATTCCAGAAGCAGCAAAGCCAATTTTGAAAGAATTTGAAGATGTCTTTCCAAAGGAGTTGCCTAAGGAGTTACCGCCACTTAGAGACATTCAACATCAAATCGATCTTGTTCCGGGAGCAGTGTTACCACATCGACCACACTACCGAATGAGTCCGAAGGAACATGAGGAGTTACGAAGGCAGGTGGAAGAGTTGTTGGAACAGGGACGTGTTCAGGAAAGCTTGAGTCCTTGTGCCGTGCCAGCATTGTTAGTACCAAAGAAGGACGGAACATGGAGGATGTGCACAGATAGTAGAGCTTTGAATAAGATCACTGTCCGATATAGATTTCCTATGCCGAGGTTGGATGATTTGTTAGACCAGTTGAGTGGGGCAACTATATTCTCGAAGATTGATTTGAAGAGTGGTTATCATCAAATTCGAATCAGACCTGGAGACGAATGGAAGACAGCTTTCAAGACGAGAGAGGGGTTATACGAATGGTTGGTTATGCCATTTGGTTTGTCAAATGCACCTAGTACATTCATGCGGGTGATGAATCAAATCTTTAGACCATTCATTGGGAAGTTCGTCGTGGTTTATTTCGATGATATTCTGATATATAGCAGGAATATGGAGGAGCATGTTCTACATTTGAGGGAAGTGTTGATTATTCTTCGTGAAGAACAATTTTATGCTGCTACGAGGAAATGTGTGTTCATGACGAGAAGTGTGTTATTTTGGGATATGTTGTGTCTAAGAAGGGAATCCAAGTGGACCAGAGTAAAGTTGAAGCAGTCAGGAATTGGCCACAACCAAAGACAATTACAGAAGTGAGAAGTTTTCATGGGTTAGCATCATTCTACCGAAGATTCATACCACACTTCAGTAGTGTGATGGCACCAGTTACTGATTGCATGAAAGGGAAACAGTTTGCATGGTCAGAGGAAGCGGGAGTTGCTTTTGAGAAGATCAAGGAATTGTTGACGTCTGCACCAATTCTTGTTCTACCTAATTTTCAGTTATTGTTTGAATTGCATACTGATGCTTCGAAGGTTGGTATTGGAGGAATTCTGAGTCAGAATGGGATACCAGTTGCTTATTTCAGCGAAAAGTTGTCAGGGGCGAAGATGAGATACAACACATATGACGTTGAATTCTATGCTGTGGTGCAAACGATTAAACATTGGAGACATTATCTATTTCAGAAAGAATTTGTTCTGTACACTGATCATGAGGCATTGAAGCACTTACAGGGGCAGGATAAAATTTCAGCAAGACATGCATCATGGATTGCATATTTACAGCAGTTTACTTTTGTCATTAAACATAAATCAGGGGTGACAAATCGGGTAGCTGATGCTTTGAGTAGGAGGAGTCATTTATTAACGACAATGAAAGTTGAAGTGACAGGGTTTGAAATGTTGCCAGAGATGATTAATGAAGATCCTTACTTTGTGAAATATGTTGAGAAAGTGAAGGGTGAGAGTACCGATGAATTTACGTTGGTTGATGGTTTTCTGTTTAAAGGGAATCGTTTGTGTATTCCAGACTGTAGCTTGAGGTTGAAAATTGTCAAAGAGTTGCACGAGGAAGGGCATGTGGGCCGTGATCGTACTTTGCAGTTGATTTCACAGTCTTACTTTTGGCCATCGATGAGAAAAGAGGTTGAAAGATTCGTGGAGAGATGCCATATTTGCCAGGTGTCAAAGGGAACAGCGACGAATGCAGGGTTGTATATGCCGTTGCCTGTACCGTCTAAGCCATGGGTTGATATTAGCATGGATTTCGTTTTGGATTTGCCTAGAACTCAAAGGGGAAATGATTCGATATTTGTTGTGGTGGACAGATTTTCAAAGATGGCACATTTTGTTGCTTGCAAGAAAACGGCGGATGCTGTTCGTGTTGCTCAGTTGTTTTTCAAGGAGATCTATCGACTTCATGGATTGCCAGAAACTATTGTTTCTGATCGGGATACTCGTTTTCTGAGTCACTTTTGGTTGAGTTTGTGGAAAATGATAGGAACGAAGTTGAATTTTAGCAGTGCTTATCATCCACAAACAGATGGACAGACAGAAGTTGTTAACAGGTCATTGGGAAATTTGTTGCGATGTCTTGTACAGGATAATTTGAAAAGTTGGGACATGAAGTTATGCCAAGCTGAATTTGCACATAATCATGCAGTGAATCGTAGCACGGGATTCAGTCCGTTTCAGATTGTTTATTCAAGTTTACCCAGGGGGCCGTTGGATTTGGCAGTAGTACCACAGTCGAAGGGAACAGTTAAACGAGCTGTTGATTTTGTTGATAAGCTGACTGAATGTCATAAAATCGTTCAGGAACGATTAGAGAAATCGAACGAGAAGTATAAGAAGTCTGCAAATTTGAAACGTCGAAATGTTGAATTTAAGGAAGGTGATTTGGTCTATGCTGTATTGACAAAGGATCGTTTTCCGGCAGGTGCTTACAACAAGTTGAAGGCGCGAAAAATTGGTCCAATTGAAATTGTGAAAAAAATTAATGAAAATGCTTATAAGTTGAAGCTCCCAGAAGATGTATACACTTCTGACGTATTCAATGTTAAACATCTTGTGCCATATTATGGAGATAAACATTTTGATGAGAAAGAATTTATAAATTCGAGGACGAATTTTTCTCAACCAGGGGAGGATGATGCAGCACGATCTATGGAAATTCAGAAGTTAGACCATTCGCAAGATAAGTCGTGCACGAGTCAACTGAGGGAATCATGTGAGATGGGTATACGAGTTAAGAGCCAGCATTCAAGTCGTTTACGACTCAGGAGGGAAAATTTAAGTCGTCTCCGACTTAAGGAACCATGTGGGAAAAGAATCCGACCTAACCTGTTTTTAAGTCGAGTCCGACCTAAAGAAGTACGACCTATGATTCTTGAAGGGATGAGTCGTTCACGGGTTAGTGGAAACATGAGTCGTTTCCGATTTAACAAAGCTTGGAGGGATGAGCTACGGTTTAACAAGAAAGAAGGGAAGGTATTGCAGTTGAGTCGTCAACGACTCAATGACCCATCCATAAGTCGTTTACGACTTAGCATGAAGAAGGAGAAGGTTCCAACTGGTGAAGCCATGAGTCGTATAAATCATGAGTCGTATGAACTGTGTTGTGTTTGAGTCGTTTGCATTATGCTGAGTCGTAGGGAGTTGAGTCGCTTGCGTTGAGTCGGTGCCGACCTAGAAGTTGTACAGTTTTGTGTTGTGAGGTAGTAAGTCGTGAGTCGTGCCTTGCTTGAGTCGGTTGCGTATGAAGTGTTGTAACTGAAGTATGTAGCGTCTGTTGAGTCGGCCACGACTTAGTTGAGTCGGGGGATATGAGTCGGTCACGACTTATGGGCTGAGTTGTAAACTACTATAAATAGGCGTGTGTTGTACATTTTGTTGTAGTTGATTTTTGAATAAAATTCCTTTTGTTAGCTCTGTGCTTTCATACCAATTGGTAGTTGAGTGCAATCTCCTATCTCCTCTTTCGGTTAATCGAGTGCGCTCGATTCAACGATCGTAGAAGCCGATTCACGGAATCTAGTGCGCTAGATCAACGTGCGAAGAATCGTAGATCTTAGAACACGGTATAGTGCGCTATCAACGTGTTTGAGATAGCTAGAGTTCGGTATCTTTGGATCAACGAACTTGGGCATTTTGGTATCTTCAACTCACCGATTGCTACATTTCATTGATTGAAGTTTTGTTTCGAATTATCCGCTGCGTCACTGTACCTATATATATACTCCGCTGCTATGATTGTATGGATTCGTATGACTGGTAAATATTGTTGTATGAGATACCCTGTTAATATGATGTATAAAACAGTTATAAACTTCATTTTGTGTAAAGTTCTATATTTACTATTATATTTTACTCCGCTGCAACTGTGAGATTCTGTTTTGTTTTGTTTCTTCTTCATCTATCTCTTCTTCTTAACCCAAATGGATCGTATTTCTGTGCCACTTGAGTTAACAGAGGTGGAATATTGTTGATTCAAGGGGTACGGATTTGCGGGCTGTCACACTTGGTATCAGAGCTTAGGTTGGCGACAACCTAGGCTTTGGTTGGGAAATTACTCATTAAACAGAGTCCATAGTACTCTATAATGAGTTGAGTGTAATAATAGCTATGAGAGCGTACTTGTTAGTGAATATAAAATTGTTTTTATACTGTGTTGACTTATCGGTTGAGTGTTTATGAATTCTGGTCGGTGCGGGAAGTACAACCGTATCGATAGGGGTTTCTAAACTCTTGAACAAGATAACCCAGTATTGTTTTTAAAGTTGGTAAATGAAATAATTTTACCCAACATTATATTTTGATATAAAAGAAATGGTTTTCTCAATTATATATATATTGTTTGTTTGGTTGTTAATACTGTAATCAAATATGAATCTAAAATTTGATTTAAATTTGAAATGAGATGATATATAAACTATTGGGAATGTAAGATATTAAATTGATTTATAACCAAACGGAATTGATTAAATATGATTCAAATAAGAAGAAGAAGTGAAATTAAATTTAATTTAAACCAGAATTTTTTACCTCGGAAAATTTGAAAGGGATTTCAAATGAATTTTAAACAAAGTTTGGGAATTTAACATTGTGAAAATGTTAGAAATGTTTGCAAAAGCATTTGAAGAATGGGGTATTCATTTGAGGAAAAAAAATTGAATGGAAATTGGCTTGAGATAAATTTTGGAAGAATGGAGCATTGAACTCACTTTAGTCGCTGGAAAATAATCCTGATGATGTTGGACACATCATTAGAATTCATTTTCGAGTTTCTAAAGTGATGGATTGCTACAAAAGTGGTTGGTTATGATATTTGTTTGACTTGTTGGGTATACAAGTGGTTTTATAAATTTCAAAGGGAAGTTTGTTTTAATAAAACCAAGTGTTTTGGAATTGGGAGATTTGATTTGATACCAGGAGTGTATGAGTTAGTTATTATTTCAAATTGGTTTTGAGATAAATACGGGTAAATTGAATTCTGGAGATTCTGTTTAGAATAAAAATGTGAAAGTTAAAATGAATCAACTATATAACTTGTAAGTAAAGTTGATTTAAGTGGGAAAGGAAAAAAAATGTTAATCCTGAAATTAAAATTTAATTTGGGTAAATGGAAGTAAATGAAATATTGAAGTGACTAGAGATTTGAATTTAACTTGGGATAAGTTAAATAAATTGGGGATTGGAATTAAAGTGATTAGAGTTAAGTTGGAAGTAAAATGACTTTATAATTGTGGGTCATTGTGTAATAAATTATACCCATGAGCTATTAAATGTTATACTTATAATCTGGAAATGTGAATTTAAATTTGTGCAAGAAGTTAAATGAAAGAAAATTTGTATCTTTAAGAATTCAGAGATATGTACGTATATATAGAAATTTGGAATACTAATGGGAAATAGTTGAATGGTATAGTAAATTCAAACCTAATCTTAAAAGGAATGTGAATTAAGATAAGGAAAGTGAGATATAAAAGGATGAATGAACTTAAGCTTGTAAATAAGTTTTGAACTTGTATATGGAGAATTAAAATTTAAAATTTGAATTGAATTGGATTAAACTTCAACTGAATGGAATTGAGATGGATTTCGATTTAATCAACAACAAGATTCAATTGTGTTAAGAATAGAAATGAATGGAATTTAATTCTTATTTAAGATAGTAAAGGAAATGGTATAAATTCAAGATGGCTAAATAAATTTGGTTGAACTTGAATTAGAATTGGAAAAGAATTAAATTGAAAGGAAATTTAATTTAGAGAAGTAAGAATGATATTGTGTGAATAAAGTTTTAACTCAACTGAATTCAAAGGAATTATTTGAGAAAGAATTTAGCATAAGCTGAATTAAATAAAGAGAAGCTTGAAGATGAATTTAGTGTAAACTAAATTAAATGGAATCTGTATTGGCATGAATAACATTTTGGATAGTTTGGCCAAAATTTAGTAAATAAAGTCCAGTTTTGGAATGGAATTTAATTTTGGTAGTAAATTTTGGAAGTGTGAATGGATAATGGGATTGGATTATAATAATGATGGTTTGATTTATAAATAAATTCAAATGTGTGAAATAATTTAAATGGTCTCTTTGTTAATAAAATAAATCTAAAATGGATGATATAAGTAAACAAAGGGGCATTCGAATTTGTAAATGGATTGGAATTTGATTGAATGAGAATCAAATGGAAATAAAATAAAATTGATATAAGAAGATAATGAAAATGTTGTGAAATAACTTAAGCAACTTGAAAAGAAAAAAAAAGATTGTGAAAAAGCTTTATTAAGTACTCTTGAATGAAATTTGTTAGATAATAAAATTGAATTGCAAGTGAAATAGTATTAATTAATTATTGTGATAAATTAAGGATGTATGGGTTGTAAATAATCCAAGATGGAATGAAATTAATATAAACCTGAATTGGTTAATGTAATAAAAATGTAAGGAAGATTTAATTTAACAATTGCAATGGGATAAGAATACTTGGCTTGTGAACTAGGCAAACTTGAATAAAATTAATATAAATCTAAGTAGAATTAATTTTAATGGCTATGAGATTAAGTGGTGGTTATTTTGCTCGAATGACATGAAAATTGCATGTATTCGGAATTGAGTTGCTTAACAAGCAATTGGAATTGATTTTTGAACAAATTGATATGAATTGGAATAAAATTCAAAGAGTTTGTATATGGATGCAAGTGAATTGATTTGAAAAAAATAAAGATGGTTTTAAATTAATGAGATAAATACAATCTAATTAAGTGATTTTGCATATGAATGGAAATGGATCATAAAAGAAATGCAAATGTTTCAAGTTTAAAATAAAATTTGATTGTAAATCAAATTGGAAATGTAAGTTAAAGTAAAGAAATGCAAGTAAGGCATATGTTAATCATATTGAAATAGAAATGAATTGGTTGTAATAACTATGGATTGTATATAGTGAACTTGAATGTAAATCATTCAAGTGAAATAAAATGAAGTTTGTTTTTGGATGAATTGGAATGGGTTAAAATATTGGTAAGTGGATTTGTGTATAAAGTAAGTGAGTTATCATAGAGATGCAAATGTAACAAATTGAAATGAAATTTGCTTGGTGAATCAATTAGAAAATTGGGTAAAGTATAAATGGGAATAGCGAAACTTGTATGTAAATCCTTTGTGTGAAATAAAATGGAATTTGGCATTAGAAAAGGAATTTTGTGCATGTTATAAAATATGGTTTACTTATGAAACCATGCAAATTGTTGATTTGATTATGAAATGGATATGTTTGGCTTACATTTATATTGGAAATGTTGTTAAAATGCTCATATCTTTGAAAACTGATGAGTTTGTTGAGTAAGTACAGGTTGGTTGAGTAAGTACAGGTATGCCAAATGTTGTTAAAATGCACATATATGCTAAAATATTAGCCGCTTGCTTTTAAAATTTGCTGAAAAGGTACGCCTACGCAAATATAATTGGGAAAATGATATATATATATATATATATATATATGTATTGTGATATATTTTGGTTTCCGACCGTGTGGGTCGATGTATATATATTTATTTGTATCGCGATATCGCGAAAGCTCCTCCGTGCAGGGGAGACTCTGCCAAAATTTTCAGAAAATTTTGGGAGTTAGAAATTTTTTGGGGTTTTGGGAAAAGTTTAGTGACTAGTAATGTTGTTTTGAAATAATGTTGAAACAAAAGCTTTTGATTATAAATGAAGCACATGGGTTTGGAGATTGAGCTAAAGGATTTTGGAAAGTGTATATAAGCTTTTAACTAAGAAAATTGGGTAAGTAAATGAGTTTGAGAGTATGTTCTACCTTAGCAAATTTCGAGGACAAAATTTTTATAAGGGGGGAGGAATGTAACATCCCAGAATTTTGAGCACTAGATTTGTGAACATTTAATTCATTTTAAATGTTTAGTGTGGATCCTTAGTTGACTTTGAAATGGAATGAATCGGATGCAATCAATAAAATAAGCTATAATTTTTAATTATAGTGATTCCATTTGATTTTGAATAATGAAGAATAATAATTGAGTATTCAAAATTGGAATAAGTGGTGAATCTGGATGTGAATAGTTATACAAATGGTTTTCAAATTTATTTTTGAGTCTATTTGGATATAAATAGGGTGGTTGGATTTTTAGACGGACTTAAAAGTCAATAAGTTATTATTTGGAATTTTTTATTAATTTAATAATAGAATTTAATATTATAAAAATGCGATAAAACAGATTTTAGTCAGAAATGAGTCAGAATTAATTTTTAATGTGATTATAAATTTTATATGATTTATTGTTAAGTTAATAAAATTTTGGAAGCGAAATTTTAAGCGTTTTTGTTATTTTTTGAAATATTGGTCGATTTAATAGACGAGTTAAAATAGCCTTCCAGGGTGCAATCTCGGAATTCGACGAAACCAGTTCCATTGGATCCGTAATAGTTAGTTATTATCGGATTTCAATTTTCGTAGCAATCGGAGTTGTCGTTTGACCGTGGCAGCTCAAAACGCATAGAAATTGTTTTAACCGATTTAATTTTAAATTGATCATTTAATTCTGTAACTTGCACGTATGACCAAATTAGCTTACGAAACATGTTCCATTGTGTCCGGAACGTGGGAAAACCCTAGGAACGCCTATTGGTACGCGAGAATTGGAGTTCGTTTACATAAGTTGTTAACATTTCAAGTGTAACATTAAAATAATATTAATTAACGATATAAAACATTATAATAATTAAACCCTAGATCCATTATCTCCAGCCACCACTCCATTATAATGAATGGCCGAAATCAACCCTAACTCTTCCATGTCTCTCTCACGATCCAAGCGATTTTAGGCCAGATCTCCAACTGGAAAGTCGGAGAGTAGCTCGAGCTCTACGTTTCGAGTGGTAGAGATGGGGTTTCATCGACTAGATGGGGAGATTGGCAGCTGCATTCGTGTACTGTTCGTGCACGATTTCTGGTGCGATGTTGTGGCCAAGCTTCGTCGTAGTGGGGTCGGCGGTGGGGGCCGTTACGAGCTATGTTGTGATGGGTTTTGATCGGAGTGCGGTCGTCATTAGTGGTTGCGTTCCAAAAACCTAGAGGCGGCAAGCTATGGGTTACTCGAGCTGAGCTTTTCGCGTGAGGAAGAATCATATGCGGCCTTGATTTCTTTTGCAACGAACGGCCTGATGTTGTTGGTAATAGTATAAAAAAAATTAAAAGAAATTTGTTTTAAATTCAATTTAAACTTTAAAATTTAATATCTCGCTCGTTTGTTGTCAGATTTCAGCGAAATTTGCTGTGCTGGAATCGCAGAGATACGTAATACGCGATGGTGCAGTTCAGGAGTCATTCCGGGCAAGTAGAAATTTGCGTTAAATCGAACGTCGTTCGGTTTAATTTAAATTTCGTACGCTCGCCGAAACTCAAGGTGAGTTATTCTCACTCACATCTGGATGCTAGCTAATTTAAATAGTTAATATTGAATATCTGTGTGATTGGTTGAATGTAATTGCTGCTATCAGTCTGGATTGATATTTATATATGTGATGTGCTAATATTTGTGGATGCAGGGAAAATAGTTGGAGGGATCCAACTGGATTCCTCACAATGTAACAATTATTTTATAATCGATAATGATGCCTGATTATGTGTTGTGATTGACAAATCTAAAATTAAATCGTACTGTGAAATTGTTGTATAAATTATAATTACAGAATTTAATTATGAATGGATTAAATTAGGTTTTTACGAAATAAAATGAATTGTTAATAATAGAATTTCAAAGAATAAAATGTGAAATCTGATTTGGATGGAAAATGTAAAATTGGTAAACTTGGGATTTGAAATACAATGGAAATTTACCAATTGACAAATGTGAAATGTAGATTTCTGGGAATAAATTGTATGGAAATTACAATTTGGTTTAGAATAACGATGAGTTATTTTAACAATGAATAGTGTTATCCGGGAAAATTAAAATATGTTAAAATGAAGCTTCCGACTTTAAATTACAGTTTTAAATGTAAATAGAATATTTTGAAATGCCGTTTTTCATTGGGATTTTATTTAAGTAAAATTTAAATATGGTTTTTCATTGAAAAATTCTCCAAATATATTTTATTTAAAAATGATTTAACACCTATGTTTCAAAAATGAATTTCCGGATATGGGAAATTGAGATTGAACTTCGGATGAAGATATAGATAAGTATGGAATTGGGAATTTATGTTGTAAACATAAATTGAATTGAAATAAATCGGTTGGATTTATATGAAGGATATTATTTGGGATGTTTGAACGGAAAAGTGTTTTACTAGGAAAAACCAAGTTAGTGTTTTAAAGATTTATTTAACTAAAGGTTAAAGTTTAAATTGTTTAAAGAGTATTTTTTTTTAGAAATGGATATTTTAAAGAAGAAATTAATAAACTTTGTTTTAAAATCATTTATTTTAAGTTATTGGTAAAGGCTAGTATTATTCTTTTAAACTCCATTTTTAAATTTAGTAAACCAAACCCTTATTTAAATCCAGTTTATATCTTATTAAATAATGCTATTTAAAAATTGTTTTGAAATTTATATTTTGAGTAAATAAATAGAAGAAATTTTGGTATTTTAAAGTATATTTCCGTACAAAGTATTTTAACTATTTTTAAAGCAAAATGTTTAAGCTTGGTCTTTCCAATGGGAATAAATAGTAATGGGATTTACCGTGAAAAGGAAGAATTTTGGGAAATTGTTTTCAAATGAGCTTCGAAAATTTGAAACTATATCTTGTAAGAGATATTTGAGTCAAATAGATAATGCGGGAAGTATTTATTGTGTGATGGATGTTTGTGAATGTTAATTGATAGTTAAATCACCGACTATCAATATTGGACAAATGCGTTGATTGTTTCAAAGAGACCGGGATCGAGATTTATCTCACGAAAAACCACTTCGATCCGGTTCGTACGTTTCGTGCGGAAAACGTGTTTGGAGTCGAAGATGGAGCAGTGAAGTGCAAGGGCTAGTCGCTACTAATCCTGAGGATATTTCCAAAAATGGGTGTAGTAGGAGTAGTGCCTTCGGTTCCGTTCGAACCCGGGACGGACTTGTATGGATGAATGCTTCGAGACATCGTCAGGTGGGCGATGGGCATTCTAAGTGAAACGTTCTAAAAGGTAACGCTTAGCCTCAAGCCTCAACAAATGGGAATGACTGAAAATCAGGGGATATGCAGCAAGGCTTCGTGGGTAGCCCCCACTAGAGAGTAAGGTCGTCCTTGTCTAGATGTCCCTTTTTATTTCGGCTTAGTGGTGCGGTTGTTGATCCCAACCGCGGGGTGATCTTATTCGAAACTGTCCAGTAAGGGATGGGTCCGGCCTTGTGTTGCAGGGGATCGGGCGTGGTCCTCGGTACGGTGATCTAGGCCCCGTACTGTGATAGGTGGTACCCCAGTGCCTAGTCATTGTTGGAAATCCATTTTCCCTATGAGCCTTGTACGAGTTTTGTTTGTATTACCCACTTTGTGGGTAGTAGCTAGAATTTAATCATCTAACAATTTCGGCTATTTTATATGTATTTGTAAATAGACCCTATTATAATATCAGAGGATTTCTATAAAAAGTGTTTTAGCTATCGTAAGGTAAAAACCTGACATGTTTATTTGTGGCGTGGTCTTACGAGATGCTTTTTTTCAAAGGGATTTTTAAAACTTTAATAATCAATTTGGATGTATTATAATCAGCTGGTATTCCAGACTGACTCGGGTGTTATTTCATTATAATGCTCGGGTCAGACCGAGTATTATATATTCAGGACAGGATGCTATGGAGCAGGAGAGGAGCTGGAGCCCGAGACGTATTATTCTGTACCTATATATATACTCCGCTGCTATGATTGTATGGATTCGTCTGACTTGTAAATATTGTTGTATGAGATACCCTGACAATATGATGTATAAAACAGTTATAAACTTCATTTTGTGTAAAGTTCTATATTTACTATTATATTTTACTCCGCTGCGACTGTGAGATTCTGTTTTCTTTAGTTTCTTCCTCATCTATCTCTTCTTCTTAACCCTAATGGTTCGTATTTCTGTGCCACTTGAGTTAACAGAGGTGGAATAGTGTTGATTCAAGGGGTACGGATTTGCGGGTTGTCACAGTAGTATTGCTTTAATGCAGAATATTTGAAAGTATGATTGCAAATAGATTTCAGAAAGTTAGATCAAAGAATAAGAGAATTTGATTGTGATTCGGTAATTTGAAATCAAGTTGAAGTTTGTATTTATAACGGTTAGAAAGCAGCGACTGTTGGTGAAGAGTTTCGGTCGAAGTGTTGTGTCTGAATCTTTTCGTTAAAGGTTCGCAACTCTTCACAAATGTCGTGTCTTTTCAAATAAGTGGCGGTTATAGAAATTCAGTCGAGTGAGCCTCTGGGTCAGTCAACTGAGTATTCAAAGTAAATTTAAATTTTAAATTCATATGTTTATGTAACTGTGCATGCTGCACAAAAACCACAGTGTTAGTCGACTGTCTCAGGTGGTCAGCCGACTGACCTGGTTATTTTTGTGCAGTTTGGACAATTACATAGACATATTTATTTCTATAACTCTAAATCACTTTAATAATTTAAATGTTTCTTATATATGTATAAACTATTTAGTAAATATAATGATTAAATATATAAGCTAGTGTAGACATAATCGAGGAGAGAGTTTAATAAATATTGACCTATGACTTAAAAAAATACCATAGTTGATGCACCGGTTTTTAAAGTCTTGTCTCCTTATCTCTTTTGTCGTAGCAGTCTCAAATCTGCATGCCGTAGTGATAGCTTCGTGTCATGAATCAAAACCAAGTCTCAACATTCTTTCCCTTTTTGATTGATGACAACCTGTAAATAGATATAGATTTCGACTGTATATATAAAACATAAATACTTATTCCCCCTGAATCTTTGATGCTCTATATCCAGCATTCTTATTAGTAGCAATAATATTTCTCCCCCTTTGTCATCGACAAAAAGGAATAAGTAATATGATATTATAATATGAAAGACAATATGAAATAAAACCAAAAAAAGTTATCTACACATTTAACATCCATAGTCAAGAGTGTTCAAAAGAAATAAACTAGAATGGCTATTTACTAGAAGCCATATTAATTTAAAAAACAAATGTCTTGAATGAAAAGAAACTGAACATCTTACACCATCGGTTCCGTACCCCTACCACTGTAACCTTCATTTCCATCGTCATCACTGCTACTTGCTTCATCATCGTCAGAAGAAGACCATGTAAATACGGGTTGCTTACTCGAATCGGCCATAGTAGCAGTAGATGTCCCGGAAAAGTACAAGATCGCTTGCCATAATTTGGTGAAAAAGCATTTTGACCTCATCGAGCTTTTTATCAACTTTGATGATGTTTGATTGTAAAATTTATTGATTACGGCAAATTATATTGACGGATTCACGTGGTTAAAGACCTTCATTTGGAATCATAATTTCTTCTTGTTGATAACGAGTTGATCTTTGACGAGAAGGTCTTTGAGATGGCTCGCCATGTTGTGGTTGGACTTGAGCCATTTGCCTTTGGGTCCATTCTTCAAAAGATATGATAGGAGGGGGTCGGCAACTGGTAATTTCATCAAGGCTAAAGTCTGAGCGTTCAAATATCCAATGGTAGAAAATGGTGAATCCGGTTTCGAAACTTCACAAGCTTTGAGAAGACGCATAATATACTCGTCGTAGTAAATTATATTCTTCCTACCATTGTTGAAACTTAAAAATTCATCAAGAATTAAAAGAAGCCAGTTTACTTTGATGTTCCCAAAGATAGCATACAAAGCTTTAAAATTATTTTCGTAGACAAGTTCATAACTCCCGATTCCAGGAGTTACGGTTTTCATTAACGCACGATGAATAATTCGTGCCTTTGGTCGTAAAGACATTGATTTTAGTTGACGCATGTCATCTCTAGAAACAAATGGCTTACACGGTCTAGAACAACCAAATCAACATCAATTGTAGCTAATTCAACACCATCATTTTCTGTTCGTAGAATATGAGCCATGCGGTCTAGAGAAAAAAAGACGGGTTTACCACATACGGGACTCCATACGTAGTCTTGTGGTAACGACCCCAGATTTTTTTATTTTTTTATGAATTTAAATTGATAATTAAAAGAATTTTTGAATTTAAATTGTAAAATTGATTATAAATGGCAGCGAGTTTCCCCGATTATTATAGAAAATATGTTAAGTCATATGAATTTGAAAATTCGTATATATGTGAATATATATGTATATATTGGATTTGAAATAAAATCTTAAACATGGGGTTTTAAGAATAAATGAAACATAGAATAAAACTCATTAAACAAATTTGTTAAGGAACAAACACACTAAAACAACTTTTACAATTTGTACATAAAGTAAAAGGAATATATATCAAACATAAGCAAAACAGATATATGAAAGGAAGACATAAAATATATATATAAAAGCAAAAGAAATATGTACAAACTAACAAAGTAAAGCTTTAAATAAAATAAAGAAATACGTTCAAATGTTAACAAATAACAATAACAACTTTATATCTATATAACATAATCAAAAGCAACCTAGCCAAGTAGCATAAGTATGCAAGCAAGAATATAAAACAAAGTCTATTAAACATAAACAAAGATAAAATAAAGCAAAGTAAATATGAAACATACATATGGAAGTATTGCAAAGCAAAGACAAAAGAAATGATAAAAGCATATTCAAGTATTAACAAATAAACAAACAAAATATACTTACCAAATAATACAATGTAAATAAATCCATACAAGATGAACTATAAAATATAAGTTTAACACATTGAACAAAATATGTACAAACAGTACAAAGGCTTGCAAAAGAAGCAAACATGAAATATACATAAGTATGTACAGCCGAAATCAAATGAACACAAATTATAAGTATATGGTACAATACAATTAATACTAGCATACAAAAAAATCAAGATTTCAGTCAACAAAATCTTTGGCTAAATACAAACTAAAACATTTGAACAGCAAAACAATTAATACAATATCTTAGCCACCAAATATTTTGTTATTACACATAGCAGGTTGTATTACTAGTAAACAAATGAAAAAAAAAAGATGATAAGTATAAGCTTCCTATATAAGCCAAAACTAATTAATGTTAGTATATACTAATATCCTATCAGCCACCATTGGAAAACAAAAATCTCTGAAAAAATTTGACAAAAACAATCTTAGTACAAAATATGTCACCCTGTGTACAAACAGAAATAATCACCTGTAGAGTTCATCTCCTATATATCAACTTCTCCACATTTGAGTTCGAGCTGAGAAACTTTATTTGAAAACTTAAACAAAGATTCAATTTAAACAACACCTCAAATTCAACCAAACCAGAGAAACAAAGGAGAAGATTTCCAGTATCAACTTCAAAACCAGTTTTCAATTTTGCAAAAATTAAAAAAAAAAAAAAAGGGCCTCAACTTTTCAAACTTCAAAACTTCTGGAAAACAAGATGTTTAAGGTGAGTAAACTTAACTATTTCAAATCTAAACTTGTGTCTCTAATTGATGAATGGAAGTGCTTTGATATTGCTTATATAAATAGTCTTGGTATTCTCTGTTGCTTGGTGGTACAGGAAGTTGTTCTTCCAGATTATTGAAATCTTAACAAGACAAGCCAAAATACTTATAAATGCTTATTCATATGATTGTGTAAACTTTAAATTCGTTGTTGATACAAGTGGTTAATCTTAAACATAGGCATGTAAATATGTTTCAGGGGTTTAACAACATGTTATTAACACTGTATCTTTAAGTTACATTAGTAAGAAGACCAATGTTAAAATTTAAATATTTTAATTTGATAATTTGAATTTATATCTTGATTAAACACTCAAAGCTATGATTTTTAACATAAAAATCTTGATTTTTAAGCAAGGATCGAAGGAGCAGTTTTAAAATGAATCGAAAATGGGTTTTTGTCAATTTTAGTAGATTGAGTTAATTATAACTTCTGTAAATCAACAGGAAGCAAGATTGTAATCTAATTGATTCCAGAAAAATGTCAATTTATTTTTCACATGCATATGTTTTGAGTTTGAATCTAGAGTAGGGTTTAAGCTCGTATTCTTTCAGTGCTCTGTAAATTCAAGATTTCGGCATCATATGTGAACCGAGTGACACGTGACTTTTGGTGGAGCTAGGGAAGGTTATGAGCGACGTAGTGGTGGAGATTCAATGCCTACGGTGATGTGAGGTGGCCGCGTGACTGATTTTTCAGTGGGGGTTTGGTTGCCTTGTTCGAACTGCAGGTCAAAATTTGTTTTCGGCTTGTAATCGAACCTTTGGGTTTTCATTTCGTTTGAGTAGGGAATTTGTGATGCGTGGGGGTTTCTGTGAGTCGCCAATGGCGACGCGAACCACCGTGCACGTGCACGGTGGTGGTCAGCGTCGTGGTTCTGTTTTTGGGTTATCATGTGGGGGTTGCTCGAGGCATTTGTGAAGTTGCTTCGAGTGTCCCTTTGGTTGTCACCGAGTCGTATACGAAGTAGCTACAGCGGTTCGTTTAAAAAAAAAAAGAGAAAGGGGGAAGAAGAAGAACGAACGCAAGAGGGAATGGGGTGTGTTCTCGGTGAAGCTGATGTACGACTCGAAGTTTTACTCGAGATTTTGAGGGGGAGAACTCGTAGCAGGAGTGATGTAGCTCGGGTTTGTTAATCTGGTTTCAGGTTTTAGAACTTTGAAAATAAAAGTTAAAAGCTAGTTTTAAATGGGAAGAAAATTTTTAAAACAAATAAATTAAGTGTTGAACTTCAATTTGTTTAATTGCTTTAAGAATGTTTAAATAGTTTGAATTTTAAGAATAAAATTTGAAAATAAATAAAGATTCAGGTTATAAATTTTAAACAAGCTTTAAAACAAAGTTTTAGAAATATAAACTAAGTTTCCAAAAGCAAAGTTTTAAGCAAGCTTTTAAGGATGCAAAATTTTAAAAGTTAATTTGCTTTAAATTTGTTTGACTTATGTAATATTGCATTAAGCTAATTATCTTATTTAATCTTGGATTGTTTTTCAAATACAATTAAATGGGAGGTTTATTACTTAATGTATTAAAGGATGGTTAATTAAATGGATAACCTGTCAAGGTAATTAATTAATTAATGTAATTAATTTAAGGATAATTTTCTAAAGGGGTAATTAATTAATGTGATTAATTAATTAAGGTAATTAATTACTGATTTTTATTTGAATTAATGATAATAAATTAAGGGTTAATCAGTTAATTAATAAATTAATTAAGGGGGAATCAATTAAAGGATAATTAAATAATTAAAGATTGATTAAGGTTGATAAATAATCAGAGGATAATTAAAGAATAATTAATCAACATGGGTTGTAATTAATTAACTAACCAGGATTTGTAATTAAATTCATAAGTAAAGGATCTGATTAAATGAATCAGATAATTAAATTAATCCTACTTATGGGTGTTTGCATTCTATTGGATAATTGTTTTGTTTGATACCCTAATATGTGATGCTTTGTGATGTACCCTGATTTGTGTTGTGATCTATGATGCAATTTATTATCTGTGATATAGTTTATTATCTGTGATGTATATATCTGCGAATTTGTGTATGAAAGATAAGCGTTATAATTTATATCGCTTATCGTATACATTGTTGTATCTGATCTGTGATGATTGAATGATGTTGCACTATTGTGTTAAACCCCTGGACCACACTATACGCACACAAATATGGATTTCATGAGGAAATCGATTAAGTCACGGATTTTAAAATGATTTTTAAATTGAATATTTGAATTCAAATGTTTTGGAAATATATTGAGTTTAAGTGAAAAGCTTTTGAAATGAAATTTCAAGGATGAAATTTATTTCGAATAACTTGATTGAATTTTGTAATTTAAATATTTTGATTTAAATTTAAATTCAATATTCGAAATTGAATTCTATGATTTGGAAATTAGGGACTGAAGATGTTATACCAGTTTATAGGGGTTAAACTATTTAAAGGTACTGATTTGGGAATTTGAATTTAAATTCAAAGGTTTTAACTCTTGTAAATTTAATTGGATCTTTCTGAAATGAAGACTAATTGTTTTCAAATGATAAAAGCTTTCACCTAAATAATGAACGTTCAATTTGTGTTAAAAAGGATTTCAAGTAAAAAAATGAAAAAGATTTTCCAAGTCATGGAAACGGTTTGAAAGCTATAAGTTAAATCTTTAATTTAAAGATTTAACGAGTTAATCCAATTAAAATGGGGATTGTTTTGAAATCCATAAATGGATCTTTGTGAATGGGGTGAACTTTGTGAATTAAATCTTTTGTTTAAAAGATTTAAAGTGGGGAAATTATTTAAACCATTGAAGGTTTTTGAAATAAATCTTTTGTTTAAAAGATTTGAAAATGGTAATTTGTTAAACCATTTGAAGAAAACTTTGAATTATTAAGTTGTGACTTAATTGAAATCCCATATCCATATATTTTAAATATTGCGCTCACTATTCGGTTTAGCCGGGAGAGGACCTTTGTGTCGTATAACCCATTCCGAATATGTGATACGTCGTTATGGATAGCATTTGAAGACCGGTGGTGAAGACAGGGTATTTGTGAGAACGATAGGATAACCTATCGATTGTCTCTGCACCGAGTAGCTACGGTATAGAGATTCCCTAAGTGATGGGAAGTCCGATCAGGATTGCGAATACCCAGATTGCAAGGGCTTCTTTGGAAGTGCCTTCGGTTCTGTTCGAACCCGGAACAGACTTGTATGGTTGCATGTCTGACACTACACTTTGAGAGATAAAGCAGATTTCTTTCAAATACATATCTATTGGTGGCGGAAAATTTATTCTCTTAGCTTAACACCCTTCTCTGAGACGTACGAGCTCAGAGGTTATGTAGTTGAAGGTTATCAGCGATATACTCCCAATTTGGTAGTGTGGCATGCTGAGTGCTGCTGTGTGTTGATGATCATTGTTTGATCATTTGTGATATGATCATTTGTTTGATCATTTATCTTTGTGATCATTACTTTGATCATTTGTTGACCCAAAGCATGGCTTTGTACCAAAGCGTAGCTTTGTGGGCGAGACTGCATCAGGACCTCACACCCCGGAAATGGTCAAAACAGGAAAGATGCGGCAAGGTTATGAGGGTCGCGCCCTTTAGGGTGTGTCATTCCCTTCTGGTAAAGGGTGGTATCATGGTATGGAGCCCAGATATTTACCTATGTGGTAGCTCCAATCTCATTTACTGTGTGGTTGTTGCTTTAGAGGCGCCTCGGATAAAGGTCCCAAAGGACCGGGGAGTGGCTTGCTCGAGTAGTAGTTACCTAGTTACAGAGGTAACCCGGCCTTGTGTTGGCAGAGATCCGGTTAGGTTCTCGGGACGTCCCACCAGAGGCGATCCCATGTGGCAGTAGGAAGTTCCTTAGCCTGACCATTTGTTGGAAACCCATTCATCCAATACGAAACCCTGTACGGTTTTAGTTGTAGAACCTGCCATTCACTTATGGTGGTGCCCCACTGTTTGGATGGTAGCTATAGTAGGCATAGTTCGGAATGTCTATGCTGGCTAAGATTAATATTCTACTTTCGAAATGTTTTCTGCACTGTGCACTTATATTAATAATATCAAAAGAACTTTCTACGTATCAAGCATGTTTGACTATCATAAGAAGAAATCTCCTCCAATTCTGCGTTTGCATTGTGTGTGTGGTGGGAGGTCTTATGGTAGTTTCATTTTCTAAAAGCGTTGCGAATTTGCTTTAAAATTCTCTTTTTGTTTGTTTTCAAAGATAAACTGTTTTTGTTACTCACACCAGTCCCATGACTGACTCGGAGTTTATTGTTCCTTTTCTAAACTCTGGGTGCTCACCATTTTTCCACGAGCAGTCTAGAGTTGGGT
Source organism: Allium cepa (assembly GCA_030765085.1). NCBI lineage: Eukaryota > Viridiplantae > Streptophyta > Magnoliopsida > Asparagales > Amaryllidaceae > Allium > Allium cepa. The sequence continues at coordinate 874,760,297 of CM060943.1, forward strand.
TTTTCTGATAGTTAGGTTTGGTGAATTATCTGGAGCTAGTTTCAGTCTTTGGATATGCACCAGTCTTGCTCGACTTAGTGTATCGTGATGATGGTTCGAGTTGTTGTTGGAGTTCTCTCTTGAAGATTATATTGGAGTTATTTGTTCCGCTGCTAGTGATATCTATTTCCTTTTCCGCTGCTATTTTATTGTATCATATCTCTGATGTATATCGATATCTATTGTATCATCTGTTGTATCAGGATGTTGTATCAGATGTTGTATATTGATATTCTTTATTTTTCTTCCGCTGTGTTGTTTACTTAATGGTGTTATAAGCTCCGGCGACTCGGATTTGAACGGTCGAATCTGCGGCATTCGAGTACGATGTAAAGTATGGATGTCGATTTTCGAACGGACAAAATCCGCTTCGTTACATTTGGTATCAGAGCTGAGGATTAAAACTTTAGCTCAGGAGTATAACACATTAAGTAACTCATTAGAGATAGGGTGAAGTATACCCTAGAATGAGTATATCCTTAAGATATTCGTCCGAATGCCTCAGTAAATTCTCTTTCTATCCACTGATAGTGAGTATGAGTGCAAGAAGAGAACGAGATAGGGGACAGGGAAGTACCACTATAAATGGTCTATACCCTGCAACAGTGGAAACAATCTTTTTCTCATCGATTTTCTTTGATTCATCTTCCAAAAATTCTTTTGATTGCTTCGTGACAGCTCCAGAAGAAGTTTCAGTGTGATGGTGGCCCTACGAATCGTTGTAGGAAATCTTTACTTCGTATCTTCATCGATTTCTTATCAGTTTTTGATTTAAACCTTAATGAATATGAATTAGAAATTTGGAATTGATAATTTAAATTGAAAATTTTAAGTTGAGTTAACTTGATTAATAGGATATGAAGCTAACTTTGAATTGTATTGATAAAACGATTTTGGTTGAAAACAAATTTTGAATTTTTGTTATAACTTCTTGGGAAGAATAAAATATGAAATATAAACTTTGATGTATTTCTCAGCCTATAAAATTCTAAAATTAAGATCTTAATATTTGGATTTTGATTTTAATTGTAGAGAACAAATAGCGTTATCCGAGGAGGAAAGGTCAGGAGAGTGGGTGATTATGCTTCATCCAGTAGGGTACGAGATGATGAAGGTGAGTCATCAGTTCATAGGGAATTCCCAGTGGAGCCTGTAGTGCAGCCCCAACCACCAGTGGAAGAAGAAGAAGATGAGGAGGAATTCGAAGAGGAATTCGAAGAAGAGTTCGAGGAAGAATTCAAAGAAGAAGTTGAAGAGGAATTCGAGGAAGAGGTTGAGGCGGAAGAAGAACCTGAAGTGGAAGAAGAGTCCGAAGGTGACGAAGCAATTCATTGGGATTTGGATAATGCCGTGGATGATGATGATCCCATTAAGGACGAGGAGTTAAATGGTGGGTACCTTATTCTGGAAGAATCTGATCCGGAGGAGATTTTTGAGACAGACGATGAGGTTGAAGTGATAGACCTGTCAGGGCCTGAGAGGGAGAGTTCTAACAGTGAGGATTAGTAGTTGGTCGGTTTGACTTATTTTGGGGTATTATATAGGTATTTTGGACTTGAGATCATAGTAAAGGTTGGATGTTAGTAGGTTGTGTATGACTATAACTCATGTAATAATATTTTGAGTAGTGTTTAATATAAAATATATTATGAATGGCCTGAAAATATCCATGTGTTACTAGTATAATTTGAATTACCATTAGTCTATTTTGTGTGTGTATAATTCGGGAGATGAGATGTACAATTTCGAGGACGAAATTCTTTTAAGGAGGGAAGTCTGTAACGCCCCCAGATTTTTTTATTTTTTTATGAATTTAAATTGATAATTAAAAGAATTTTTGAATTTAAATTGTAAAATTGATTATAAATGGCAGCGAGTTTCCCCGATTGTTATAGAAAATATATTAAGTCATATGAATTTGAAAATTCGTATATATGTGAATATATATGTATATATTGGATTTGAAATAAAATCTTAAACATGGGGTTTTAAGAATAAATGAAACATAGAATAAAACGCATTAAACAAATTTGTTAAGGAACAAACACACTAAAACAACTTTTACAATTTGTACATAAAGTAAAAGGAATATATATCAAACATAAGCAAAACAGATATATGAAAGGAAGACATAAAATATATATATAAAAGAAAAAGAAATATGTACAAACTAACAAAGTAAAGCTTTAAATAAAATAAAGAAATACGTTCAAATGTTAACAAATAACAATAACAACTTTATATCTATATAACATAATCAAAAGCAACCTAGCCAAGTAGCATAAGTATGCAAGCAAGAATATAAAACAAAGTCTATTAAACATAAACAAAGAAAAAATAAAGCAAAGTAAATATGAAACATACATATGGAAGTATTGCAAAGCAAAGACAAAAGAAATGATAAAAGCATATTCAAGTATTAACAAATAAACAAACAAAATATACTTACCAAATAATACAATGTAAATAAATCCATACAAGATGAACTATAAAATATAAGTTTAACACATTGAACAAAATATGTACAAACAGTACAAAGGCTTGCAAAAGAAGCAAACATGAAATATACATAAGTATGTACAGCCGAAATCAAATGAACACAAATTATAAGTATATGGTACAATACAATTAATACTAGCATACAAAAAAATCAAGATTTCAGTCAACAAAATCTTTGACTAAATACAAACTAAAACATTTGAACAGCAAAACAATTAATACAATATCTTAGCCACCAAATATTTCGATATTACACATAGCAGGTTGTATCACTAGTAAACAAATGAAAAAAAAAGATGATAAGTATAAGCTTCCTATATAAGCCAAAACTAATTAATGTTAGTATATACTAATATCCTATCAGCCACCATTGGAAAACAAAAATCTCTGAAAAAATTTGACAAAAACAATCTTAGTACAAAATATGTCACCCTGTGTACAAACAGAAATAATCACCTGTAGAGTTCATCTCCTATATATCAACTTCTCCACATTTGAGTTCGAGCTGAGAAACTTTATTTGAAAACTTAAACAAAGATTCAATTTAAACAACACCTCAAATTCAACCAAACCAGAGAAACAAAGGAGAAGATTTCCAGTATCAACTTCAAAACCAGTTTTCAATTTTGCAAAAATTAAAAAAAAAAAAAAAGGGCCTCAACTTTTCAAACTTCAAAACTTCTGGAAAACAAGATGTTTAAGGTGAGTAAACTTAACTATTTCAAATCTAAACTTGTATCTCTAATTGATGAATGGAAGTGCTTTGATATTGCTTATATAAATAGTCTTGGTATTCTCTGTTGCTTGGTGGTACAGGAAGTTGTTCTTCCAGATTATTGAAATCTTAACAAGACAAGCCAAAATACTTATAAATGCTTATTCATATGATTGTGTAAACTTTAAATTCGTTGTTGATACAAGTGGTTAATCTTAAACATAGGCATGTAAATATGTTTCAGGGGTTTAACAACATGTTATTAACACTGTATCTTTAAGTTACATTAGTAAGAAGACCAATGTTAAAATTTAAATATTTTAATTTGATAATTTGAATTTATATCTTGATTAAACACTCAAAGCTATGATTTTTAACATAAAAATCTTGATTTTTAAGCAAGGATCGAAGGAGCAGTTTTAAAATGAATCGAAAATGGGTTTTTGTCAGTTTTAGTAGATTGAGTTAATTATAACTTCTGTAAATCAACAGGAAGCAAGATTGTAATCTAATTGATTCTAGAAAAATGTCAATTTATTTTTCACATGCATATGTTTTGAGTTTGAATCTAGAGTAGGGTTTAAGCTCGTATTCTTTCAGTGCTCTGTAAATTCAAGATTTCGGCATCATATGTGAACCGAGTGACACGTGACTTTTGGTGGAGCTAGGGAAGGTTATGAGCGACGTAGTGGTGGAGATTCAACGCCTACGGTGATGTGAGGTGGCCGCGTGATTGATTTGTCAGTGGGGGTTTGGTTGCCTTGTTCGAACTGCAGGTCAAAATTTGTTTTCGGCTTGTAATCGAACCTTTGGGTTTTCATTTCGTTTGAGTAGGGAATTTGTGATGCGTGGGGGTTTTTGTGAGTCGCCAATGGCGACGCGAACCACCGTGCACGTGCACGGTGGTGGTCAGCGTCGTGGTTCTGTTTTTGGGTTATCATGTGGGGGTTGCTCGAGGCATTTGTGAAGTTGCTTCGAGTGTCCCTTTGGTTGTCACCGAGTCGTATACGAAGTAGCTACAGCGGTTCGTTTAAAAAAAAAAAAAAAAAAGAGAAATGGGGAAGAAGAAGAACGAACGCAAGAGGGAATGGGGTGTGTTCTCGGTGAAGCTGATGTACGACTCGAAGTTTTACCCGAGATTTTGAGGGGGAGAACTCGTAGCAGGAGTGATGTAGCTCGGGTTTGTTAATCTGGTTTCAGGTTTTAGAACTTTGAAAATAAAAGTTAAAAGCTAGTTTTAAATGGGAAGAAAATTTTTAAAACAAATAAATTAAGTGTTGAACTTCAATTTGTTTAATTGCTTTAAGAATGTTTAAATAGTTTGAATTTTAAGAATAAAATTTGAAAATAAATAAAGATTCAGATTATAAATTTTAAACAAGCTTTAAAACAAAGTTTTAGAAATATAAACTAAGTTTCCAAAAGCAAAGTTTTAAGCAAGCTTTTAAGGATGCAAAATTTTAAAAGTTAATTTGCTTTAAATTTGTTTGACTTATGTAATATTGCATTAAGCTAATTATCTTATTTAATCTTGGATTGTTTTTCAAATACAATTAAATGGGAGGTTTATTACTTAATGTATTAAAGGATGGTTAATTAAATGGATAACCTGTCAAGGTAATTAATTAATTAATGTAATTAATTTAAGGATAATTTTCTAAAGGGGTAATTAATTAATGTGATTAATTAATTAAGGTAATTAATTACTGATTTTTATTTGAATTAATGATAATAAATTAAGGGTTAATCAGTTAATTAATAAATTAATTAAGGGGGAATCAATTAAAGGATAATTAAATAATTAAAGATTGATTAAGGTTGATAAATAATCAGAGGATAATTAATAAATAATTAAAGAATAAATAATCAACATGGGTTGTAATTAATTAATTAACCAGGATTTGTAATTAAATTCATAAGTAAAGGATCTGATTAAATGAATCAGATAATTAAGTTAATCCTACTTATGGGTGTTTGCATTCTATTGGATAATTGTTTTGTTTGATACCTTAATATGTGATGCTTTGTGATGTACCCTGATTTGTGTTGTGATCTATGATGCAATTTATTATCTGTGATATAGTTTATTATCTGTGATGTATATATCTGCGAATTTGTGTATGAAAGATAAGCGTTATAATTTATATCGCTTATCGTATACATTGTTGTATCTGATCTGTGATGATTGAATGATGTTGCACTATTGTGTTAAACCCCTGGACCACACTATACGCACACAAATATGGATTTCACGAGGAAATCGATTAAGTCACGGATTTTAAAATGATTTTTAAATTGAATATTTGAATTCAAATGTTTTGGAAATATATTGAGTTTAAGTGAAAAGCTTTTGAAATGAAATTTCAAGGATGAAATTTATTTTGAATAACTTGATTGAATTTTGTAATTTAAATATTTTGATTTAAATTTAAATTCAATATTTGTAACATCCCGCCTTTTCGCACACTTTAAACCGACACACGTGCCAATTCAAAGCGTACGCAACGGCGGATTGTTATGGGGTAAATAAGAAAAACAGAGAAGAAATAAAAACAAAACAGAATCTCACAGCGGAAGGATAAAATATAATAACAAATATACAGTTCATAAACAGTTTACAAAAGCTTGATTCTTCTTTCACAATAAATATCAGAGTTACACATACCAATACAAGCAATGCAGCGGAATAGAAAGAGTGTGGTGTAATACTATATATAAAATAATACTGATTCTTCGTCTTCGTCCTCCAAAGCTAAAATCTGCTATCCTGAAACGCTCGGACTGACCCGAGCGAATTTGAAAAGACAAAAACACTCGAGTCAGACTAGAAATTCTTATGTGAGTTAAATAAACAGAAATAAATATGAGTACAGTAACTCAAGAGATGCTCGGGATTTACATCTCCTAAGGATCCGTTAAACTATTTACTATGTAGTATATTGCGCTATTATAATAGTGTCTATTTGTAAAGTAAAGTTACTTTTTAATAGCGTTAAGGAGTGACCCAATATTCCCCTTAACACAAATAATGCCGATAGTCTATACAGTACCGTAATACCTCCTGATCGGGAAGCTACCAGAGGATACTCCATAGGTACGACACAAATAGAAACTCGTAGTAAAGGCTCGGTATGATAGGTGACACGGCACAACTAGGCAATGCCAGGGTAGATATACCAATTGCTATCCAGGCTGGTGGAAACGCGTAGCCGCAGTTACCGCCCACCTCGGACTAACTCCCCAAAATCAAAATATAGAAGTGGCCACTGAATCAAATCCAAGTCAAAGTATAATATCGAAGAGGAGCGTCCGATCAGAGGAATGACCTCATTGGCCTGAGAATCGCTCCTGTTTTAGCCACCTTATGCCAACTCACGGGAGTTGGGTCCACGTATTTACCTTATAGGAAACGTCGCCACCACCTACTTCATTCTGGAATCTCCACCGCGTACACGGTTAGTCAAAGTGGTTTTCGGTATCGACAGAGAGTATGTCCATATCCGATCCCGGTCTCTTTGCCAACCCATCGTTATTATAACACCGCGGTCATTTTAAAAATAGTTTGTACTTTAAAACCAGAATATAATCCATTTCAAAACCATAATATTACGATATCATTTCTTCTTTAAAACCCAAAAAGATTCATTTTGATATTATTTTTATAAAACCCAAATCAATGATATCATTTCCCAAATAAAATATTCCTTTTCAAAAATTATGTCACTTTTTATTATTTAATATCCCATGTAACCAATATTCTGTTTGTAACTTTCAACATAATTCTTCGAAAATCCATAGTATTTTAAAACCATTATTTTCAAAACTAAATGGTTTGGATATTCAACGGTATGCGAATTAAAAAGGTTTAACTTTACTGTTGCTTTATAAAGAAATAAATTACATGGCTTTCCAAATATTTCTTCTTTTAAAGTTAAACCAAAATCCAAAATATTACTTCAAGTCCCAAAACCATTTCAATTTTATATATATTTATATCCATTTTTGAGCATTAATATTTCAACTAAAGTTGGATTTTTATCCTTTCAAAATCAATATTGTATTAATTAATCTTGACCATTCACATAAAATCCATAATTAATAAGACTTCAATTTCTAGTAAAATATATATATATATATATTTCCAAATTCAATTTTTACTAGAATATTCATTTCAAAATATTTTGGGAAAAATCCAATTATAAATATCATATCTTTAAAATTTCCAACTTAATATTTAAATATAGGATATAAATCATCAAACTCCATTTTCTTAATTTTCTTCCATTTTTAATAAAGAAATTTATTCACCTTTTAATTTCAAAATTTCAACTTCATATGCATATAAATATGGAAGAAAACATTTATTCAGAATAAAAATTTAAGATTTTTATAAACCGTATTCCATCCAAACCATAGAAATCACATTAAAAATAGTTATATATAGACCACGGCGCATGTATATAGTTTTCTATCCTATGGTCAAGTGATACGGATATTTATAATTTCAATCCGCAATTTAAAAAAATAAAACTGCGGTTGTATATCATTTCAAACCGCAATCCCGAATAAAATGTAAATGCATACTAACTTGCAGTTTAATGATATCCAAATAAAACATCCATTCAATAACACATCCATCATCCAATCACAAACATCAAGCAATATCAATCAACAACAATATATGTTTGGTAATATACAACAGGTAATAATTGGCAGTTTTATTTCAAATTATATTTATCAACTATTAATCTAACAATTTATATTCAGTGATAATTGACATAACTGTTAACTAGCAGTTCATATGCAAACAATAATTTCTAACAGCCAATTAACACGCAATAAAACAATTAAATTAACAGTCAAATTCAATAAAATGCAATTCTACAGATATGAATGAAATAACATGCCAAAAGCTCATAAATAAATTTCTATTCATTTCTAAAATTTATTTAACAAACATAAAAGCTTCTAGTAGTTGTGAGTGGGTTAAAACACTCACCTTTTGAATTTAAATCGAATTCAAACCCGATTTAAACCCAAAAATTCGCCCGTTTCAGAATTCGTCCAAACCAGCGTCATCGAGTCCGGAATTAAATTACGATCCTAACAAAAAAAATTTCGTGTGAATCCGAGTTCGTATGAGAAAGTTATGGCGAAAAATGGTGATTGAATTCAAAATTTAAAATAAACATAGTGGTACACATTCATCACTTACTTTACATATGTGCCACGTCACCCTTAATGTTAACGCGTCTTCCCTGCTATCGGAGCACGCACGCAACAGAGCACGACCCATACTTCATCAACCCTAATCGAAAATTCCCGCCAAATCCAACCGTTGAAACTCGAAACAAACCACATAGATGCGATCCCCTCGGTTCCCTCTCCAAAACACAGAAATGTTTTCCCGATCCGACAACTTTTTGCGCGACGATGATGAACGGTTTTGGGGCTGTTTGAATTTATTCTGGATGAACGACAGCTCCAATTGAAAAACGAATTTCACCATGGGGTTACGTATTTCGAGAAGATCAACATATATTTTTTTGAGAATTTTCTGAATTTTTTGAGTTTTGACTTTTGATTTTTGAACTGTGGATAGATCTGGAATTGGATCTGAGATGTATACATTTGGGGAAGAGAAAAGAGTGAAGAAATGAACGTATAGCAAAAGAACAGAGACTAGGGTTTATAGCTGTATATTTATAGATAGGCTAGAGGTAGGGTAGCTAGACTGGATACGCGAACGTGCGTGACAAACCATGGTCCAAAAAGCCCGCTATGCCTCCGGAGCCAAATTTGTAAAAACTATATATCCAAATAGGTGTTTTAAAATATTCTGAACGCGATGGAAAAAGTTTCACGACCAAATTCGATCGTATGAAGAACTTATGCTAAAAAAACAAAAATTTCACATTGATTTCAAAATGCGTAAATTTCAAGGCGTTTCGAGTCCGTACGATCAAACGACAAGTCCGATCGCTACGAAACTTGAAACATTATTATAATTTCCCGTTACGGATCCGATGAAACTGGTTTCGTCGAAATCCGAGTCCGTGACAAAAATGGCTATTTTTAATATTTATTAAATAAATTAAAAAAAATATAAAATCCAAATTTTCTTTCAACTTTAAATATTGGCCAAATCTTATTACTTATGTAATTCAATCAATTTCAAATGATTTAACAAACTTGGATGTGAATTAAAATTTATAAGTATCAATTTGTAGTGTTGATTCCTCCGCTTCCTCAAATTTAGGAATCATAAATAAATTTCTCAAAACCATATATTAGATCTCATACTCTTATACTCTCAACTTAAATCCAAAACAAAATGCTCTTTAACATGTCTCTGTTTTCACTTCAATATCCGCAAATTCCTTTTTAATTCAATAACGTACAATTTAACGTTAAATTCCCTTTATTTATGCAATAAATGCAATTATTGAATCTAATACTCAATTTATTAAATAAACTTTAATTTCATCTTTATATTCACAAATCATCATATTATGAAGACATTTACGTTCTTCCCCAATGATTACTTAAATTTATTTAACGCAGCACTTAATCTACACCTATTGCGATGTTTCAAATTTACTTGAATGAACAATTTCTTTACTCAAAATAGTTGTTGTAAACTCTTAATTCCACATTTATAAGTGTATTATTATTTTCACTCAAATATTATACATATATATAGAGTATTGGGTTTTTATTTAATCATCATTTATCATATATATTAATTAATTAAATTCAATATTTAAGTCTGACTAAATTTATTCCCCAAATACACATTTACCTTTCTCAACCAATAAATATAACCAATCAAATTCTCATTTTATTGAACCTTGGTCAATTCCACACGTTAATTTTACTTAAAGTCTCAATTAATTAATTTACCTCGGTTTCATTACCTTATTACCTTATATGCATAATTGACATTGTTATATCTTCCATTACATCAATAATTTACCATCTCATCTTACCATTTATTTACGTATCCTTTTATTGCATTGGTTGAAATAAATTCACTTATTAAATTCCCAATTCCACCCTTCTATTCAAACCAAGTATCATGCTATGATAATATTTTACGTTGGTTACACAAAAAAAATCAACTTTTTATCGTTATCAATTAAACATACATTAATTGCACAAATTAAAGGAATTAATTGCCATTTATCCAATTAAATTTTTCATACATCAATCTATTTCATCTAAATCCTTACCTATGAATATTGCAACCTTTAATTCCATTAAATACCAATTAACCCAAATTATTTCATTTATTCTAAGTCATATCACTAAAATAATTCATCATAATAAACTTAAAATCTATACGTTTATTGATTTATTTCTATTTGTCTTATGTTAAATTCTAAATTTAGTAAGACAACCTAAAGTACTCCATTCAATCGACAGTCCCTTTCAATTGTTAATACGTACTTAAATTTCTACAGTTGCCTTCCATCTGCACTTCCGTTACTATGATAAAAATTAGTAACGTTTATGCCATCAATCCATCATAATTACTTACCCTTAATTGAGTTTGATTTCCAAATAAATTTGCTGACCCTTAATTAGACAATTTATAAAAGTTTGTCATCATACCTATAGTTCTACGCTTATGCTATGTCTTAAATTTCAATAAATTTATAAATTTTGAGATGTTCATTAGGGTTTACAAATTTATTGACTTGCAAGAACAGGGTTTCTTAATCTATTCAATTTATCGTTCACAATCTTTTATTGCATTAAATTGGTTTAATATTCCCATATTAAATTTTATGTCCAGGTAAGAATTTTTCTTTCTTTCTCTACTTAATTCATTTGAATTTTATTCAAATGTCTTTAAATAGGTTTCTAAGTCACTTCTATATAATTTACTCTAGCCTTCATTTTAATATTTATCTACCACCTTTATTCTTTCAACTAAAATAAATTACAAAAATCCTATTAAACAAACAATTTTAAATGGTCGAACTTAACGGGTCGTTACACTCTCCCCCACTCAAAACTTTTCGTCCCCGAAAAGGAAAAGGAAGGGAGAAGGAAGAATAAAACAGTATATCTAATTTCAAATATTAACTTATAACAATAATTTACTAAATTAATTTCCTTTAATGAAATACACTTGTTTTATAATCATTATGTCTTTTAATACTTGAATTATTAAAGTTGGAAAAATATCTTTAACAAAATTCTAAGTCCAAAATTTACTTAAATTTTTGGCAGAGTCTCCTTTGTACGGAGGGACTCTGGAGAAAATATAATATCCAAATATACAAATATATTACATATATATCCAAAATAAAATATCCCACACGGGAAAATATATAAATAGCGCTTTAATCGTAATCCGAAAACGTACCTATTTGTCGGGCAATACGCTTATTATTTTGGAACCAAAAGCAGTAGCAGTTGCTTCCAAACCCTGTATTCCTTATAAACTCTAAAAGTTAAATATTTATTTTAAAATGAACTATTCTAGTGGATTCAATCATTCATATCCAATCAAATGCAACAACCATACATTTTAACAAACAGCACACACCGCAAACAAAATCATTCAATCAAACAAACAATTAGTTGTTAGGTTCAAATTCCGAAATTGTACGAAATGTAAAATAACTATCAAGTGCATCCTTTACTCAACAGTCTTAGATGGAACAAAGATAGATTATTTCTCCATCCAACAACTTCAAAATTCCTTACCCAACAACCATACATCAACCAAACAATTCAAATCAACACCAAAATAGCTTATTATACATTTATTTCATACTTCAGTGGTTTGATTTTCTTCCCTTCATTTATGAGGGATTTCTTTGTTCTTACAAGTTTTATTTTCCAATTATCCCAAAATTCATTATATTTGTATTTCCTTTTATTACTTAAGTTTCCTTTTATTACCTAAGTTTATAAAATAAATTCTCATTAATAACAACAAATATTTTTAATATCTTCATTTCCTTACTCTTCACTTGTAAGATTTCCCTTAAATTCTTAATCTTCTAACATTCATTCTTATAAGTGGAAGTTTTTATTTATCCATTAACTATGAATTGTAGTCATTTAATTTTTCCTATTTTCCATTATATTAGAATAGGGAAGATTAAAACATACTTAAGTCAATAATCATACAATCAATTCTTATTTTGAATTTCATTTTATATACTTAGGTTCATATCATCTATTAATAATTCTTAACCCTTTTTCAGTAAAATTTCAATTATAACCTAAGTTTATACCATTAAATTCTTATTATAACAGTAATTTATTGAATACTTCATTTTTCCTAAATTCCTACTTGTAAAATATTCAATTCCAGTTTCTTATTCAACACTTCAACTTTTATATTTGGGTAAGTTATTTATGTTAAGGAAATTGCAATTGAACTTATACAAGTTTAATCTCCATTCTTTTAATTAAATTTAATGTTTATCCATATTACTCTTTGTCTCATATGTATGCAAATTCCTCTTTATAGCTTTGCAATTATTCTCTTATTTCAATTAGAGGTTTCAATTCATTTATTACTTAACTTTTATTTCACTAACAAATTTTAAACAATTAATTAACGGAAAAATTTAGAATTAAATACCGGGTCAAATTTTAACCTATTTCAAAATAATAGATAATTAATTTCTTGCAACTTTTATATCTCTAATTATATTTAGAACAATAAAAGAAAATTTTTAGAAAATTTCAAAATAAATCTGCAGTAGAATTTACTACAGTGGCCTTTCCCCTTCGAAACTCGAAAATGAAAGTCGATGATGCGGCCGTCATCACCGAATTTATTTTCCAGCGACAGAGAGGAAAGTACAGAATTTAATTCTTTTCTAAAATCTTCTTTAAAATAATTATTCCGAATTATACTAAATATTTATATAAGAAAATACTTATAACCCAAATCAATAAATTTCACAAATTCTTTGAAAGCAGATTTGGAAAAATCCCGGACTTAAGTTCTAAAATCTCCAATTTGATTTATCATAATTTCAACTTAGCTTCAGTTATTATAGATATTTTTATTTTCTAACACCCAATCTATAGCAACCAAATATATATATATCTTTATAAAACTATTTTTATATATAGAAAATATAATAGGCAAAATTATTTCATTCACCTATATTAAAACGGATATTATGTCGGTCTGTCCTATTAAGTGTTTAGAAATCCCTATTGATGACATAGCGTCCCATGCATCAACCAGAATTTATAAATACAAAGCGGAACAGATTAACACAATATAAAAATCTTTTCATTAATACTAACAAATACGCTCTCTCATATATATACACTCAGCGACTCTCATAGGATATTTCTACCCTATTAACAAAGAGTCAAACCCCACAAAGCCAAGGTTTATCGTTAAACCAAAGCTCTGATACCAACTGTAACATCTCGCCTTTTCGCACACTTTAAACCGACATACGTGCCAATTCAAAGCATACGCAAGGGCGGATTGTTATGGGGTAAATAAGAAAAACAGAGAAGAAATAAAAACAAAACAGAATCTCACAGCGGAAGGATAAAATATAATAACAAATATACAGTTCATAAACAGTTTACAAAAGCTTGATTCTTCTTTTACAATAAATATCAGAGTTACACATACCAATACAAGCAATGCAGCGGAATAGAAAGAGTGTGGTGTAATACTATATATAAAATAATACTGATTCTTCGTCTTCGTCCTCCAAAGCTAAAATCTGCTATCCTGAAACGCTCGGACTGACCCGAGCGAATTTGAAAAGACAAAAACACTCGAGTCAGACTAGAAATTCTTATGTGAGTTAAATAAACAGAAATAAATATGAGTACAGTAACCCAAGAGATGCTCGGGATTTACATCTCCTAAGGATCCGTTAAACTATTTACTATGTAGTATATTGCGCTATTATAATAGTGTCTATTTGTAAAGTAAACTTACTTTTTAATAGCGTTAAGGAGTGACCCAATATTCCCCTTAACACAAATAATGCCAATAGTCTATACAGTACCGTAATACCTCCTGATCGGGAAGCTACCAGAGGATACTCCATAGGTACGACACAAATAGAAACTCGTAGTAAAGGATCGGTATGATAGGTGACACGGCACAACTAGGCAATGCCAGGGTAGATATACCAATTGCTATCCAGGCTGGTGGAAACGCGTAGCCGCAGTTATCGCCCACCTCGGACTAACTCCCCAAAATCAAAATATAGAAGTGGCCACTGAATCAAATCCAAGTCAAAGTATAATATCGAAGAGGAGCGTCCGATCAGAGGAATGACCTCATTGGCCTGAGAATCGCTCCTGTTTTAGCCACCTTATGCCAACTCACGGGAGTTGGGTCCACGTATTTGCCTTACAGGAAACGTCGCCACCACCTACTTCATTCTGGAATCTCCACCGCGTACACGGTTAGTCAAAGTGGTTTTCGGTATCGACAGAGAGTATGTCCATATCCGATCCCGGTCTCTTTGCCAACCCATCGTTATTATAACACCGCGGTCATTTTAAAAATAGTTTGTACTTTAAAACCAGAATATAATCCATTTCAAAACCATAATATTATGATATCATTTCTTCTTTAAAACCCAAAAAGATTCATTTTGATATTATTTTTATAAAACCCAAATCAATGATATCATTTCCCAAATAAAATATTCCTTTTCAAAAATTATGTCACTTTTTATTATTTAATATCCCATGTAACCAATATTCTGTTTGTAACTTTCAACATAATTCTTCGAAAATCCATAGTATTTTAAAACCATTATTTTCAAAACTAAATGGTTTGGATATTCAACGGTATGCGAATTAAAAAGGTTTAACTTTACTGTTGCTTTATAAAGAAATAAATTACATGGCTTTCCAAATATTTCTTCTTTTAAAGTTAAACCAAAATCCAAAATATTACTTCAAGTCCCAAAACCATTTCAATTTTATATATATTTATATCCATTTTTGAGCATTAATATTTCAACTAAAGTTGGATTTTTATCCTTTCAAAATCAATATTCTATTAATTAATCTTGACCATTCACATAAAATCCATAATTAATAAGACTTCAATTTCTAGTAAAATATATATATATATATATATTTCCAAATTCAATTTTTACTAGAATATTCATTTCAAAATATTTTGGGAAAAATCCAATTATAAATATCATATCTTTAAAATTTCCAACTTAATATTTAAATATAGGATATAAATCATCAAACTCCATTTTCTTAATTTTCTTCCATTTTTAATAAAGAAATTTATTCACCTTTTAATTTCAAAATTTCAACTTCATATGAATATAAATATGGAAGAAAACATTTATTCAGAAAAAAAATTTAAGATTTTTATAAACCGTATTCCATCCAAACCATAGAAATCACATTAAAAATAGTTATATATAGACCACGGTGCCTGTATATAGTTTTCTATCCTATGGTCAAGTGATACGGATATTTATCATTTCAATCCGCAATTTAAAAAAATAAAACTGCGGTTGTATATCATTTCAAACCGCAATCCCGAATGAAATGTAAATGCAAACTAACTTGCAGTTTAATGATATCCAAATAAAACATCCATTCAATAACACATCCATCATCCAATCACAAACATCAAGCAATATCAATCAACAACAATATATGTTTGGTAATATACAACAGGTAATAATTGGCAGTTTTATTTCAAATTATATTTATCAACTATTAATCTAACAATTTATATTCAGTGATAATTGACATAACTGTTAACTAGCAGTTCATATGCAAACAATAATTTCTAACAGCCAATTAACACGCAATAAAACAATTAAATTAACAGTCAAATTCAATAAAATGCAATTCTACAGATATGAATGAAATAACATGCCAAAAGCTCATAAATAAATTTCTATTCATTTCTAAAATTTATTTAACAAACATAAAAGCTTCTAGTAGTTGTGAGTGGGTTAAAACACTCACCTTTTGAATTTAAATCGAATTCAAACCCGATTTAAACCCAAAAATTCGCCCGTTTCAGAATTCGTCCAAACCAGCGTCATCGAGTCCGGAATTAAATTACGATCCTAACAAAAAAAAATTCGTGTGAATCCGAGTTCGTATGAGAAAGTTATGGCGAAAAATGGTGATTGAATTCAAAATTTAAAATAAACAAAGTGGTACACATTCATCACTTACTTTACATATGTGCCACGTCACCCTTAATGTTCACGCGTCTTCCCTGCTATCGGAGCACGCACGCAACAGAGCACGACCCATACTTCATCAACCCTAATCGAAAATTCCCGCCAAATCCAACCGTTGAAACTCGAAACAAACCACATAGATGCGATCCCATCGGTTCCCTCTCCAAAACGCAGAAATGTTTTCCCGATCCGACAACATTTTGCGCGACGATGATGAACGGTTTTGGGGCTGTTTGAATTTATTCTGGATGAACGACAGCTCCAATTGAAAAACGAATTTCACCATGGGGTTACGTATTTCGAGAAGATCAACATATATTTTTTTGAGAATTTTCTGAATTTTTTGAGTTTTGACTTTTGATTTTTGAACTGTGGATAGATCTGGAATTGGATCTGAGATGTATACATTTGGGGAAGAGAAAAGAGTGAAGAAATGAACGTACAGCAAAAGAACAGAGACTAGGGTTTATAGCTGTATATTTATAGATAGGCTAGAGGTAGGGTAGCTAGACTGGATACGCGAACGTGCGTGACAAACCATGGTCCAAAAAGCCCGCTATGCCTCCGGAGCCAAATTTGTAAAAACTATATATCCAAATAGGTGTTTTAAAATATTCTGAACGCGATGGAAAAAGTTTCGCGACCAAATTCGATCGTATGAAGAAGTTATGCTAAAAAAACAAAAATTTCACATTGATTTCAAAATGCGTAAATTTCAAGGCGTTTCGAGTCCGTACGATCAAACGACAAGTTCGATCGCTACGAAACTTGAAACATTATTATAATTTCCCGTTACGGATCCGATGAAACTGGTTTCGTCGAAATCCGAGTCCGTGACAAAAATGGCTATTTTTAATATTTATTAAATAAATTAAAATAAATCATAAAATCCAAATTTTCTTTCAACTTTAAATATTGGCCAAATCTTATTACTTATGTAATTCAATCAATTTCAAATGATTTAACAAGCTTGGATGTGAATTAAAATTTATAAGTATCAATTTGTAGTGTTGATTCCTCCGCTTCCTCAAATTTAGGAATCATAAATAAATTTCTCAAAACCATATATTAGATCTCATACTCTTATACTCTCAACTTAAATCCAAAACAAAATGCTCTTTAACATGTCTCTGTTTTCACTTCAATATCCGCAAATTCCTTTTTAATTCAATAACGTACAATTTAACGTTAAATTCCCTTTATTTATGCAATAAATGCAATTATTGAATCTAATACTCAATTTATTAAATAAACTTTAATTTCATCTTTATATTCACAAATCATCATATTATGAAGACATTTACGTTCTTCCCCAATGATTACTTAAATTTATTTAACGCAGCACTTAATCTACACCTATTGCGATGTTTCAAATTTACTTGAATGAACAATTTCTTTACTCAAAATAGTTGTTGTAAAATCTTAATTCCACATTTATAAGTGTATTATTATTTTCACTCAAATATTATACATATATATAGAGTATTGGGTTTTTATTTAATCATCATTTATCATATATATTAATTAATTAAATTCAATATTTAAGTCTGACTAAATTTATTCCCCAAATACACATTTACCTTTCTCAACCAATAAATATAACCAATCAAATTCTCATTTTATTGAACCTTGGTCAATTCCACACGTTAATTTTACTTAAAGTCTCAATTAATTAATTTACCTCGGTTTCATTACCTTATTACCTTATATGCATAATTGACATTGTTATATCTTCCATTACATCAATAATTTACCATCTCATCTTACCATTTATTTACATATCCTTTTATTGCATTGGTTGAAATAAATTCACTTATTAAATTCCCAATTCCACCCTTCTATTCAAACCAAGTATCATGCTATGATAATATTTTACGTTGGTTACACAAAAAAAATCAACTTTTTATCGTTATCAATTAAACATACATTAATTGCACAAATTAAAGGAATTAATTGCCATTTATCCAATTAAATTTTTCATACATCAATCTATTTCATCTAAATCCTTACCTATGAATATTGCAACCTTTAATTCCATTAAATACCAATTAACCCAAATTATTTCATTTATTCTAAGTCATATCACTAAAATAATTCATCATAATAAACTTAAAATCTATACGTTTATTGATTTATTTCTATTTGTCTTATGTTAAATTCTAAATTTAGTAAGACAACCTAAAGTACTCCATTCAATCGACAGTCCCTTTCAATTGTTAATACGTACTTAAA
The DNA here is from genome assembly GCA_030765085.1 of Allium cepa. Lineage (NCBI taxonomy): Eukaryota > Viridiplantae > Streptophyta > Magnoliopsida > Asparagales > Amaryllidaceae > Allium > Allium cepa. Next base: position 874,778,972 of record CM060943.1, read on the forward strand.
TTTCTACAGTTGCCTTCCATCTGCACTTCCGTTACTATGATAAAAATTAGTAACGTTTATGCCATCAATCCATCATAATTACTTACCCTTAATTGAGTTTGATTTCCAAATAAATTTGCTGACCCTTAATTAGACAATTTATAAAAGTTTGTCATCATACCTATAGTTCTACGCTTATGCTATGTCTTAAATTTCAATAAATTTATAAATTTTGAGATGTTCATTAGGGTTTACAAATTTATTGACTTGCAAGAACATGGTTTCTTAATCTATTCAATTTATCGTTCACAATCTTTTATTGCATTAAATTGGTTTAATATTCCCATATTAAATTTTATGTCCAGGTAAGAATTTATCTTTCTTTCTCTACTTAATTCATTTGAATTTTATTCAAATGTCTTTAAATAGGTTTCTAAGTCACTTCTATATAATTTACTCTAGCCTTCATTTTAATATTTATCTACCACCTTTATTCTTTCAACTAAAATAAATTACAAAAATCCTATTAAACAAACAATTTTAAATGGTCGAACTTAACGGGTCGTTACAATATTCGAAATTGAATTCTATGATTTGGAAATTAGGGACTGAAGATGTTATACCAGTTTATAGGGGTTAAACTATTTAAAGGTACTGATTTGGGAATTTGAATTTAAATTCAAAGGTTTTAACTCGTGTAAATTTAATTGGATCTTTCTGAAATGAAGACTAATTGTTTTCAAATGATAAAAGCTTTCACCTAAATAATGAACGTCCAATTTGTGTTAAAAAGGATTTCAAGTAAAAAAATGAAAAAGATTTTCCAAGTCATGGAAACGGTTTGAAAGCTATAAGTTAAATCTTTAATTTAAAGATTTAACGAGTTAATCCAATTAAAATGGGGATTGTTTTGAAATCCATAAATGGATCTTTGTGAATGGGGTGAACTTTGTGAATTAAATCTTTTGTTTAAAAGATTTAAAGTGGGGAAATTATTTAAACCATTGAAGGTTTTTGAAATAAATCTTTTGTTTAAAAGATTTGAAAATGTAATTTGTTAAACCATTTGAAGAAAACTTTGAATTATTAAGTTGTGACTTAATTGAAATCCCATATCCATATATTTTAAATATTGCGCTCACTATTCGGTTTAGCCGGGAGAGGACCTTTGTGTCGTATAACCCATTCCGAATATGTGATACGTCGTTATGGATAGCATTTGAAGACCGGTGGTGAAGACCGGGTATTTGTGAGAACGATAGGATAACCTATCGATTGTCTCTACACCGAGTAGCTACGGTATAGAGATTCCCTAAGTGATGGGAAGTCCGATCAGGATTGCGAATACCCGGATTGCAAGGGCTTCTTTGGAAGTGCCTTCGGTTCTGTTCGAACCCGGAACAGACTTGTATGGTTGCATGTCTAACACTACACTTTGAGAGATAAAGCAGATTTCTTTCAAATACATATCTGTTGGTGGTGGAAAATTTATTCTCTTAGCTTAACACCCTTCTCTGAGACGTACGAGCTCAGAGGTTATGTAGTTGAAGGTTATCAGCGATATACTTCCAATTTGGTAGTGTGGCATGCTGAGTGCTGCTGTGTGTTGATGATCATTGTTTGATCATTTGTGATATGATCATTTGTTTGATCATTTATCTTTGTGATCATTACTTTGATCATTTGTTGACCCAAAGCATGGCTTTGTACCAAAGCGTAGCTTTGTGGGCGAGACTGCATCAGGACCTCACACCCCGGAAATGGTCAAAACAGGAAAGATGCGGCAAGGTTATGAGGGTCGCGCCCTTTAGGGTGTGTCATTCCCTTCTGGTAAAGGGTGGTATCATGGTATGGAGCCCAGATATTTACCTATGTGGTAGCTCCAATCTCATTTACTGTGTGGTTGTTGCTATAGAGGCGCCTCGGATAAAGGTCCCAAAGGACCGGGGAGTGGCTTGCTCGAGTAGTAGTTACCTAGTTACAGAGGTAACCCGGCCTTGTGTTGGCAGAGATCCGGTTAGGTTCTCGTGGCGCCCCACTGTTTGGATGGTAGCTATAATAGGCATAGTTCGGAATGTCTATGCTGGCTAAGATTAATATTCTACTTTCGAAATGTTTTCTGCACTGTGCACTTATATTAATAATATCAAAAGAACTTTCTACGTATCAAGCATGTTTGACTATCATAAGAAGAAATCTCCTCCAATTCTGCGTTTGCATTGTGTGTGTGGTGGGAGGTCTTATGGTAGTTTCATTTTCTAAAAGCGTTGCGAATTTACTTTAAAATTCTCTTTTTGTTTGTTTTCAAAGATAAACTATTTTTGTTACTCACACCAGTCCCATGACTGACTCGGAGTTTATTGTTCCTTTCCTAAACTCTGGGTGCTCACCATTTTTCCACGAGCAGTCTAGAGTTGGGTTTTTCTGATAGTTAGGCTTGGTGAATTATCTGGAGCTAGTTTCAGTCTTTGGATATGCACCAGTCTTGCTCGACTTAGTGTATCGTGATGATGGTTCGAGCTGCTGTTGGAGTTCTCTCTTGAAGATTATATTGGAGTTATTTGTTCCGCTGCTAGTGTTATCTATTTCCTTTTCCGCTGCTATTTTATTGTATCATATCTCTGATGTATATCGATATGTATTGTATCATCTGTTGTATCAGGATGTTGCATCAGATGTTGTATATTGATATTCTTTATTTTTCTTCCCCTGTGTTGTTTACTTAATGGTGTTATAAGTTCCGGCGACTCGGATTTGAACGGTCGAATCTGCGGCATTCGAGTACGATGTAAAGTATGGATGTCGATTTTCAACGGACAAAATCCGCTTCGTTACACTTGTTGATTTGGAACGTCTTGGCAACCCAAATTTAGGTTAGCATAGAACAATTTCAACATAATTTAGTTGATTTTGTGTTTGTTGTTGTCGATGTTAATTAACGACTCTAAATCGCTCCTTTGAGCTAACTCTAGGATGTGATATGGGAAAAAAATCAGGGAATTTGACGAACGAAGCTTCGAAGATCCTTGAGTCTTGCATCCGTCTCCATTTCTTCATCGCGGTGTCATCAAATAGCCACCTTTGAATTTGTTCATTCGATGGAGCCTGAGATGAGGAGGAAGCTTGTCCTTTACAAGTTAGAGCCATTGAATTTTGATTTTGAAGAAAAAAATGGAGTTTTGAAGAGCCTAGGGTTTTGAAAACTTTGAAAATCTGAAGTGGGAATGAGAAGATAAGGTAAAGTGAAAGGTTAAAGGAGTGAAGGGGTGTGTTAAAAAGTAAATAGTAACTCTGATCTATGGCTCAGTCGACTGGCTAAGGGCTTCAGTCGATTGAAGTTGAAGATTGAAATTTTTCGATCTTCTGGTCCAGTCGACTGAGGCTCTAAGCCAGTCGACTGGCCATGTTATATAAAATTTTATATTGCTACGTCAGTCGACTTGCTCAGGGCTTCATTCGCCTATTGCTGAAGGTCGATAATATTCAACCTTCTGGTCCAGTCGATTGAGGTCCTGGTCCAGTCGACTGGCCATATAATTTAAAAAATTGAGTTTGTTGTGTCAGTCGACCGACCTCCTGGTTCAGTCGACTGACCTGGAGTATTTTCTGCAATGGACTTAATTTTGTTGTAAACTGTATATATTTTATTTATGTTTGTTAATTCTACGAATATAAATAGTTTTTATTTTGATGAATGATATAGAAATAACTTTACTTTGCTGTTTAATATTTTCTATATGTCAGATGTCGATTAACGCACCAGAAAATAAATTTGTTTCAAACATGAACGTACATATATAAAGAATTTATTTGAAAATACAACAAAAGATAATTAAAACTATAATTATTTCTTGGGGCTAGGCGTCTTGAAATCTTTCAGTTGCTTACGATGAACATTTGATGCTTCGTTGCGATCCCATGAATTCGGTGAGTATGGTGGTCGCTGCGGAGAAGAAGTCGATGGTCGTCTGATAGGCAAAACAACATTTTCGTCTATCGGGTGTGACGATGCCCCGTAGAATTTCGTAGCGATGTGTTCAATGATTCCTATCAGTCTGGAGTTTATTTTTTGTTCGTAATACACCTCCCGTTGTAACATTAGAGATTCTTGCTGGTAATGGTGGAGATCGTCAATCTTCTATTTCATGTTCGGAGAAATTTCAACGGTCGTCTTTCCCTTTTTCTTGTCCGGAGTATATCCAGTGTGGTAGACCGATGATGGTAAACCTTTATGGTCTGGAGTTTTTGGAGAGTTGGTCGAGGCAATGATTTTGATAGAGTCTGTTGTAGAGGAAGTTGACATTGTTTAAAAACTATTGTTTATTAATGCTTTACTTCAGAGAGAGAATCGAATGATGTCTTCACTTTTGCATAGAAAAAGGAATATGCACCTATTTATAGATTTAGTTTAGGAAAAATAGGATACTAATTGGCGGATTATATTACTTCTAGCAAAGAAGTATGGTGAAACATTGGTTTTTTGTTGGCTGAGTTATTTTGTACAATTTTAATATTTGTAAAATTAGTAATATTGATTACAAAGTTAAATGTGACATATAATGTAATATAAAATACTGTTACCATATAATAAATTGGACATACTAGAGTAGAACAGAAAACATTAATAGCTCAGGTGGTTAAGACACTTGGGCTATTCATAGCAGGTCACGAGTTCGAGTCTCGGCATGGTTAGAATTTTGAATTTTTCGTAAAATTTTATTTTTGACTTTTTAGTTAAAAAAATTATATTTTTATTTATATATCATTACTTGAAATTATACCGAGCTCGTGTCGTAATTTTATAAACGTATTTTCTAACAGTGGTTTAGTAAAAATATATGCTAATTGATTTTTTGATGGTACATAGTCAAGATTTATTACTTCCTTTTCTATATTATCACATAAAAAATGATGTCTAATATCTATATGTTTAGTTCTTGAGTGGTTTACTGCATTTTTAGACAGATTTATTGCACTATAATTATCGCAGTAAATTGTTGATTTTGATAGACTAATTCTAAAATCTTTAAGTGTCTATTGCATATAAATTACTTGTGTGCAAGCTAGTGATGCAAAAATATATTCTGCCTCACAAGTTGATAGAGAGACATAATTTTGTTTCTTACTAAACCATGATATTAAAGATTTACCAATGAAGTGACACGTACCGCTTGTACTTTTTCTATCTGTTCGTGATCCTCCGTAATCAGCATCGCTGTATGATACTAATTCGAACGAACAATCTTTCGGATAGAAAAGTCCAAAATTTGTAGTTTTACTAAGATAGCGTAGTATACGTTTTACAGCACGTAAATGTGATTCTTTTGGGTCAGACTAAAATCGTGCACATAAGCATACACTCATCATAATATCTGGTCTACTTGCTGTTAAATAGAGTAGTGATCCTATCATACTACGATATAGTTTTTGGTCTACGCTTTTGCCGTTTTCACCTTTATCAAGATGTGTTGTTGTGCTCATAGGTGTTGATTTGGCAGAAGTGTTTTCCATTCCAAAACGTTTGATAAGATTATTCGATATTTTCTTGATTAATAAAAATTCCATTTGAAACTTGTTTGATTTGAAGTCCTAGAAAATATGATAATTCTCCCATATGAAACATTTCAAATTCGCTAGTCATTATTTCAGAAAATTCTTTACATAATTCATTATTAGTTGAGACAAATATAATGTCGTCGACATATATTTAAACTATTAATATATCATTTTTCGAATGTTTTATAAATAAAGTTTGATCTATTTTTCCAATTTCAAAACCAAAATTAATTAGATAACTTTTTAGTCGTTCATACCAAGCACGTGGTGCTTATTTTAAACCATATAAAGCTTTCTTGAGTTTATATACATGATCTGGATATTTCATGAATAAATAAAGGAGGTTGTTCAACATAAACATTTTCTTTGATATAGCCATTTAAAAAAGCATTTTTAACATCCATTTGCTAAAGTTTAAAGTTAGTAAAACACGCGTATGCCAATAAAATTCGTATTGCTTCTAGTCTAGCAACTGAAGCAAATGTTTCTTTGTAGTCTATTCCTTCTTCCTGGTTATATCCTTGTGCTACTAGTCTTGCTTTATTTCTAGTTATATTTCCTAATTCGTCTGCTTTATTTTTATAAACCCATTTAGTTCCTATAACAGTCTGATCGGCTGGTCTAGGTACTAGTTCCCAAACTTCATTTCGTTCAAACTGATTTCATTCTTCTTGCATAGCAATAATCCAATTTTCGTCGGATGATGCTTCCTTAGTATTTTTAGGTTCTATAGTAGAGAGAAAAGCTACATTACCCATTAAATTTAGTTGATTTCTAGTTTGAACATTTGAATTTATTTCTCCAATTATATTTTCTATAGTATGATTTCGTAAAACTCTTCGAGGAGATCTTGTTATATTAGTATTATTTCTATTTTCTAAATTGTTATTAATATTTTCATTTTCGCTAGAGTTGTAAATGATATCGTCATCATCTCTCGAATTGTTTATAATTATACTTGTCTTATTATTATGAGGTAAATCATTGTCACAAATTGTATTAAAAACAGGTTTAGAGTTCTCATCAAAAGATACATGAAGTGATTTTTCTATAGTATTAGTTCGTTTACTAAAAATTCGATAAGCTTTGCTTCATTCGAATATCCAAGAAATATTCCTTCATCACATTTTGAATCAAATTTGCCAAGCCGATCTTTGCTATTCAATATAAAACATTTTGATCCAAGTATTTTAAAATAGGATATGTTTGGTTTTCTACCGTTAAAAAGTTCGTATGGAGTATTTTTGGTGAGAGGTCTAATTGAAACACGATTCAAAACATAACAAGCAGTTGCAACAGCTTCTTCCCAAAATTGTTTTGGTAACGTGATTTTATTTAATAGAGTTCTTGCACATTCTTTTAGAGTTTGGTTTTTTCGTTCTACAACTCCATTTTGTTGTGGAGTTCTAGGAAACGAAAAGTTATGAAATATTCCTTTCTTTTTACAGCAATTATCAAATAGTACATTTTTAAATTCTCCTCCGTGACCAATTCTAATATTTTTAATTTTAATACCTTTTAAATTTTGAATTAGTTTAACAAATGTTTTGAAATTTTCAAAGGTATCACTTAGATTTTTTACAAAAATAGTCCATGTATATCTAGAAAAATCATCAACTATTACAAATACGTACTTATTATGATTTATGGATTGAATTTGGGTAGGGCCAAATAAATCCATGTGAAGTAACTCGAGCGGTTGTAAAGTCGAAATAACATTCTTAGATTTAAATAAAGATTTAGTTAATTTACCTAATTGACATGAGTCACATATATTATTTACTTTAAAATTCATATTTGGTAATCCTTTTACAAGATTATTTTTAGAAATTATATATATATTTTTGAAATTGATATGACAAAATCGTTTGTGCCATATCCAGGGACCATTTTCTATAGCCATTAAACACATATTTGAGTTATGATTAACTTTCATATTTAAAACGTAAATGTTTTTATCTCTATTTCCTTCGAAAATAAGATTTTGTTTTTGATCAAGAATACTACATTTATTTTCGAAAAATGATATTTTAAAACCTTTATCGCATAATTGACTTATACTTAATAGATTATGTTTTAATTTTTTAACGAATAAAACATTTGTAATAAGAGGTAAATTAGATGTATCGTAATTGCTCACATCGCCTTTGCTGATGATATATCCCTTCGCATTATCTCCAAAAGTGACAGAACCTCCGTCTGAGTATGTAATATTTATCAGCATATCTTTGTCTCCTGTCATGTGTTTTGAGCAACCATTGTCGAGTATCCATTTTCCTCTTTTTTTCAGTGGGACCTGCAAAAAATATGAAATAACGTTGGTAGCCACCTTTTAATAGGGTCCTAAGAGTTAGATCTTAGGAAACCAAACCCAAGAAGGTTTAGTATCCCTTTTATAAATATAATTTTTATTATTATGAACATTTTCTATGAATGAATTAATATACTTTTTCCTTATTAACTTGTTATTCGTTTTAGGTACCCGTACATTTTTAATTTTAGAAACTAGTCTTTCTGAAGACGTGGGTGTTTTATCATTTTTAACTTTGTTCAAATTACTAGTTTATGACTTTTTAACTTTCTTCTTATATCCTAAACCATGTTTATTACTAACAGATTGTGAATTCTCAATAATCCTAGATAAATTTTCTCTTTCTTTATTAAAGTTTGAAACATTTTTAGTGATTCCATCTGGTTTGGTCTTTAGACTTGAATTTTCTAGTTCTACCATTTTAACATTAGTTTTTAAAACATGATTTTCAAAAACAAGACTATCATTCTTCTGTTTTTGAGATTCAATTTCTTGACTCAATAATATAGGTTGAGAATTAACAGTAGAGAGAGATTCTTGAGTTTTCTCAAGTTCTTCTTCCAATATTTTCTTCTCATCTTTAAGCATATCTCTTTCAAATTCTGCCTTATTCTGATTTTCTACAACTTCTTTATATTTTCTTTTAAGACTTTTTAAAGTATCTAATAATTCAGAGTTTATTTCTATCATATCATCAAAAGTAAAATCACTAACCTCATTTGCTTTAGCCACAAAGCATACATTAGCTTGTTCATTATCGTTGTCACTTTCACTTCCTGAAGAAGAAGATGAGGAATCTGAATCATCCCATGTGACTGAAAAGGCTTTTCTTTTGAATTTTTCCTTCCTTTTATTTCGGTATTCTTTCTTTTGATCCGGACAGTCCTTCTGCATATGCCCCTTTTTGTGATAGTTAAAACATTCCATAACTGATAAAGACTGTGGTTTATTGCTGGTTGAGCTTCTCTTGCCATTATTTCTTTTCCTTTTCTATATTTCAAGAATTTATTGAAGTTCTTTGCAATAAAAGCTAGATCGTTTTTGTCTGAGTCTGATTATTATTGTTCTGCATGAAATGCTATATTCTTTTTATCTTGAGCCTGAACTCTTTTTCCTGCAGATTCACTTCATAAGACATTAGATTTCCTATTAATTCTTCTGGAGTTATACTGGAAATGTCATTCGCTTCTTCAATAGCGAGAACTTTTCTTTCTCATTCTTTCGTTAAGGAATTAAGGATTTTGGATACAATATCAAAACCTGAATATTTTTCTCCTAGTCCTACTAATGAATGATAGATATCCCGAAATCTTGAGTACATGTCATTATGGATTCATTTTCTTTCATTCTAAAGTTTTGAAACTGACTCTTGAGCATGGATATTTTCTTTGTTTAACCTTGTTGGTTCCTTCGTGTGTGACTTTGAGTGTACTCCATATTTCATATGCAGTATTGCACATGCTAACATGGTTAAAATCATTTTTATCTAAGGCATAAAACAACATATTCATGGCTTTTGCATTAGCTGTGTCATCTAATTTCTGTGTATTTGACCAAGTGGAATATTCTTCAGTAGGAATAGTATATTCTATCTTAGTTATATTCCATGACTCAAAACTATTTTCTTGCATATGTATTCTCATTCGTGTGGCCCAATAGTTATAATTCATGCCATTAAATAGTGGTGGACGTGCAGTGGATTGTCCTTCAACAAAGCTAGTGCTAATGCTAATGCTAGTGCTGGTGTTAGTGTCCATATTATTAGATTATCAGATAACTGTGTTACGGTTATATGATAACCGTGCCCTGATACCAAAGAAAGTGTGCTATGGATCGTGTAATATGGATATACAGTAATACATAGTATAATGATGATGATAATACTGTAAATAGTGTGGAATAAAGAGGAGTATAGTAAAATGACACCAGAGATTTTTATACTGGTTCGGAGCACCGTCCTACGTCCAGTCCCAGACTACTTCTGAAATTTCACTAAAACAACAACCCTCACTTAACCCGGAGGAACAAGTCTATACACTCCTGAGCAGCCGAACAGGAACCTAAGCAGTAGAACAGGATTTCGCCTCAACAGCTGAAGAGGACTTCACTCGCCTGAGCAGAATAGGACTTCAACTAATACAGAAAATAGTTTGACTAATGTGTGTTCTGATAACACGGATTTGTCATTTATAGTACACCCTTCCTATAATCTTTTCCCCAAGTATAAATATTTGTATTTGAAGTATATGAAGAATAGAAAGGTATAGTATTGCTTTAATGCAGAATATTTGAAAGTATGATAGCAAATAGATTTCAGAAAGTTAGATCAGAGAATGAGAGAATTCGATTGTGATTTGTTAATTTGAAATCAAGTTGGAGTTTGTATTTATAAAGGTTAGAAAGCAGAGCGACTGTTGGTGAAGAGTTTCGATCAAAGTGTTATGTCCAAATCTTTTCGTTAAAGGTTCGCAACTCTTCACATATGTCGTGTCTTTTCAAATAAGCGACTGTTATAGAAATTCAGTCGATTGAGCCTCTAGGTCAGTCGATTGAGTATTCAAAGTAAATTTAAATTTTAAATTCGTATGTTTATGTAACTGTACATGCTGCACAAAAACCCCAGTGTCAGTCGACTGTCTCAGGTCGTCAGTCGACTGACCTGGTTATTTTTGTGCAGTTCGCACAATTACATAGACATATTTATTTCTACAACTCTAAATCACTTTATTAATTTAAATGTGTGCTTATATATGTATAAACTATTTAGTAAATATAATGATTAAATATATAAGCTAGTGTAGACATAATCAAGGAGAGATTTTAACAAATATTGATCTAAGACTTAAAAACAAAATACCATGGTTGATGCATCGGTTTTTAAAGTCTTGTCTCCTTGTCTCTTTCTGTCGTAGCAGTCGTCAAATCTGTATGTTGTAGTGATAGCTTTGTGTCATGAATCAAAACAAAGTCTCAACAGATTATGCCATATAATTGCAGATATGGCTGCAATTATATGCAATAGTTGCAGACATTTCTGCAAATGTATGCAATAATTACAAATATGTCTATGTAACTATATGCAATTGTTGTAGATTTGAATAAAAAATCGAAGATGTTAAAAATTTGCAGAATTGTCTCAAATATATTGAATAATTGCACATTTACGGCAAATTTGATTTTTTTGTTATCAACAATGAATCTCATTTATAAGGTCATAAATTTTTTGATTTTTTGATGAAAAGGTATGCTGATTCGATGTTTCTATAGAAAGTTATACGTGTTTGAAATGTTAAAAATGTAAAAGGTATTTGGGTCCTTGTGCGCGCGTGAATTTGAAAACATAGACCGAAAACATATTAAAAAAACGAAAGGATGTTTTGCGTATTTTCAAACCTTACCAGGATGTATGCCAAACGCTCTCTGAAAATAAAGCGAAGTTACAAAATGAATAAATAAACTTGCATATAATGTTTATATAAGTAACAGCATGCAACATATAAATGAAAAGCAAACTTTCTTTACATTATAATATATATTACTACATGAGGTCACAAAAGCATATACTTGTGCACGGCACACACATATTTGAGTTTAAATTTTATTTGTGAACCTTGCATTTACATTTTTAAATCATATCCGTATATAATATCTAGGAGTTTACATACATGCGCACTCACAATGAAAGAAAAGAAACTCTATGAATAAATGTTTATACCACCAATAAAGAAAAATTAACAAGAAAAATGAGGTAACAACAATTTGCGTTAATGAAAATTTGTAACCAACAAGGCATAATAGGCTAAATATTCTGCAATACCAAATCATATACAAATTTCACAACAACAAATTAGACAACTTGAAGAAATGAATATTCCTACCCATCCACATACACACACATTCCACAAACATACACACACACACACATACCCACCCCCCCCACACATACATATATATATATTACGCACACATCATTGAAAAATGCACACATAAATTCATGCAACCTAAAAGAAACAGCGGCTCACCAATATATGAAAACATAGATGCGCACGCAAGTAAGGAAACACATGCACACTAAAAAAATGATGCACAACCAACACTACAAAGAATCATGCATGAACCTAAACTGGACTACTCCTATTTCCACTAACAGTAAAACACACACACATGCACACACTACAATACATAAAAACATACAAGGATACATCCCTGTCCACACTCGCAGTTGCCATAGATGACAACACTACCATATAACAGCAGCAAACACACGCATATATACTATGATACATAAGAAACTCGACACAGCAATGCACAAACACATATATTCCTTCACTACGTGCATACACGAAGAAGAACGCATTCACACACCTGGAACAGAGATGTTCCAGGTTTTCTACCACCTATTTCGATCTTTTGACCAAGGTTCAAAATTTCGTTTTTCATTTCCGTACCGGTCTAATAGGATATATTTGATATGATGGGTTATATTATGATATATTTGTTATGATGGGTTATATTAGGATATATTTGATATGACAGGTTGTATTATGATATTTTTCATGTAATGACTGGTTGTATATTTGGTTATATATTTTAGGAGTTTGAATGGAAATGTCAGGTTATCTATCTCCAAAAATTTCCTGAACTTATCATGGTATCAGAGCCTCCTAAATTAACGCACAAAAAATAGTTTTTTTCTGGTTCGTAGTTCGTATTCTAGAAAATTAGTTTTGTGCGTTGTAGATTTGTGGTGTATGCTTGTATTTCAAGCGGAGCTTTGTTTTCTATTTCACAGTATAGAAAAGATTTGATTTTGCGATGAGTGAAGACAAGCAACCTCCATCATCATCACCTCGTTATGAACCTTTTACCCCTTATTACTTACATCCCTCCGAAGGTACTGGTTCTACAATTAGCCCTATTTTGTTGAAAGGGGATAACTATGATGAGTGGGTGCCTTCTCTTTAGAATAATTTACATGCTAAAAATAAGTTAGGGTTTGTTGACGGTATTATCACCCAACCAGCTGCTACTTCTCCAGATTATAATCAATAGGAAATAGTTAACTCAATGCTTGTTTCTTAGATATATAATACCATTGATGTCTCCAATCGTAAGACTGTTTATTTACCTGATAAAGCTAAGACCTTGTGGGATGATCTCCGTGATAGATACTCCCTTAGTAATGGCCCTTGTATTCATGAATTGAAGAGTATAATTGCTGATTGTAAGCAATGTGGTCGTTCTATTGCCGAGTATTATGGTGAGTTGCGTACCTTGTGGGAAGAATTGGCTAGTGCTACTAAATTACCTACCTGTACATGTTCCGCTGCTAGTGAGTATATTACTTTGTTAGAGAATGAAAAATTCATCAATTTCTCATGGGTCTTGATTATAAAAAGTACTGTGATGTTGCGTCGGGTTTGTTGATGCTCGATCCTTTGCCTACTTTTGCTTATGCACATGGTAAGGTACTTGCGGCAGAGCGGCACCAATTTCTCACGGATGCCTAAGAGTCGCGTGGTGATGTGGTTGGGTTTGCTATTGATGGCGTGGTGCAAAGTAGGGGGCAGCAAGGCGTAGATGTACATATGTGCTCTCATTGTGGTCGAAAGGGTCATGAGAAGGAGAAGTGTTTCGAAATTATAGGGTGGCCTGAGTGGGCTGGATCTAGTGGCCATGGTAGCCGTGGTGGCGAAAGACCTGGTGGCAGAGGAGGGAACCATGGTGGTCGGCCAGGCAGGCGAGGGCGATGCACATTTGCTGCTGCCATGGACAGCCCTCGTCAATGCCCTTCGAGTTATACCAAGGAGGTGGATTGTAACAACCCGCATATTTATCGATCTTATATTTAAATATTTTATTTAAATATTTTATCGTTAGTCGGATTTTAGTCCGAAAAGCTACTTTTTGCATACGGTAGAATTAGGACTCGAGACCACCTCCATTGAGTTCAAAATGTCGTTTGCGACCTTTTTGAGTACAAGCTTCGATATGTTTGGAGAAAGTTGATTTTTGCTACTTTTTCCCGCTTAGGGCTTTGGTTGGGAAGCCAATTAGTCACTTAACTCAGTTCCAACCCTCTCCTCTTCATTCACTTCTCTTCTATTTTCCTAACACTCAAGCTTTTATGTTAATGGAGGGTGGAAGAGGAAATTAAAACTCCAAGCCCTAGCTTCCTTTTCAAATCCAAGCTTTAGCTCCAAACTCAAGAAGAACCTTTTGGTAAGCATCTTCTTCTTCTTCTCCAACTCTTTCTCCATTCAATTTCAGAAATTTCCTAAACCTAATTTAGGGAATGTTTCTCTTTTAAGCTTAGATTCAAGCTTCTAGTGTTGAGATGGAAGAGTGCTTGTTCTTGCCTTTGCTTTCAAGCTTCATCTTCATAAATTTAGTTCAAAAGTGAGATTTTTATCTCACATCTATGACTATAATTATCTTTGGTTATTGGGTATGAATTCCTAACACTTCTTCATGTGCATTTGCTCTTGTTTTGGATTGATTTTGTGAATACTCCAATTTTTGGGTTTTTAAGTCAAATTTGTGTGAAATCCTTTTATGGATGTTTGATCATGTTTTTGGTGATGCACCGAGGAGCATATAGGGCCGGGTTGCCGATTGGCATAAACCCTTAGAGCCAATGTTCGTCCGGTTGCATTTTGGAAGAATTTGCTCTTCATTTGAATAGGCTGAAAAACAACCCAGGCATGATTCAGTCGACTGAAAACTCTGTTCAGTCGACTGAACCTGAAACCCGAGAGTTTCTAGGCATGATCCAGTCGACTGAAAAACTCTGCACAGTCGACTGAAACTGGAAACAGAAAGTTTCCTGAACCTGGAAAATTTCCAGGTACAGGGTCAGTCGACTGAAAACTCTGTTCAGTCGACTGAACCTGCTGTTTGAGTCCAATTTGCCTTTTTGGATTGAATTTCTAATTTAAATCGATTCGTGATAATCCTATTTGTTGTTATCATCTATTATGACTTTGATGACTCTTTTTAGGGATTTTTGAATATCCACTTCGATGGATCCTTTATCGATTTCATTGGATTTTATTCGCATCTTCGGATGTGATCTTTGTGATTGATTGTTTCTACAATCCCCCTTGTGCTTTGTCACTTTAAAAATATAAAGGTTTTCTATACTAGTAGTAAATATCAAAACTCTTTCCTAAAATGATTTCAATACTATTTTAATACCAAATTCGTTTATAAAACCGTTTTCCCATCTATTAGTATATACAAACCTTTACCTCACTCGTATGAGAAATCTAATTAAACGGCTTAGTAAAACGAGTGGTATGAAATGCTTGCGTTTACATTGTCGGTTAATTCTTGGACTTGTTCGATTGAACCTCTTATGACAATTTTCTAGTGGAGATTTACAGTTTGTTCGTAAATATTTAAGTTAAGCAAGTGGTTATGGGACATGAAGCTAAACTCATATATTTACTAGCTTAGTGTAATCGACACTTCTCTTTGATCATGACGATCATTTTAGGTTTTAGACTAGCATCGTGCTATGTCTTTGTGATTTGGTTCATCGGACGTCCCGCTGTACGACGTCGTTGTTCCCTTTGATTGTGATTTGGTTCATCGGATGTCCCGCTGTACGACGTCGTTGATCCTTTCCTTGTGATTTCTGGATTTCGTGTGTTGAATTCTGGAATTTATGTTTCACCAACTTTTACGATGGGCATTGATATATATGTCATATATTGTGGCTTGGTGAATGAAATTAGGAGTATGACATTCCTTTTTATCTTGAGTAGATTAGTGTGATATTGATTAATCTCTTGTTGATTTTCAATTACTTATTTATCACAGCTTGGCATTGTGATTATTATATGTTTATGTCATATCTCTTATTATATATCACTTCATCTGATATTTATAGCTAGGCTGATCCGTTTATTATTTTCTTCTTAAATAATACTCGGGTCAGACTGAGATTTTACAGGTGCTTCTGCTTGACTCCTTATCGGACTATCATCCCGACTTTTGGCAGCCTACTTAGATTAGTAGTTTATTTTGTTGTATACACTTGAGATTTAGACTCATTGGTGTATTCTTTTGTATAGCACGTGTTGCTATTCTTTTGTATTATTGTGGATCTTTTTGACCACTACTCTGATATACACTTTTATGTGTAATATTCATATCTATTTCCGCCTTTGTGATATGAATTGTCTGTGACTGATTTATGTTATGTTTATTTCTATATTTGTTTCCGAAGATATTATAGCCACTGTGTAGTAGCTTTGAGTTTGTGTGGGTATGTCGGATTTCCTCTTGAGATGAAAAGTTATATTTTATCCGGTATATCGGTACTCGCACAAAGCAATTATACAGATGGTCGCTCCTCAACAGCCTTATTCTCCGTGCTAGTTGACAGCATTCACAGTAATGTTCTTGGCTAGCGTGGGTATAGAGGTGGGGCGTCACAGCTTGGTATCAGAGCCAAACTTCGGAACAATGTAGAATAATTTAGCAAGGATCATGTCCTAAGTCTTTCTTAGGAGTTGTGCTTTAGGATTTTATTCGGGTCTTCGTACCGATTCATCCTATTTTCTTTATGATTCCTTATTTTATCTATCAAGAATTGCTTGATATTTATTTTGAGAATAACTTTTTCCTCTTCTTTCTTTCTTTCTTAAAGAAGAGAAATGGTTAGACCAGGCCGTTCCAGCGCCGGTCAATCTAGCGCTACTCCTCAGGATGGAGTATTCATATCTGCTCAGCAGCTTCTAGATCTTGTCAAGAACGCTCAAATAGCGGGTCCCAATCAGGAGCCTACTCATCCTAGATCCGGTTTTGCACGCTTGTGCAGAGACTACACTGATTTGGGTGGAAGGCCATTCACGGGATCCGAGAGTGTTATAGAAATTCAAGCTTGGCTCAAATCATGCGATCGCATCTTTTCTCGCATGAACCTTATTGACCTTCATCGAGTCCAAGTAGCTTCTAGCATGCTCCAAGAAAGAGCATTGGATTGGTATGAGCTTTTAATTTCTGAAATCGTTGAGGCGGATCTTACTTGGGAGCAATTCCGGGGAAGATTCGAATTGAAATTTGTGCCGGAGCTGAAAAAGTAACCTTAGCCCGGCGTTTCATAGACCTTGTTCAAGGTAAATCTTCTGTGACAGACTATGTCGCATCTTTCGAATCTCTTTCCAAATACGGGGTTGAGTATATTAATACCCCATTGAAGAAAAATCAGAGATTTGTCTATGGCTTGAATAAGAATCTTAAGAAGCCACTACTCCTGAAACTTGAGGTTTCATTTGATCAGCTTATTGATATCGCTCTTCGTCTTGAAGAGGCTGATAATGAAGGTGATGTTGAAGTTGTGCGTGCCCAATAGAACTTCGACAATAACTCGAAGAGGCCTATCAAATTCAAAGGCCCCGATTCTAATAAGAAAGGAAAGCAACAAACTCAGGTAGCAAATGTTCCTACCTCTAGTCATGGACGATGCTACAATTGTGGTTCCACAGACCACCATGTAAGGGAGTGCCCGAAACCCCTCTTTTGCCGCTATTGCAAAGGTTCGGGTCATCTTTTATCTTCGTGTCCTAAGCTTCCAAGCAAGTGAGAAGGAAAGCTGCAACTTTTGGTCAAGGTATTTCCATTCAATCCTCGATGGCATTGTTTTAATTCGTGAACTTTCTATTTGAGTTCTTTTTGATATGGGTTTCATCTCATTATTTTTATATCAAAAGAACTTGTTGATTCTTTTTCTTTGAATATTTTGGGCTTATTGACTTCATTGAGAATTGCGAATCCGGATGGTAGATCCGCAACACTCAATTTGCTTTTGTTTAGATGTCGAGATTGTTTTATGTGACTTTTCTTTCCGAGTCGATATTTTTGCTTTGGCTTCGGAATTGACTTTTCTACAAGGATTGGCTTAATCATTGTGAAGCCCATATCCTATTTTTCCGAGTGGATTATTCATCTTCGACATTTTCAATCTGTTAAGCAGATTTCTATTTTTCCTTTATGATTTTGATTCCAACTTGATGGCATCATTTTATTCCTTAAGCCCACTTATAAGGAAAGTGTTATTTCTCTCATTCATGTAGTTTGAGAAATTTTCCGGTATTTTTGAGTTTGTCTTAGGATTATCACCTAAGAAATCTTTTGTGTGGTGTTAAGGTCTTTTCAGTTTGACTTTACCACCGGTTTTCGTTTGTTACGAGTTGCGGAAATTAGCATTCCACTTACCGCATTCCGCACTCGTTATGATTCCTATGAATGAATTATTATGTCATTCAATTTGTCCAACTCATTTCATCCATTTTATAAATCGAATATTCTATGAATATTTCGATGAGACCATTCTTGTATTTGTTGATTTTGGATGAAAATAATAATTTAAAATTTTGCAAATCTTTTTCATAAGATTTATTTATAAGTAAAACTAGATTTTTGTTCTTGAAACGAGCAAAGAATATTCTTAAAACTTTTTAAGAGATTTATTTATCCTATAAAAGATGATTTTGTGATTGTATTGCCCGTTGAGTGCTTTAAGAATTTTGGTCGATGCGCTTGATCAACGTTATCGATAGGAATTTCCTAAACGCTTTAATGTGACAATCAGACACGATATATTGACTTGTAAAAATGTAAAATTTTTATAGAAAGATTATTACATAAAAGTAAAAATGTAATTTTGGAAGTTTTAACTTTTCGGGAAAGAGAATTATTTAAAAGAAGTCCTTTCTTTTCGATATTCTTATTCTTTCTTGTGATTCCTGAAGGGGAACCAAGACTTTGCTATTTGTACCTATTGGTTTGGAATGCCATTCTCTTGCAAAGGAGAACGTTCTATCACTTGTGCTTCTAAATCATTATAGCTTATCGAGACTAGATATGCCACTCATGATCTAGTATTCGCGGCTATTGTTTTTACTTTTGGAATTTGGCATCATCATTTTTGGATGAGAAATTTGTTCTCTACCTCGATCATAAATCTCTGGAATAATTATTTTCTCATAAGGAACTTCATGTTGACTCGTGTTCCTAGCATCTTATAATCTTGATATTCTTTTATTCCCGAGTAGGGAAATCGTGTTGCCAATGCGCTTTGTCGTAAGCAACAAGTAGTTGATTCTTTGATGTTGTCCGAATGAAATTATCTTTTTATCAAGTTCATCGGGCGTTTTGGTATACTTCGTTTTATTGAGCTTTATCTCATTCCTTTTAAGGACTAGCGTCCGATGTCCTTTTATTGTGTTCGGTTCATTGGACGTACCGTTTTTGTACTGCGTCAGTGTTCCGAATAATTTGGGATTTGATTCATCGGATGTACCGTTTGTACTACATCGATGTCTTTACTTTTGATTCATCGGATGTACCGTTGTACTACATCGATGTCTTTGCTTTTGATTCATCGGATGTACCGTTTGTACTACATCGATGTCTTTGCTTTGATTCATCGGATGTACCGTTGTACTACATCGATGTCTTTTCTTTTGATTCATCGGATGTACCGTTTGTACTACATCGATGTCTTTACTTTTGATTCATCGGATGTACCGTTGTACTACATCGATGTCTTTACTTTTGATTCATCGGATGTACCGTTGTACTACATCGATGTCTTTTCCTTTGATTCATCGGATGTACCGTTTGTACTACATCGATGTCTTTGCTTTTGATTCATCGGATGTACCGTTGTACTACATCGATGTCTTTTCTTTTGATTCATCGGATGTACCGTTGTACTACATCGATGTCTTTGCTTTTGATTCATCGGATGTACCGTTGTACTACGTCGATGTCTTTGCTTTTGATTCATCGGATGTACCGTTGTACTACATCGATGTCTTTTCTTTTGATTCATTGGATGTACCGTTTGTACTACATCGATGTCTTTACTTTTGATTCATCGGATGTACCGTTGTACTACATCGATGTCTTTACTTTTGATTCATCGGATGTACCATTGTACTACATCGATGTCTTTTCCTTTGATTCATCGGATGTACCGTTTGTACTACATCGATGTCTTTGCTTTTGATTCATCGGATGTACCGTTGTACTACATCGATGTCTTTTCTTTTGATTCATCGGATGTACCGTTTTACTACATCGATGTCTTTGCTTTTGATTCATCGGATGTACCGTTGTACTACATCGATGTCTTTGCTTTTGATTCATCGGATGTACCGTTTGTACTACATCGATGTCTTTGCTTTTGATTCATCGGATGTACCGTTGTACTACATCGATGTCTTTTCCTTTGGTTCATCGGATGTACCGTTGTACTACATCGATGTCTTTGCTTTTGATTCATCGGATGTACCGTTGTACTACATCGATGTCTTTGCTATTTGATTCGTCGGATGTACCGTTGTACTACATCGATGTCTTTGCTTTGGTTCATTGGGCGTACCGTTTTTGTACTACGCTGATGTCCCAAATTGTTTGAGTTTCTAGTTTTTCGGGCGTACCGTTTTTGTACTACGCCGTTGCATCGGCTCAATTTTTTTGCTATTCTTGACGTTCCCCACGTCTTTTATCTAACGGGAATGCCTTAGGGATTCCGGTTTTTATTCTTGAGCCCGGTGTTATTGTGGAAATTGAAGTTTCACCAGGTTTCTTGCTAACTCTTTCGTGCACTTTATGGTGAGCTTCCTATTTCAAATTTTCTTTTGTGTTGATATGCTTCTATGGTTGTTACTTCATATATTTCCTTCTTACTTATTGCGAGGACGCAATTTCTTTAAGGAGGGGAGTCTGTAACAACCCGCATATTTATCGATCTTATATTTAAATATTTTATTTAAATATTTTATCGTTAGTCGGATTTTAGTCCGAAAAGCTACTTTTTGCATACGGTAGAATTAGGACTCGAGACCACCTCCATTGAGTTCAAAATGTCGTTTGCGACCTTTTTGAGTATAAGATTCGATATGTTTGGAGAAAGTTGATTTTTGCTACTTTTTCCCGCTTAGTGCTTTGGTTGGGCTGAGCCAATTAGTCACTTAACTCAGTTCCAACCCTCTCCTCTTCATTCACTTCTCTTCTATTTTTCTAACACTCAAGCTTTTATGTTAATGGAGGGTGGAAGAGGAAATTAAAACTCCAAGCCCTAGCTTCCTTTTCAAATCCAACCTTTAGCTCCAAACTCAAGAAGAACCTTTTGGTAAGCATCTCCTTCTTCTTCTCCAACTCTTTCTCCATTCAATTTCAGAAATTTCCTAAACCTAATTTAGGGAATGTTTCTCTTTTAAGCTTAGATTCAAGCTTCTAGTGTTGAGATTGAAGAGTGCTTGTTCTTGCCTTTTCTTTCAAGCTTCATCTTCATAAATTTAGTTCAAAAGTGAGATTTTTATCTCACATCTATGACTATAATTATTTTTGGTTGTTGGGTATGAATTCCTAACACTTCTTCATGTGCATTTGCTCTTGTTTTGGATTGATTTTGTGAATACTCCAATTTTTGGGTTTTTAAGTCAAATTTGTGTGAAATCCTTTTATGGATGTTTGATCATGTTTTTGGTGATGCACCGAGGAGCATATAGGGCTGGGTTGCCGATTGGCATAAACCCTTAGAGCCAATGTTCGTCCGGTTGCATTTTGGAAGAATTTGCTCTTCATTTGAATAGGCTGAAAAACAACCCAGGCATGATTCAGTCGACTGAAAACTCTGTTCAGTCGACTGAACCTGAAACCCGAGAGTTTCCAGGCATGATCCAGTCGACTGAAAAACTCTGCACAGTCGACTGAAACTGGAAACAGAAAGTTTCCTGAACCTGGAAAATTTCCAGGTACAGGGTCAGTCGACTGAAAACTCCGTTCAGTCGACTGAACCTGCTGTTTGAGTCCAATTTGCCTTTTTGGATTGAATTTCTAATTTAAATCGATTCGTGATAATCCTATTTGTTGTTATCATCTATTATGACTTTGATGACTCTTTTTAGGGATTTTTGAATATCCACTTCGATGGATCCTTTATCGATTTCATTGGATTTTATTCACATCTTCGAATGTGATCTTTGTGATTGATTGTTTCTACAATCCCCCTTGTGCTTTGTCACTTTAAAAATATAAAGGTTTTCTATACTAGTAGTAAATATCAAAACTCTTTCCTCAAACGATTTCAATACTATTTTAATACCAAATTCGTTTATAAAACCGTTTTCCCAATCTATTAGTATATACAAACCTTTACCTCACTCGTATGAGAAATCTAATTAAACGGCTTAGTAAAACGAGTGGTATGAAACGCTTGCGTTTACTTTGTCGGTTAATTCTTGGACTTGTTCGATTGAACCTCTTGTGACAATTTTCTAGTGGAGATATACAGTTTGTTCGTAAATATTTAAGTTAAGCAAGTGGTTATGGGACATGAAGCTAAACTCATATATTTACTAGCTTAGTGTAATCGACACTTCTCTTTGATCATGACGATCATTTTAGGTTTTAGACTAGCATCGTGCTATGTCTTTGTGATTTGGTTCATCGGACGTCCCGCTGTACGACGTCGTTGTTCCCTTTGATTGTGATTTGGTTCATCGGATGTCCCGCTGTACGACGTCGTTGATCCTTTCCTTGTGATTTCTGGATTTCGTGTGTTGAATTCTGGAATTTATGTTTCACCAACTTTTACGATGGGCATTGATATATATGTCATATATTGTGGCTTGGTGAATGAAATTAGGAGTATGACATTCCTTTTTATCTTGAGTAGATTAGTGTGATATTGATTAATCTCTTGTTGATTTTCAATTACTTATTTATCACAGCTTGGCATTGTGATTATTATATGTTTATGTCATATCTCTTATTATATATCACTTCATCTGATATTTATAGCTAGACTGATCCGTTTATTATTTTCTTCTTAAATAATACTCGGGTCAGACTGAGATTTTACAGGTGCTTCTGCTTGACTCCTTATCGGACTATCATCCCGACTTTTGGCAGACTACTTAGATTAGTAGTTTATTTTGTTGTATACACTTGAGATTTAGACTCATAGGTGTATTCTTTTGTATAGCACGTGTTGCTATTCTTTTGTATTATTGTGGATCTTTTTGACCACTACTCTGATATACACTTTTATGTGTAATATTCATATCTATTTTCGCCTTTGTGATATGAATTGTCTGTGACTGATTTATGCTATGTTTATTTCTATATTTGTTTCCGAAGATATTATAGCCACTGTGTAGTATCTTTGAGTTTGTGTCGGTATGTCGGATTTCCTCTTGAGATGAAAAGTTATATTTTATCCGGTATATCGGTACTCGCACAAAGCAATTATACAGATGGTCGCTCCTCAACAGCCTTATTCTCTGTGCTAGTTGACAGCATTCACAGTAATGTTCTTGGCTAGCGTGGGTATAGAGGTGGGGCGTCACATGGATCGTGCTTCGTTACTCACTCTCACTGATGCGCAAGTGCAGCAGCTCATCGTAGCCCTCAAGACTTCCTCAGTCGTGTCTTCTACTCTAAAATTGCATAGTAAGAAATTTTCGGACCAATGGATTATTGATACAAGAGCTTCAAACCATATGTCGGGTAATCTTGACTTGTTTGTTGATATCAAAGAAACTGCTTCATAACCCGTTGGTTTTTCGAATGGAAAATATGACACTACCACTAAAGAAGGCCGTATTAAATTAAGCCATGACTTAATTCTTGATAATGTTTTATATGTACCTACCCTTAATTGCAATTTGCTGTCTATGTCTCAATTGCTTGAAAAACAAAAAATTGTTGTATTTTTCACTAACAAGCTATGGACTATTCAGGATCGGAGTTTGAGTAACCTGATTGGCATAGGGGAGCAATGTAATGGGGACTTTCTCTTTTGACCAGTCCGTAGTATTCAAGCAAATAACTCCACAGATGCAGACTCCGCTCATTTATGGCATAGACGGTTGGGTCATCCTTCCATGAAAGTGGTCCGTTCTTTATTACCCGTTGGAAGTAGTAGTGGTACGAATAAATTTTGTGATGACAATTGTGATGCTTGATTTATGGCTTAACGGCCTCGTGATTCTTTTCCATTAAGTACAAGTAAAGCAACTGATTTGTTTGATTTAATACATTGTGATATTTGGGGTCCTTGTCGTGTTGCTTCTACTTATGGAGCTCATTATTTTTAAACCATAGTTGACGATTCTTCTCGTGTTACATGGCTATATTTGATGGTCGGTAAATATGAGGTTGGCAAATTGATTCAAAAAAAAAATTCTATGGTCAAAACGCAGTTTAATAGGCCAGTGAAGATTTTGCGTAGTGATAATGGACAAGAATCTAAATGTTTAAAGGATTTTTTTGCTCAACAAGGCACATTGCATCAAACCTCTTATGTTGGTACTCCCCACCAAAATGGTAGAGTGGAACGTAAACATAAACATGTTCTAAATGTTGCTCATACCTTGCGCTTTCAAGCTTACTTACGTATTGATTTTTGGGGGGAGTGTGTCTTAACTGCTTGTCACCTTATTAATCGAATTCCCACACCTGTTTTGGATGGTAAAACTCCCTATGAAATGCTTTTTGGGAGTCCACCTAGTATGTCTATTTAAAGGTATTTGGGTGTCTTTGCTTTGTTGTGAATCAGCCTCGTGTTAAGGATAAATTTGGCCCTCGTTCTATGAGATGTATCTTTGTTGGTTATCCTTTGGGTCAAAAGGGGTGGCATTTGCATGATTTAGATGATCATGTGTATTTTATTTGTCGTGATGTAAAATTTATTGAGCTTGGCTTTCCTTTTTATACCCATGATTCCTTTTCCATCTCCCCAAATGAGCATTTGAATCAGTTTCTATCCCAGAATTCCACGAATGGTGTGTTTTATGATTATGATGAGTGGGGTGTTATGCCTGATTTGGGTAATGCACGAGATGTCGAGATCATAGAGGATGTGATAGTTGAAGATAGAGGTGGCGTGAGTGAGCTATAGGCAACAACCCAGTCCGCTAGGGTGGCCGTAGAGCATGCTACCCAGCAGCCTTGTACGCACGAATGTGATGGTGTGGAGTCAAGGGGGAGTACGGGAGTTAATTTTGATGGTGTGGAGTGCATGAAGAATTCAAGCATTGATTCAAATGGTGATAATCTTGGTTGTGGGCACCGCATCAAGCTTCCCTCATCTCGTCTTCGAGGATATGTTACTAACACAGTTATGTGCAAGATAGACCCTCGTACTGCTTCTCCCACTCCATCTCGTTCCTCGGGTAAACCTTTTAGTATATGTGGATTATGATAAATTTTCTATGAGACATAAGCCTTTTTTAGCAGCAATTACATCTCAAAAAGATCCTACTTCCTTTAAAGAGGTCGTTCAGGATGTAGGTTGGAGTCAGGCAATGAAAGAGGAGATTGATGCACTTGAACGGAATGGCACGTGGACATTAGAGGATTTTCCACCTGGTAAGAAGGCTATTTGTAGTGGTTGGGTTTATAATATAAAATGACGTGCTAATGGTGATGTTGAGCGTCTTAAGGGACGTTTGGTTGTGTATGGTAACCAGCAGGTTGCTGGTATTGATTATAATGAAACTTTCACTCCAGTTGCTAAGTTGGGTATTGTTCGTGTTTTTCTTGCTGTTGCTATTGCTTGTAATTGGACATTGCACCAGATGGATGTATGTAATGCTTTTCTTCATGGTGATTTGGAGGAAGAGGTCTATATGCAGCTTCCCCCAGGTTATAGTAGTCTTACTCCTGGGAAAGTGTGCAAGTTATGCAAGTCATTGTATGGTTTACGTCAGGCTCCTCGGTAGTGGTTTGCTATGTTATTTAGTGCTTTGCAAAAATTTGGTTTTACACAATCCTATGCTGATTATTCGTTATTTAGTGATCAGAAGGATGAGGTTTCTCTACATGTTGTGGATGATTTGATTATTGTAGGTTCCTCATATGATGTAATCTTGAGGTTCAAGCAATACTTGAGTACGTGTTTTCATATGAAGGATCATGGTGTGTTGAAATATTTTCTTGGGATTGAAGTAGCCCGTGGTGATGAGGGTTTGTTTCTTTCTCAACGGAAATATGCTTTGAATATATTGACAAAGACAGCTATGTTAGGTCATAAACCTATTGATACACCAATGGAGCAGAATCATCGGTTGGCTAATGCGGCGAATGATCCTTATGAGCATCCGGAGCAATATAGGCATTTAGTGGGGCGCTTGGTGTATCTTTCTGTTACTCAGCCTGAGTTGAGTTATTCCGTTCATACTCTTGCTCAGTTTTTGAGTACTCCTTAGGTCGCACATTGGGATGCTGCCATCCGTGTCTTATAATATATTAAAAGTAAACCTGGTCAAGGTATTTTGCTTCGTCCCATTGATATGCGGTTGACAGCTTATTGTGATGGTGATTGGGCAGCTTGTCCTTTGACGCGTCGTTCGGTGTCCGGTTATTTTATGCTTCTTGGTCGGTCTCCTATTTCCTAGAAAACTAAGAAGCAAACGGTTGTTTCTCCTTCATCTGCGGAGGTAGAATATCATTCTATGGCCGTTACGACTTGTGAACTTAAGTGGATAAAATCATTGTTGTGTTCTCTTGGTGTGATTCATTCCAAGCCCATGCGGCTGTTTTATGATAGTCAATCTGCTTTGCATATTGCAAAGAACCCGGTGTTTCATGACCGCACCAAGCACATTGAAGTTGATTGCCACTTTGTTAGTGATGAATTACAGGGTGGAAATATTACTGCTTCATATGTACCTACTGGTCATCAGTTAGCTGATATTTTGACAAAGGCCCTTGGTCGTCAACAATTTGGTTATTTGTTACGCAATTTGAGCATTTGTGATTTGCATGCTCTAACTTGAGGGGGAGTAATAGGATATATTTGATATGATGGGTTATATTAGGATATATTTGATATGATGGGTCATATTAGGATATATTTGATATGACGGGTTGTATTGGGATATTTTTCCTGGAATGACTGGTTGTATATTTAGTTATATATTTTAGGAGTTTGAATGGAAATTCCAGATTATCTTTCTCCAAAAATTTCCTGAACTTATCACAGTCAATGAGAATTTTAAAATTTCCGGTTCCGTTCCGAAAATTCCGCTTTAATTCCGGTTTTCTAATTCTGGAACTTTTCTGCTTTAATATGCTATATACACTAATAAATATACAAAACTATCATAAATGTATAGTACATTTTTTACATTACATAGAAAATACACACTTTAAATTAAAAACCATTGTTTAAGATTATGTATTGTTTATTTGAGATTTTAAAATTTTGACCACTTTTTAAAATTTTGAATTTTTTATTATGATTCGATGTAAATTAACAAAATTATAAAAACTTTTTTTATGAAACTACATGATCTCTTCTCCATTTATTTATTGTTCCATTTAATTGTTTTTTTAATTACTATATGCTTGTTGTATTTTTTTAATTTTTTTAATATTTGAAAAACAAGTCCGGAATTTAGACCAAGGTATTACAACCAAAGTATATAGAAATGAGGATTATATAATTAACATAGAGGTGTGCGTGTGGAGTACTCACTTGAAGCTTGTGTTTATCTATATCTTCCCCTCTTCCTATACACGCACACACTACAAAATTTATTAGCTTCAATCTATAGATGCACTATGATATCGAAAATTGCATATTCAAGTTTGGTATATTTTGGTAACTTGAGTATTATTATTTTTAATTTTTAAAGTGGAGAGAATTGGGCTTGATGCCTTTAGGAGGAAGATCAATAATGGTATCCTGAAACGTGTGTGTACGTGAATTTTGAAGTAAAGAGAAAAGAAGTGTCTAGAGTGGAAGGTTCTGGAGATTGAATTTGGGTTATGAAAGCTTGTACTTGGACTTGGTTACTTAAGTTTGGGCAAACCAATATAAATATATTTTTATTCTCTCTTCCTTACAAAACTACATTCCTATTTGATCTAAATATACAGAAGTTTATATAAAGAAAATTATTTCTCTTCCAATCCATATTATATTTCAATTACATCATTTATAAAATATTATTTCCACATTTATAATTAATCTCATTTTTAAAAACCATATTTTCAAGATCAAAAGCTTTTTTATTAAATGATTTCAAGATCAATTTGTAAATAAATCTCCAAATTCTAGTTTAATTTACTATATTACTATTATTAACTTATACTAATTATTATCTAAAAATAGGGTTGTTGCAACACTTTATGGTGGGCGTCATATGGAACTCGACAAGTCGTGCGTAACTAGAATCTCTTACGGTTACCGAGGTATGCATAGTCATAAGCTAAATATGTAGGAATCAAGGATTGTTTGGCAGAGGAATCCACAATCGTAGGGCTGCATGGATTGGCAGTTAGACCTACTAGAAGATCACTATAGTGATATTATTAATACTTCGGGTTGACTGACAAAGGGCATATGATACATTTACCATTGTGAAGTTGACATGAATGCTTAGATAGGCTATAAATTATAGAGGTAGTATGATCGGCTGGTGTCTAGAAATTGTGATGTCCACTCAGTGTGTAAGTATGATATATGTATTTTTCCATTAACAATGTTAACTCAACGTTGGTTAGAAGATTATCTATCGAGGCATAAATAAGGAATTGACTTAGAGGAATATTAGTATATGGATGTTTAACCCTGAGTTGAAAACCTTTGAACATTATTTATGGGTGTAAGTGTAACTAAAATTATACCCTTGATTGAACAGTAACCAGTCCTTTATAAATACTACACAACGCAAATAGACCCTACATTGCGTAGATTATAGATGAAGTTAATTGTTTATGGACACCATACGATAGTAATATTATTCATTCAACATTTTTTGTCCGATCCACTCCTTTTCTTGCCATTTATACCCATTACACGATGACATACCAATAGGAGAATTTGGTCAGGACACAATTTGCAATAATAAGGCTTTCACGTCATTGTAATAAATAATCTTAATTAAAATAAAATCTTTGAGTTTAACTTTGAGTAATTTTTATTTTTGGAAATATTTTTTGATTTAAAAGATTATCCAATAAACAAATTTTGTCTTAAATAAACAAGATTAATTAATAAATACTTTTAAGAAAATAAATTAAACTCGAATAAAATGTTTGAGTTTAATTTTGGATAATTTTTGTTTTTGGGAATATATTTTTGATTTAAAAGATTATCCGGTAAACAAATTTTATCTTAAGTAAGAAGAATTAATTAATAAGTTCTTTTAAGAAATAAATTAAATCGAATAAAATATTATAATGAATAAATAATATTTTTATTGCGCAAATAATCTTTATACAATTTTTTTATAACAGGAATATGCAGCATGATGCTGCATAACCAAAACCTTTATGCAATTGAAATAGATGGAAATGAGTTTTGTTTACTATTAATAAAATCGATAAGTCAATGGAAATAAATAATATGATAAAGTGATTATATATTCGAATAAAAGGAGTTGAATGTATACAAATAGGGAAATGAAAATTTTGTTGCATACGATAATTTGTAAATTATATTGTTCTAGTGCATTCTCCAACCATCCCTTCTAGACCCTTCTTTCAGCCAATTACTGAGACAAACTAAACCCGCTTCATTTCTCAACCTATTTGCCACACGAAATCAAAATAATGACAAAAAAGCATCGAGGAAAATGTGCATCAAATAGGACAACATCGTCATGGATGGAGGAGGGATGGATAGTGGATGGCTGTAATAACTCGGGATTTTCGACCCTCGAAAATCGAATGCAATACGTCCACTGCATTGTGCATCGAGCAATCGAACGTTGAAAAACTCGATTGTTAGGGGAAAAGAAAGGAGAAAGAAGGAGAAAAAAAGAAGAAGAGAAAAGAAACTAAAAAAACATAGAATCCCACAATCGTAGCGGAACAATATATACTAATATCAAGATCTTTAAAAAAGAGAAATTGGTATATACATACATCCATCAGAGTACAACAATAAACCATAATCATAAGCCTGGATAGTTATAACAACCTGTCCTCATAAGTGCTGATGATTTCAACAACAAAGCAGCGGAAAATAAACATATACATGAATACGACTTGAATACCTCCAACTCGTCTCTTAAGCTCCAATGCATCCAAGCAATTTGTAAATATGCTCGGTCTGACCCGAGCATTGTAATAAAATAGCATCCCAGTCAGTCTGGAAAACCAACGTGATAAAACACACCCAACTTGGATTTTAAAGTTATAAAAACCCTCTGAAATCAAAAAGTATCTCATAAGACCACGCCACACATAAACACAAACGGGCTTTTACCTTATGATAACCAGAACATTTTATATGAAATTCTCTGATATTATAATAGTGTCTAAGACACAAATACTTATTCATCATAGCCAAAATTGTTACATTAATTAATTCCAGCATAATAGGTATACAATTAAAACTATAAAGGCAATATAGATTCCATACAATCATAGGCTACTGGGGTACCGTCTGTCATGGTGCATCTCTAGATAAAATAACACCGAGGACCTCGTCTGGATCCCCTACCAACACTGAACTGACCTACCCCATACTGGATAATACCGAATATGATCACCCCTCCATCAATGGGTTCCGAAGCATACAAATGAGAGTTAATATCGATTATAGGTCGTACCCTACTTAGAAGCGACCTGCTTAGCCCTGCTGCATCTCCCCTGTTTTAGTCATTTTCAGTTGATGAGGCTTTGAGGCTACGTTTTACCTTTTATATAAAGCTTCCCACTTATAATGCTAACATTGCCCTCCAAACAACAATGCAATGACAACATACATCTATACAAGTCCATTTTAAGACCGAGCGAAACGCTTGGGAGCTTCGTCTTCAATTCCATCATTTCATGATTGCTTCACTTCGAAATGTTTTGAGTTGGATTGAATTGGTTTTCGGATAACATAACCGATTCTGGTCTCTTAGAAACTACATTCAATAATTTTCGGTAAACTCAACTTTGGTTCTTTAGGAAATAAATAGTCAAAGATAAGAGCAGAGATCACCTCCTAATTGTTAGTGAACAGACTTCCTTATCATTGTCCTAGGAGAACAAAACGAGATTTATACGCACAGTAGAGCATCATCGGAGATGATTGTGACATATAACTTACGTGTTTCTCCTAGATATTTTCAAAGTTACATTTTGGATCCAAATTCGATAGGGATTTATTTCCATAGGGAAAACCAACACTGGTTAAGCACACAAGCAATCACTAGCCTCTTTTAATAAATCTTTTCATTTATTAACTACATTATGTAAATATTATATAAATTATATATATATATATATATATACACACACACACACACAAATCACTATATTTCAAAGCATGGAAAAATATTCATATACTTATCTCAATAGTATAAGCATATTCAACAAAACCGAGGAAAATTTTATTTTTATACAATTCTAAATCATTTATAAACACCACTATACAATTATAAAACCATTTATAAACTATTTTATAAGTCTCAAGACCCATTTAAAAAACTCTATTTATAAATCTCGAAAATTTTATTAATAAATAAATAATCCTTCGTATCTTTCAAGTAACCAGATAGAAATCCCTATCTACCACTCGCCTTCTCCGATTGCTTAAGCTAACAATAGCTGCGATTTGGGAGGAAAGAAATTCGCGTAGATTTACACGGTCTTCCACAACTATTTCTGCTCTGATTTTTAAAATTTTGTTGCGATGAGGTCGCTGTGTTATTTTGATTGGTTGTGGCTTTGTCGCTGTACCTCCTTTTGTTTGGTTTGTTGTTTCTAATCTTTGTATTTTGATTTTGTTTAATAAATAGTGGACTGTCCACTATAAAAACAGGCTGGCCTTGCCAAAAGAACAAAAAAACATTATTATATAATAATAAATTTTAATAATAACATTTTAAATAATAATAGTTAATAATTCTAATAAATTCTTAAAGATAACAATTAATAATTTCAACCATTATAAATAAACAATAATAATTAGTCACCAACTTTATTATAAATAATATTAATTAATTTCCAAAACACCATTAATAGATCATTGTTATTTAGTTCAAACCATATTAATTATTTAAATAAATAACCTTCAAATATTAAAAATATTGATAAATAACTTTAAAACAATATTAAGTTTAAAAAAATAAGTTTTAAACAATATTATATTTTCTTGATAAAAATCCGTACTTAAATTCCCACATAATCATCTCCATATTTATAAAGCTTTATTTATGAATCTCTTTCTATTCTATAAAACTTCCTTTCATAAATTCCTTTTATTATTAACCCCCTTAATAACCCCTTCTGTTTATAAATCTTGCTTATTTATAAAAATCCCATTTTGAACATTAATTACAATCCGTTTATAATGTTGCTTCCGTGTTTATGAATTTCTTTTATGAAATATCGTTAACATTTTTTGTAACTACACAGATTTTTATAACGGTTAATTTCAGGAATTTAAAATGAATTTAAATATTTATTTGAACTATGAATTGATTTTCAATATAAAAGGTTTGGTTTTATTTAATAAAAAGGATTTAGAATTTAAATATAGCAATCTATTGAATAAATTAATTATTTAAGCAGTAATTGGATATTGGGTAAAATATAAAATCTAAAGTTATAAGCTCGTTAAAAATACTTTAAAGACTTGTAAAATCTATATTGATAATAATAAAGGTAATAAAAGTGTTAAAATCAAATTTGGCAATGATTTGTTCAATTTTAAAAATATATCGTTTAAATTATATTTAAAAATAGCCATCCGAGGCACGGCCTCGGAATTCGACGAAACCATTTCCATTGGATCCATAATATTGAATTATTATCGGATTTTAAATTTCGTAGCTTTCGAAGCTATCGTGTGATCGTACGAGATATAAATGCCTAGAAAATGATTAATTGAATTAATTTTAATAGTCGATCTAAAAAGCTATCTTCTCCATACGATCGAATTAGGACTCGAAACCTTTTCCATCGCATTCGGAATAGGGGTATAACATTATAGATTCCTAGCGACATGCCTCAATAGGATGTCGACACTTTACGTTGCTTTTACCGGGACATCTGAATTTGAATTTAATATGTATATATATCTTAGTTAATGCAGTCGAAATTCTCTTCCATCAGCCACTTTTTCGTCCCATCAGAACGATGTAGCTCGTTTTCCTTCATACGCTTCCCTTTTTCTTTAAAAACGCGATGCTTCTCGCTTCTTTCTTCGATCAAAAAAAATTTAAAATTAATGGCCGCTTCGTTTCCTCAAAATCGCGAAACCATTCCCTTTCCCTATCTTAATTTACCATGTCTTCTTCGTCTCCCCTTTTCTCCCTTAAAGCCGAATTCAATGGCATACATTAAAAAAAAACCCTAAATCGAATCGAGTTCGAGCTTCATGCAATGGCAACCGATGGCGCGTGTTGAGGAGGGCGGCGACGAAGAAGAGGCGGCAGTAGCTTGAGTTCGCGATTAAATATAGGTCACGTGAGGGTTTCGCGAGCTCGAGGGGGAAGTCAGGTCGCGGCCAAGGGGAAACGCGATGGCAGTGGCGGGTTTGCTCGCGTATGTGAGATCGAGGCTAGAGTTTGGCGACATGAGATGGGTTATCGAAGGAAGCCTGGAAGCTCGCGACGAAGTGGTTTCAAACGACCACATCTCGGAGGCGACGCTGGTGGTGGTTTTGCGGTTTTAGGATGAGTGAGGTACTATGAGGTATATTTTTTTTCAGTTTGCTTTTTGTTCCCAATTTAATGTCAATATGGGTATATGTTTAAGATTTAAAAAAAATTAAATCGTGTACGACTGTGAAATTTAATGTAAATATTTTTAACTTACTGTAAATTTTAAGAATATACCTTAGGCAATTTAATTTCATAACATTTTAATTTGATCGTAAGTAAGTTCAAATTTTTAATTTAATTTGATATTTACATTACGGTTTTCATATACAGATAAGCTTTGAAAAAAAAAAGATTAGATTTTTAAAAATAAATACAAGTCATTTTGGTATAAGTAGTTTCAGAGAAGAAAAATGAAATAAATATACATGTTTTAAATATTATTTTAATTAGTGGATTTAGTGATTAAATTGTTTAATTATTAAAAGATTTTTTTAAAGAATAGTAGTTAAAATAAATCATTCGTTAATTAAATTTATTAAAAGAAAATTAATTGTTCGATTGTCCCAAATATTAATAAAATTCATGCAATTGTTTATACAAGGTCGAAATCGGAAAACCGAGTCGAGATTGGAAAGGATTGCAACGTAAAAGCAAAGGTGAGACTTTCTCACTCATTTGGATGCCAAAGACTAAATTTAAATGTTAAATTTAAATCATTGGATGTGTTTGGTTGATTTATATTAGTTTATTCACTAGATGATATATAAACTCATATACCGCAATATTCCTCCTTGAAGTGGAATTGATATTTTATTTTTTGCTAATATCTGTGGATGCAGGGAAACAGGTTGAAGGGATCCAACAGGATTCCTCAAAAATATTTATTTATTATATATATGTTGTCATATGACAGGATGGATAAATTGATATGGATTTGCATGCGAATTGAATTATATAGTGTTAAATAACATGGAAATTGGAATTTGGTAATTTTTAAATACCATAAATATTTATTTGAAGGAAGTTAAAATGAAATTTAAATTAAACGAATATTTATTCAGGAATTGGATTTACTTCTATGGAAAATAAAGTAAAATAAAAAGAATATTAATATTTTGGTTATACTTAAATTGGTTAAAGTTGATTTTGGGAAAGACTTAAATTATGTATAAAAGACTCAAGGAAGCATTAGAATCAATGAGTAAATTTGAAGTAAAGCGAAGTTTTTATAAGAAATAAGAAGGAACTTTAATAAGAAACGAAATGAAATAGGATTTTATTAAGGAATAATATGGAATTGTATTGAAGAATGAAATTATAAAGACAGGATTTTTGAATAAAAATGTTATATAAATAAATGAAAAAAAAAACTCAAGGGAATTATAAATTTATAAACATGGTATATAAATGGGATAGAAAGTTATCAGTGGATATGTGAAGAGTTAAGCCATGGTGGGAACTTATATTGAGTATGAAAATTGGTTTTGAAAGGAAATAGTAGAATACTTCCGTAGGTGGAAAATGTGAATATGGTCGTTGAGACAGAAATCAAGAGTAATTTATGGATGAATATTGGATTTTCTAAAAATATAAATTTGTTTTAAAGGGAATATTTTTAAAATTACTATACTATATAATTTGTATAGAACTATTTTCTAGATTTAGAATATTCCGATATAGTTATTTTAATGCTTAGTATATATTAAAATAAATTTTAGTTTTCTAAATTAGCTTTGTAAATTTGTCAATATCTAGATATGATTTTAATATTCATATTTAATTTTACCTTAAGCCGTAACTTGAAAATAAATATATTATTTTTATTTTATAAGTCAAGATGTTTTCAAAAATGTTTTGAAAATCCAATTATAAATTCTCTTGAGAAAGAAAGCAAGTGAAGTTAATTTGAATAAGATTATCAGGGAAAGATTTTATAGAGGGTTATGAGAACTTGAATAAAATTCCAAGTATAAGATAAGTGAATTTCAAAGAGAGATAAAATTCACAAGAAGAGAAAGAGTGAAACCTGAACTTTTAATGAGCCAAATGGCTTTGGAAATATAAACGGAAATCAACTAGGGGATCCTGGTATCTATAGGATTCATGAGAAATAAGTTTGGGAAATTTACAAATGAAATCGTAAATGATTCTAAAAGAAATAAATAGGAGATAGCGAAATATTTTCCAAGTTTTGAGAACTAATGAAGTGGGAAAATATTATAAGTGGTCGCCAAAGACTTAAATGGTTCGACGAGAAATAGAGGGAATTGAATCTAAATTCAAGGCACTGAAATATGAAGATAGTGTCTTAAGCAGATATTTGAGATAAATAATTTGAGGAAAATTATTTAAGACTTGATTGTTGCTTGTGGATGATTAGTTGATAGTTAAATAACTGACTATCAATATTGGCCAATGCGCTGATCGTTTCGAAGAGTCCGAGATCGGGTTTAATTATCCAAAAACCACTTCGATACGGTTTTGAATGATAACGAATGAAGACCGTGAAGATGATGAAGACGGTGATTCGGTTTGTCCAAACCCATGGCAACTTTTATGGACGAATGCTTTCAGAACATAGTCAGGGGGACGATGAGCATTCTAAGTGGGACTCGTTCTCGAAAGGTAATGCTTAGCCTCAAGCCTCATCAACCGAGAATGGCCAAAACAGGGGAGGTGCAGCAAGGCTAGGTGGGTAGCAACCATTTCAGGGTGAGGTCATCCCTGTCTAGATGTCCCATTTTATTTCGGCTTAGTGGGATTGGTCTCGCCAACCACGGGGTGATCTTACTTGGGACTGTCCAGTAAGTGATGGTTCTGGTCTTGTGTTGCAGGGGAGTTAGGGTGGCTCCTCGGTACTCTGATCTAGACCAGGTACTGTGACGGGCGGAACCCCGGTAGCCCTTCCATTGTATGGAATCCAATCTCCAATAAGTTCCTGTGCGGTTTTGATTGTGCCCAACTATTGCTGAAACGTGAGATGCAAGCATTTCAGCTAGGTTCTATTTTACATTCTATAGACACTATTATAATATCAGACAAATTTGATAAAAATGTTTTGGCTATCGTGAGGTAAAAACCCGACATGTTTATTTGTTGCATGGTCTTAGGAGATGCTTTTGTTTTTAAATGGACTTTTGAAACTATAATAATCCAATTGAGTGTGATTCCTCACGCTGGTTTTCCAGACTGACTCGGGTGTTGTTTTATATGATGCTCGGGTCAGACCGAGTTCAACAGGATCAGGTTAAAGCTAAGGAGCTTAGGAGACGAGCTAGGTGATAGAGCATACTTCCGTATTTGACTATTATTTCCGCTGTGTATGGACAAATATTAAGTTGTCTATGTATGGATATTTGTTTTACTCTGATGATGGTATGTATATGTATAACAGTACAGATTTCTTTGCATTTAAAACCTATTATTATATTTTGTTCCGCTGCGATTGTGAAACTCTGATGTTGTTTTTCTTCTTTTTCTTCTACCTCTTTCTTCTTTTTACCCGAAGACTCGTACTTTTGTGCCACTTTGGACTGAATTGGTGTGGGATGTTGCCAGCTCAAAGGGGTATGGATTTGCGGGCCTTTACAGTTGGTATCAGGGCTGAAAGGTTAAGGGAGAACCTTGGCTTTGGTGGGGATTACTCATTAGAAATAGAGTCATTTGTACTCTAGAATGAGTTGAGCGTATTAATAGATATGAGTGCGTATTTGTTAGTGAATATAAAATGGTTTTATATTGTGTTAATTGATTTATTGAGTGGCATATGAACCTTCGTCGGCACAGTCTGCACAACTGTGCCGAAGGGGTTTCTAAACACTTGAATAGAACAATTCGACACAATATTATTTTCGAAAATGGGTAAATAAAATAATTTCACCCAAAATATATTTTGATATAAAAATAAATAATTTTCTGCCAATTATTATATATAATTAAAGTGTTTGGATGATAGTATTATAGACAAATAAGACTATAAGGATTTAAAATGGCTTATTTAACCAAGGAAAGTATGAGATTGAATTTTTGGAGTTAAAATTGAAAATGAAGTCAAAAATAAGGATTTAACTTGGATTTAGTTGAAAATTTAACTTTTGAAATTTAACTAATGATGGAAAATAATAATAATATAAGTAAATTGGTGAAGTAAATAAAATTTAGAATGTAGATGAATTGGATTGGGAAAATTTAATAGAAATAAATTAGTAAATTTTGAATGTGATTGAAATGGTAAAATAGAAATTAAATGTGAACTGGAAGACAAAATCAAATTGGAATGAAATTAATTTAAGCCAAGTAAATGGAAGTAAGTTGAATTAATCTGGAATAAAATTCAGTTGTAATTGAATTAAGTTGAAATCGAATTGAAAGGCAATGAATTGAGATGTGGATGATATTAAATGAAATTATGTTCTTACTTAATTAAATCCAAGTGAATTGGTGGATTAAAGAGTATAGTATGATGCAAGATTTAACCGAAGTTAAGTTAAATAAAATTGAATTGAAATAAAATTCAGTTGAGTTATAGATAATATTGAATGGAATTAAATTATTACTTTAACAAGTGAAAGTAAGTTGAATAAGAAATTGTATTGGGGTGAATGAATTTGAAATAGCCCATAAAGGTCAAAAGCATTGAAATAAAAATATATACTTGACTAAGTAACATATATAATCCCGAATTAAAAGTAGAAGGTGAATGGGATTGATTGTTAATGGATGGAAATGTAAATATAAAATAAGTATTTTACTTATAACTCTAAAGGAGTGAAATTCTAACCCAAGTAGAATAAATGAAAGTAAGTTGAAATGAATTTGAATTGGAATAAATATATTCTGATGGCTTATAAAGAGTTGACAACCCGTTGTTTAAGAATATTTTTAGCTATAAATAAGTGTTCAATCTTGAGTTAAAAAGAAATATGAATATATTCAAGCTTAAAATGGGTAGAAACATGAGAAAATATAATTGTGTGACTTACAAGAAAAAAATAAATGGAGAAGCTAAATAGTACGCCAAAATAAAATTGTTTTGTATTTGGAAAATGAAATAAAATCCAAACTTGAATTATAAAATAAAATTGAACTCAGGTAAAATAATGAGATGATTTTTTTAAAAGATAAAAATCCAATATGGAATGGGAAGTGGAAGTGAACTAAATTGGATAATTAATTATTTAATGAACATGGAAATGGAACCTAAGTTGGATTATGAGATAATAATGGAGTTGGGGATGAACTCGAGTTACAAATAAAATTCAACTAGGATTGGTGGTGAATTAAATATAAGTGGAAATGCTGTGGAATTGGATTGAAATAAAGATGGTTTGAATTTGCAAATAAAGTCCAATTTGAGTATGTTAAACATGATCTTGTTATTAATAAAATAAATTCAAATGATTTGGATATGGAAATTTGGAATTTAAATGGATTATGATTATGGCTAATTGCATTAAATGGAAATTTGATTAAATGAGAATCAAATTAAAATGGAAATGAACTGTAGTATGAAGTTAAAATAAGTAAATTAACTTAAGTTAAAAATAATAGAAGCTTGGCTTCGAGTAAGGGTGAAAGCCCATTAAATGAAACTTGGGTGAATTTAATTTGGGAAATGATCATTAACTTATAAACATGGAAGTGTCGTGCCTGATGAAATGGTTTATATGGAACCAATGCGAGGATGGAATAAAATGCTAATGTATGGTTTGTAAATAAATTAAAATGGAATGGATGGAATTACAAATAAAATTCAAGAGAGTTGAAATAAAATTGGAAATGGCCTTATAATTAAATAAATAGATTCTAAAGTGAACTATGAATGTGAATTAAAATTTAAAATGAACAAGCGAATAAGCAGATTGAATTAAAAATGTAGGTGGAATGGATTTAAAATATATATATATATATATTAATAATCAAATCAACGATTTAAAATGGAGATTGTTCGCTAGTAAAATAAACTTGGGTTATGGGATTGAAATAAGTTTAAAAAAATAAATAACTTAAGCAGATCATTGAATAGAAGCTCGGCTTAAGTAAATATGTTAATGGTTACTTAATAGGGTGTTTCTAAGCCGAATAAAGTGGTTTCGAAAGAAACCAAACATTTTAAATAAAATGCAGTGTATGGTTATGAATAAGTTAAAATGAAATGAAACTGATATAAATTGAGTTAGAATCAATTTAAAATGGTTAGGAGCTCAAGTGATAGTTTATTTGCATAAATCTCGTCGAATTGCATAAAGATTGATTGTCGTTTGTTGTAAACAAGATTTAATAAAATCCGATGGATTAATAGAAATAAATAAAGTGGATTTTGGAATCAATTGAAATGAATATGAGTTGTTTGGACATAAAAATGATTGAAGATAAGTAAGTGAGTTGTAAATCACTTAAGTTGAATGCAAATGGCATATGAATCGGTTAGAAGCAATTGAACTAGTTTGGAAACCATACAAAGTGATTATGGAAGTTATTTAGAATGCATTACTTTTAGTATTGATGTGTTGTAGTTGCTTATATGAGTAAAAATGTTATAAATTTCATAGATATGTTGATTATATGTTTAAATTGAGTAAGTACATGTACCGGGTGTCATTTGTCTGGATTATGGTTGCACAAATCGCTAAATAAATAAGTTGCTTGCTTAAAAATGCTAAATAAAGGTACGCCTACGCAATAAAAGTTAGGAAATATGAACTGTTGCTTGTTTTTTTGTTTTTCCGACCGTGTGGGTCAATGTATACATATATATCTCTCTTGTAAAATTGCAAATGATCCTCCGTACAAAGGAGACTCTGCCAAAAAATTTCAGAATTTTGGGAGTTAGAAAATTTTTGAAAATTTTTGGAAATTATTTTTACTAACGACAAAACGATTTAAAATTGAAATTCGAATAAAGGATTTGAAAGTTAGAATTGGAAAATCAATTGTTTGGGAAAAAGAAAAGATCGGGATGGGGAATAACAAGTCTAACTAGGTAGCTTTTAAAAAAAGTTAGTGGGTTTGGGCATTCTTCTGTGTTAGTAATTTCGGGGACGAAATTCTTTTCAGGGGAAAGGACGGTAACGACCCAGATTTTCATAACGGTTAATTTGGGGTATTTAAAATGAATTTAAATATTTAATTTAAACTATGAATTGATTTTTAATATAAAAGGTTTGGTTTTATTTAATAAAAAGGATTCAGAATTTAAACATAGCAATCTATTGAATAAATTAATTATTTATGCAGTAATTGGATATTGGGTAAAATATAAAATCCAGAGTTATAAGCTTGTTAAAAATACTTTAAAGACTTATAAAATCAATATTGATAATAATAAAGGTAATAAAAGTGTTAAAATCGAATTTGGCAATGATTTGTTCAATTTTGAAAAATATATCGTTTAAATTAATATTTAAAAATAGCCATCCGAGGCACGGCCTCGAAATGCGACGAAACCAGTTTCATTGTATCCGTAATATTGAATTATTATCGGATTTTAAATTTCATAGCTTTCGGAGCTATCGTGTCATCGTACGAGATATAAATGCCTAGAAAATGATTAATTGAATTAATTTTAATAGTCAATCTAAAAAGCTATCTTCTCCATACGATCGAATTAGAACTCGAAACCTTTTCCATCGCGTTCGGAATAGGGGTATAACATTATAGACGCCTAGCGGCAAGCCTCGATAGGATGTCGAGACTTTATGTTGCTTTTATCTAGACGTTTGAATTTGAATTCAATATTTATATATACCTTAGTCAATGCAGTCGAAATTCTCTTCCATCAGTCACTTTTTCGTCCTATCAGAACGCTGTAGCTCGTTTTCCTTCATACGCTTCCCTTTTTCTTTAAAAACGCGATGCTTCTTGTCACACCCCACCTCTATACCCACGCTAGCCAAGAACATTACGGTGAATGCTGTCAACTAGCACGGAGAATAAGGCTGTTGAGGAGCGACCATCCGTGTAATTGCTTTGTGCGAGCATCGATATGTCA
The DNA here is from genome assembly GCA_030765085.1 of Allium cepa. NCBI lineage: Eukaryota > Viridiplantae > Streptophyta > Magnoliopsida > Asparagales > Amaryllidaceae > Allium > Allium cepa. Next base: position 874,820,385 of record CM060943.1, read on the forward strand.
GATAGTATAGCATGCATTTCTTTATCAAGAGGGAAATCCGACATACCGACACAAACTCAAAGCTACTACAAAGTGGCTATAATATCTTCGGAAACAAATATAGAATTAGACATAACATAAATCAGTCACAGACAATTCATATCACAAAGGCGGAAATAGATATGAATATTACACTAGGAAGTGTACATCAGAGTAGTGGTCTAAAAAGATCCACAATATCACAAAAGAATAGTTACATGAACTACACAAAATAATAAGTATACATTATGGAGTCTATATCTCGAATGTATACACCAAAATAAACTACTAATCTAAGTAGTAAGCCCAAAAGTCAGAGAAATCAATCCCAAGAGAGAAGTCAAGCAGAAGTACCTGTAACATCTCGGTCCGACCCGAGTATTATTTAATAAGAAAATAATAAACGGATCAGTCTAACTATAGATATCAGATGAAACGATATAGAATAAGAGATATGACTAAACACATAATAATCACAATCCCAAGCTGTGATATATATAAATAATTGAAAATCAACGAGAGATTAATCAATATCACCAAATCTACACAAGAATCAAAGAAATGCCATACTCCTTATTTCGTTCATCAAACCACAAATATTGACGATTATATCAATGTCAATCACAAAAGTCAATGACACACAAATTCACCAATGCACAAATATTGACAATAATATCAATGTCAATCACAAAAGTCAATGACACACAAATTCCAGAATTCAATATGCGAAATCCAGAAATCACAAAAGTCAATGACGCACAAATTCACCAATGCACAAATATTGATAAAACTTATCAATGGAAATCACGAAAATTGGTGAAACGCAAATTCTAGAAATCATCTCAAGAAATCCAGAAATCACAAAGGGGGGAGGCCTATCACAAACGGGAGCATAAAGCCCACCAACACGTGTATCACAAACGGAACGCTAATTCCATGGTTGCTAACCATCACAAATTGAGCCGAAGCTCCACAAACGGCCCGAAGACCATAGGTTGCTACCCCACCAAATTGAGTCGAAACTCCACAAAACGGGGTTTAGTCTCCCTCGCATACAAAGAGACATCGCACATTGCTAGTCTAAATCACAAAGATGATCATCATGATCAACGAGAAGTGTCAATTACACTAAGCTAGTAAATATATGAGTTTAGCTTCATGTCCCATAACCACTTGCTTAACTTAAATATTTACGAACAAACTGTAAATCTCCACTATAAAATTTTCACAAGAGATTCAATCGAACAAGTCCAAGAATTAATCGACAAAGTGAACGCAAGCGTTTCATACCACTTGTTTTACTAAGTCGTTTAATTAGATTTCTCATATGAGTGAGGTAAAGGTTTGTATATACTAATAGATTGGAAAAAAAACGGTTGTATAAACGAATTTGGTATTAAAATAGTATTGAAATCGTTTGAGGAAAGAATTTTGATATTTACTACTAGTATAGAAAACCTTTATATTTTTAAAGTGACAAAACACAAAGAAGATTGTAGGAACAATCAATCACTAAAATTCAGATACAAAGATGTGAATAAAAATCTAACGAAACCGACAAAGAATCCATCAAAATGGATACTCAAAAATCCCTAAAAAGGAGTCATCAAAGTCATAACAAATGATAACAAGACATAGGAAACAACACGAATCGATTAAAGTTGGAAACCACACAAAATAGGCGAAATAGGCAAAATAACATCAGGTCGGTCGGTCGGCCGGCTGCAGGGCTCGGTCGACCGGACCTTGTTTTTAAAAAAACTTCTCGGGCATCAGGTCGGTCTACCGAACCAGGGGGTCGGTCGGCCGAACCAGAAACAGAGAAGTGCTCAGCACTTTTACTAGCAGGTCGGTCGACCGGACCAGGGGGGTCGGTCGGCCGGACCTGATGCTCTGCAAATTGATGCCCATAAATTGATGTGCAACCTCCACCAATTTGCATTCTCTCGAGCAACGGCACTAAGGGATTATGCTAATCAACTACCCGGCCCTATATGCTCCTCGATGCATCACCAAACACACGTTCAAACATCAAAGTTATGATTTTTAAAGGATTGAACTCAAAACACTAAAAATTGGAATATTCACCAAATCAATCCAAACCAAAAGCAAATGCACACGAATAAATGTTAGGAATACATACCTAACAATCGAAGATAAATATAAGCATAGATGTGAGATAAAAATCTCACCTTTTCACAAAATCAAACATAGAAGAAGCTTGAAAGCAAATGGAGAATCAACCTCTCTTCAACACAACCCAATTGAGCTTGAATCTAAGCTCAAGAACAAGAACATTCCCAAAATTAGGTTTAGGAATTTCTGAAATTGGTAAGAGAATAAGTTGGAGAAGATGAAGAGAATCTTACCAATGGGTTCTCTTGAATTTGGAGCTAGGAATTTGAAGTTGCAAAAGGAACTAGGGTTTTGGAGTTTTAATTTCCAATCTCTCCCACCATTAATGCTATAAAAACTGAAAAGAGAAAGAAGTGAGGGAGAATGGGGAGGAGGGGTTCAGTTTTTAAGTATAAGTAATGGCTGAACCCAAACTCAAACCCAAAGTGAAAAGTAGCAAAAATCAACTTTCTCCAAACATATCGAAGCTTATACTCAAAAAGGTCGCAAACGGCATTTTAAACTCAATGGGAGTGGTCTCGAGTCCTAATTCGACCGTATGCAAAAAGTAGCTTTTCGGACTAAAATCCGACTAATGATAAAATATTTAAATAAAATATTTAAATATAAAATCGATAAATATGCGGGTTGTTACAGACTCCCCTCCTTAAAGAAATTGGTCCTCGCAATATTACAAGAAGAAGATATATAGTAACAACCATACAAGCATATTCAACACAAAAGAAGTTTGAAAATAAGAAGTTCACCTCAAAGAGCACGAGAAAGTAAGTCCGGATGTGTTCGCTCGATGTACTCTCTAGATTCCCAAGAACAATCCTTAGGATTTGAAGACCATTGAACTTTCACAAGCGGAACATCTTTATTTCGAAGACGTTTGACCTCCGAAGCAATAATTCGAATAGGATGCTGCTCATAAGTTAAATTAGGCGAAACTTCAATTTCTTCCATAACAACGGGCTCAAGAATAGAATCGGAATCTGGAAGACACTTCCGAAGTTGAGAAACATGAAACACGTCATGGATAGCAGAAAATTGAGCCGGTAACAAAAGGCGATAGCCACGGAACCAATACGTTCAGTGATAGGAAATGGCCCAATATATCGAGGCGCTAATTTTCCCGATCGACTGAAACGTACAACACCCTTCATAGGTGAAACATGAATGAACACAAGATCTCCCACAGAAAATTCTAACTTCTTTCTTCGGTTAACGGCATAGGATTTTTGTCTACTTTGGGCTTCTTTCATCCTATGTCGAATAAGTTCAATCTTCTCTGTGGAATCACGAATAAAGTCTGGACCTAAAACCAGCTTCTCACCGGCCTCAAGCCAACAAGAAGGAGATCGGCATGGCCTTCCATAGAGCGCCTCGAAAGGTGCCATACCAATACTAGATTGGAAGCTATTATTATAGGAGAATTCAACAAGTGAAATATGATCTTCCCAACTTCCACCGAAATCAAGCACACAAGCACGAAGAAGATCTTCAAGAGTTTGATTCACACGCTCGGTTTGTCCGTCGGACTGGGGATGATAAGCGGTGCTAAAATTAAGCTTCGTTCCCAAAGCTTTTTGAAGACTCTTCCAAAATCCACTAGTAAACAATGGATCACGATCGCTAACAATAGAAGTAGGAACCCCATGCAATTTAACAATCTCTTTGATAAAGAGCTTGGCCAAAAGAGGAACGGTTCGGTTAGACCGAACAGGAATAAAATGGGCAGATTTAGTAAGCCTATCAACAATCACCCATAAGCTATCATGACCCGAACGAGAACGGGGAAGGCCATCTATAAAATCCATGGAAATTTGGTCCCACTTCCAAATTGGAATTTATAAAGGTTGCAATAACCCACCGGGCCTTTGATGTTCGGCCTTAATGAGTTGGCAAGTCATGCAACGCTTAACGAAGTTAGCGATGTCAAGTTTCATTCCCTCCCAATAATAAAGTCGCTTCATATTCGCGTACATTTTACTACTTCCGGGACGAATGGTAAATTTAGAACGATGAGAATCTTCTAAAATATCTTTACGAAGATCACTAATATTCGGCACGATAAGTCCATCAAATCTCCGAATGCCGCCACGAGAATCGATATCAAAGTCCTTCAAACCTTCGAACCACAAGTGGATAAGATCTCGAGATCGTTCCATTCGGATATCATCATAGAAACAACAGCTTGTTGTTTATGGCTAAGAGCATCGGCGATACGATTACCCTTACCGGGAGTATAAAGAATATCAAGATCATATGGTGCAAGAAATTCGAGCCAACGCTGTTGACGCAAATTAAGTTCCTTTTGAGAGAATAAATACTTCAAAGATTTATGATCGGTATAAAAAACAAATTTCTCTCCTAAAAGATAATGACACCAAATCCGAAGAGCAAAAACAATAGCCGTGAGTTCTAAATCATGAGTGGCATATCTAGTCTCGGCAAGCTTTAATTGCCTAGAAGCATAAGCAATAACACGTTCTCTTTGCGTATGAACGGCACCCAAACCAACACGACTAGCATCGGTAAAAACAACGAAATCTTGATTCCCCTCGGGAATAACAAGAATAGGAGCATCAGAAAGGAGTTCTTTTAATTTCTGAAAAGAAGCTTCACATTTGTCCGACCAAATGTATTTAATACCTTTCTTCGTCAAACTAGTGAGAGGCACGGCAATCCTAGAAAAGTCTTTAATAAAACGACGGTAATAGCCGGCCAATCCGAGAAAACTACGAATCTCTGTCACACTCTCCGGTCTCTTCCAATCTTGAATCGCTTCAATCTTTGAAGGATCCATGGAAATTCCGGATTCGGAAATAATATGACCGAGAAACTTCACACGAGATTGCCAAAAGTGGCATTTAGAAAATTTTGCCTTTAATTGATTACTCCTAAGAGTTTCCAACACAATCCGAAGATGTTTTTCATGCTCCTCCTCGGTTTTAGAATACACAAGAATATCATCGATAAAGATGAGAACAAACCGGTCGAGGAAGTAATTGAAAACTCTATTCATAAGGTCAACGAAATACGCCGGAGCATTCGTTAGACCAAATGGCATAACAAGCCATTCATAAGATCCATAACGAGCACGGAACGATGTCAAAGGAATACTATCCTCTGCAATACGAAGCTGATGAAATCCAGTAGCTAAGTCTAATTGTGAAAAGACTCTAGCACCACTAAGTTGATCGAATAGATCATCAATCCGAGGTAAAGGATATTTATTTTTGATAGTAAGATCATTAAGCTTGCGGTAGTCAACGCAAAGCCTAAGTGTACCATCGGATTTCTTCACGAAAATAGCCGAAGTTCCCCAAGGCGAGGAACTAGAGCGAATAAATTGCTTCGTCTCCAATTCGGATAATTGTTTGCGCATCTCCTCGTTTTCTTTATTGGACATACGATAAGGAGGGCGAGTGATAGGTTGAGCTCCAGGAATAAGATTAATTTTGAACTCAATTGCTCGCTTAGGTGGTAATCCTAAAACGGGCTCAAATATGTCGGAAAATTCACGAACGACGTGAATAATAGAAATAATATCACCCTCATCATCGTCATCGTCATCACGAGGGTTTAAAGAATATAAAGATGCAACCAAGCTGGAATCTGAAGCTTTAAGATTAATAGAAATCTGCTTAACAGATAGTGGATGTCGAAGATAAATAGTCCGCTCAGGACATAGGATATGAGCTTCATAACGGTTAAGCCAATCCATTCCCAAAATCATTCCAAAGCCTAAATAACGCATGACATGCAAATCGGCTCGGAAAGAAAAATCACACAAAATAATCTCGACATTTTTACACAATAAACCGATTGTTGCGGATCCACCAACCGGATTCGCAATTCTTAAAGAAGTCATTAAGCACAAAACATCCAAAGAAAAATTATCAACAAGTTCTTTTGATATAAAAGAATGGGACGCACCCGTATCAAAAAGAACTCGAATAGGATGATCACGAAATAAAATAATTCCATCCAAAATAGAATGAGAAATACCTTGGCCACGAGATGTGTTGCCAGGGGCTTGAGCAACATTAAGCTTTCCCTCCTTCCAGCCCTGAAGCTTGGGGCATGAAGATATAACATGACCGAGAACTTTGCAGTAGCGACAAGAGAGAGACTTTGGGCACTTGTTCGCATAATGGTCCTTCGAACCACAATTATAGCATTCCCCATGGCCAAAGGAAGAAGTCTTTGCCACGGAGGTTGCTTGCTTCTCTTTCTTATTGGGATAGATGCCTTTGAATTTGTTTGGCCTCTTCTTTTTGTTGAAGTTTGGTTTGGAACCCACCACTTCAACATCGTTCTCCCTATCCGCCTCTTCAAGGCGAAGAGCAATATCAACGAGTTGGTCGAAAGAAATTTCTAATTTTAGAAGTAATGGCTTCTTGAGATTTTTGTTTAAGCCATAGACGAACCTATGGTTCTTCTTTAAAGGGGTGTTGATGTATCCAACCCCATATTTGGAAAGCGACTCGAAGGAGGCGACGTAATCAGTCACGGAGGACTCACCTTGAACAAGGTCTATAAATCGTCGAGCCAATGTCACTTTCTCAGCTTCCGGTACGAATTTCAACTCGAAGCGTTCTCAGAATTTCTCCCATGTGAGATCCGCTTCATTAATCTCAGAAATAAGAAGCTCGTACCAGTTCAATGCTCTTTCTCGGAGCATACTTGAGGCCACCTGAACTCGGTGAAGGTCAATAAGATTCATGCGAGAAAAGATTCGATCGCATGACCTTAGCCAACCCTGTACTTCAATAACAGTTTCGGAACCTTTGAATGGCTCCCCACCCAAATTAGTGTAATCGCTACACAAGCGTGCAAATCCCGACTTTGGGTGAGTAGGTTCCGGGTTAGCTCCAGCTGCTTGAGCATTTGTCACTAAATCAAGAAGCTGTTGAGCAGTCATAAAAACTCCATCTTGGGGTGGTGTGCTAGATGGCACGGCTCTGGGGCGGCCTGGTCTAGACATTTTTCTTCCTTAGAAAGAAAGAAGAAGAAGAAAAAGGTTATTCACCAAATTGAATATCAAGCAATCTTGATAGACAAAACAAGGAATCATAAAAGAAAATAGGATAGAACGGTACGTAGACCCGAATAAAATCCTAAAGCACGACTCCTAAGATGGACTTAGGACGATGATCCTTGTTACAATATTCCATATTGTTTCGAATTTTGGCTCTGATACCAAGCTGTTACGCCCCACCTCTATACCCACGCTAGCGAAGAACATTACGGTGAATGCTGTCAACTAGCACGGAGAATAAGGCTGTTGAGGAGCGACCATCCGTGTAATTGCTTTGTGCGAGCATCGATATGTCAGATAGTATAGCACGCATTTCTTTATCAAGAGGGAAATCCGACATACCGACACAAACTCAAAGCTACTACATAGTGGCTATAATATCTTCGGAAACAAATATAGAATTAAACATAACATAAATCAGTCACAGACAATTCATATCACAAAGGTGGAAATAGATATGAATATTACACTAGGAAGTGTACATCAGAGTGTGGTCTAAAAAGATCCACAATATCACAAAAGAATAGTTACATGAACTACACAAAATAATAAGTATACATTATGGAGTCTATATCTCGAATGTATGCACCAAAATAAACTACTAATCTAAGTAGTAAGCCCAAAAGTCAGAGAAATCAATCCCAAGAGAGAAGTCAAGCAGAAGCACCTGTAACATCTCGGTCTGACCCGAGTATTATTTAATAAGAAAATAATAAACGGATCAGTCTAACTATAGATATCAGATGAAACGATATAGAATAAGAGACATGACTAAACACATAATAATCACAATCCCAAGCTGTGATATATATAAGTAATTGAAAATCAACGAGAGATTAATCAATATCACCAAATCTACACAAGAATCAAAGAAATGCCATACTCCTTATTTCGTTCATCAAACCACAAATATTGACGATTATATCAATGTCAATCACAAAAGTCAATGACACACAAATTCACCAATGCACAAATATTGACAATAATATCAATGTCAATCACACAAGTCAATGACACACAAATTCACCAATGCACAAATATTGACAATAATATCAATGTCAATCACAAAAGTCAATGACACACAAATTCCAGAATTCAATATGCGAAATCCAGAAATCACAAAAGTCAATGACGCACAAATTCACCAATGCACAAATATTGATAAAACTTACCAATGGAAATCACGAAATTGGTGAAACACAAATTCTAGAAATCATCTCAAGAAATCCAGAAATCACAAAGGGGGGGAGGCCTATCACAAACGGGAGCATAAAGCCCACCAACACGTGTATCACAAACGGAACGCTAATTCCATGGTTGCTAACCATCACAAATTGAGCCGAAGCTCCACAAATGGCCCGAAGACCATGGGTTGCTACCCCACCAAATTGAGTCGAAACTCCATAAAATGGGGTTTAGTCTCGCTCGCAGACAAAGAGACATCGCACATTGCTAGTCTAAATCACAAAGATGATCATCATGATCAACGAGAAGTGTCAATTACACTAAGCTAGTAAATATATGAGTTTAGCTTCATGTCCCATAACCACTTGATTAACTTAAATATTTACGAACAAACGGTAAATCTCCACTATAAAATTGTCACAAGAGATTCAGTCGAACAAGTCCAAGAATTAACCGACGAAGTGAACGCAAGCGTTTCATACCACTTTTTTTACTAAGTCGTTTAATTAGATTTCTCATACGAGTGAGGTAAAGGTTTGTATATACTAATAGATTGGAAAAAAAACGGTTTTATAAACGAATTTGGTATTAAAATAGTATTGAAATCGTTTGAGGAAAGAATTTTGATATTTACTACTAGTATAGAAAACCTTTATATTTTTAAAGTGACAAAACACAAAGAAGATTGTAGGAACAATCAATCACTAAAATTCACATACAAAGATGTGAATAAAAATCCAACGAAACCGATAAAGAATCCATCAAAATGGATACTCAAAAATCCCTAAAAAGGAGTCATCAAAGTCATAACAAATGATAACAAGACATAGGAAACAACACGAATCGATTAAAGTTGGAAACCACACAAAATAGGCGAAATAGGCAAAATAACATCAGGTCGGTCGGCCGGCTGCAGGGCTCGGTCGACCGGACCTTGTTTTTAAAAAAACTTCTCGGGCATCAGGTCGGTCGACCGAACCAGGGGGGTCGGTCGGCCGAACCAGAAACAGAGAAGTGCTCAGCACTTTTACTAGAAGGTCGGTCGACCGGACCAGGGGGGTCGGTCGGCCGAACCTGATGCTCTGCAAATTGAAGCCCATAAATTGATGTGCAACCTCCACCAATTTACATTCTCTCGAGCAACGGCACTAAGGGATTATGCTAATCAACTACCCGGCCCTATATGCTCCTCGATGCATCACCAAACACACGTTCAAACATCAAAGTTATGATTTTTAAAGGATTGAACTCAAAACACTAAAAATTGGAATATTCACCAAATCAATCCAAACCAAAAGCAAATGCGCATGAATAAATGTTAAGAATTCATACCTAACAATCGAAGATAAATATAAGCATAGATGTGAGATAAAAATCTCACCTTTTCACAAAATCAAACAAGAAGAAGCTTGAAAGCAAATGGAGAATCAACCTCTCTTCAACACAACCCAATTGAGCTTGAATCTAAGCTCAAAAACAAGAACATTCCCAAAATTAGGTTTAGGAATTTCTGAAATTGGTAAGAGAATAAATTGGAGAAGATGAAGAGAATGCTTACCAATGGGTTCTCTTGAATTTGGAGCTAGGAATTTGAAGTTGCAAAAGGAACTAGGGTTTTGGAGTTTTAATTTCCAATCTCTCCCACCATTAATGCTATAAAAACTGAAAAGAGAAAGAAGTGAGGGAGAATGGGGAGGAGGGATTCAGTTTTTAAGTATAAGTAATGGCTGAACCCAAACTCAAACCCAAAGTGAAAAGTAGCAAAAATCAACTTTCTCCAAACATATCGAAGCTTATACTCAAAAAGGTCGCAAACGGCATTTTAAACTCAATGGGAGTGGTCTTGAGTCCTAATTCGACCGTATGAAAAAAGTAGCTTTTCGGACTAAAATCCGACTAACGATAAAATATTTAAATAAAATATTTAAATATAAAATCGATAAATATGCGGGTTGTTACAGACTCCCCTCCTTAAAGAAATTGCGTCCCCGCAATATTACAAGAACAAGATATATAGTAACAACCATACAAGCATATTCAACACAAAAGAAGTTTGAAAATAAGAAGTTCACCTCAAAGAGCACGAGAAAGTAAGTCCGGATGTGTTCGCTCGATGTACTCTCTAGATTCCCAAGAACAATCCTTAGGATTTGAAGACCATTGAACTTTCACAAGCGGAACATCTTTATTTCGAAGACGTTTGACCTCCGAAGCAATAATTCGAATAGGATGCTGCTCATAAGTTAAATTAGGCGAAACTTCAATTTCTTCCATAACACCGGGCTCAAGAATAGAATCGGAATCTGGAAGACACTTCCGAAGTTGAGAAACGTGAAACACGTCATGGATAGCAGAAAATTGAGCCGGTAATAAAAGGCGATAAGCCATGGAACCAATACGTTCAGTGATAGGAAATGGCCATATATATCGAGGCGCTAATTTTCCCGATCGACTGAAACGTACAACACCCTTCATAGGTGAAACATGAATGAACACAAGATCTCCCACAGAAAATTCTAACTTCCTTCTTCGGTTATCGGCATAGGATTTTTGTCTACTTTGGGCTTCTTTCATCCTATGTCGAATAAGTTCAATCTTCTCTGTGGAATCACGAATAAAGTCTGGACCTAAAACCAGCTTCTCACCGGCCTCAAGCCAACAAGAAGGAGATCGGCATGGCCTTCCATAGAGCGCCTCGAAAGGTGCCATACCAATACTAGATTGGAAGCTATTATTATAGGAGAATTCAACAAGTGAAATATGATCTTCCCAACTTCCACCGAAATCAAGCACACAAGCACGAAGAAGATCTTCAAGAGTTTGATTCACACGCTCGGTTTGTCCGTCGGACTGGGGATGATAAGCAGTGCTAAAATTAAGCTTCGTTCCCAAAGCTTTTTGAAGACTCTTCCAAAATCCACTAGTAAACAATGGATCACGATCGCTAACAATAGAAGTAGGAACTCCATGCAATTTAACAATCTCTTTGAAAAAGAGCTTGGCCAAAAGAGGAACGGTTCGGTTAGACCGAACGGGAATAAAATGGGCAGATTTCGTAAGCCTATCAACAATCACCCATAAGCTATCATGACCCGAACGAGAACGGGGAAGGCCATCTATAAAATCCATGGAAATTTGGTCCCACTTCCAAATTGGAATTTCTAAAGGTTGCAATAACCCACCGGGCCTTTGATGTTCGGCCTTAATGAGTTGGCAAGTCATGCAACGCTTAACGAATTTAGCGATGTCAAGTTTCATTCCCTCCCAATAATAAAGTCGCTTCATATTCGCGTACATTTTACTACTTCCGGGACGAATGGTAAATTTAGAACGATGAGAATCTTCTAAAATATCTTTACGAAGATCACTAATATTCGGCACGATAAGTCTATCAAATCTCCGAATGCCGCCACGAGAATCGATATCAAAGTCCTTCAAACCTTCCATATCAATCTTATCCTTAATATTTTGGCCAAGAAGAGCCAATTCGGGATCTAGCCTTTGAGCTTCAAGAATGCGGTCTAAAAGAGAAGGATGAGCCTCAAGGCTACACAAAACAAATGATGAGCATAAATCGGATACGCGGTCTCGAATCTCACAAGTGGATAAGATCTCGAGATTGTTCCATTCAGATATCATCATAGAAACAACAGCTTGTTGTTTACGGCTAAGAGCATCGGCGACACGATTACCCTTACCGGGAGTATAAAGAATATCAAGATCATATGGTGCAAGAAATTCGAGCCAACGCAGTTGACGCAAATTAAGTTCCTTTTGGGAGAATAAATACTTCAAAGATTTATGATCGGTATAAAAAACAAATTTCTCTCCTAAAAGATAATGACGCCAAATCCGAAGAGCAAAAACAATAGCCGCGAGTTCTAAATCATGAGTGGCATATCTAGTCTCGGCAAGCTTTAATTGCCTAGAAGCATAAGCAATAACACGTTCTCTTTGCATATGAACGGCACCCAAACCAACGTGACTAGCATCGGTAAAAACAACGAAATCTTGATTCCCCTCGGGAATAACAAGAATAGGAGCATCAGAAAGGAGTTCTTTTAATTTCTGAAAAGAAGCTTCACATTTGTCCGACCAAATGTATTTAATACCTTTCTTCGTCAAACTAGTGAGAGGCACGGCAATCTTAGAAAAGTCTTTAATAAAACGACGGTAATAGCCCGCCAATCCGAGAAAACTACGAATCTCTGTCACACTCTCCGGTCTCTTCCAATCTTGAATCGCTTCAATCATTGAAGGATCCACGGAAATTCCGGATTCGGAAATAATATGACCGAGAAACTTCACACGAGATTGCCAAAAGTGGCATTTAGAAAATTTTGCCTTTAATTGATTACTCCTAAGAGTTTCCAACACAATCCGAAGATGTTTTTCATGCTCCTCCTCGGTTTTAGAATACACAAGAATATCATCGATAAAGATGAGAACAAACCGGTCGAGGAAGTATTTGAAAACTCTATTCATAAGGTCAACGAAATACGTCGGAGCATTCGTTAGACCAAATGGCATAACAAGCCATTCATAAGATCCATAACGAGTACGGAACGATGTCAAAGGAATACTATCCTCTGCAATATGAAGCTGATGAAATCCAGTAGCTAAGTCTAATTGTGAAAAGACTCTAGCACCACTAAGTTGATCGAATAGATCATCAATCCGAGGTAAAGGATATTTATTTTTGATAGTAAGATCATTAAGCTTGCGGTAGTCAACGCAAAGCCTAAGTGTACCATCGGATTTCTTCACGAAAATAGCCGAAGCTCCCCAAGGCGAGGAACTAGAGCGAATAAATTGCTTCATCTCCAATTCGGATAATTGTTTGCGCATCTCCTCGTTTTCTTTATTGGACATACGATAAGGAGGGCGAGTGACAGGTTGAGCTCCAGGAATAAGATTAATTTTGAACTCAATTGCTCGCTTAGGTGGTAATCCTAAAACAGGCTCAAATATGTCGGAAAATTCACGAACGACGTGAATAAGAGGAATAATATCACCCTCATCATCGTCATCGTCATCACGAGGGTTTAAAGAATATAAAGATGCAACCAAGCTGGAATCTGAATCTTTAAGATTAATAGAAATCTGCTTAACAGATAGTGGATGTCGAAGATAAATAGTCCGCCCAGGACATAGGATATGAGCTTCATAACGGTTAAGCCAATCCATTCCCAAAATCATTCCAAAGCCTAAATAACGCATGACATGCAAATCGGCTCGGAAAGAAAAATCACACAAAATAGTCTCGACATTTTTGCACAATAAACTGATTGTTGCGGATCCACCAACCGGATTCGCAATTCTTAAAGAAGTCATTAAACACAAAACATCCAAAGAAAAAGTATCAACAAGTTCTTTTGATATAAAAGAATGGGACGCACCCGTATCAAAAAGAACTCGAATAGGATGATCACGAAATAGAATAATTCCATCCAAAATAGAATGAGAAATACCTTGGCCACGAGATGTGTTGCCAGGGGCTTGAGCAACATTAAGCTTTCCCTCCTTCCAGCCCTGAAGCTTGGGGCATGAAGATATAACATGACCGGGAACTTTGCAGTAGCGACAAGAGAGAGACTTTGGGCACTTGTTCGCATAGTGGTCCTTCGAACCACAATTATAGCATTCCCCACAGCCAAAGGAAGAAGTCTTTGCCACGGAGGTTGCTTGCTTCTCTTTCTTATTGGGATAGGGGCCTTTGAATTTGTTTGGCCTCTTCTTGTTGTTGAAGTTTGGTTTGGAACCCACCACTTCAACATCGTTCTCCCTATCCGCCTCTTCAAGGCGAAGAGCAATATCAACGAGTTGGTCGAAAGAAATTTCTAATTTTAGAAGTAATGGCTTCTTGAGATTTTTGTTTAAGCCATAGACGAACCTCTGGTTCTTCTTTAAAGGGGTGTTGATGTATTCAACCCCATATTTGGAAAGCGACTCGAAGGAGGCGACGTAATCAGTCACGGAGGACTCACCTTGAACAAGGTCTATAAATCGTCGAGCCAATGTCACTTTCTCAGCTTCCGGTACGAATTTCAACTCGAAGCGTTCTCAGAATTTCTCCCAGGTGAGATCCGCTTCATTAATCTCAGAAATAAGAAGCTCGTACCAGTCCAATGCTCTTTCTCGGAGCATACTTGAGGCCACCTGAACTCGGTGAAGGTCAATAAGATTCATGCGAGAAAAGATTCGATCGCATGACCTTAGACAACCCTGTACTTCAATAACAGTTTTGGAACCTTTGAATGGCTCCCCACCCAAATTAGTGTAATCACTACACAAGCGTGCAAATCCCGACTTTGGGTGAGTAGGTTCCGGGTTAGCTCCAGCTGCTTGAGCATTTGTCACTAAATCAAGAAGCTGTTGAGCAGTCATAAAAACTCCATCTTGGGGTGGTGTGCTAGATGGCACAGCTCTGGGGCGGCCTGGTCTAGACATTTTTCTTCCTTAGAAAGAAAGAAGAAGAATAAAAAGGTTATTCACCAAATTGAATATCAAGCAATCTTGATAGACAAAACAAGGAATCATAAAAGAAAATAGGATAGAACGGTACGTAGACCCGAATAAAATCCTAAAGCACGACTCCTAAGATGGACTTAGGACGATGATCCTTGTTGCAATATTCCATATTGTTCGGAAGTTTGGCTCTGATACCAAGCTGTCACGCCCCACCTCTAAACCCACGCTAGCCAAGAACATTACGGTGAATGCTGTCAACTAGCACGGAGAATAAGGCTGCTGAGGAGCGACCATCCGTGTAATTGCTTTGTGCGAGCATCGATATGTTAGATAGTATAGCATGCATTTATTTATCAAGAGGGAAATCCGACATACCGACACAAACTCAAAGCTACTACATAGTGGCTATAATATCTTCAGAAACAAATATAGAATTAAACGTAACATAAATCAGTCATAGACAATTCATATCACAAAGGTGGAAATATATATGAATATTACACTAGGAAGTGTACATCAGAGTGTGGTCTAAAAAGATCCACAATATCACAAAAGAATAGTTACATGAACTACACAAAATAATAAGTATACATTATGGAATCTATATCTTGAATGTATACACCAAAATAAACTACTAATCTAAGTAGTAAGCCCAAAAGTCAGAGAAATCAATCCCAAGAGAGAAGTCAAGCAGAAGCACCTGTAACATCTCGGTCTGACCCGAGTATTATTTAATAAGAAAATAATAAACGGATCAGTCTAACTATAGATATCAGATGAAACGATATAGAATAAGAGATATGACTAAACACATAATAATCACAATCCCAAGCTGTGATATATATAAGTAATTGAAAATCAACGAGAGATTAATCAATATCACCAAATCTACACAAGAATCAAAGAAATTCCATACTCCTTATTTCGTTCATCAAACCACAAATATTGACGATTATATCAATGTCAATCACAAAAGTCAATGACACACAAATTCACCAATGCACAAATATTGCAAATAATATCAATGTCAATCACACAAGTCAATGACACACAAATTCACCAATGCACAAATATTGACAATAATATCAATGTCAATCACAAAAGTCAATGACACACAAATTCCAGAATTCAATATGCGAAATCCAGAAATCACAAAAGTCAATGACGCACAAATTCACCAATGCACAAATATTGATAAAACTTATCAATGGAAATCATGAAAATTGGTGAAACACAAATTCTAGAAATCATCTCAAGAAATCCATAAATCACAAAGGGGGGGAGGCCTATCACAAACGGGAGCATAAAGCCCACCAACACGTGTATCACAAACGGAACGCTAATTACATGGTTGCTAACCATCACAAATTGAGCCGAACCTCCACAAATGGCCCGAAGACCATGGGTTGCTACCCCACCAAATTGAGTCGAAACTCCATAAAACGGGGTTTAGTCTCCCTCGCAGACAAAGAGACATCGCACATTTCTAGCCTAAATCACAAAGATGATCATCATGATCAACGAGAAGTGTCAATTACACTAAGCTAGTAAATATATGAGTTTATCTTCACGTCCCATAACCACTTGCTTAACTTAAATATTTACGAACAAACTGTAAATCTCCACTATAAAATTGTCACAAGAGATTCAATCGAACAAGTCCAAGAATTAACCGACAAAGTGAACGCAAGCGTTTCATACCACTTGTTTTACTAAGTCGTTTAATTAGATTTCTCATACGAGTGAGGTAAAGGTTTGTATATACTAATGGTTTGGAAAAAAAAGGTTTTATAAACGAATTTGGTATTAAAATAGTATTGAAATCGTTTGAGGAAAGAATTTTGATATTTACTACTAGTATAGAAAACCTTTATATTTTTAAAGTGACAAAACACAAAGAAGATTGTAGGAACAATCAATCACTAAAATTCACATACAAAGATGTGAATAAAAATCCAACGAAACCGATAAAGAATCCATCAAAATGGATACTCAAAAATCCCTAAAAAGGAGTCATCAAAGTCATAACAAATGATAACAAGACATAGGAAACAACACGAATCGATTAAAGTTGGAAACCACACAAAATAGGCGAAATAGGCAAAATAACATCAGGTCGGTCGGCCGGCTGCAGGGCTCGGTCGGCCGGCTGCAGGGCTCGGTCGACCGGACCTTGTTTTTAAAAAAACTTCTCGGGCATCAGGTCGGTCGACCGAACCAGGGGGGTCGGTCGACCGAACCAGGGGGGTCGGTCGACCGAACCAGGGGGGTCGGTCGGCCGAACCAGAAACAGAGAAGTGCTCAGCACTTTTACTAGCAGGTCGGTCGACCGGACCAGGGGGGTCGGTCGGCCGAACCTGATGCTCTGCAAATTGATGCCCATAAATTGATGTGCAACCTCCACCAATTTACATTCTCTCGAGCAACGGCACTAAGGGATTATGCTAATCAACTACCCGGCCCTATATGCTCCTCGATGCATCACCAAACACACGTTCAAACATCAAAGTTATGATTTTTAAAGGATTGTACTCAAAACACTAAAAATTGGAATATTCACCAAATCAATCCAAACCAAAAGCAAATGCACACGAATAAATGTTAGGAATTCATACCTAACAATCGAAGATAAATATAAGCATAGATGTGAGATAAAAATCTCACCTTTTCACAAAATCAAACAAGAAGAAGCTTGAAAGCAAATGGAGAATCAACCTCTCTTCAACACAACCCAATTGAGCTTGAATCTAAGCTCAAAAACTAGAACATTCCCAAAATTAGGTTTAGGAATTTCTAAAATTGGTAAGAGAATAAATTGGAGAAGATGAAGAGAATGCTTACCAATGGGTTCTCTTGAATTTGGAGCTAGGAATTTGAAGTTGCAAAAGGAACTAGGGTTTTGGAGTTTTAATTTCCAATCTCTCCCACCATTAATGCTATAAAAACTGAAAAGAGAAAGAAGTGAGGGAGAATGGGGAGGAGGGGTTCAGTTTTTAAGTATAAGTAATGGATGAACCCAAACTCAAACCCAAAGTAAAAAGTAGCAAAAATCAACTTTCTCCAAACATATCGAAGCTTATACTCAAAAAGGTCGCAAACGGCATTTTAAACTCAATGGGAGTGGTCCCGAGTCCTAATTCGATCGTATGCTAAAAGTAGCTTTTCGGACTAAAATCCGACTAACGATAAAATATTTAAATATAAAATCGATAAATATGCGGGTTGTTACACTTCTCGCTTCTTTCTTCGATCAAAAAAAATTAAAATTAATGGCCGCTTCGTTTCTTCAGAATGGCGAAACCATTTCCTTCCCCTAACTTAATTCACCAATTCTTCTTCGTCTCCCCATTTCTCCCTTAAAGCCGAATTCAACGACATACATAAAGAAAACCCTAAATCGGATCGAGTTCGAGCTGCACACAAAGGCAACCGATGGCGCGTATTGAGGAGGGCGGTGACGAAGATGAGGTGGCAGTAGCTTGCATTCGCGATTAATGATAGGTCGCATGAGGGATTAGCGAGCTCGAGGGGGAGGTCAGGTCGCGGCCTGGGGAAACGCGATGGAAGTGGCGGGTTCGCTCGCATATGCGAGATCGAGGCTAGAGTTTGGCGACATGAGATGGGTTATCGAAGGAAGCCTGGAAGCTCGCGACGATGTGGTTTCGAAAGGCAACATCTCGGAGGCGACGCTGGTGGTGGTTTTGCGATTTTAGGATGAGTGAGGTACTGTGAGGTATATTTTTTTCAGTTTTCTTTTTGTTCCCAATTTAATGTCAATATAGGTATATGTTTAAGATTTAAAAAAAAAATTAAATCTTGTACCACTGTGAAATTTAATGTAAATATTTTTAACTTACTGTAAATTTTAAGAATATACCTTAGGAAATTTAATTTCATAACATTTTAATTTGATGGTAAGTAAGTTCAAATTTTCAATTTAATCTGATATTTACAGTTTTCATATAAAGATAAGCTTTGATAAAAAAAATATAAAATTTGATTTTTAATAATAAATATAAGTCATTTTGGTATAAGTAGTTTCAAAGAAGAAAAATAAAATAAATATACATGTTTTAAATATTATTTTAAATAGTGGATTTAGTGATTAAATTGTTTAGTTTACTGAAAGATTTTTTTTAAAGAATAGTAGTTAAAATAAATCATTCGTTAATTAAATTTATTAAAAGAAAATTAATTGTTCGATTGTCCCAAATATTAATAAAATTCATGCAATTGTTTATACAAGGTCGAAATCGAAAAACTGAGTCGAGATTGGAAAGGGTTGCAACGTAAAAGCAAAGGTGAGACTTTCTCACTCATTTGGATGCCAAAGACTAAATTTAAATCATTGGATGTGTTTGGTTGATTTATAATAGTTTATTCACTAGATGATATATAAACCCATATACCGCAATATTCCACCTTGAAGTGGAATTGATATTTTGTTTTGTGCTAATATATGTGGATGCAGGGAAACAGGTTGGAGGGATCCAACAGGATTCCTCAAAGATATTTATTTATTATATATATGTTGTCATATGACAGGATGGATAAATTGATATGGATTTGCATGCGAATTGAATTATATAGTGTTAAATAACATGGAAATTGGAATTTGGTAATTTTTAAATGCCACAAATAATTTATTTGAAGGAAGTTAAAATGAAATTTAAATTAAACGAATATTTATTCAGCATTTGGATTTACCTCAATGGAAAATAAAGTAAAATCAAAAGAATGTTTAATATTTTGGTTATACTTAACTTGGTTAAAGTTGATTTTGGAAAAGACTTAAATTATGTATAAAAGACTCAAGGAAACATTAGAATCAATGAGTAAATTTGAAGCAAAGCGAAGTATTTATTAAGAAATAAGAAGGAACTTTAATAAGAAACGAAATGAAACAGGATTTTATTAATGAACAATATTGAATTGTATTGAAGAATGAAACTATAAAGACAGGATTTTGAATAAAATTGTTTTATAAATAAATGAAAAAAACTCAGGGGAATTATAAATTTATAAACAGGGTTTATAAAAGGGATAAAAGTTATCGGTGGATATGTGAAGAGTTAAGTCATGGCGGGAACTTATATTGAGTATGAAAATTGGTTTTGAAAGGAAATAGTAGAATATTTCCATAGGTGGAAAATGTGAATATGGTCGTTGAGACAGAAATCAAGAGTAATTTATGGATGAATATTGGATTTTCTAAAAATATAAATTTGTTTTAAAGGGAATATTTTTAAAATTACTATACTATATAATTTGTATAGAACTATTTTCTAGATTTAGAATATTCCGATATAGTATTTTAATGCTTAGTATATATTAAAATAAATTTTAGTTTTCTAAATCAGCTTTGTAAATTTGTCAATAACTAGATATGATTTTAATATTCATATTTAATTTTACCTTAAACCGTAACCTGAAAATAAATCTATTACTTTTATTTTATAAGTCAAGATGTTTTCAAAAATGTTTTGAAAATCCAATTATAAATTCTCTTGAGAAAGAAAGCAAGTGAAATTAATTTGAATAAGATTATCAGGGAAACATTTTATAGAGGGTTATGAGAAATTGAATAAAATTCCAAGTATAAGATAAGTCAATTTCGAAGAGAGATAAAATTCACAAGAAGAGAAAGAGTGAAACCTGAATTTTTAATGAGCCAAATGGCTTTGGAAATATAAATGGAAATCAACTAGGGGATCCTGGTATCTATAGGATTCATGAGAAATAAGTTTGGGAAATTTACAAATGAAATCGTAAATGATTCTTAAAGAAAGAAATAGGAGATAACAAAATATTTTCCAAGTTCTGAGAACTAATGAAGTGGGAAAATATTATAAGTGGTCGCCATGGTTCCACGAGAAATAGAGGGAATTGAATCTAAATTCTAGGCATTGAAATATGAAGATAGTATCTTAAGCAGATATTTGAGATAAATAATTAGAGGAAAATTATTTAAGACTTGATTTTTGCTTGTGGATGATTACTTGATAGTTAAATAACCGACTATCAATATTGGCCAATGCGTTGATCGTTTCGAAGAGTCCGGGATCGTGTTTAATTATCCGAAAACCACTTCGATCCGGTTTGAACGATAACGAATGAAGAACGTGAAGATGATGAAGATGGTGATTCGGTTTGTCCAAACCCAGGGCAACTTGTATGGACGAATGCTTTCATAACATCGCCAGGGGAACGATGAGCATTCTAAGTGGGACTCGTTCTTGAATGGTAACGCTTAGCCTCAAGCCTCATCAACCGGGAATGGCTAAAACAGGGGAGGTGCAGCAAGGCTAGGTTGGTAGCACACATTTCAGGGTGAGGTTATCCCTGTCTTGATGTCCCTTTTTATTTCGCCTTAATGGGTGGTTGATCGCGCCAACCACGGGGTGATCTTACTCGAGACTATCCAGTAAGGGATGGTCCGGTCTTGTGTTGCAGGGGAGTTAGGGTGGCTCCTCGGTACTCTAATCTAGACCAGGTACTGTGACGGGCGGTACCCCGGTAGCCCTGCCATTGTATGGAATCCAATCTCCAATAAGCGCCTGTACGGTTTTGATTGTGCCCAACTATTGCTAAAACATGCGATGCAAGCATTTCAGCTAGACTCTATTTTACATTTTATAGACACTATTATAATATCAGACGAATTTCATAAAAATGTTTTGGCTATCGTAAGATAAAAACCCGACATGTTTATTTATGGCATGGTCTTACGAGATGCTTTTTTTCAAAGGATTTTTGAAAATATAATAATCCAATTGAGTGTGATTCCTCACGTTGGTTTTCCAGACTGACTCGGGTGTTGTTTTATATGATGCTCGGGTCAGACCGAGTTCAACAGGATCAGGTTAAAGCTAAGAAGCTCAGGAGACGAGCTGGGTGACAGAGCGTACTTCTGTATTTGACTATTATTTCCCCTGTGTATGGACAAATATTAAGTTGTCTCTATATGGATGTTTGTTGTACTCTGATGATGGTATGTATATGTATAACAGTACAGATTTCTTTGTATTTAAAAGCTGTTATTATATATTATATTTTGTTCCGCTGCGATTGTGAGACACTGATGTTGTTTTTCTTCTTCTTCTACTCCCTCTTTCTTCTTTTTACCCGAAGACTCGTACTTTTGTGATTTTGCCAGCTCAAAGGGGTACGGATTTGCGGGCCTTTACATTTTTAGTCTATCCGTATTTTTTATTCTTTTCAAAATGAATCAACTATTTTCTAACAAAATTTCACATCTTATAGTAAATCCACCATTTGATTTATCTCACCAATTTATTTACTAATAATAGTCTCCTTTAGTTTATAAACATCGTTTATGAATTCATGCTTTTATTAACAAAATACGATTTTACAAACCACTACTTCATTTGTAAATATCATTTTTATAAATTATCACATTTATAAATCTCATATTTGTAATAAATTTTAATATATGTACACACGCACACATACATATATATATATATATATATATATATATATTACTTTATATAAAATGATTAATAAATATTTATATCAAAATATTCCAATTTTCCTTTAAAAGCATATCCCTTTATTATAAAAGATTTTTAAAAAATCATTATTTTATAGTTCAAAAATCTCTGTATAAAATATTTTATAAAACTATAAATTTATAATGTCTAAAATCATACTTTTTATTTTATATATATTTCTTCTTTAATTAATTCAAGAAAAGTTAGTAAAACATATATAATTTCCAAGATCACTTCGAAATTGCTTTTAAATCAAAACATTAGTTTATAATATTTTGAAATATGAAAAATAAGGCTCAGTGCTACTAAAGCACTAACTACGCAAAATCATATCCATGTCATCAAATATAACATCTAACACATCATATATCAAATTATATGACAAATAAAATCAATTGTGTAAGGAATCCTGTTGGATCCCTCCAACATGTCTCCCTGCGTCACATACAGTATATGACTAAATAAAATAAATTAATCGCTTCGAGGTGGGATCGTATACAAAGGATCACCCGCTCTTACATAGGAACGTAATATGGTCTCACCAGCTCCAAGGGCGGAAATATATCCAAACCATTAATATAAATTAGTAAATTATCCAAACAGTCAATAGCAGCCACAATAAAATATTCACACATCCAATCAATAATTTATCGAGTAAAAATATTTCTGATTAACAAGAAAGGTGAGATTAACTCAAACTGATTTCAGTTTCATCAAAACGTTCCAGTTTGAATTAAAATTGAACGACGTTCAATTTTAATCCAATTTCCTACTAGCTCCGATTTCATCCAATCTAACTCTATAGCAATGTACTCGCTGATACGATCACAACACAACTTGTTGCGTTCAATTTCGACCTCATATAGGAAAGTTATAAATTAATTAACTTTTGAAATAATTAAATTAAAATTAACTAAAATTAATAATAGAAAATTTCAAACCTTAATCTCCACTCTTCCACGTTTCCAGGCTGTGCACGAAAATAACGTGACCATTCTCTTAATTTTTCTTTCGACCGCGATTCCATCATGCCACCGCCGCCTCAGCCTGTGCACCGGTCGTGCCTGTCGCCGCTCGTGCCTGTCGCCTCCGCCTCACCTTGCGCGCCGCCGCCGTCGCGAACGAGTCCACAAACCAAAGACGACCTACCCACGGTCATCTCCGGATTTTCGACCACCACGATGATCTTTTGACTCATCCAACCATCCATTGCATTCACTTCAATCCCACGAGCAAATTTGCTGTTGAAACCCAAGCCTGAAACTGCCTCGAGTGGCTCTGATTTGCTTGAGCGATTGGGTGAAAGGGGAAAGTTTAATTCGAAATAAAAATAAAAAGCCAACTTGTTTTTTTGGTTATAGACACGGTAATATAGGTGAAAAAGGGAATGGCTTTGAGCGGTGGAAGCATGGGCTGATATTGGCTAGGGCATGTACCTAAGTATGGCTATATATATATTATTTAAATTAGAAATGTCTAGCTTTAAACATCCAAAAATCCCGAAGTCCAAACGAGACATATCGCCTGATATTCTATATGTTATACTCTTATTCCGAACACAATGGAACAAGTATTGAGACCCAATTCAATTATATGTAGAAGATAGCTTTTCAAACCCAATTATATTATATAAAATCCTTTAATTAATTTCTACGCGCTCCACGCTCACACGACCAAAAGATACTTCCAATCATCATGAAATTCATCAGCATATAATTACTCACTATTACAGATCCAATGGAACTAGTTTCGTTCAATTTAAACAAATTGTTATAAAAACCAAATTAACCACTTTTAAATTTAAATTAAAAGTTTACTATCTTCATTCTTATTTAAATAGAATTTAAATCAACTTTCAAAATCATTTTTATTCACATTAAATTCAAGATTCAATTATTTAAACAATTTAAAATATTCAATTTAACAATTTAATTACCCAATAATCACTATACTGGAAATTCAAGTTATTTAACCTATAAAAATAACTTTCCAAGATTTAAAAGTAATTAAATACTCCAAATTCAGATGAATAAAATTCTGTGTCGTTACAATTGCATTAAAGTTGGTAAAGGAAGAAGCAACAAAAAGAGAAAATAGGTTTGTAGTTGCTGCTAAGAAAATTAAGCTTACATTCGTTATTTTGGCGTGTCATTTATTAACTAACATCCATGTTCTAGTATTAACATCCATCTGCATCCCCTTACTAGATTGTTGGTAATGAATTTTTTGTTGATATGGATTGAATTGGTTGGAATATGTTGCAAATCCTTGGTTGCTCATTTTTGTGATGAGATATTAGTTTTTCGTTGAGCACAAAAGTATTATTTGTTGTTGCACAATAAATGGATGTATGTAAATAGCTAGAAATGACATCATTGAAATTAATATTGATCGTTTTGCAATTAAATTAAAGATTTTAGAGAAAACGTGAATTTTATTATTTAAAGCTTTTTGAAAATTTATATTGAATATATATGAAATCCAATTGAAGGATGTGGGAAAAAATACATTTTAAAAAAAAAACCCCTTCCGGACTAATAAATAGTTGTGTTGTATGCTTTGTTTTATTTATTTTTGTGTAACGAGTAATTTAAATAAATGAGATTATAATACCGTCTGATATGGGACTTTTGATAATATTTCTCTGATTATTTTCTAGACTTGTTATACATAATATGATGTGGTAGTTGTGTGAGATCGCACCATTTGGTAAATAAGTAAGTTGCATTAAGGGGTATGGGACACTTGAGCTGCTATTTATTTGATTTCCTCTTGAATGTGATTGACACTCATATATAAGGTATGGTAGCTGCGTATTACCATTGTTGTATGCCCGATGGTTAAGTATATCTTATAGGTATGAGCCTATTAGTGCTTTGTGTGTTTATCGAGATAGACTAGTGTCTATCCCAATTGGCTGATTGTGGGGTCGCGTCCTAGATCCATGGCATCAATATTATATGTGTCATGTGCTAATATTCAGATTGTGAGACAATATGCGCAGATGCTATACTAGACAAACCATACGTTACCATTGGGAAGTAGGCTTGTGACCATAGCATATAGATGGATATAGGGTTACGATAACAGGTGTAACTAAGGCTGTGTGTTGTGAGTGTTGTCCCATAGAGTGGTGTTGTGTGCTATTAGGCCCCCATCTAGAATAAGATATTGAGACACATAGACATACGATACCATACTTATAGCACCTCGCTTGGTTGTGTTCTTGTTGATAATTCATTCCCTTGAGTTATGGGTGTGTTGATTGATTCACCCATTATGTTATGGCTTTGTTGGGTAATATGGTTGGAGATATACACTTCAACCTATGATGATCTTATATACTTTGTGAGATACAGGTTGTACCATGCCCCCTGTTATTATCATATATTGACATCTCATTTTAGACATTATCTGACCCATTTGTTATTTGTACAATACTAAGATCAGTCCGAGACATTTTAGGTTCAAGGACGAAATTACCAACTTGTGATTGTTGGTCTTAGTTGGTGTTTGGTTTATTAGTTGATTATATGTATTTATGATGCCATATGTATGTTGATGATGTTGATATGTATGTATTGGACACATGAGTTGCATATTTTGAGAGACAGTGGTCATTTTACACTTCTGTAGACCCACTTGGACTTGTACATATTTTTATTATATATTATCGCTATGTTGATGACCTATGTTCTCTATTATTTGTTTTATATTGTGTATTGGTCTATTCTTGACAAGCATGTGCTTACTACTTTGTGTCGATACCAAAACGTATAGCTAAGTCACATGAAATTTTAAATACATTCTAGTGTTAGCTTTAGGGAATATTCATATGTGATAGAAAGAAATCACCTCATTCCTTGTACTATCAGATAGTATTACCTAGTAATATTCTTTGGTAGTATGGGTCTAGTGATAGGGAGTTACATAGTTCACGGTGAAGGAGATTGGGCATTCAAAGCTATATTATTTATTGGTATTCTTCATGTACTT
The DNA here is from genome assembly GCA_030765085.1 of Allium cepa. Lineage (NCBI taxonomy): Eukaryota > Viridiplantae > Streptophyta > Magnoliopsida > Asparagales > Amaryllidaceae > Allium > Allium cepa. Next base: position 874,846,734 of record CM060943.1, read on the forward strand.
TGTACTCTACTATCTCGATCAGTTAGACTGTTGGTATTTGTTATTTTGGGACATTGTTATATCGACTACATTTTATTGAGGTTGTTATATGTTTGGACTATTTCAGTATTTATATTTTATTTCCTTCCACTATGAGATATGAGAGTGTATAATGCCTAAAATTTATAATAGTCTCTATATCATGTAAACTTTTAAGATCCAAAGACTCGTATTTCTTGGCATGACATGAGTTCAACCACCACAGTAGGCCTTGAATCGGTGTGTTTGAAAGTGCGAGTTGTTACAGTTGGAATTAGAGCTTTGGTTTAGGATTCCTTAGGCCATGTATGGGAGAACATATTTGTAATGTTATATATATATATATATATATTATGCCATATATATATATATATTATGCCATACTTTTTGACATATACGGTAGTTGTTGGCTTGTCCCTTACAAAAGAAAACAATTATGAGTCAAAGTAACTGTTAAGATTATAACCATTCAAGGTGAAAATAAATTCATCAAATTTATTATAATTTACTGTATAAAGGATGGCTAATAGAGGTTACCTATGCTAATTAGCAGTAGTGAGTAAATTCAAAGTCTAAGGGTGAAGCAAAGGGAGAGAAGTACCCTTAGAAGATAAGTGTTATGTCAATAAGGCGTAATAGGGGAATAAAAGAAGGACATCTGAAGGTTAGAATACAAATCCTAAGTTAAAGGATCGGTCATATTCTTATATTGGAGATAGTTATAGAAACTCTTTGAACTGAGTAAAACTGCTGGAGTGTTCCTACATTGGAGTTGGACACTACACTGGAAGATAGATTTGAGTTAATCATTTTGAAAAGAAGAGGGGTTAAAACTCTATTCACTTTAAGCGTCGTTAGATTGCATGATGTAGTTGGGATGGTGTAAATTAGGCCGCTTTCATCTACTCTAATTTAGATGTTAAATCATTGGAAACGTTTTATGAAAAGCTAAAAATATTAGATGTACGATTTTAAAAAGAAAGTAATTTGGTTTATGATTTTCTATGAAATGATCGGATAAATTTTTTGAAAATTTATCTCGAAGATTAAGATTGAAGAATTTGAAAAAAGAAAGTTATAAACATCCATTTTTGAGATTTTCAAAAATGTACAGAAGTTGAAGTTTAAACTGGTAACTCTTTATTCTAAGCTTTAAATATATGAAAATTTTGTAAAAAGTAATTTTCCATAACCACTTTAAAACTTTAGTTTTTGTAAAAGAATTAGTGTAAGACCTATTTTTGTGCTTCCCTTTTGATGTGTACTTTGCTTTTGGCAGTTAAACTTTTGAAAGGAAAATTGAGAAGTATATAAAACACATCCTTCGAATATCCTTTATTTCATTAAAAACTCTAGCACATTTTGAAAAATATATACATCACGTTTCCTTTTAAAATAAAATTTTGTGAAATTATTTACTTATAAAGAATTTTTTTAGAAAGATTTGTTTACATGTCCACTTTTCCAAGTTAAACTGGACTGTTTTTGGTAAAGTTTAAATTGAAGGAACATGTCTTGATTTTTGTCAAAAGGAAACATTGTTAAAAAGTAATAGAGGATTTTATAGTTTTTGAAGCTTGCTAGTTTTATGGAAATGATGTTAAAAACAAAGATTTTTGATCTAAAACGTATGAAAGTATTATTTTGATTATCACTTAAAGCCAAAGATTTAAATTGGAGTTAGATAAATAGGATTACAAGGCCTACAAAAAAACTGAATTGATTGTGGTAGGCTAGCTAAGATGGTCAAGATGAAACTATGCCAAGGACTTTCTATATTGAGCATTATGGAAATGTGAAGCATTGAAATATTTGGGGTAAAGAGAGGAATTAAAGTAATGAATTGGTTGGCCTTTTCAATCAATGTTTGAACTGAAAGGGCATCAAATCGAATTTTCTGTAACAACAAAGAGTGAGCACATCTTTGTCTTTATCTACTCAACTATGGTTTGAGCTGTCGAATCTTTGTGCAAGAAAGGTTGGAAGGTGTGATTTTGATAAAATATTTTTAATTTCAAAGTAAGGAATGGTTAAGTAAGGATATTTTACTTAAACAAAGAATGCTATGAAAGTAAGAAGTTTTCTCGGCATTGGCTGACTGCTACAAGAAGTCCACTAAAAGACTTCGCAAAGGTTTCTGCACCGTTGACTAATCTTATTAAAAAGAATTTAGCTATCTTATGGAACTTGAAATTTGAGCTTGCTTTATTAAGCTTAAGGAGTGATTGACTAGTGCACCTATTTTTGTAATCCTTTACGGTTCGAAAGTGTTGGCAATATATACCGATGCTTGTGGTATAAGATTGGACAGTTGTTGATGCAAAAGGGTAGAGTTTTTTTACGCTAGTAAAAAATTGAAAATTCATAAGAGAAACTATAGAACCCATGATCTTGATAGGATAGCTATTATTTTGCTCTCAAGTCTTGGAGGTGATTTAAATTGTTTGTAGGTCATAAGTGATGCAGAACGACCTACGGAAGCACGAGGCTTAGGTCGTTCACGAGTTAATGAAGGTCGACCCCGACCTAACGAGTCACGTGAGGAGAAGGGACGACCTAACAAGTCACATGGGAAGGCACCACGACCTAACCAAGCTTCGGTTTTAGGTCGTTCAGAAGACTTAGGTCGGCAACGACCTAAACATGTCTTAGGTCGGTTGCGACCTAACGGAATATGGCTGAAGAGTTAAGTCGTTAGAAGAGTTAGCTCGGTGAAGCTTTAAGTCATTTGTGTTGAATATGTTGTACAGTGTGTCGTTATTTGTTCAGTCGTTGCTTTTTGAGTCGTGAGTCGTTAGGTCGTATACGACCTAAGTGTTGTGATGAGTCTGTATTTCTTTAAGCAGTGTGTTTAAGTCGTCCACGACTTAAGTGTTGAGTCGCTGTGTTGTACATATGTGAGTGAGTCGTTGTGTCTTGAGTCGTGTTGTTTAAGTCGCTTACTGTTTTGAGATGTGTGGTGTCAGTTAAGTCGGCAACGACCTAGTTAAGTCGTGAGTCATGAGTCGGCAACGACTTAAGGGGAGTTAAGTCGACAACGACTTAAGGGTCAGGTTGTGAAATGCTATAAATAGGGCGTGAGTTGTACATTTTGGAAGTTAATTTCTGAATAAAATTCTTGTTTGATTGCTGTGTGCTTTCATCTTAAATTGGTAGTTGAGTGTAATCTCCTATCTCCACTTTCGGTTATTCGAGTGCGCTCGAATCAACGATTGTTGAAGCCAATTTGCGGAATCAAGTGCGCTTGATCAACGCTTGAAGAATTGAAGATCTTCTTTCACGGTATCATGCGCGATCAACGTGACGAGGATAGCTAGAATTCGGTATCTTCGGATCAAAGAATTTGGGCATTTCAGTATCTTCCATCCACCGTTTTGCTACTTTCACCGTTCCATCTATTTTTTTCGTATATCCGCTGCGTCAGTTTGGTATCAGAGCTAGACTTAGCCAATCATAGCTAAGCCGAGTCTTGAAGCCAAGGAGTTTGAAGTTTAGTGTTCATCGTGTTCATCTTGAAGTTGCAACAAGTTAGAAGCTTTCGATCCATTTCATTTTGGATCAAAGTCCGGAAAGTGTTTGAATTTTCGAAGAAGAGTTTGAAGTGCTTGAGTTGAACCGAGCTAAAAAGTTTGTTCGAGTTAGTGGGAGGCCGTGACTTGTTGTTCAAGTTTGAGTTGAAGATTTGTGAAGTTTTGAAGATTGTATTGAATCAATCATGCCGCGAGGAGAGCTAATCGTCATCAAAATGTCGAAGCGTTGTATAGAAGAGAAGAAGCCGAGCAAATGGAACAGCGCATTAATGAGAAATTTGATGTAGGTATTGGAAAGTTAGAGAAGTTGATGAATGATTTGAATCAAACTCAAAGGAGGAGATCACCAGTCTCGAACCATGGAGGAAACCGAGTTTCGCCATTGGTTACGGAAGCGAGAAGGGTATCACCGTAATCTTTTAGAGAGAGAAGAGAGACATTAATTTCATCAAGGGGAGATCAGCATGACTATGGACATGAAGAGAGGAGAACTCCACGAGAGTTTGAAAATGAGCCATATAGAGATGAAGAGAGACACAGTAGAAGAGACATGCGTGATCGAAGGGATGTTGATGGCCGAGATCGATATAGACATACATTTGATTATGATGAAGAGGGTGATAGAGCTAGCATTCATTATCGAGAACGAGACCAAGTTCGAAATTCATATCGAGATATAGAAGAAGATCGTCGATGGGAGTCGGGTATGAAGATGGAAATTCCAGAATTCAAGGGTGGAATGGTTGCAGAAGAATTTTTGGATTGGTTGTCCAATGTTGAAGAGATCTTTGATTTCAAGGAGGTTCCCGAGAATCGAAAAGTGAAGTTGGTTGCTACTCGTTTGAGATGTAAGCTATGGCATGGTGGCAGCAGACTAAACTTACGCGGGAGAGAATGGGGAAGTCGAAGATTGAATCATGGGAGAAGATGAAGAAGTTAATGAAGGCTACATTTTTACCTTACAATTATCAATCACTCATGTACCAGAGGTTACAGAATCTAAGGCAGGGGACGAAGACTGTTAATGATTATGCTGATGAATTTTATCAATTGATTGCTTGAAATGACATTATGGAGACAGAGGAACAGCTGACTGCTAGATTTGTTGGAGGGTTGAGGATACAGATTCAAGATATGGTGAATATGTTTGATCCTAGATCTGTAGCAGAAGCACATCAGAAAGCGTTGGCTTGGGAGAAACAGGGAAGGCGTGGAGGTGGTGTGTCTACTAATTCCAACAATCAAGTGAAGGGTGTTAGTGGAAGCTCTAATGTTCCTAAATCTATCAGTAAACCAGTTGTGAATGAAGTTGCGAAGACAAAGGTCAACAACAGTTTCAAATGTTACAATTTCCAGGAAGTGGGTCACAAGAGTAATGAATGTCCGAAGCCGAAGAAGCGAACTATGATTGCTGAAGTTGAGGGTGAGGATGTTGGGGAAGGTTATTCTAGTCCAGTTGAGGAGGATGAACAGGATATTGCGTCAGGAGATGAAGGATGTAATCTAATGATGAGGAGGTCTTGTTTAATACCGAAGCAAGAAGAAGAAGCTAGTTGGTTGAGGAGTAACATCTTTCAGTCAACATGTACTATTCTGGGAAAGGTTTGTAAGTTTGTGATTGATGCAGGAAGTTGTGACAATATTCTTTCTACTGAAGCCGTGAGAAAGTTGAAGCTGAAATCGGAGAAGCATCCAAATCCTTATAAGTTAGCATGGTTGAGAAAAGGAGGAGAGGTGAAGGTGGACAGACGAGTTTGAGTTCCATTCTCCATTGGAAAGAAGTATAAAGACGAGATTTGGTGTGATGTTGTGAAGATGGATGTTTGTCACTTGCTTTTGGGAAGACCATGGCAGTATGATCGAGCAGTGCGGCATGACGGTCGGACCAATAGCTACAGCTTTATGTTTGAAGGTGTTAAGATCATTTTAGTTCCGAAGAAGAGACAGCTAGGAGAGAGCAAATCAGAGGAGATTGAGGAGCTGAAGACTTTATTGACTTTGAAGGAATTTATTGAAGAAGTAGAAGAGAGTCCAGAGGTATTTTTGTTGATTGGACATGAAGCCACTGAATCTGTAGAAGTTCCAGAGGAAGTAAAATCGATATTGGAAGAATTCAGAGATGTGTTTCCTGAAGAATTACCAATGGAGTTACCACCGTTGAGGGATATCCAACATCAAATTGATCTTGTGCCAGGAGAAGTATTACCACACAGACCACATTACAGAATGAGTCCTAAGGAGCATGAAGAACCGAGAAGGCAAGTGGAAGAGTTGTTAGAACAGGGGCGTGTTCAAGAGAGCTTGAGTCCATGTGCAGTGCCTGCTTTATTGGTGCCTAAGAAGGATGGTTCATGGAGGATGTGTACGGATAGTCGGGCTCTGAACAAGATCACTGTGAGGTACAGATTTCCTATGCCAAGGTTTGATGATTTGATAGATCAGTTGAGTGGAGCTGTTGTGTTTTCCAAGATTGACTTGAAGAGTGGATACCATCAGATTCGTATTAAACCGGGTGATGAGTGGAAGACTGCTTTTAAAACCAGTGAAGGATTATACGAATGGTTGGTTATGCCGTTTGGTTTATCAAATGCACCAAGTACTTTTATGAGAGTGATGAACCAGATTTTCAGACCATACATTGGGAAGTTTGTAGTAGTTTACTTTGATGATATTTTGATCTACAGTGGGAGTATGGAAAAGCATGTCCAGCATTTGCGTGAAGTACTGTTGATTCTACGACAGGAGAAATTTTATGCCGCAACAAAGAAATGTGTGTTCATGACGCACAGTGTTTTGTTTCTGGGATACGTTCTATCGAAAGAAGGAATTCAAGTGGATGAAAGTAAAGTAGAAGCTGTCAGGAGTTGGCCACAACCCAAGACAATTACTGAAGTAAGAAGTTTTCATGGGTTGGTATCTTTCTATCGAAGGTTCATTCCACATTTTAGCAGTGTAATGGCACCAGTAACCGATTGCATGAAAGGAAAGAAGTTTGAGTGGTCAGAGGAAGCAGGGGTTGCTTTTGAGAAGATCAAAACACTATTGACGACAGCACCAATTCTAGTTTTACCGGATTTTCAGTTGTTGTTTGAATTACATACTGATGCATCGAAGGTTGGATTGGAGGAGTTTTGAGTCAGAAAGGAAGACCAGTTGCTTATTTCAGTGAGAAGTTGTCTAGAGCTAAGTTGAGGTATAGCACTTATGATGTTGAGTTTTATGCAATTGTTCAAGCTGTGAAGCACTAAAGACATTATCTATTTCAGAAAGAGATTGTTCTTTACACTGATCATGAGGCTTTGAAGCATTTGCAAGGGCAGGATAAGATTTCAGCGAGACATGCATCGTGGATTGCCTATTTGCAGCAGTTTACTTTTATCGTGAAGCACAAATCAGGGATAACGAATCGCGTGGCTGATGCTTTGAGTAGAAGGAGTCATTTATTAACGACAATGAAGGTTGAGGTGACAGGGTTTGAATTGTTGCCAGAACTGATTGAAGAAGATCCTTACTTTAAGAAATTTGTTGAGAAAGTTAAAGAGGGAAATACTGATGAATTTGTGCTGATTGATGGTTTCTTATTTAAGGGGAATCAATTGTGTGTACCGGATTTTAGCTTGCGAATGAAGATAGTAAAGGAGCTTCATGAAGAAAGACATGTGGGTAGAGACCGAACATTGCAGTTAATCTCTCAATCGTACTATTGGCCATCGATGAGGAAGGAAGTTGAAAGGTTTGTGCGTAGATGTCACATTTGTCAGGTTTCGAAAGGGACAGCTACAAATGCGGGATTGTATATGCCCTTACCTGTTCCTACAAACCCATGGGTAGACATTAGCACAGATTTCGTGTTGGGATTGCCGAGAACTCAAAGGGGGAATGACTCTATATATGTTGTGGTGGATCGTTTTTCGAAGATGGTACATTTTGTTGCTTGTAAGAAGACGGCGGATGCTGTTCATGTTGCTCAGTTATTTTTCAAAGAGATCTATCGACTTCATGGGTTACTAGAGTCTATTGTGTCGGATAGAGATACTCGATTTCTGAGTCACTTTTGGTTAAGTTTGTGGAAGATGGTGGGAACGAAGTTAAACTTTAGCAGCGCTTATCATCCGCAAACAGATGGACAGACAGAAGTTGACAACAGATCGTTGGAAAATTTGTTGCGATGTCTTGTGAAGGACAATCTGAAGAGTTGGGACATGAAGTTATGTCAGGCAGAGTTTGCACATAATCATGCAGTGAATCGTAGTACAGGTTTCAGTCCATTTCAGATTGTATATTCAAATTTACCTAGGGGACCGTTAGATTTAGCGATAGTGCCACAACCGAAGGGGACGGTTAAACGAGCTTAGACTTTGTTGATGGGTTGACTGAATGTCATAAAATCGTTCAGGAACGATTGAAGAAAGAAAATGAGAAGTATAAGCAGACCGCAGTTTTGAAGCGACGAAGTGTTGAATTTAACGAAGGTGATTTGGTTTATGCAGTGTTGACAAAAGATCGTTTCCCGGTGGGAACGTACAATAAATTGAAGGCGCGAAAAATTGGTCCAGTTGAAATTCTAAAGAAAATCAATGAGAATGCATATCAATTGAAGTTACCAAAAGATGTTCATACTTCTGATGTTTTCAACGTCAAATATTTAATTCCGTACCATGGAGCCGAACTTGTTGTGGAAGAAGATGGTGAAAATTTGAGGTCGAATTTCTGTCAACCAGGGGAGGATGATGCAGCACGACCTACGGAAGCACAAGGCATAGGTCGTTCACGAGTTAATGAAGGTCGACCCCGACCTAACGAGTCACGTGAGGAGAAGGGACGACCTAACAAGTCACATGGGAAGGCAACACGACTTAACCAAGCTTCGGTTTTAGGTCGTTCAGAAGACTTAGGTCGGCAACGACCTAAACATGTCTTAGGTCGGTTGTGACCTAACGGAATATGGCTGAAGAGTTAAGTCGTTCGAAGAGTTAGCTCGGTGAAGCTTTGAGTCGTTTGTGTTGAATATGTTGTACAGTGTGTCGTTATTTGTTGAGTCGTTGCTTTTTGAGTCGTGAGTCATTAGGTCGTATACGACCTAAGTGTTGTGATGAGTCTGTATTTCTTTAAGCAGTGTGTTTAAGTCGTCCACGACTTAAGTGTTGAGTCGCTGTGTTGTACATATGTGAGTGAGTCGTTGTGTCTTGAGTCGTGTTGTTTAAGTCACTTACTGTTTTGAGATGTGTGGTGTCAGTTAAGTCGGCAACGACCTAGTTAAGTCGTGAGTCATGAGTCGGCAACGACTTAAGGGGAGTTAAGTCGGCAACGACTTAAGGGTCAGGTTGTGAAATGCTATAAATAGGGCGTGAGTTGTACATTTTGGAAGTTAATTTCTGAATAAAATTCTTGTTTGATTGCTGTGTGCTTTCATCTTAAATTGGTAGTTGAGTGTAATCTCCTATCTCCACTTTCGGTTATTCGAGTGCGCTCGAATCAATGATTGTTGAAGCCGATTCGCGGAATCAAGTGCGCTTGATCAACGCTTGAAGAATTGAAGATCTTCTTTCACGGTATCATGCGCGATCAACATGACGAGGATAGCTAGAATTCGGTATCTTCGGATCAACGAATTTGGGCATTTCAGTATCTTCCATCCACCGTTTGCTACTTTCACCGTTCCATCTATTTTTTCGTATATCCGCTGCGTCAGTAAGTCGCTAAAATATTTATTGTTTTAACATCGCTATAAGAGGAAGTCAATTTGGATTGTTTTGTAGATGGGTATCACTGATATGATGTTTCGGATAATGCGACACCACACGTGGATATTGATATGGTGAATTATGGGTAATCAAGAAAGTAGGTTGTGGTCTTACCACACATGTTCTATGGTGATATTCATAAGGTAGTTATACTTGAGTTGTGGTTTCAATTACATATACATTAGTTGGGGACTGAGGTGACATGAGTTCCATATCATGTTCACTAGGCTAGGCTATCGTCTATTTTAGATGTTCCTAAAAATATTTTTGGGTACTATGCTATTTAAGTAATGAGGATTATGTCTATATTAAAATGGCTAGACACCATTCTATCTTAAGTTGTCTCGACCATAAAATAGTTGAAATTAAAAGGTGAGAAGTTATGTTCAGGGGAAAGATCCTATTAATCAAATTGCATTAAGGAATGGTAAAATTTGAAAATCTAAGTTGCAAAAGATGTCTCATATAAAGTCGGAGTTAAGGTTACATAAGAAATGGTTAATTCAAGAATTTGAATTTTTGTTAAAAAAAGATATTATAGTTCGCACGCATTGAGGATGCAAAAGTGATTTTCATGGAAAATGAAATTTGGAAGATTTTCGTAAGGTTTTGAGAAGAGGATAGTAGGATTGCTTTCAATCACCTCTTTTATTAAAAGGAGATCATCTATTTAGCAGAGCTATCATGAAGGATCAATTTAAGGCTATACAGATTGTGTTGCGACTTAAGGGTACATAGTTTGTGTTGCATAACAGTTGCAATGTGAATGATGTATGACCTAGTCGAATACCTTTAATACCGAAACAATTTTAGGTTTGCATTTCACTTAAATTTAGGACTCCACTGAGATTTAGAACTTTAACTGCTACGTTGAATAGATTAATTAATAGAATTACTTACTTGTATACCAAAGAACTTAGGGGGAAAAATTCTTGCTCGTTGGAAATGTGGTACTGTTTGCTCCTTTCCTACTGAATTAAAAAAGTGCAAATTGTTATAAATTACTGCAAGTGCACAGGTATGTAGTATGCAGCTCAAACACAAGGACTTGATTGAAAGATATTGAAATTCTAGTTTTAAAACCTTAAGTGAGTAGAATGGTGGAAAAATAAAACTGCATGAGAAACTAAAATTGAAATTTAATTTAAAACAAACCTGATTGAACCAACAACTAAAAGACAATTATTAATTCGACGAGAAGTAACTTATATTTCCAATTCTTTTGAATCTAAGCATAAAAGATTATTGCAGAAATTAAAGTAGTTAACTTTTAACAAATTCAAAAATCAAATCAAACTATTTCACTAACTTGAAAATGAAAGGAAAATAGATATAAAATAAAATAAAAATTACTCGAATTGCAGAAGATAAAAATAGAAGAATGGAATTAAATAAAACATAAAGTAAATTAAACAAAATAAAAATTAGGATTAGCACCAAAACTAGTTGTAGGGTCAATTGATAATAAGAAAATGAAAATAAAATAGTAATTTTTTTCTAGCAAATCAAATTGACTAGACTCCACAATTAACTATAAAAAAGGCAAATAAAATAGAGGAAAGAAGAATAGAATTTTATTAAAGAAGATATCAAAATTCAAGCATACAATCACAACGAATACATTAGGTGTATATAGCGAATGAGGTATTCTCTGTTTATGCACATATCGCTCTAATCAAATCCATCTATATATTTAGTTTACATAAAAGAAATATCTTCTCTTCATAATGGTGGACTTGAAAGTTTAAGTTAAGATTCTTGCATTCTGATCTTAAATATGTGACAGCATCAATGATAAAGGATTAAAAGTGATGTGTTGATTGATATGAATCTAATTGAAATTAGGGACTATATCTTCTTTCCATCAAAATATCTTGTCAAATCACAAATCTAAGGCAAGTGAGATAGAAAATGATTTGTTGATGTAAATGATCCATTTTTTGAAAGAATAAATCATTATATGCATATATATTTATATATATTCCAATTAACTTCATTTATGTGTGTACACACACATATTTGACAGTTCATGGGCAGCACATGCATAATATCAAATCTACAGTTTTTCCGTAAAAAATAATGCACTTCTTAGGAATCTAAATCAACACAACTTGACATATTAATCCACCTTTACCAATGAGCTACAGCTTCCTTTGAGTAACAACCTCTTCAACATGAGTTTTCATCGGTTTTGACATGACGAACCATCATTTTCTCTGCAATTTGTTGTTTTTTGAATAGAAGAAAACTTTGATTCACCTATCTGTAAAAACATTAAAAATACTAGTATAACATTTATTTATAAATAATAAAGATAAAATATGAGCATAAAAATAAATACTTTTGTGTGTTGATAAGGTACCTTGGAATCGTGATTACCGAAAGATTAGAGAAGCAATATCATAAGAAAAAAGGTACTGCTTAAGTTGAATCGAAACGGGAAAAGAAGTTATGCCACTTTCACCAGTTTAAAGGATCACCAAATTTTGATGTCCTTAGGTGAAAATAAAGGATGGTAAGGGATCCAATTTATTAGATACTAGGAGAGAGACCATCAACTTTTTTGTTGCCTTGCCCTGATGTCTAGAAGATGAAGTAACTGGTATGCATAAGGCTACGTTTCGTCAAGAACATACTTATGTTCAAGTTATTATTAGAGGTGCATGTCGGCATCAGTTTTGCATGGATTGCAGAATTTTACCTATGCACGTATATTTGTAGTTATCTGGATTGAATTTATATGCCAGTAATAAAGTTGATAAGTTGAGGTTGGAGGAACGATGTAGCAACCCACACTTTCCGGCACACCGATCCAAAGCCTAGAGTAACTTTCAAACTTGCTTTGGTGTTAAGAAATACAAGTTGTTGGGTTTTTGAAACATTACAAAGCATAATTATAAGGATGAATTCTAAGATATTTTACTCTTTTAGAAAATAATCTTTGAAAGTATCCATGAAAACACAGTTCAAACCATAGTCTCAAACCAGTACGTAGTCAAATCCATAGTATATAGAAATAAAATACATAGTCTGATAAATGATAAGTAGTTATATGGAGGGAAATAAAAATAATAAGCTAGTCCAATGTCGATCTCGCCACTCCACGTTCTAATCCTTGGGCCTATCATCTACTACCCTATCTTCTTATGGTGGGGAAAAAGAAAAGAGAAGGAGCAGATCTGACAAAAGTTTGGTGAACGAGTTACATGACTGGTATGTGGTGACTACATGCAATTAGGTTCATTTATACTCTAAGTGAACTAGGGTAGTCTTCTTGTTTCAATAAATACTAATGTATCATTAAGGGGTATGATTTTTACACATTTACACAAGTATCTTGTGAAGGCTATACTTTGAATCAAAGAACTAACCGAACCTCTACACAACTATGGGTCGGCTAATATCCATCTGAATTAATCCACATAGGGTCCTATCTGGATATAAGATCTTCTACAATATCAACATGGGGACTCTTATCCCTAACTACGACTATACGTATGACTTTCACACAATGAGAGGGAGCCCCAATGCCGACACACGTCAAAGATGACTTGGGGTCCGATATATCTGTGTCCACCTCTCAACGGTAATGTAACTAGCCACTTATCACATCATGCTGGGCATCAACATCAATGTCTAGGCCTCATTGCCATCGTACAAAGTAGAACCTCCCATATGTGTTGGGCTTCCTCACTTCTTCAAGCATCAGCATCAGTGTTGCGCATACATCATAGAACCTCTTGAGAGTGCCATGTGACGACTGGATGAATGGTGCTTTGACTGTGTGGCCGCACACACCATAGATTTTTCTTTGACACTTTGGCCATACACACTACCCCTCCAATTCTGAAACGTCCTAAATTCGTAGAATCAGGGAACTAGTTTCCTTAGTTGTACTAACATCCATTTATATATAATAATATATATCCATATAGTAAAAATGAATAAATATTTATAACCTACGCTATATGCTGAGGTTCAAGTAAAGTCAATTTTTCAGGAACCGGTCATCTGGTTGCTATCGATCAGCCCCACTGAGCTAGTCGATAGGTCCCTATGCGTTTATTTACTTATTTTTTCTTTATCATTTGATTTACCTACTTTATCTCCATTAATTATAGTGTGTTCTTCATAGTATCCCTGTTATCCATAAAATATTCTCAAGAATAAAAGTATGAAAGAAGAGGCAAGATAACTGACGAAGATCAGAAGGCATTAGGGTGGTCTATCTCAGCATAAGATAAACCTTTCAACAATAACATGGTAGTGCCTGCAAAACCTTTCAAAGAAACCAAAAGGACGCTTCAGCAATATTTCAAACAAGCATAGAGCTTTCGACATGGTCGAGAGCTACCTTTCGAAGACAACAGATAGCATATTTTCTGCACGTGCGCCATACCAATCGAGACGATTGGTTTCCTCTCCATGTACATTCATTAGAGGAATATTCAACGAAAGCAACCCTTTCGAAAGCATATATTAGCCTTTCGAATTGGTTAGAACCATCATCACCTATAAAGGAAAGATTATGCATCTGCTAACAATAAAGAATACGGTTCCACGCCAGCCAAGGAGGATGCTTTCAAAGGGAACCTTTCGCAGCAAAGCTTTTAAGGTGTTTCGACTCATTCGAAGCCCTAAGAGAATACGTTTCGGAAGCATCGAAGGTAAACGCCATTTCAACTTGCATGGCACACTAGCATTTAAGTAAAGAGCACATCTATACACCTTTCGATGGAGTCTAAAGTGATCAACCGGTCTACCTTATGATGAAGTTGAATGACCTCAAGCGAAACCTATCGAAAAGTTAAGAGCAATCAAGCAACATACTTTCTAATGAAGTCGAAAGGAACAAAGCAAGACAGAAAGAAGCTCAATCTACAACAGCAGCAGAAGGGCGGTCAAACAACCCATTCGGCTATGTCGGAAGCTACAAATCAAGAGGGGTGCATGAAAGGAAGAAAACAAACCTTTTGATCGTGTCAAAAACATATGGTCAAAAGGTGCCAACCCGAACCTATAAATAAGACCCTAGGGGTCAGATTTAGGAGATCTGATTTCTTTCACTTCTCACTTGTATTCTTAAAGAGTCTGTAAACCTTAATTTCTAAACCAAATTGGTGATTTGGTCAGTTTGTACAATCTAGGTCAATAAAATAGAGATATGATAATTTTTGATTATGCAACCGAGAGAGATTACTATAGGTTATATATGTTCTTGATCCTTTAACATCAATCTAGGTCGAAAGAATACCTTTCGATCGAGTTGAAACCCCAAGAAAACACATTTCCTTAGAGTTTTAGCTCAAATCCACAAAATCACAAGTACACACCCCTTCGACCAAGACGATTCCCTTCTAGATCAACTAATTTCAGAAACCATAAGGTCCTTAAGTCAGCTTGTCTTCGTTGAAAGGTTGTTCCGATAGAATCATAGTCCGATCAATTCAAAAGGATTTTCCAAAAGAAGAGTTGGCCTTCCGAATACATCAAAAGGTACTAAGGATGTGATTTTGACCATCTTTACTAGTCTAAAAATTGTTAACGACCTTCACTACCTCGAAAGGAGGTTCCGATAGCATCACTTATACTCCAAACTTCAATTTGAGGTGTTGACAAGTTTTCTCGTTAACATTTTTGGCGCTAGAGTGAGGGCTTGAATCCCCGATCCCTAATAAATTTCGTTATAGATTAATTGCATAGAGTCCTTCATTCAAAAGAAGAAGAAGATGAAAACAAGGAATGATATAGATGTCTTGAATGAAGAAGCTATGCCACAATCAACTTTGGAAAACAGTATAGTCCCAAACTTCAACTTAGAGAATATGGAAATTGGGCAACTTCCAACCTTAATAAGATTGTGTAACAATGAGATTAAGGTCTAGAATCTACAACAAAAAATGATAGCAATGTAGGGATTTCTTGAAAGGGCTCTACTTAGGAATCATTAAGGATTATGGAAGGAGAAGATGAAGCGAAATCTCCAAATAAGATAAAAAGATGAAGAGTCAAACCAAGACAGTCAAGAAAAAAGTCCCTTGAGCAATCAAATTGTTTAACCGTAGAAGACAATGAAAATCGCTGCAGCAACATTCTCAACGAAATCACAAAGGATACAGTAAAAGATGAACTCCTTGAACATGAGAAATATGTTATCCTGCAAAAGATACCTCTTTCAGGAGAAATAATGGCAGCTAGTCTCCCGCCTCCTATCCAAATTCCCCCACTAAACTATAATGGAACTACCGATCCATATGATCACTTTGCCACTTTTGAAAACTGGATGAACTTATATAATGCTCCAGGGCGAATTCACTGCAAGCTTTTCCCAGTCACTTTTCAAGGAGCAGCTGTCGAATGGTTTGGGCATTACCAAAAAGGAACTATCCATTCTTGTGAACAATTCTTGTATGAATTCATGACACAATTTTATGCATTCATAGACCCAACCATGAATTCTAGCTTGTTAGCTACTATCAAGCAAAAGCCGGTAGAGCCACTCGATGAATACTTGAAAAGGTTTAATAAGGAAGCATTAAGGGCAGAAAATGCAACCAAAAGAGACAAGCTAATTGCGATTGGGTCAGAGTTAATTGAGCAAACCCCATTTTGGACGAAACTTCCTATTCATTGATGATGGGATTTGTGAAACTTCTATTCCCAAGCCGAGAATTTTATTCAGATGGAGAACAAACGTTCAACTACTAGCAAATTTCAACAAAATCGAAAAGAAGAAGTGGTCAACTCTGGTGTGACGACCCAGAATTTTTAAGCATTTAAAATGAAATATTTAATTGATTTTAAATATTTAAAAGTTAATTATTTACTTGAATTTCAAATATCACTATTTATTTGATAATTAAATTATTGGATTAAATAAGTTGAAGTTGGGTGAGATGTTAAATCTTCAGTTTTAACCTTATTAAAAATAATTTGAAGGCTTGTAAAATTATATTGATGTACTGAGGATAATAGAAGTTGTAAAATTCAAATTAACAGTGGTTTATTGAGTTTTAAAATTTTATAGTTTAAATTGAATTTTAAAATAGCCTTCCGAGGCACAGTCTCGGATTTCGATGAAACCAGTTCCATTGGATCCGTAATATTGAATTATTATCGGATTTCCATTTCCGTAGTGATCAGTGTTGTTGTGTGAGCGTATGATATATAAACGCGTTGAAATTTTAATTAATAATAGTCGATCCAAAAAGGGCTATCTTCTCCATACATTCAAGATTTAAGTTGTAAAATCGTAACGATTTAAAATTTAAATAAATATATGTATATTGGTCGATTGACCTACATACTCACATCAGCATACAAAACATCATCTCATTTCATTTTAACCCTGTAAACACGGAAGGAATATTTCAGATTTTTTTTTTTATAAATCACGCTATCCGTTATCTTCCAGCCGAAGACATTTCCATCATCATATAAAAAATAATAATAACCCACGTAACCCATATCTTAGATAGCCAAACCCAGAAAGAAAATTAAATGGCCGAAGTTCCATTTTCTTCTAATTGAATTCGAATACTCTCCTCCTTAAATCTTCGAAATTGAATTTGCTTCAAACGATCACCCCATCGCGTACGAATCTATCAGGTCGAAGTGGTTTCAGTGATTTAGGGTTTTAATTTTTGGGATTTTAAAGGCGTGTTTGATGAATTCGAAGGTGGATTCGGGTTAGTGATGTTGAAGGGCACCTTGGTAGTCGATGTAGTGGTGTGCGGTGGTCCGTAGGGAGGTGCGGCGTGAACACCGTAGAAAGCTCATGCTCGATCGCGATGTCTGGAATCTCGTCGAGAGGGTGAGCTCGTGTGCAGCTATTGAGGGAATGATAACGTCGACGAAGCAAGTCGGCGTGAGCAGAGCAGGGTCGATGTCTATGTCATCTGTTTCTTTTAGGTATGACAAATGAATTTGTTTTCTATAATTTTAGTTTTGTTAATTGTACAAAATAGTAAGGTTTAAAAACAGAAGCTTTTTAATAATCAGTGGTTGTTAATTACAAATAAGATTGGGAAGAAATAGGATTTTAAATGTTTGAAGATTTTATAAATTATATAGTATATGCAATTTGAAACAGAAAAAAATAATAAAATAAAATCTTTTTAAGTTTTAAATTATATATATACAGTTTATGTATATTAAACAATAACAGTAATAAATAAATCTGCATAGGTCTATAGCAACAACATAGTTTTGGTTTAATATATATGTTAAAAGGGAATTGTATATTTTATTAAACTTTATAAATGTACATAGGTGGATGTATATAAGTTCAAAATAAGATATATATATATATATATATAGACAAAGATTTTGGGAAAATATAGGAATTTTAAATTTATGGGGATCTAGTTGTTTAACAACTCATTTAATTATTTTGGTTACTAAAGATATTTTCATATAAAATTAGATAAAAATTATTAGTCTAAATTAAAATCATTGGTTAACCTGATTTTTAAATGAAAATTAATTGTTCAATCGATTCAAATATTAATAAATCATCTAATGATTTTACAAGGTCTGAAAATCATGGAAAAAAAACAAGTTGAGAAGGGTTGGATTGCAAAAAAAATGCAAAGGTGAGTTAATCTCACTTAGTTAAATTTAAATTTGAATGATTAAATTTAAATAATTGGTTGAATGGCTGAATTGGTTGATGTGCTATATTATAGTATATACTACATCTTCGAAGGTTTGATTTATATTGTGCTAACGTCTGTGGATGCAGGGAATAGGTTGGAGGGATCCAACTGAATCCCTCAACATTTATTATTGAATATTCTATGTTGTGATTATTTGATATTCTATGATGAATTATATTGGGGTATTGAATGCTATGGTTTGATTGAATATATTTGGGTATAATGAATTACCAAAAATATATAAATTGGATTTTGGGAAGAAAAATAAAAGAAGTGAATTTGTGAGCAAAATCACTATAGAAAATTTGAATAAATTAAGAATGAATTGAAAGAAATGGAAGTGATATTAAGATACTAATAAACAACTTCGAGTATGAAAAGAATTTTTTTGAAATAAACAGAAATTAATGAATTATAAAATTAAGTGATATTATTTTAATGGAATAAAGAATTTTAAAATAATTCAAAGTTTAAATTTATTTAAAAGGATTAAGAAGTAATTTGAGAAATTTCAAATTGTATCCTCGGTTAAAAAAATATTCAAATCATAAATAAGGATTTAAATCTGAAATTAATGGATTTTGGAATAAAAGGAAGTAAATTGGAAATCAATTTGAAAATTGATTCAAGTGATTGAATTGGGAATTTAAAGAAGAATGTGAAGAGAAGTATATTTCTCTAGATAGCCAATTACGTTTCTAAAGTAAATTTTTAAATATAAGATAAAAGTTTAATGTTGTTTTAAAAAGCATGTTTAGAAATTTTATTATTTCTAAATGTTTAAATTCTAAAGTAAATATTTTTCAAATCTGTTATGGTAGTAATTATATAAGGTAACTTGGTATTTTGTTTAAAAAGAGAAATTTAGTTTTATATTCTATAAAGTAGCTTTATTTTAATTATTTTTAAAAGTGTATATTTTTAATAAAATATTGAAGTAGTTTTTAATTTAAATGTTATAAAGTATATTTTATAATAAAGAGTTTTAAATTATTTTAAAAATCTAAAGTTTTGTGCTTGGTAATTCCAGTGGAAATAGCAAATACCTGGAATTTATTCTGAGAAGGGAAGATAATTTGAAACTGTTTTCAAAGGATTGAAAATTGGAAATATATCTTGCAAAGATATTTTGAGATAAATAAACAATTTGGGAAATTATTTATTGTGTGATGGATGTTTGTGAATATTGATACTTAAATAACCGACTATCAATATTGGACAAATGCGTTGATCGTTTCGAAGAGACCGGGATCGAGATTTATTTCTCGAAAACCACTTCGATCCGGTTTGTACGTTTTCAGGGAAAACGAGTTTGGATTTGAAGATGGAGCAATGAAGTGCAAGGGCTGGTCGCTACTAATCCTGAGGATATTTCCAAAATGGATGTAGTAGGAGTAGTGCCTTCGGTTCCGTTCGAACCCGGGACGGACTTGTATGGATGAATGCTTGCGGAACATCGTCAAGTGGACGATGGGCACTCTAAGGGATATGTATAAAAAAGGTAACACTTAGCCTCAAGCCTCATCAACCGGGAATAACTGAAAATCAGGGGTTATGCAGCAAGGCTAGGTGGGTAGCACCCAAGCAGGGTGAGGTTTTCCCTGTCTAGATGTCCCTTTTTATTTCGGCTTAGTGGGCGGTTGCCGATCCCAACCGCGGGGTGATCTCACTCGGGATTATCCAGTAAGGGGCAGTCCCGGTCTTGTGTTGCAGGGGAGCGGGCGTACTCCTCGGCACTGTGATCTAGGCCACGTACTGTGACAGGTGGTACCCCAGTGCCTATTCATTAGTTGGAAATCCATTCTCCCTACGAGCCTTGTACGAGTTTTTTTTGTATTACCCACTCTGTGGCTAGTAGCTGGAATTTAATCATGTAACAATTTCAGCTATTTTATAAGTATTTGTATATAGACCCTATTATAATATCATAGGATTTCTATTAAAAGTGTTTTAGCTATCGTAGGGTAAAAACCCAACATGTTAATTTGTGGCGTGGTCTTACGAGATGCTTTTGTTTTCAAAGGATTTTTGAAACTTTAATAATCAATTGAGTGTGATTGTCTCACGCTGGCCTTCCAGACTGACTCGGGTGTTATTTAATTATAATGCTCGGGTCAGACCGAGTATTATAGGGTACAGGATTTGATGTTGTGGAGCTCAGGAGACGAGCTGGATGACGATGCATATTTCGTACTTGTTTTATGTATATTCCGCTGTGTTGAGTAGCTGTGTATTCTTTGTATGTTATTGATGTTGTTGAAATGTGATTGATGTACTCTGATATGTAATGCATAAACAGATATATTTGTTTTTGTGTAAAGATCATTTATTATCTAGTATATTTTATTCCGCTGCGATGGTTAAATTCTGCTATTGTTTTCTATTTTCTTCTTCTACCTCTTCTTCTTTAACCCAAATGGTTCATATTTCTGTACAACTTGAGTTGATTTAGGTAGAATAGTGTTGACTCAAGGGTTACGGATTTGCGGGTCGTTACACTTGGCATCAGTGCTTAGGTTGGTAATAACCTTGGCTTTAGTGGGAATTACTCATAAAATAGAGTCTATAGTACTCTAGAATGAGTTTGAGGGTGTTAACAGATATGAGCGCGTATTTGTTAGTGAATATAAATTTTTTTTATATTGCGTTGATTTATCGGTTGAGTGTTTATGGATTCTGGTTGATGTGTGGGACGCCATATTATCGATAAGGATTTCTAAACTCTTCCACAAGATAAACCGACAAAGTATTGTTTTAAATAGGGTAAATGAAATAATTTTACCCAAAATTATTTTGTATATAAAGGAAATAATTTTTCATAAATTGTTATAATTATATATGGATGTTTGGTTGTTAGAAAGTGATAATATTAAATTATTATCATTGTATGAAAATTGAATAAGAAATTGAACTAATAACCAGAGATAAAGGAATTGAAACCATAATTAAAAAACTAAGAAACCAATTTGTATACAAATGAAATTTGTAAATGTAAGCTATAAATATGAATTATAGCATGATTAATAATTAAAGTAAGATAAAGTTCCAAAGTAATGTTCGAATATAAATTTAAAGGATTTGGGATTTGGAATTTGGAAATTTAGATTCCTTTGAATTTGATAATGATTCTCAAAGGTAGGAAAGATAATATATATTGAGAAATATTTTTGAATCGAATGTGAAATCTAGAGAGATTTGGAATTTAAAAATATTGGAAAGGTTTTAAAAGAGAGAAAAGCATTGAACTCTTTACGGTCGCTGGAAAATAATTCTGATGATGATCGCGACATCATCGGTGTTCATTTTCGAGTTTCCAAAAGAGGGATTGCTACCAGGATGTTTTGGATTAATGTTTGTTGGAGGAATTTGGTTGATTTTGAAAATGCAAAGCAATAGTTTGGTTAGATATATATGTTTTCAAAATTGAATGTTGAACTTAAGTTTGAAAAAAAAATTAAGTTGGATTAAATAAACAAGTTTTAAGATTAAAATTTGTAAGTAACTGAAGGATTTATATGATATGCAAATGAAATGAAACTCAATATTGGATGATGCTTGATTTAAATGTGTAAAATAAGGTGCAGAAAAGGTTCAAATGGACTAAAAATAATTAATGTTTGGAAGTAAAATTTATTGGTTGAAAATGAATTTGTGAATGAATAAATGGATTAACTATAGTACTTATAAAGTAAAGTTGATATTAATAAGAAGAAATTGAAAATTGTAATCCGGAAATTAAAATTTAACTTAAGTGAATGAAAGTGAAGAAAATATATTTGAGTTTAACTTGAGATAAGTTAAATAAAATTGAAATTGAAATTGAATTAAATTTGATATAAAGTTGAAAGGCAAAATGATTATAATTGTGAAATGAAAATTTATACCTTAAGCTAGTAAGTGTTATATATATAATCTGGAATTTGGTTATAAGATGAAATGACTCAACTGAGCAATATATGATTTTAAGTAAATAAATAAGTTTTAAACTCACATATATTGAGAAATAAAATTTAGTTAAATTTGGATTGAATTGAATCAAAAGTCGGTTATGTCATGAATGTTATTACATGGAATTAAGTCCTTGCTTAATAAAACTTAAAAGAATGATATGTAACTAGATTTAACTGAAGTTGAGTTGGAATAAAAACTGAATTTAAATGAATTCAATCGAATTGTAGATAATATTGAATGGAATAAAATTCTACTCAAACAAATAAATGTAAATTAAGCAAGTATTGAATTAGAATAAATAAGCTTCGGAAGCTTATAAAAGAATTCAAAAAGCATTGAATATATATGTATAACCCCTAGTTAAAAGTAAAATGTGAATATAATTGATTGTAAAAGGATGGGGAAGAGTGAATGTTAATAAGTGAGTAGTTTATAAAAAATTAAAAAAGGAATAAGTAAGCCGGAATAAAAATATTGTGTTTTGAGATAAAAATCCAAACTTGGGATATAAAATTAGATTGAACACAGGAAAATTAAATAAAATTATTTTCAAGATAAATGAAAAAGAAAATCAAGTATGGGATTATAATTGGAAGTGTTGTTGAATGAAAATTTAATTGGATTAAAATGGATATGGTGTGAAATATAAACAAATCCAATTCAAGCATAAATTGAATGGCCTTATTATTAATAAATTCAACCATGAATTGTTAATGTAAATTAAAATTTAAAATGGATAAAAGAATAAACTAATCGAATAAATTAGTGAAATAATTGGGATTTGATCAAAGGAAAATCAAATCAAAGATTGTGAATAGATAATTGAGTTTGGAAATGAAGCTTGCATTATAAATAGAAATTCAACTTAAAATTTTAAGTGAATTAAATATGAATTGAAGTTGTATGAAATTGGATTAAAATAAAAATGATTTGAGACGAAAATAAATCCAATTCGAGTATGAATAAATTAAAAAAAAATGGGAATGAACTTAGGTTATGAAATGCTAGTGAATTGAAGTAAATTAACTTAAGTTTAAAATTAATAGAAGCATGGGATGATGTCGTGTATAATAAAATGGTTTGGAATCAAAACTTTTTGGATATGAAAGAAAATGCAATTAAAGTTTGTGAATAAATTAAAATGGGATGGAATCATGTGTAAATTGAGTTGGAATCAATTTGAATGGTTATAAAGCTTAAGTAATTATTTATTCACTTTAATATCGTCGAATTGCATTAGAAAATTGGTCATTCGACGTAAACGGAAGTAAACGAAATTATATGAATCAATAGCAGTTTAATAAATTGATTTTGACATCAATTGGAATGAATATGAGTTCGTTTCATTTAAAAATGAATTAAATTGAATGGTATGTAATTTGAATGCAAACAATTTAAAACTAGTGTCGAAACATTGCATATGTACTTATGAATGTATATCATATGCATTACTTATGAAATCTATGTGTTAGCTATTTGAATATAAGTGAAATGTTATTAAATTGCATATATTTAGTACTTACATATTTAAATTGAGTAAGTACAGGTATCGAGAAGCCGTGTGGCTGGATTTGGTTGCGCTAAATGCTAAATTAATAAGTCGTTTGCTTATAAATGCTAAATAAGGTATGCCTACGCAATAAAAATAGGAAATATGAACTGATTTTTGTTTTTTCGACCGTGTGGGTCGTTGTATATATATTTATATCTTTTGTCAAATTGCAAAAGCTCCTCCATACAAAGGAGACTCCGCCAAAAAAATTCAGAAATTTTGGGAGTTAGAATTTTTTTTGAAAATTTTGGTTAACGACAAAACGATTTCAAACTGGAAATTGAAGAAAATTAGTGAATGCAACTAATTTAAAATAATGACATGAATTAGTTATAAATGGAAAGTAAAATTCAAATATCCAGAGTTGAAGATAAATTGAATTCATATGGAATTGAAAGAATCAATTTGAATAGAAATAGCTATCAACTAAAGTGGTAAGGTGAAAATAAATATAAGAAACATATTAAATGCTTTTATCAAACTTAAGAAAGGAATGGTGAATTCTAAAGTGGAAATTGATAATACAAATATATTCTAAGATTAATATTTGGATGAATAGATATTGACATTTTGTAAGAAAGTCGATAAAATGTTTCTGGAATGTTATGATTGGATATTATTGCTAAGTAAGATATGCAGGTATTATAAAGGGAAAAGAAAATTTGGTTTTGATTTCAGAAGATAAATTTGAATTGCTCGACAAAAAGGTATGTGTTTAAATTTTAGCATGAAATTTGATTGGGTTTTTGATTGAGCCACTTGGCTTTTTGTTTTCTTTTGGAATTTGGGAGCCCGTAAAGGCCTTTTGTAGTTCTACCGAGCTAGCCGCGCAAAGGAGACGCCGGCGAAATTTTTCAAAAATTTAGAAAGTTAGAAAATTTTTGAGAAAATTTTGATAATTCAAAATTTTGGTTTAAATTGAAATTTGAATGATTGAGCATGTAATAATATTTGAAAACAATGAAGGTTTTGGGAAGTTAGTATGAATGATAGTGGGTCTTTAATAAAAGATATGTATGGCAAGTTAATTAAACTGTTTTGTTTTGGAAAATAGTATTGGACCATTCTTCCTAATTAGTAATTTCGGGGACGAAATTCTTTTAAGTGGGGAGGAATGTGACGACCCGGAATTTTCGAGCATTTAAAACGAAATATTTAATTGATTTTAAATATTTAAAAGTTAATTATTTACTTGAATTTCAAATATCACTATTTATTTGATAATTAAATTATTGGATTAAATAAGTTGAAGTTGGGTGAGATGTTGAATCTTCAGTTTTAAGCCTATTAAAAATAATTTGAAGGCTTGTAAAATTTATATTGATAGTACTTAGGATAATAGAAGTTGTAAAATTGAAATTAACAGTGGTTTGTTCAGTTTTAAAATTTTATAGTTTAAATTGAACTTTAAAATAGCCTTCCGAGGCGCAGTCTCGGATTTCGACGAAACCAGTTCCATTGGATCCGTAATATTGAATTATTATCGGATTTCCATTTCCGTAGTGATCAGTGTTGTTGTGTGAGCGTATGATATATAAACACGTTGAAAATTTAATTGATAATAGTTGATCCAAAAAGGGCTATCTTCTCCATACGATCAAGATTTAAGTTGTAAAATCGTAACGATTTAAAATTTAAATAAATATATGTATATTGGTTGATTGACCTACATACTCACATCAGCATACAAAACATCATCTCATTTCATTTTAACCCTGTAAACACACAAGGAATATTTCAGATTTTTGTTTTTATAAATCACGCTATCTGTTATCTTCCAGCCGAAGACATTTCCATCATCATATAAAAAATAATAATAACGCATGCAACCCTTATCTCAGGTAGCCGAACCCAGGAAGAAAATTAAATGGCCGAAGTTCCATTTTCTTCTAATCGAATTCGAATACCGTCCTCCTCAAATCTTCGAATTCGAAATCGAATTCGCTTCGAACGATCGCCCCATCGCGTACGAACCTATCAGGTCGAAGTGGTTTCAGTGATTTAGGGTTTTAATTTTTGGGATTTTAAAGGCGTGTTTGATGAATTCGAAGGTGGATTCGGGTTAGTGAGGTTGAAGGGCACCATGGTAGTCGATGTAGTGGTGTGCGGTGGTCCGTAGGGAGGTGCGGCGTGAACACAGTAGAAAGCTTATGCTCGATCGCGATGTTTGGAATCTCGTCGAGAGGGTGAGCTCGTGTGCAGCTGTTGAGGGAATGATAACGTCGACGAAGGAAGTCGGCGTGAGCTGAGCAGGGTCGATGTCTGTGTCACCTGTTTCTGTTAGGTATGACAAATGAATTTGTTTTCTATAATTTTAGTTTTGTTAATTGTACAAAACAATAAGGGTTAAAAACAGAAGCTTTTTAATAATCAGTGGTTGTTAATTACAAATAAGATTTGGAAGAAATAGGATTTTAAATATTTGAAGATTTTATAAATTATATAGTATATGCAATTTGAAACAGAAAATAATAATAAAATAAAATCTATTTAAGTTTTAAATTATATATATACAATTTATGTATTTTAAATAATAATAGTAATAAATAAATCTACATAGGTCTATAGTAACAAGATAGTCTTGGTTTAATATATATGTTAAAAGGGAATTGTATATTTTATTAAACTTTATAAAGATGGATGTATATAAGTTCAAAGCAGGATATATATAGATAAAGATTTTGGGAAAATATAGGAATTTTAAATTTATGGGGATCTAGTTGCTTAACAACTCATTTAATTATTTTGGTTACTAAAGATATTTTCGTTTAAAATTAGATAAAAATTATTAATCTAAATTAAAATAATTGGTTAACCAGATTTTTAAATGAAAATTAATTGTTCAATCGATTCAAATATTAATAAATCATCTAATGATTTTACAAGGTCTGAAAATCGTGGAAAAATAATAATTTGAGAAGGGTTGGATTGCAAAACAAATGCAAAGGTGAGTTAATCTCACTCAATTAAATTTAAATTTAAATGATTAAATTTAAATAATTGGTTGAATTGCTGAATTGGTTGATGTGCTATATTATAGTATATACTACATCTTCGAATGTTTGATTTATATTGTGCTAGTTTCTGTGGATGCAGGGAACAGGTTGGAGGGATCCAACTGATCCCTCAACATTTATTATTGAATATTCTCTGTTGTGATTATTTGATATTCTATGATGAACTATATTGGGATATTGAATGCTATGGTCTGATTGAATATATTTGGGTATAATGAATTACCAAAAATATATAAATTGGATTTTGGAAAGAAAAATAAAAGAAGTGAATTTGTAAGCAAAATCATTATAGAAAATTTGAATAAATTAAGAATGAATTGAAAGAAATGGAATTGATATTAAAATACTAATAAACAACTTCGAGCATGAAAGGAACAAGATTTTGAAATAAACAGAAATTAATTAATTGTAAAATTAAGTGATATTATTTTAATGGAATAAAGAATTTTTTTTAAAATTCAAAGTTTAAATTTATTTAAAAGGATTAAGAAGTAATTTGAGAAATTTAAAATTGTGTCCTCAGTTAAAAAAATATTTAAATCATAATTAAGGATTTAAATCTGAAATTAATAGATTTTGGAATAAAAGGAAGTAAATTGGAAATCAATTTGAAAATTGATTCAAGTGGTTGAATTGGGAATTCAAAAAAGAATGTGAAGAGAAGTATATTTCTCTGGATAGCCAAGTACGTTTTCAAAGTAAATTTTCAAATATAAGATAAAAGTTTAATGTTGTTTTAAAAAGCATGTTTAGAAAATTTATTATTTCTAAATGTTTAAATTCTAAAGTAAATATTTTTCAAATCTGTTATCGTAGTAATTATATAAGGTAACTTGGTATTTTGTTTAAAAAGAGAAATTTAGTTCTATATTCTATAAAGTAGCTTTATTTTAATTATTTTTTAAAGTATATATTTTTAATAAAATATTGAAATAGTTTTTAATCTAAATGTTTTAAAGTACATTTTATAATAAAGAGTTTTAAATTGTTTTAAAAATCTTAAGTTTTGTGCTTGGTAATTTCGGTGGAAGTATCAAATACTTGGAATTTATTCTGAGAAAGGAAGATAGTTTGAAACTGTTTTCAAATGATTGAAAATTGGAAATATATCTTGCAAAGATATTTTGAGATAAATAAACAATTTGGGAAATTATTTATTGTGTGATGGATGTTTGTGAATATTAATTGATAGTTAAATAACCGACTATCAATATTGGACAAATGCGTTGATCGTTTCGAAGAGACCGGTGTCGAGATTTATTTCTCGAAAACCACTTCGATCCGGTTTGTACGTTTTCGGGAAAAATGAGTTTGGATTCGAAGATGGAGAAGTGAAGTGCAAGGGCAAGTCGCTACTAATCCTGAGGATATTTCCAAAATGGATGTAATAGGAGTAGTGCCTTCGGTTCCGTTCGAACCCGGGATGGACTTGTATGGATGAATGCTTACGGAACATCGTCAGGTGGACGATGGGCATTCTAAGGGATATGTTCTAAAAAGGTAACGCTTAGCCTCAAGCCTCATCAACCGGGAATGACTGAAAATCAGGAGTTATGCAGCAAGGCTAGGTGGGTAGCATCCAAGCACGGTGAGGTCATCCTTGTCTAGATGTCCCTTTTTTTCGGCTTAGTGGGGGGTTGCTGATCCCAACCGCGGGGTGATCTCACTCGAGATTATCCAGTAACGGGTAGTCCCGGCCTTGTGTTGCAGGGGAGCGGGCGTACTCCTCGGTACTGTGACAGGTGGTACCCCAGTGCCTAGTCATTAGTTGGAAATCCATTCTCCCTACGAGCCTTGTACGAGTTTTGTTTGTATTACCCACTCTGTAGCTTGTAGCTGGAATTTAATCATGTAACAATTTCGGCTATTTTATAAGTATTTATATATAGACCCAATTATAATATCAGAGGATTTCTATAAAAAGTGTTTTAGCTATCATAAGGTAAAAACCCGACATATTTAGTTGTGGCATGGTCTTACGAGATGCTTTTGTTTTCAAAGGATTTTTGAAACTTTAATAATCAATTGAGTGTGATTTTCTCACGCTGGTATTCCAGACTGACTCGGGAGTTATTTAATTATAATACTCGGGTCAGAACGAGTATTATACGATACAGGATTTGATGCTGTGGAGTTTAGGAGACGAACTGGATGACGATGCGTATTTCGTACTTGTTTTATAAATATTCCGATGTGTTGAGTAGCTGTGTACCTGTTGTATGTTATTGA
The DNA here is from genome assembly GCA_030765085.1 of Allium cepa. NCBI lineage: Eukaryota > Viridiplantae > Streptophyta > Magnoliopsida > Asparagales > Amaryllidaceae > Allium > Allium cepa. The sequence goes on from CM060943.1 coordinate 874,875,432, forward strand.
TGTTGTTGAACTGTGATTGATGTAATCTGATGATGTAATGTATAAACAGATATATTTGTTTTTGTGTAAAGATCATTTATTATCTTTTATATTTTATTCCGCTGCGATGGTTAGATTCTGTTGTTGTTTTCTATTTTCTTCTTCTACCTCTTCTTCTTTAACCCAAATGGTTCGTATTTCTGTACAACTTGAGTTGATTTAGGTAGAATAGTGTTGACTCAAGGGGTATGGATTTGCGGGTCATTACATCTGGTTTCCCTAATAAAAAATCGAAAGGAAAGAAAGGTTGAAGAAAAGGTCAAAAAGAGATTTCTGAATCCAACTATGTGAATTTAACAGACCCCTCCCTTATATTCTTGCCATAGTAGAAGACTGAAAGTTTTCAACTACTCACAAAATATCAAACCATCCCAAACCAAGTAAAGGGAGGGATTATTGTGACTACCGCAAAGCGAATGGGCATAAAACCAATGTATGTCAAGGACTATCAAGGTTGATCCAAAGCACAATCAAGGTAGGATTTCTAAAAGAGTTCGTTAAGGAAACTTGAGAAGATATCTTATTCGAGCTAAGAAGAAAGCAGCTTAGCAACTTAAAAATGCGGACCCCTATCAAATCATGAAGTCTTGCAACATAAGTTCAACGATGAACTCATTTCTTTCATATCTTTTTAACTTGATTTGTACTTTGGTTTGTACTTAAATTTGTATTGAAAAATAGCCATGTACTAATTCAAAATTCGAGTGTCATTACAGGTAAAACAAAACCATTCCATAGCATTCAACATACTCTTGATGCACAACAAATTTCTAACTACCATAAAGGAATAGCTCAAATGCTAGATGCGAGATGACTATTTCAATCAGTGCAGTACAAAGGCTTACATTCATGAGATATCATATCGCTACTAACCCTTCATCAATTTATGGGAAAGACTATTTAATCCAACTCAATTCTTGGAAAATTGTTTTAAAAGAAATTTCTTAAACGTATCTTCACAAGAAAATTATTTTCAATTACCCTGCAACCTAGGGAAGACAAATGTCTGTCTATTTCAAAAGTTGATTTGTACAATCTTTTTAAGATATTATATAGCACTAATGAATGTACACAAGGGATTTCTAACTAAAACAATCTCAATATTTCAAAGTTTCCTGAAACCATGGGCGAAGAAAAGCCTATTCATACTTTTTCAAGAAAAGTTTTAAAGCCATCAGAAGTTTATTGACAAAAACTCAGATTAGAGAATCCTATTCTCAACTAAAAGGTTATTGGTTCATGAATCATGACCTTTCAGCCTCCTATTTGTAACTCTATGACAAAAATTTTAACACTCAAAATCATTCTAAGGGAAAGTCAATTTCAATAATGATTTCAAGATTTATCAAAGAAAATCCAATTTCAAAAGTTTTCAAAGATCAAAAGTGGTCTATACAAGTTTCTGGAGAACCATTGTTTCGGGTAAAGTTTCCAAAACTATTTTCATGCCTTCTAAAGGAAGGGTCAAAATTATTTTCATAAAAAATGTTTTTGAGAATGAGCCTCTGACATCTAATCCAAAACAAAAAGGAAAATGAGAATGAGCCTCCGACATCCAATTTGGAGCAAAATGTTCTTGAGAATGAACCTCCGACGTCCACTCCGGAGCACCTCCTAGGGAGAGGAATAAAATCACTAACATCCATATCACCTCTTAGGGGAAGGGTCGGGATAAGAACCCACAAAATCAAGAGACCCCTAACATCCATATCACCTCTTAGGGAAAGGGTTAGGATAAGCACCCACAAAATCAAGAGACCCCTAACGTCTATATCACCTCCTAGGGGGAGGGTTAAGATGAGCACCCATCAGCAACCTTTTGGAGGAAGGTCAACTAAACATACACTACATCTCTTAGAACCAAAGGAAGCCAAGAAGACGCATCAAACAGACAAAGATGTCTACAACTCAAAACAAAAGTCAAAACCTAAAAGAATAAAGGATTGAAGAAAGAAATCTATCCACCATTTAAGACAAAGATGAAACCCAAGAGATGGGTACAGACAAAAGAAAAGGAATAAAGAAATCCAATGCCATAATTAGAAATAGACAGAGAATCCAAAATCACAATAAAAAATGACCAAATACGAGTTAGCAAATTTCAGTACGCCTAAAACCTAAAAGATAATTCTCACATCAAGAAGTTCAGAAACTTGCATCCAGAAAAGAGACAAAAGACAAGAAAAAAAACTTTGGCATGAGATGGGAAGGAGAGATATATACAAAAGCTAAGGGGATAGAATAGATAATGAGTTTTTACTACAAAGACAAAAGTGACTCCATTCGAAGAATAGATTGAGTAAGCCACCCTTGAATCCTCAAAAATAGGGTGATCCCTTAGGATAGAAGAATCTATATATCATATGTATATAACTATAAGTTATTTAGGCCATTACACTATTGAACAACCAAGCAACAATATGGAACTGTTATTCCGAATAGTTGCATGGCTTTACAGAATTACTCGGCTCCAATATAACAATAAAACTACTAACTTATAGATCTTGGTATTTTTGGCTTAAACCTACTAAATTTACTATTATTAGATAGATTTCTAATTTTGTGCTTATATTGGATGAATTTTTAAATAGTCTATTCGTCGGATGGGATCCTGACAAGATTTTGGTTGAATTGTTGATTTTGTGAACTTTCAGGTTCCTTATTTATTTTCATGAAAATTTCATATTGGGTTTTGCGAATCCAAGATTCCCACATTGACTTTTATGATGATTTAATGGCTTCATATTCTTGTTTTACTTGTTGGGTTTTCTTAGTAACTTCTTACTGAATTTCCAGTTTCGTGAATAATATGTTTCCTCATTAACTTTTGTTAAGATTTGTGGATTTCATATATTTTGCTCCCCTCTTGGATTTTCGTACTGATTTCTTATTGATCTCCAGTTTTTGTGAATTCTTGATTCCTTGACTTCTTTGTTGAATTTCCATCATGATCTATAGATTTCTTATTGAATTTATGACTTTGTACATAAAGTTTTAGGTAGTATGTTTGGCAGATAAGATCCTAACAAATTTTGATTACATTCCTGAATTTATGAATTTTTAGTTCCTTTTTATGATGATTTTCCGATTTAGTGAATTTAAATTTCCTTATTGATTATTAGGACAATTTATGAATTTCATATTCATGGATTTTTATGATGGTCTCTTATCGAATTTTTGCTTTTGTGGATTCTAAATTTCCTTGTCAATTTTTATGATGATTCGTAGATTTCATATTCCTGGTTACCTTATTGGATTTTTGGTGATTTCTTATTGAACTTTTGATTTTGTGAATTCTAGATTTCCTTATTGGATTTATGATGATTAATGGATTTCATATTCTTGATTTCCTCATTGAATTTTTGACGATCTCCTATTGGATTTCAAATTTTCCGAATTCTAGATTTCCTTATTGGTTTTATGAAGATTCGTGGAATTCAAAATTTTTGTTTCCTTGTTGAATTTTTGGATGATCTCTTATTGGACTTCTAGTTTCGTGAATTCTAAAATCCCTTATCGATTTTCATGATGATTTGTGAATTTCATATTCTTGGATTCTGTATTGAATTTTCATGATGATTTCCTACTGAATTTCTAATTTTGAGGATTTTAAATTTCCCGAATTGATTTGTATGGTAATTCGTGGATTTCATACTCCTGGTTTCTTTATGGGATTTTCATAATGGCTTCTTACTGAACTTCTAGTTTACGAATTTTTGATCCCTTTATTGAATTTCTATAATGATTTGTGAATTTTCCATTGAACTTCTAAGTTGGAATTCGATACAAGATTTTCTCAATATCAAATGGGCTTCTGTCAAAGGTTATGGATGAAAATAGTTCATGGTGAAGACACAAGGTAAAAACCACCTAAAGCAAGAAACAAATACCTGACGACTGAAGAAAACTTAACTCAAGAAAGGGAGATTTGGATTGAATAATAACTCTCTTGAAAGGTTCATCTACATAAGCCGATACCTACTAACCGGGTGATATTGTTCCACATCTCTAATATAAGCAAACCAAAAGGGCCCTTTTCATGTATTATTTTGAGTGCTTTATTCAAAAAAATAGCCATCAAATAATATTTTGAATGTTAGCTTCATAAGTTTAAGGTTATCCAATAAGGTCTCATAGTAAGGTTATGATCTTGATAAAAGTTATTGTCTGTTTTGCAGGAAACAAAGAAAGAAATTCTTTGGATTTTGGTATTATAGAACAAAAGCTTCTTTCATACTGGGAGAAGGCTAAATCCGATCCATAAAATATTCTCAAGACTAAAAGTATGAAAGAAAAGGCAAGAGAATTGACGAAGATCAGAAGACATTAGGGCGGTCTATCTCAACATAAGATAAAGCTTTCAACAAGAACATGGTAGCGCCAGCAAAACCTTTTGAAGAGACCAAAAGGACGCTTCAGCAATATTTTTGATAAGAAAAGAGCTTTCGACAAGGTCAAGGGCAACCTTTCGAAGGCAATAGATAGCATACTTTCTGCACATGCACCAAACCTTGCGAAAACCATTCGGAACGATTGGTTTCATCTCCATTTACATTCATCAAAGGAATATACAACGAAAGAAGCCCTTTCGAAAGCATATGTTAACCTTTCGAATTGGTTAGAACCATTCTCACCTATAAAGGAAAGATTACACATCCACTAACACAATAGAATATGGTTCCGCACCATCCAAGGAGGATGCTTTGAAAGGGAATCTTTCGCAGCAAAGCTTTTAAGGTGTTTCGACTCATTCGAAGCCATAAGAGAATACGTTTCGACAGCATAGAAGGCCAACACCATTCCAATTTTCATGACACACTTGCATCTAAGTGAAGAGCACATATGTACACCTTTCGATGGAGCTGAAAGTGATCAACCGATCTACCTTTTGATGATGTCGAAAGACATCAAGCGAAATCTTTTGAAAAAGTTAAGAGCAATCAAGCAACATAACTTCCGATGAAGTTGAAAGGAACAAAGAAAGATAGAAAGAAGCTCTATCTTCGACAGCAGCAGAAGGGCGGTCAAACAACCCTTTCGACTATGTCAGAAGCTACAAATCAAAGGGGGCGCAAAAGGAAGAAAAAAAAACCTTCCAACCGTGTCGAAAGCATGGGGGTGAAAGGTGCCAACCCACACCTATAAATAAGATCCTAGGAGTCAATTTTAGGGGATTCGATTTCTTTCACTTCTCACTTGTATTCTTAAAGAGTCTGTAAACCAAAATTTCTAAATTAAATTGGGGGTTTCGTCAGTTTGTACAATCTAGCTCAATAAAATAGAGATATAATAATTTTGGATTATGCAACTGAGAGAGATTAATATACCTTATGTTCCTGATCCTCTAATATCAATCTAGGTCGAAAGAATACCTTTCGATCGAGTCGAAACCCCAAGCAAACACATTTCCTTAGAGTTTTAGCTCAAATCCACAAAATCACGAGTATACACCCCTTCGACCAAGATGATACCCTTCTAGATCAACTAATTCAAGAAAACATAAGGTCCTCAACTTAAGTCACTTTGTCTGCGTCAAAAGGTTGTTCCGATAGAATCATAATCCGACCGATTCAAAATGATTTTCCGAAAGAGGAGTCAGATTTTTGACTGCGTCGAAAGGTATTAAGCACGTGATTTTGACCATCTCTACCAGCCTAAAAAGTGTTAACGACCTTCACTACTTCGAAAGGAGGTTGCGATAGCATCACTTATACCACAAACTTCAATTTGAGGTGTTGACAAGTTTTCTAGTTAACAATCCCTAGGCTGTGAACCTATAGTTATAATTTTCCTTATTCACATTCAAATTTCGATAAGCCAAATTAACTTAGATTTAGGGTTAACAGGTTGTATCTATCAGTACTTAGTTTAGCAAAAAGGGTATGCTTAGTCTAAATCAACTTTTATTAATGATTTTTTACTCTAAATAAAAAATTTAATAGAGAGATCAAATTCATGTTAAGTACTTATTAAATTTAAGGTATATTTCAGTTACTAGATAAAAAATATTTTATATTTAACTTAATAGGAAATTTTCCTCAAGGAAACGTTTTAGGCCTTTTTTGGATGCAGGACGGCCCGCTAATATTTTTCTCCAAAGGACAAATTATTGTTTTTCCCTTCTAGCCCAATTTCGCGTGCCTATTCTTCTTCTTTATTTCGATTAAATTTCTCAGTCGCGATCAAATATCTTTCTCGCAATTAAAATCGATCAACTTCGTTCGTTTATTTCAATTTCGTCCTTCTGAAAATTGTACTTCATAGATAATTTTTTTTATACATGGGTTTGTTGATCTCCTTCTTTTCATATTTGTACCGTGATCTCATTTTTCTAAGGTATGCTTATATTACTCTGTTTTTTTATTTTTCTATTCGGGTTAAAAAAAATTGTCCGTGATTTCTAATTGTGTGCATTTTTACGACTGATATGCAGTGTTGTTATTCTCATTGTTTGTTCGCTCGTCAATGGAAAATTATGGAAGTAGCAGCAGGTTTTTTATTGTCATATTCATTTCTTTATGTAATGTTGTATTCTAATTAGCTTTTCATTTAATTTATCTTGCATTTTCTTGCATTAATGTTGGGATGATTGGAAAAGTATCGTTGCTTGGGTTGTATTTAAAGTTGTGATAGAGTGGAAAACTATCGTATTTTAGGTTCAGTTTCTAGGTATCATTTTTATTTTTTCTTAGTATCATTTTTTTATTATCAGTACCTAGGTATCAGTTTTGTCTATGGTAGGTATTAATTTTTTTAAATTGAATAATTACTGTTCTAAATTGAACATATTTTTACTAATGTTTATTTTTTATTTATTTTTTGGCAGTGGGGATAACAGCCTTCTTTGTTTGTTTGTGTTGAATAATAACACTTTTAGCACTCGATTTTTTATCGATTGCTCTTTGTATGATTTGAAGAATGAGATATGTCGATATTGGTCTCAATTAACTCCTTCTTCTATTCATATTTCTTATGTACTTGAGGACAAAGTTATTATGGTTGACACTGATTTTGATATTCAGAGCATAATTTGTTTTCAGTTATACAAGAAAAGTTCTTTCTTGGTTTTACTATTAAGGTTAAGGGTTCTGAATTGGAAGTTGTTGATGGTGCTTCTATTTCAAGTTCATCCTATGTTCGTGCTTCTTCAACTTCTACTGCATCTGTCTGTTCAAATGTTGTTGTTAATGGTAAAAGTTATTTAAAAGATATGATGAGGAGAGGTCGACATTAAACATTTCTGATTTTGTTGGTTTTTGTTTGGAGGAGTTGAACATTTTAGAGAGTTTTTGATGGCATATCAACTTCAAAAGGGGTATGAATTAGTATTTTTAAAGAATCGTGCTACAAGAGTTACTTTGATTTGCTCTTCATATAAAGATGATTGTCTTTTGAAACTCCATGGTTCATGTGATTCTAGAGAATTGAGAAGGTTCTTTATGTGAAATTTGGTTCCTGATTAGTCTTGTGGGGCTGGTCTTAGATATGTGAATAATCCACATATATCTAGTTCGTTTGTTAAATCGATGATTATTGACGAGATCCACGATTGTCCAAGTAAAAAGCCTAAGGATATTGTACTTGATTTTAAAAGAGAATACAATTTTCAGTTGTCTTATGGTTATGCTTATCATGGGAAACAACTTGCATTGATGGAGTTGCATGGTAATGATGCTTTGTCTTATAATGATTTGAGTTGATATTTGGAAGCAGTGAAGAAATCTAATCCAGATAGTTATGTTGATATGGATGTTGATCCTTGTAGTAATGAATTTGAAAGGGTGGTTATTGCTTTTGGCGCTTGTTTACTTCATTTCAAGTATTGTCGTCCTATGATATTCTTAGATGCTACTCACTTGAAGGGACGTCCTGGTGTGTTGATGGGTGCTACTGCAAAAAATGGTGATCAAGGTATGTCTTTGTTTTCAGATTTGAGTTATTTGTATTGAGATCATAATACTTGGCATAATCATTAATATACATTTTTTATCATAATTTGTATTATGTTGGTATCAGTTTTAAGAATTGTAGTTTATAAGTAGCAAGTTTCTAGTATCAGAATTTTCATTGTATTGAATTGTAAGTTTGTATTTGGTATAATAATTTCATACTGCTAAATAGGAGATTAGTATCAGTTTGTGTATATTGTTAGTATTAGTTTCAAGTAAGTATGCTCATATATGGTATCATTTATAGTTATGTAGTATTGAAATTTCCTTTGTATCATAATATATGTCAATTTTTGTTTCTTTGTTGTTCTAGAATGAAGATTAATGTGCATAATGTTGTGGTTATCAATATTTTTGTAATGGTCATTTTAGGTTTTAGGTATAAGTTTTGTTACTGTTAGTATCATTTTATGAATTGTTTTATATTTATGGTCGTAATTACTTTTAGTTTTTTTACCAATTATTTTTGCATTTGCAGGTTTCTTCCCTTTAGCTATGAGTGTAGTTTCTGTAGAAAATGTGGATAACTGGACAGGGTTTTTGAACCATTTAAAACAAATGCTTCAAGAAGAGCGTACTTTTTTTTATGTCAGATCGGCACCAATGTTTGCTTTCAGGTGTTCGTGGTTTTTTTCCTTCAGATTATCACAGTTATTGCTATTTTCATACGGAGCAAAATCTTCTTTCAGCAGTGAAAGCCAAAAATGCAAATGTGTCTATTGTTGATCTATTCAAAATGTGTTCTAGAGCTTCTAATCTATATGAATTTAAAGGAGCATATTCTAAGTTTTGTCAAATTGGTGGTGTTGCTGGTGTGAATTTTTTAAAGGATAAGCCATTTGATAAGTGGGTTGATTTATTTTTTCCAAGGAAACGTTATAGTCAATATAGTTCCAATGTTGCAGAAACTTTTAACAGTTGGATTTTAAATGAACGAGCAGTGCCTATTACTTTGTGTTTAGATGGTACCGGTGTTAAGATTGTGGAACAAATGGCTAGAAGAAGAGAAGAATGTCGTTTGTGCAGAACAAGTCTTTGTCTTTCTTTGGAGTTACGTTTAGATGAATTGATTGAAGAAGGATTTGGATGGGATGTATATAAATCTTCTGATTTTTCTTTTGAAGTGAAATCTCCAAACTCTCATTGTGTTTATTTGAAGGAGCGGGTTTGCAATTGCAACCAATGGAAAATTACGGGATTTCCTTGTGCTCATGCTATAAAGTGTATGAACAAGTCTAAGTTGTCTGTATATGATTTTGTCGAGAATTATTTCATTGTTGATGCTTATTGCTATTCTTATACCAATGCTATAAATCCTATTCCAAATTATGATAGGCCTATTGTTGATGGTAGCACTCAAGATGTTATCAAGCCACCAAAGGAGAAACGTGGCGCTGGTAGATCATCAGTGAAGCGCAAAGGAGGATTTTCATATTTTCATAAGAAGCAAAACAGATGTGGCGAGTGCAAGCAATTTGGTCATAATAAACGGAATTGTCAAGCTTCAAATAGGATATGATTTGATTTTACATTTTTAATTTGTTCAGAGTAATAAGTGTATGTGAGACTTGTTTCAGTGGTCTATAGTAATTGAACCTTTTGTTATTAATTTGTATTTAGTATAGCATATTATGAGATTGATTTTAATTTCAGCTATTTTAGTATAGATGATAGTATCAGTTATTTGTTTTTGCAGTATTAGTTCTGTTTTTTGTTTTTACAAGTTTTGGTACCAGTATCATTTTTACAGTATCATTTTTTACGGTAGCAGTTTTTATAAGTTTTTACACGTATCAGTTTTTTAAGCTTTGGTATCATTTTTACAATTTCGGTATCAGTTAGCTTTGTTGGAGATAATGTTTGGTTGATTGGATATAAATGGCTTTACTATCAGTTTTGGTTTGTTGTTAGTATCAGTTTCGTGTATTATAATACGTGCAAGAATTGAAATCAGTACTACTAAATAATTACAATAATATTTGGTGTTTGTAAAACGTGAGGCCTGCACTAATTGTTGTTTCATAAAGTATGTTGAGTGTATGTTTTAACAAAACTGATACTATCAGTCATAAGAACTGATGCCCAATTATTGTTTTGTTTTGAAATATTATATGAAATTTGATAATATCATTATACAACTTATAGTTTCATCGTAAAACTGATAATATTATGTGGAATCCGTAGTTGGATGATAGAACATACACTAGTTAATTTTGTTATAATATAAACAACAGGAAAAGAAAAGAACATCAACCACAGCATATCATTCCAGGAGATCAGTATTGTTTTTACAAATAAAAGCAGCATTGTTTTAATAACAGAACAACATTACTTCATAAGTATGAATTTCAACAGAACATCATTACTTCACAAGTACACATTTCAACAGAACATCATTACTTCACAAGTACACATTACAACAGAACAACATTACTTTACAAGTACCAAATTTAATTGTGAATTAACACAACGTGAATTCAGTTCCTTTTTTTTTGTTCTTCTAGGCTTGACATGTATTTAGACAGACTCCAGCAGTGTTCATCATCTGTTATATGCATGTACCAATCCTTGCTCTTGTTGGTAATACTTCTTCCTTTTCAATTTTTATTGGTATCCTGCTTTTGTTCAACGAAATGACGAATATCATTACAAATATCCCACAGTCAAGCCTGTTGAAACCAAAATGTAATATTAGTATCAATTTGCATCTGTTATATTAACAGGTTTATAATTAATACAAAAATTTGAATTTCAGAGATAATGATACAAGCATATAGTATGCTTTGAATTAAAATATTTAGCAGTTTTACTAGCACACTAAGTATTATTTTCTGCAGGTATCAGTTTGTTTTTTGTAGGTGTCAGATTTATTTCTGTAGGTATCAGTTTCTTTTATGTAGGTACCAGTTTTTTTCTGTAGTAACTGTTTATTTCCGAATTAAAAGTTTATTGAATTGAGAGAAAATAATTTTCAATATTTTTATTAAGAATCAAATTCAATTAAATATAAAAGGTATACAATTATGTATAGAAGTATGTATGGAAAATTATAATGCAAAAACATAGATAGTTTGAATAATTAGGAACTGTCAATTGATTATGACTAGTAGTTTCAATCGTACTATTTATTTTGTTCTCATTAGATAACATTTTTATGGAAAAAAAAAACTTACGTGTCTTCTGCTTGCTGTGCACACTTTATTTGATGCATATCATCTTGTTTCACCACCATGTCTGTTATGTTATTTCTTTTCCAGATTTCTTGGAGCATGTTCTCTATTTCATGTCTCTAAAATAGGTAATATATTAAAATTTTAGGTCATATTCACTATGATATGTATTTTTTAAAAGAAAGAGAAATCTCATACCAATTTTGTAGCTTCTTTTAAACTGGAATTGTTTCTTTCGTTTGATCTTCTAGGGCGGTTAGAATCAACATGGCACCATTGCATTTTTGGGTATTTCAAAGTAACCAATGTCCAGTGGTTCTCACAATGCAAAGGAAAATATATATTTTCAGCAAATTTGCCTTGTACCATAGATTCTAGCATAGGGAGGACAAGACTTTTTTTCACACACTTTATATCACACACAATTGCTTTCTTTTTAATATGAAAATAAGTTATGATTTAATAAATGAAGCAATTATTATGTACTTGAATATTAAAGTTTTATTTACCGTCATTGTAGTTATGAAAGCATAGTTGTGTTCTTCCAGTCCACATTTTTAAATATACCAATCTATAATCTGTATTAAAATCAGAAAAGTATAAGTTTTTTTATTGGGGAAGCAATATTAAATTATTAATAGTATCATTAATGTTAATAGTGGTTGTGTATGTTGATAAGTATAAAAATAATAAAGCATCAAGTGAATTTAAGTATGTTGTGGATTTGGGTATCATTTTTGTTTTTATTTTGGTATTAGTGTTGATGTAAAGAAAAAAAATATTATGTACCTGCCCGTCTATGTAGTTTCCTTCTAGTAGATGTTTTAGTGCATTCTTTGTTATGACACAACCTCCTAGGATTGTGTCATTGTCTTCCCAAGCCACTACACTATTTAGATAAAAATAATTTGTATATGTTAGATAAACTTAATTTCATATTTAAAATTAATACACATGTTTGCACACTTACTTTTATGATAATATCGTTAACGAAAAGAAAGTTTTTATCACGTCTTGTTGTTCAATGTTGAGATGGATTAAACATTTGCAATGTCCAAGCCCTATCTCTGAAAGTGTTGGCTCTATTATTGCAAGTGGCTTTGGACTGTTGTCTTGTTTACTTTTGTTTTCAACATCTTTTTTTCCGGGTTTTGGTTTATTTGCAACTTTTTTTTGTTTCATCCCATATTCAAAGCTATCACGTTGTTTTTTCACTCTTGTTCTTGCCTTCAATCTTTGAATATAAGAAGTTGTCCTTTTTTGTGTTGCTTTGCTTTTTTGTCACTTAATTTTGTGACTGTTTCTTTCTCTTTTCTAACAGCTGGTTGCACAGGTTCTTTTGCATCTTTTTTTCAGTTTTCTCACTTTTAAAATCTTGTGTGTCGTAAAGTTTGAAAGATGGAGGGGTAAAGTCAAGCACTGAAATGACGTATGGTGCATTTTGATTTTTTACATCTATATCCTCTTGAAGATGCTGAGTATCTTCTTTTTTGTCTCTCTGCACTTGACTGTCATTTTCCAACTCTTCTTTTTGATGCACTTCAGTTGGAGTCTGTTTTTTTCTTCATGTTCACATTGTATTTCTTCATTGTTTGTTTTTTTTACCCAATTCATTTTCTATTTCGATGGGCATATGTTTCTCCATTTCTTCTGTTTTATCTGCTCTTTTTTGTACACACTTTTCAGCTTTTGTTTCTTTATTTTCTTCATTTCTTATTATTTCCATTTCTACAAAAGTATCTGCATTTGGTTCAGTTTGTAAAATGTCACTTTGTACATTGAAACTTTCTTTTTTATTTTCGCCGTTTTCTTCAATGTCATTCAAATCATCTTCAAATTTATTGGTGTTGTCTTCAGCCTGTGATCTTTTCTCTTCATTATCTTTTAGCTTAATTTCTTTCAACTCTTCTTTCAACCTGAAAACTTCTTTCTCTGCTTTAATTCTTTTCTTTTTTTCTACTTCCAATTCTTTTTTGTTTTCTTTGTTTCTTCTTCCAAATCTTCTATATGCATTTGGAAGATCCTGATGCTTATGTCTTCCTCAAATGAATGTGCACTTTCTTTGGTTTCTTCAAACTTTCTTTTCTTTCCATGCTTTTCTTTTTGAATTTTGGGGAAATTGTGTTCAACAGTCTCTGTTTGAAGTAGACATTCTTCATATGGGCTGAGATTTGTGATTTCTTTCACCTAGAAAATTGGTGTTGGAAAATTTATTCCAGTTTTAAGCAATGATTTCAATTTACAATGATAATTGAACTTTTACTGTTATGAAAAAAGGAAATAGTATGCAATAAAAATAATAGCTATTTTTTTAATTTCTGATACTATTAGTATCAAGTTCAATCATATAAAACTGTGGTATCATTTTTCGAATTCTAGTATCAGTTTCTAATAATATTAGCATCAGTTTCTTATAATATTAGCATTAGTTTCAAGGACGTACAACTATGGTATCAGTTATTGGATTGTAATATTAGTGTAAATTGTGAAATTATAAGGTATTAGTTTTTGGATTCTAGTATCAGCTTTGAACACTTCCACAATTAGTTTCTAGCATGTAATCATTTGGTATCAGTTTTTGCAATTTTGTATCAGTTTATGATACTATTAGTATTCGTTTCAAGAAAGTAATCATATGGTATCAGTTTTTTGCATTCTATTTTTTGTTTTTGATACTATTACTACGTAATGATATGGTATCAGTTTTTGATCACTGTAGTATTAGTTTTATGTTATAAAAGAAAGGATAGACAATTAAACTTTATTCTACATAAGAGTTAAAGCATATTGACTAACAAAAATTAAATGAAATTTTTACTTACATCACCCTCTTTCACATTATCAAAAACTGCTTTGATTGCTTTGTCTTTGAGTTTCCTTAAATCCCATTTTGCAAATCTTGGTAAAGCTGGAGTATAATATTGTTTTTATTGAATGAGACTCAGTTTCTCACAAATGCAATACTGTTAACATAAAAAGAATTGATTAGATATGTTTGTTAAAAAAAATTAAGTAATAAATTTTTGATTAACTTATCTTACCAATGGAAGCATGGAGCATCCTGACATATTTCTTGGATTATGGATGAACTTCTTAACAAATTTATTGATATTCTTTTCTATCGTTAGTGGCCAAGAAACCAATTGCATTGTCTCTACATTAATTAAGTATGGTAGAAGTCCTCATCTTAACTTTTGCTGGTTGTTTGGAAAGAAGAATGTTAACAGTATTTCAATTACTATTAACATTGGCAAGTCTTCTTCATACTCTTTTTTCTTCTTTCCAACTTCTTGCTTTATTCTTTTTTCCATAACATTTCTTGTTATATAAGTGCAATTGCCGAAGTTTCTCTTTGCAAATTCCCTACACTGCATTGGAATTGTTCTGTTTGTCATTTTCTGAGTTGGTTCAATGTTAATTCCTTTAGTGGTAGGACAAAAATCAAACTAATATCCGTTGCTGTAACTTTCATCCTTTCTTTGGAAAATAAGAATGCATCTTCCACAACTGAGTAGCATTTGTATAAAGCATCCAAATTGTGTTGATGCTTTTTGCATTCTTTCATCAAAATTTTCTCTTCATAGAAAACTCTAAAGAAGTTGTAGAAAGGAGTGCTCTTCATTATGTCCATCTGTTTCTTGGATAGAGCATTTTTTTTTTATCATTTTTACCATTTTGAATACTGCCTGCAATCCACATCTGTAAGCAGTTTCATGCTTTTTATCTTCAGATTGCTGTTATGTTTGTGATCTTTCTTTTATGCATTTTGGATGTGGATCAACAAAATCATCATCATCCTATTATTTCAAAATAAAGACTATATGTTATTTGTGAAATAAATTATGTTTAAATATGTAACAATTTAAAGTTTGTAACTATTTAAAGTTTGTAGTATCTAGATATCAGTTTGCAGTAACTAGGTATCAGTTGGTACTAAGTAGGTATCAGTTTTCCGTAACTAGGTACCATTTTTTCAAGTAGGTATCAGTTTTTTATAACTAGGTATCAGTTCATTGGTGAATGGGTATCAGTTCTTTTGTAAATAGGTATCATTTTTTTGTTTGTATCATATTTCAACTAAATGATACTGACTATTATTTTATCAAACAATTTATGCTTAATGATAATGACTATAATTACTTGTAATTAGGTATCAGTTTGTTGTACTTATCAGCCTTTTCTTTTAGAAAATGATTTACAGGTAATATTTTTGAAATATTTATCATGGTATAAAGTTATGATGTTTTTTATTTTACCGAATTGAGTTGTTTTTCTTCTGATTCTTCATCCGCAGCTTTTTTCCCTTCTTTTTTCCGAGATTTTTCCTATTTAACATTTTTCATAACATTAGAATACATTTAACAGTATGAAATTATTAGTATTACTTTTATAATTTTGCAATTTCAATTACCTCTGTTTCTTTTTGTGTTTTGTTCTGGATCATTTTTTTCATTTCTTCTTTTGTTCTTTGTTTTCTTTTTTGCATATTGTCTTCAACTTTTTTCTCTATGGGTATTTGTTGCTGCATGTTCTCTTCTCCATTCTATGCAAAAAAATTCAATGTTACTATAACAAAACTATACTAACTTTGTTATGTTTGATTTTATATTATCAGCTACCTTCTTTGGTATACTTTCTCTTGTTTCTGGTTTGCTTCGACTTGCTATAATTTTTTCATGTCTTCTCATTGTTCTTTTTTCTCTATTTTTCTTTTCCTCTTTTGTTGATGTAGGTTTTCTAAGTTTTAACTTGTTGCTTTTCCCCTTTACTGTCGTCGCTATCGTTTACGCTAGAGGTAGGTTTTCCTTCTCTATCAGTGCATTTTCTTTTTGAACATCTGCTGCCGGAAGTGATTCGACATTTCGATTTTCATTTTGTTGATTCACTTCCGACTTAGTTAGGTTTTCATCGGCTGTCGATTGTTGTGCTTGTTGTTCATCTACTGTCGATTTCTGAGGTTGCGTTGGAGATGTAGATTTGTTTCTGGTTTGCGGTGCCATTTTTTCTTTTGAGTAAAATTTCGTCAATTCTGAGTGTAAGGAAGGAGGAGGAAGACGAACAGAATACTATGTTTTGTTTGAAATTGTGTTTGGGCTTTGTCCTTACGGTAAAAAATTTATGCGCATGTCCTTCTGACTAAATATTTTCTTTAGTTTGCCCTTTATAACTTTTTTCCCTTTAACTTAATTCAGTTCTAGATCAAACAGGGTATAATTAAACTAAATTAGATTAAATCTCCATATCATTTATGAACCCACTCACCTCTAAAAGCTATCCCCCTTTCTTTTATCATATAGAATCACCTCTGTTTGATGTGGGCCTCCTTGATTTGATTTTAATTTCTCCTTCTTCTACTTTGAATTTAATTTGAAGAAATTTTGACAGAGGAGAAAGGAATTTGAAAACGTTTGGACATATAGTTTAGTTTCTGGTGAATTAGGATTTGACTTAACTGGGTATTTATAGATACGGCTCTCAATCTGGATCGTTCACAAAAAAGTATGATCTAATCTCCATCGTTAAGAAAACGTACGACCTAATCCCATCATCCAAGAAAAGATACATTCAAATCGCGTTGCTCGACCAACCCAAATCCTAGCCGCGAGACTGGTACATCCAAGGTTGTCGATTGCTGTTTAGCCTTAATTAATATTTTTAATTACTTCTTATTTAATTATTTTAAATTCAAATTTTCAAATCCTAGTAACTTCTTTCCATTAACTCGGATTTCAAAACTTTATATTACAACAATCAAATTTTTCTTATAGCGTTTTAGAAACGCTATATAGGTTGTAACAGCATTTTTACAAATGTTGTAAAACGATATGTTATAATAAATCAAAAACTTATCATAACACATTCAAAAATGCTATCATAATCTACTATACGATGGCGTTTATAAAACGCTATTGTATGCTACTATTGCATTCTAGCTATCGTATGCTACAATTGCACTTTTAAAACACCATCATATGTTCTGTTAGAATGACACATTTACTATTCACTAATTATAGCACTTTTAAAATCCTATCATATATTCTATTATTACCGCACTTTTAAAATGGACATTGCCTGCATCTTTCATGTGTAATCATTTCATAATCAGAGTGGCTTGATTTCAATATTTATACATCATTCAATGAAAATTCAAATGCTATATTATCGCATCTATAAACATTCAATAATCAACTCATTATATTACAACTAATAAGTTAACAAACATTCTATTCAACCTAACCAAATGTGCAAAATATTTATTTACCAAAACACTCACTAAATGTTCATAGTAATTCATAGACAATGTTTCAAGAGTGCAAACAAAAAAAAAACTTATCGTATCAAAAAGAACTTCTAGCCACTAATTTATTGCAGCATGTTGTTAATGCTTGCAAAAAATATATTCAGTTACCTATCAAAGACAGGATAAGAGTTAGCAATCATAATAAAAATAAACAGCAAAATATATTCTCACTTAAATTAGAAATCGTTATAAAAAGAACGAGAGCTTGGATTCAAAAGAATATTGTTTATAAAGTATAGGTATTTTAGTTCTACAAAACGTTTACATGCTTTGGTTTAACAAGTTTATTAGAATAATAACTGCAGTATGTTTCCTTTTGAAGATCTTTAAATTAAAGCTTCATCTTGTTTCAACGATTCTTCTACATCAAATGATGGTGCAATCCTTCATGTCTCTGAAAAATAAAACTGTGGTTAAAGACATGTCCAAACAAAAGCATAACTAAATTTTATAAAAAATAACTATGTTAACTAATTTTTATAAATATTAAACAAGTTTATAAAATATGGAGTGCTGATACTATTATGGAAACTGATGATTAAGTACAAGTTATAGAGATATTTGCATCTTACTCCAAGAACAATTAATTGAATACTTGAATCTCCAAAGTAGATTCTCTTTTACTGGAAATAAAACCAGCCATATTATGCCACAGTGGCTAAATCAAGACGCTTGATCATGACTATGCCTAATTTATGTACATCTAATTTAAGCACGGTATAAATGTTTATAAACTACCATATCTTCAAATATAAGTTTCTTAAGGACCACTATTTTTCCCCTTAAGTCTCCAACTTATAACGCATAAATGAAATCAAACAAATAATCATCATCATGTGTTCCTTAAGTAAATTCAGCATATCAGGATACCTAGGGATTCTGATTTATGGTGTTCCACATTACAATAGGCAAGTTATTCTATAGATCTTCTACCCAACCTTTAATTTAACAAACAAACAAAATAGAAAAAATAAATATAAATGCAGAAACCAAAATATTAAGTGAATTATATACCTGCTTGGCAACAAATTCAGGATAATTATCCTGCAATAAAATGAGAGCTTTCTTAGTGGCAACCCTTAGCTCCTTCATCATCACGTTGGGGGCATTCTTCAGAACAGTAACTTAGTTTGCACCGAGTTTTGTGTTTGTACTCAGAGCAAATTGAGCTCAAACT
The DNA here is from genome assembly GCA_030765085.1 of Allium cepa. NCBI lineage: Eukaryota > Viridiplantae > Streptophyta > Magnoliopsida > Asparagales > Amaryllidaceae > Allium > Allium cepa. The sequence continues at coordinate 874,894,068 of CM060943.1, forward strand.
CAGTTTGCACTTGGTGCAAAAACTGACTTATGTGCAAATAATTTGCATTGAGTGCAAATTGTGTTTGCACCAAGGTTCTAAGTTCCGGCCGAAACTCCGAAATTTCGTCCATCCCAGTCCAGGTCCGGCGTAGAGCGGTCTAGAATTCCTTGAAAATCCTGTTTTGGGTTCAATTTTCTTTTAAAAATATAAAATAAAATCACCTTTCGCAAAATAGATAAGAAGGCTTAGTCAAAAATGATATCTACTTCAATAAGTGAAACTGCGTGAGAGAAATATCAAAAAAACGAGAAGATGTTTTCTAAAATCAAAATACCTTTTGCTACTTCGTCGAATATTAATTTATACGGGAGGATATTTCGTCAGAAAGGTTCAGAAGTGAGCATATTTTTTCTTCTTAAACAATGGGGTTCTGATGTTTGACTGGATCTAGGGCATTGTTGAGATTGATTTGAGCAGGAAGAGAGTATCTTTGTATTACAAACGTATGCCCAGAAGTAAACTTTGTATTATGGTTTTTAAGAGCAGGTAAGATGGACAATAAATCACTATGCCATGTATATATCAGCCTAAAAATGTTCTTGAGTTTTTGCTCTACTTTTACAAGCAAACCAGTTATGTAAGTTGCATTTCGTTCAAGATGTAAAGTGAAATACGAAGATTGTCTCTTATGAAATTTGTGAAAAATGTACATATGTATGTATTAGGGTAATGGCCCGGCCCAACACCTTTAGGTGCCCTAGGTAAAACATAGGATGGAAGGGGAACAAAAACAAAAATTGTATGAAGTCACGCTCAAACTCAGGTACTCCAGCTGGGAAGGATACAACAGACCACTACACTAACTAATCTCATTAAAAAAAATTGTATTAAAAATGAGTTCAAACATGATATTCATGGTACATTTCAAAATCACTTAGCAAGTATGTTCAAAGCACTTTTTTATTATAAAACCAAGTTATCATTTTATTAATGCCCTATTGCAAATAATAGGTAAGATATTATCCACAAATTACTAAAAATATATGCATCCATCCTACAACTAGTACTACGGATTAATCAGCAAACGAACTTATTATCGCGTTTAATTTTGACTATCATTTTTATCATTAGGGACATGACAATTGTTAAATAGTGCATCATAATTTGGTACATGTAGTTTTTGATACCGATATTACTTTTCTAATTCAAAGTCAGCCATCAACATATTTTACATGGCTCATATCCTCAGGTCCCATGTCATTTTAGTCATATTCTTCAAGGTTATCATTATTAATAGTTGGAACAAAGACACAAACTTTTGGTCCGACCGGCAAGTTTCAAAAATACTCTTATACGTAAACAAAAGGTTGAAAGTTCAAATCCCAAAAAAACAAATATTGACATCTATATTCAAGTGCAAATTTTGGCACGTAAGTAAATTTATAAACTCGAAACTCTGTTTCGACAAAAAATTTGAATTTTTTTCTTTATATTTTTCAGTTTATTTTTCATCAAAATTACATAGAAATTTTAAATTTTTATGATTTTATAAGAATTTTTTATATGCACGGACGTTGTACGTGCCATAAAATCGCGCAGGTAATTAAAATAATAGGGTACTGGCCTGAAATGAGGTTCTTGTTTTATATTGTATTTGAAGGATTATTGTTCTAACCTGGGCACCCTTGCATCAGCATTATTCTGTGCTGTATTGATACGGTATATGTTTGAATGGAGTGCAAACATAAGTTTGCACCGAGTCCAAACAGAAGTTTGCACTCAGTGCAAACAATTTTGCACTGACACATCAAAACGAAGTTCGCACTACGGGTGCAAACTGTAGATTGAACTGAGTGTAAACAAGTTTGCCCATCTACAATATAATCATACTATTACCAAAAATAAAATAAAATAACAGAAAACCTGGAACTATTCCCCAAAACCTTGCTATGGCCATGTTCGTCTTCATTAAGGCAAAAAAATGGATGTTTAATGCTTATAAAGATAGCATTTGTGAGAAATTACGATTTTTGACTTACGAAAGTCGACATCAATACGTCCACTGTATCAACTGCCGAGCAATCGAAGGCCGGAAAACCGAATTGTTAGAGTTGAAGAAGAAGAGGTAGAAGATAGAAGAAGAAAGAAAGAAGAAGCAACAGAACAATATCAGAATCTCACAATCGCAGCGGAACAATATATAATAGATAAATGAATATCTTTAAAACAAAGAGCTATATCAGTTATTACATTACATCACATTTCATTACATTATCAGAGTTTACAACAACAAACAGCGGAAAAGAAATACTATATACTAGCTGATACGCCATGCCATCCAGCTTGCTCCTGATCTCCACAGCAACTCCTGAATTCCAGAATGACCTGATAACCTGACTCTAGACTGCCCGTGTGGAAATTGGTGGGCACTCACAGTTTAGGAAGGAAACAATGGACTTCAGATCAATCATGGGACTGGTGTGAGAACTTAAAACAGTTTATCTTAAAAAAACAAACAAAGAAATATTTTAAAATAGATTCGCAATGCTTTTTGAAAATGTAACTACCATAAGGCCTCCCGCACACACACACAACGCAAACGCAGAATCGGAGGAGATTTCTCCTTATGATAGTTAAATATGCTTGATACGTAAATTTCTTTGATATTATTACTATAAGTGCAAAGTGTAGGAAAACATTTCGAAAGTATGATATAATTCTTAGCCAACATACGACCATTATCGTATGCCAACTATAGCTACCATCTAAACAGTGGGACGCCACCATAAGTAAATGGCAGGTTCTACAACTAAAACTGTACAGGGCTCGTATTGTTTCTTTGGATTTTCCAACAAATGGTCAGGCCAAGGAACTTCCCATTGCCACATGGAAACGCCTCTGGAGAGACGCCCCAAGAACCTAACCGGATCTCTGCCAACACAAGGCCGGGTTACCTCTGCAAAATTAGGTAACAACTGACACGAGTATGTCATCCCCCGGTTGTAAACAACCTTTATCTGAGGATCCTCAACCAACATCAATCACAAAGTCATATATATTTGCGATATTCACATAAGTTAAGTATCTGGGCTCCATACCATGATGTCATTTCTATCCAGAAGGAAATGACATACCCTAAGGGGCGCTACTCCCTAAAACCTTGCTGCATCTTTCCTGTTTTGACCATTACCGGGGTGTGAGGTCCGACGAAGTCTCGTCCTCAAAGCTACGCTTTATACAAAAGCTATGCTTTTATCAACAAATGATCAGCAGCACTTGGTATGCCACATTACCAAATTGGGAATGTATCACTAGTAACCATCCACTACATAACCTCTGAGCTCGTACGTCTCAGAGAAGGGTGTTAAGCTAAGAGAATAAATTCTCCGCCACCAACAAAAATGTATTTGATAGAAACCAGCTTTACATCTCAAATTGTAACGTCAGACACACATCCATACAAGTCCGTTCCGGGATCGAACGGAACCGAAGGCACTTCCAAAGAAGCCCTTACAATCCGGATATTCACTAATCACGACCGGACTTCCCATCACAAAGGGTGATAAAATCTCTATATCGGAGATCAGCCGATGCAGAGACATTCGACGGTAATCCTTCCGTTTTCGAAAATATCCGGTCTTCAACACCGGTCTTCAAATGCTATCCATTACGACGTTTCACTATTCAGAATGGGATTCATGACCCAAAGGTCCTCTCCCGGCTAAACCGAATAACGAGCGCTTATTTTAAAATAAGTGTAACATTCAAATTCAAGCAAATCACAACAAATACCCATTAAAGGTAAATATTGATAGTCGGTTATTTAACTATCAATAGATATGCACACCATCACTAAATTCCAAAAAAATTTCCCAAATTGTTTATTTTTCCAAAAATATCTTTACAAGATATATTTTTCCACACTTCAACCATTTGAAAACAAATTTCAAATCACTTTAAAAATTCCATGGCGAATTTAAATTTTCAAATATCCACTGATATACAATTTTCAAATCGATTTCAAATATTCACTTTCAATTTATCTTTAAAAGATATAATCTCAAAAAACATTTCACTTCATATTGGAAAACATTTCCATACTTATCTAATAATAAGTAATTCACAAATCCATTTATTTTCAACATTTGGAAAATATTCAATATACTTAAATCACAATTAAGTATATATTTTATTCTTTTAAGGAAAACGTTCTCGTAAACACATTTATTTGAGTCAAAACGAATGTTGCGTAAAACATTGATACGACAACCCAAAATCACTAGTATAAGAATTCGAAATTAAGATAGATATAGAAATCCCAATACTGTATAAAACATTTCCTTTCGAAAATCATTTACTATAACAATAGTGTTATAGTCCATCTTTTCCTTATTTCTCGAAAACGTCTATTTCAACAATGAATGTTGAAATCTATGGTTTCGATCCTTTACATATTTTAAAACAACTTCAAATCGTTTTAATTCTATTTAAAAGATCACTTCCTAAACATTTCTTTAATATATTATTCACTGTCCAAAATCGTGAATATATCTCCTTTAGTAACCTTTCATATTTACTTATCAAATTCAATTGGTTTTGGATTTATAAAACAACGTTTATAAATTCACATATATATATTATATAAAACTTCAACTTATAAAATCTCTTAATTAACAAATTCTATTTATATCTCATTTAAATGCCAAAATCCAATTTATAAGTTAATTATTATAAATCTTTTATTTTACAAAATCTATTCATTTTATAACTTCACAATTTATAAATCTATAAAATTCATTCACTCATGAAATCTATTTATACTTCATTTTAACACTTATAAAAACTCGTTTTATAATTTCAATATTTTAAATTTATAAATATCAATTTTATAAATCTTTTATATAAACCGTTTATAATAATTCAAAAATCCCAGTTTAAACCATTTTACAAATTAATCAACTACTTATTTCAAAAATCACATTTCGGTTATATTTTACAAAACTCATAATTTTGATAACATTTAAATTATAACGTTTATTTATTTAAAATGAATCAGTTACAAAATTCAATAAAATGTATACTTTCAAAAAATCACTTGAAAATCCTTTTGAATTCGAAATCGTTACTTTAACATTTTTAAAACTTCAAAAATAGACCCAATGCTGCAACAGCACTAAATACAACAATCACGGCATCCAAATATCATATATCAACATGATAACAGAATATATCGCAAATATCTGTAAATAAATCTATACTGTTGAGGAATTCAGTTGGATCCCTCCAACCTGTTTTCCTGCATCCACAGATGTTAGCACAATACCAATCCCGTTTCAAGACAGGATATCGCGGTACATGGATTTTATAAAATATTATCCGCTATTATGCGGCGCAATAGGGTCTCATCCGTTATATAATGCGGAAAATCAACTCAAGTACATATATAATACCAATTCCACTTCAAGATGGAATATCGCGGCATATGTGTTTATAAATAACATCCGCTTAATATACGGCGTATAGGGTCTATTTCAATACAACAAATAGCAATTTATTATCCAAGCATACGATCAAGCAATTTTAAATTTAACTATTTAAAATTTAAATCGAAACTAATTCGATTGAGTGAGAAGTTCTCACCTTGCTTCAAATTACAGTTGCAATGTTTTATTTCGAATAAAATTAAACACGCGTTTAATTTTACCCAAAATTCTCACTAGCTCCAATCTAGCTCCATCGCATAGTGTTCGTCCATACGATTCCAACGCAATTCGTTTCGTACAAAACAGACCTCGTATGAACAAGTTATGATGTTACAAAGATTACATGAATTTTAATATATTAATTTACAAATTCTTTTATTATTTTAACCTAATTTTCATCCGGGTCGTCCATTTCATCAAAGCAAATCACGGCCGTGACTATGCTTTCTTCCTTCCTAGGGTTTGCACGTAAATGATAACCGTGACCAACATAGGCCATTTGAAGGCGGTCGAGCAACTCCACGACGAAGAGCATTGTCGACTCCACCTTCGGCCTGAGTATGGTGAAGCTCGGCCCTCATCTCGTCTCGTATTTCGTGCGCGAATGCAGGGGCTTTGAACAAGAATTGCCGATGATCCAAAGCTCTAAAAACGATCGTGACCGTTGAACACGAAGTACTCAACGTTCTCTACAAGTTTGTGGTCGAGAGTTTCTTGAATTAATTGGTGGATTTGAAGAAATCAGAGGAAGAAGAAGAACCATTTTCGGCCATTAATCGGAAACTGGCGGCTAGGTTAGAAACTATGGTTTTGAGTGCAAATAATGAGTTATGAAGTCCTGTTATAGAAAATTTCCGAAACACTATTCACAAGAAACTTTTCCTAACTCCAAACGAAGCGTGCCGCCTGGCGTTTATAATGTTTTACCCCTATTCCGAACGCAATGGAATATATATCGAGAGCCAATTCGATCAAATTTGAAAGATAGATTTTCAAATCGACTATTTAAATTTAAAAATTTACTCAAACCGATTTCAGTGCGTTTTAGCTTGCCCCAGACAAACCGTAAATCCGATTGACACGAAATTTGAAATCTTACTATAATATAACGTTACAGATCCGATGAAACTGGTTTCATCGAAATCCGAGACTGTTTGATAAATGGCTATTTTTACACGTCAATTTAAATATTAAGATATTCAATTTCCACAAATTAACTTTTAATTCAATTTTAAAAGTTCTATAACATCATTCTAACTCCAATATGATTTAATAAAGCTTTATAAATCATTTTCAATCGAATTAAACCCAATTTCCAATTATTTCTGAAATTTCACATATTAAATTATCGATTTAATTATCCAATTAAATCTAGATATTCGAAATAAAATTTATTCGACTTACAAATTTTACTTGTTAATATTTAAAATCAATTAAATATAAGAATTTCAAATGACAGAAATTCTGGGTCGTTACAGCATTATTCTTTCAACATGATAATTTTGACAAATTGTGACACGTCATTCTTATTTCAAGAAGTTTTAACATTAACTAATATTTAGTAACTAACTTCTTGAGCTTTCCTAACCTGGAGTAAACCATAAGTTTACATTAAGTTTTTTAACTCCAAAAAGTAATTGTTAATTCTCCACAAACATTCATTGTATGCTTTTTTTAACTTACAATAGTTACCCATTTTTTCCGAAAAAAATTTCATAATATTCATAGCCATGATCTATTTGCAATGAATATTTCCGATTGAAAATAATGTAGTTAAAGTATTAAAAATGAGATTTTGAGCAAATGGCTTATTCATTTTTACTTTAGGTATCAATAAACATAGTTTATTTTGTATAAATTCACTTATCTTTTCTTCAGATTTATATCAAGTGAAGAATTTGGGTTATGTTAAAACTATTAAACAGGTATTGTTACGTGTCCACGACTAAGCATTGCATAGATACTTTGATTTATAATGGCTGCAGTCACTTTGTAACAACTGTCATCTATGTATAACTCAAGTATATTCTATATTAATTAATGCACTTTATACTTAAAGAATTTGGATCTGTACTCCAGCTTTTACAGATCTTCCTTGATGAGATAGTCATAGTTCAGAAAATGTCCCTTGAGCTTGTTGACACAATCAGACTCACCACTAATCCATTGTACAGACGAAATAAACTAACTAACTAAAAGTGGATTCAAAATTTCAAACTAGAACTATGCTAGGCTAATGTTGGTCATAAAACCTCTTAGTTCATTTAATGGTCAGAAAATAATAATGATTACTGATGAACAAACCCCAATGAGAAATATTGGCATATTGCACAGCAATACTAAGTTTGATAATGTACAAAAAGTCCACCATTACAATTCAGTGCAAGTAATTTTGACAAAGTAGATAAAGAGAAACAACGCCTCACCCATAAGGAGCAGAATAGTAGGGAAGAACACCACGATATTGCTGCTGCCCAGCCACCGGCATTGGATGCCCTGTTCCTGCCTGCGTTGTGTAATACAACTGCTGCTGCACTGGTACCGGTGGACCCCCTTACTTCTCATATCAATCGAAATTAAATTAAAATGAATCCAGTCAACTGTACAATTAATAAATGCATACATCATATTTATCTGCTGCTTGAAGTGGAGCCATGGAGGCACGATCACCAGAGTTGAGGTGGCCGGTGGTGAAAACTTCCGAGTCCGGCGTGCCCCAACTGATGCTAAGTTGCAGTTGGACTTCCGACCATTGATCAATGGCGATGGATCCTCAAATGCCTTCTTTGCTGCTTCCGCCTCTCTGAACATCATCTGTACATAAAATATAAATACATTTAACTATGATCAATGCATGCTGGTATTATATGAATTTATCAATGAAAATTTTACGCTTACAAATCCATAGCCTATGGAGCGACCAGTGGCCTTATCAGAGATGAAGACGGCTTCCAGAATATCTCCGTATTTTTCGAAGTTCTCTCTCAAAGTGTCCTTTTGGATCTCCCATGCCGATCCTCCTATTAATACTTTTGTCATTGTGGTATCTCCAAATTGCTGCCCCGTTTTACTGGGAATTCACTACATATTGTACTAATAGTAGATCTTGAAAGGAGAGAAGGTTTTGATAAGAATGCAAGCTAGCTACCTGTTTTGATATATAGTACTGGAAAAAAGGAGGTTACAGCTGCGGCCGTGTTCTTGTGCTGGCCTTTTCTTAATTATATTTCTATGTTTACCGGAATAAATGTATATAATATGTTACTGTCACTGTTATCATAATACAATATGCAATTGTACAAAGGTTCAAAATTTCGTTTTTTCGTTTCCGTTTGGGCCATCGCTTATTTTAATAATTTCGCCGTTTTAAAAATTACAAAAATCTGGGCTTTAATTCCGTTCTGATACTTATTTTCTAATCAATATGCAATAATAATGCCAATCAATACGCTAAATTAAAATTTATACTAAATTATGCAGCCCATAATATTAAACAAAATTTATACATCCCGTGATTTATGCCTAGTTATGACAATAATTAAAAATTTATCCAGTCCAAGATTATTACTGGTCCGATAAAATATTCTAACATCTCTCCTCCCTATTCAATTCACGCTACCTCATGAATTTCAATTGAGCGAACTGCAGATTAAAACAAAAAACATGCTGAATCGAGATCCTCTTTAATCTTCATCGCCGGTGAATGCTGAATCAAGATGCTACTACAGCTTTCACTTTCAAGCTGCTGCTCCAAGTTTTTGGTGTAATTTTTTTTTTTGCCCTAGATCCCAAAACGGGTTTTTTTTACATATTCCGTTCCGGTCCACGCCGGAACCGGAACGAAATCGCCATATTTCGGCGTGCTGGACGGAAGTTGGAACCTTAAAATGTAACATTAATTGGTGTATATCCTGCTCTAGGTGAAACAGGTCTGCAATTTCATTCCAGTAAAAAAGATATATGATCTTAAAATACAGTACCTGTGAAACCACATTTCCTAATGTACAAAATGCAATTTTACACGAATAAAAATTTCCGATCAATAGAAATCTTTTATCAGGATTCACTATATCCTTATCTGCATATTCTACTATTCAAAGGTAATATCATTACAAACACTTACAAAAGAATAAAAGCTCATTTGAAAGAAATAACATTAATGAAGTTGTAAGTTTGTATAGAAAATGACACGCATGCAAACTCACAATTCTTTTTGGTTTTTCCTAAGCCAATAAGTGTCCTTAAACCAGGAAGTCAGCTTCCTTTTAAATTTTACAACCAAACGAATAACCTAACGATCTATAAGAATGGTAAAAAGATATATGGCTATGCAACCTTCATTTTTAATGTACAGGGACATGGATAAAAATTTTCAAAGTCTTTGTCCATTTCCATGTGAATATTTATAGCTTTGAGATTACACTTCATTCTTTATACACGCAAGTGCGCGCGCGCATTGTAATTCAATATTATAGCTCATGTATGAATCTGCAATTATCAAAGTACATTCTCAACTATATACAGGATTACGGGTAAATCTCAAATTTGGTTGGACTGAAAGAGCAAGAACTAACCTCTTTTAGATGTTCTCTTTTATTTCTTTATATTGTTTGCAGTATCATCACGAATACAATCATAGGAAGAGGGTTCTATTATAGTCAAGGGAGAGTTCTATATGTGCAAAATTAATTTGTCAATTCTGACATAACCCAAAGCATGGTACGTATATCCAGCTTATTTATCAATCAGGAAAATACTATTTGTTGCCTCACTGATGCCAGCAATCACCCAAAAGAGGACAATTTGCTGTAATCATACTAATATACTCCATGTATTCGTTTTGAACCAAAAAAAATTGTAGAATATAGTTTATAATCAAATACAGAAATATGAATCTCCACAAAAAAAACTAAGACCTTATTTTGTAGTTGATGATTCATGAATACTTATATAATAATTCTCTAGTATAGAAATATTACTAAAAAAAACACTTCCTAGGATAAAGATATAATGTTATCATCAAATGTGACGCCCCACCTCTATACCCACGCTAGCCAAGAACACTACGGTGTAGTGCTGTCAACTAGCACGGAGAATAAGGCTGTTGAGGAGCGACCCTCCGTGTAATTGCTTTGTGCGAGCAACGATATGCCAGATAGTAAAAACGTGCATTTCATTTCAGGAGGAAATCCGACATGCCGATGCAAACTCAAAGCTACTACACGGTGGCTATAATAGTCTAGGACAAAATATAAAATAATAACACAGAGAATAAAAATGCGGAACACAGATGAAACAGAAAATCTCATATACATATATAATAACTGATGTCAGTTACAATACATTTACACGGTACATGTGATACAACTACAACAGTCGTCTCAGGAAGTTATATATACAAGTACATTATCGACTAATATACATGAATACATATCAACCTATACTATGACACGACAACTCCAAAAGATATGAAAAGTCTTCATAGCTCAAGCAGCTTCCCAAAGCAGAATATCTACAACCTGAAAATACTCGGTCTGACCCGAGTATTAAATTTAAAAGAAAATAATACTCGGGTCAGTCTAATTCAAACTCAGTTATTAGTGCACAGAAGCAATAATAATTAAATAATGAATAGATGAAAGTCACAGAAATAAATTTACCTATCCGATTCTTAAATAAGAAATCGGATAATGGTAAATGTAACGCGAACCAATTCAAAACAATTGAAACATCAATTAAAAGGTCAACACGAGTAGGGCTGCAGTATACGCACGCGTATACTGCCTCGCCACTACAACATATGGAATACGAAATAGATCCATAAATCAAAAGCAAAAGAAATAACACCAAAACCAATACCGTGTGGCTGCAGTTCACGCTTGCGTGCACTGCCCTGCCACTACAGTGAGGATGTACCCAATGAATGTACATAACAACTGCACATGGAAAAAGGATTCAGAGTTGCAACGGGAAGCAGTATAACTCAAATGAGAAAGTGCAAATAAGTAGGCTGCACGGATAGTAGGGCCAGGCAACAAAATGCCAAAGAATTCAACAAAGTATTACACAAGCCCAAGACAATTGCATCACGAAAGTCAATGGTAGGTATACAATTTCGAACACAGCAAGGCAAATGCCAAAATGGTCAAGAGAAGATGACAACTGTGGTATAGTGGACCACGTCGATACAGAAGCGTATAAGTCAATGCAATGCAAAGCTCAACAGACTCAAAGAGGAATGAAGCTGGGTCAGGCAAGTGCATCAACCAGTGTCGCAGCCTCAACCATGAAATGGCTTTAAATAACCATGTATAAACACTGCATCATAATCAAAATAGTAGAGAATGAATGCCACCATGGGAAATGCAGTTGCAACAGGTCAAGACAGCAGGCATTGGCAAAATGACTTAAGTGGTAAAGTAATATTCACAATGCTCAGTGAAACTCAAGTGTCCAATAATACATCTCGAAATCAGTTTCACTTAAATAGAAAATGCACATGAACGTTGTGGCAACGATTCAAGGCAACAGAGAATATGCAACATGAAAGAGGACAGAGGTACAACACGAAACAGGACAGAGCCACCTCCAAAAATATCAGACTTGAGCACAAGGAATGCCAAATGAGCTACATGAACAAACAAGTAAGTGAACACAGTGAAAAATACATGGGCAGTACCCATATAAACATGTGTAACAACAAACCATATAGTGATACGGGATCGAGCAGTGAAGCAAAGCAACACTAACATCAGTAAATGAAACAACATATTGCATCATTGAGACAAGACCAAAGTGCAAGCAACATGAGACAAAAAGCTGCTACACTGGATGAATACAACAAGTCCAGATGGTATACATATACAAGTGCAGCTGTGTAAATATCGACACGAACAGGTATGCAATTGAATGCAGCAAATACCTCTGATCCAGGTAACTGACAAAATGAATCAGAGGTACAAGTTTTACCAAAGTCGAGTGGCCGAAGGATAGCCAAAGTCGACAAACCTAAATTATCAACGTCAACAAAATTGAATTAAGGCACATATCAATGCCGTGCCAAAAATCATCAACACATACAAAAATGACCTTGACTATAATGAGCACAGTGAATAACATAGTTGCAGCATGAACAAAAGCTCAGAGAAATACGCAAAGTTGCTCAGGGATGAACACAAGGACGGTCAGAGCCGTAGTATACAGGGGTGAACAAAATCAAGCAGCCCCTTTTAATTTTCAAAATTTGACTGAATCCAAAAACAAATCGAAGCCGTGACCATGTCAGACAAAAAGCGAACAAAACAAGCCATAATCAAAATCAACATCAAAGAAATCAAGTCGAAGTCGAAGACCACGAAAACAAATGGCCAAGATGAAACAATATCAAATCAACATCGAATTGCAGAAACACTACATTAAGATTGGATTAGATGTGAGTAAATTTAATTACTCACCTTGTCGAGACGGCGACGAACTCACAAAGACGAGCGAAATCGAAGCCCTAGCTGTTGAAGAGGAAAGAACGAGAGGCCGCCATTTATTTACTCTCGTTCGTTTTACTTAGGGTTCGAAAATAATAAAGGGGGAATGGGTTTTGGATTATCACGACAACCAAAAAAATAAATGGGCCGGAATCAACTTTAATGCCCGCATACCATTTCAACAATTCACAAAAGATTTTTAATTCAAATTTAAAAACCCCAAATGGAATTTTGCAACAATATTTATCGTCTAAATGTCGATCATTAATTGATGCAATTACCGGGTTGTTACAGACTCCCCTCCTTAAAGAAATTGCGTCCTCGCAATCATAAGAGATAAATGGACAAAAGGTAACAACCATAAAAGCATGTCATCATAAAATGACGAAATTTGAAAATAAGAAGTTCACCATATAGAGCATGAAAGAGAAAGCTTGAACGTGTTTGCTCGATGAATTCTCTAGATTCCAAAGTGAAATCCATAGGATTTGAGAACCACTGAACTTTCACGAGAAGAACATCTTTATTTCGAAGGTGCTGAACCCCCGAAACATTGATGTGAATAGAATGTTGCTCAAAGTCAAATATGGTGAAACTTCAATTTCTTCAATAATACCGGGCTCAAGAATAAAATCGGAATCCCTAAGGCATTTCCGTAGAAGGAAGGACGCGTGAAACACGTCATGAATAACAGAAAATTGAGCCGGTAATAAGAGGTGATAAGCCAAGAAACCAATACGTTTAGTGATAGGAAATGGCCCAATATATCGAGGCACTAACTTTCCCGACCAACTGAAACGCACAACACCTATCATAGGTGAAACACGAATAATTTGGAACAACAGCGTAGTACAATAACGATACGCCAGATGAATCAAAGCTTCATTAATTCTGAACGCCGACATAGTACAAAACGGTACGTCCAATGAACCGATCAACATAAAAGAACATCATACGCAAGTCCATAAAAGGAATGATACGAAGCTCAATAAATCGAAGTACATCGAAACATCTGATGAACTTGGTAAAAGAAATGATTCCATTCGGACATCATCAAAGAAACAACCACTTGTTGCCTACGACTAAGTGCATCAGCAACACGATTTCCCATCCGGGAGTGGTAAAGAATATCAAGATCATGAGATATAAGAAACTCGAGTCAACGTGGTTGACGTAAATTAAGTTCCTTATGAGAAAATAAATATTCCCAAGATTCATGATCAGGGTAGAGAACAAATTTCTCACCCAAAAATAATGATGCCAAATTTTGAAGAACGAAATCAATAGCCAAGAGCACTAGATCAAGTGTGGCATATCTAGTCTCAATAGGCATTTATGATTTAGAAACACAAGAGACAACACGTTCTCTTATGCAAGAGAATGGCATGCAAACCAATACGATTAGCATTGGTACAAACGATAAAGTCTTGGTTCCCTCGGGAATCACAAGAATAGAAGTGTCGGAAAAGAGTTGTTTTAAAAAATATTCTTTCCCGAAAAGCTAAAACTTTCGAAATTTACAATTTACTTTATTTAATTATCTTTTCAGGCAAATTTACATTTTAAAATTCAATTTACTGCGTCTGATTGTCTCATCAAAGCGTCTAGGAGATTTCTATCGATAACGTTGATCAAGCGCATCGACCAGAATTCTTAAAGCACTCAATGGGCAATACAATCACAAAATATTCTTTTAATTTCATAAAAGGAATTCACAAATTTTCAACCTCAAATGGACAAGTCCGGAATTAAACGAATCAGTAAAAGAAAGGGGTTATAGTCCTCGATTTTGCTGAAACGTTTAAATCGCTTCCTCATTCTTTTGAAAGCGTAAACTATAAAAAATTTGAAAATGATTTTTATTTTGAAACAATTTTTAAATTACGTGATTAAAACAGCGATATCAGTAGAAACTTCGATAAGTGGATTTTCATTCATCAAAAGTGTCAAAAGAATCTTCTCAAAGATAGAAAGGGATATCATACCCTAAACTTGTACTCATAACAAGTCAATGACACACGAGTTCACCAATGCACAAAAATTGATAAAACTTATCAATAGAAATCACAAAAATTGGTGAAGCACAAATTCCAGAAGACTACACAAAAAATCTAGAAATCACAAGATGAGAGTATGAAAACTCGAACGGGAGTATGAAAACTCGAACGGAGTATGAAAACTCGAAGGAGAGTATGAAAACTCGAACGGAGTATGAAAACTCGAAGGAGAGTATGAAAACTCGAACGGAGAGTATGAAAACTCGAAGGAGAGTATGAAAACTCGAACGGAGTATGAAAACTCGAAGGAGAGTATGAAAACTCGAACGGAGTATGAAAACTCGAAAGAGAGTATGAAAACTCACCTACACGCGAGCATGAAAATTCATCAACACATGTAACGCATAACGAGAACGGGAGCACGAAAACTTACCTACACGCGAGCATAAAAACTCATCAGCACATGTAACAAAAGCGAGAACGGGAGCACGAAAACTCACCTACATGCGAGCATGAAAATTCATCAGCACGTGCAACGCATAACGAGAACGGGAGCACGAAAACTCACCTACATGCGAGCATGAAAACTCACCAACACGTGCAATGCAAAGCGAGAACGGGAGCACGGAATCTCACCTACACGTGAGCATGATAATCACCAACACGTGCAACGCAAAGCGAGAACGGGAGCACGGAATCTCACCTACACGTGAGCATGAAAAATCATCAACACGTGCAACGCAAAGCGAGAACGGGAGCACGGAATCTCACCTACACGTGAGCATGAAAATCACCAACACGTGCAACGCAAAACGAGACGCTATCTCATGGTTGCAAGCCATTAATTTTGACACACGAATGGCCCGAAGACCGTGGGGCGCTACCCCACATGTGTGAGTCGAAATCACACAGATTGAGGTCCAGACGAACCAAAAATTAAAAAAAAAGTATGTGTGAGTGGAATCACACAAGTAGTGTCTAGTCTAACCTCGCAAACAAAAGGAAAGTATGTGTGAATGAAATCACACAAGTGGTGTCTAGACAATCCTCAAAGCCCAAGAGATATGTGTGAGACGAAATCACACCAATGAGGCCTAGTCTAACCATGCAACAAAGAAATATGTGTGAGGTGAAATCACACAAATGGTATCTAGACAATCCTCAAAGCCCAAGAGATATGTGTGAGACGAAATCACACCGATGAGGCCTAGTCTAACCGTAAAAATGATTGTCATGATCAACGAGAAGTGTCAATTACACTAAGCTAGTAAATGTAAAAGTTTACTTTCATGTCCCATAACCACTTGCTTAACTTAAATATTTACGAACAAACTGTAAATCTTCACTAATAAAATTCTCACTAGAGGTTCAATCGAACAAGTCCAACAATTAACCGACGAAGTAAACGCAAGCGTTTCATACCACTTGTTTTATTAAGCCGTTTAATTAGATTTCTCATACGAGTGAAATAAAGATTTGTATATACTAATAGATTGGAAAACGGTTTTAAAAACGAGTTTGGTATTGAAAATAGAGTTGAAAACATTTTGATAAAAGAGTTTTGATATTTACTACTAGTATTGAAACCTTTATATTTTTAAAGTGACAAATCACAAAAATGATTGTAGAAACAATCAATCACAAGAATTCACATACGAAGACGTGAATAGAATCCAAAGAAATCGATACCGAATTCATCGAAAGGTATGTTCACAAAAATCCTGAAGAAAAGGTCATTAAAGTTGCTAATAAATAATAGCAACAAATCGGGAAATAATCAAGAATCGATTAAATTCGAAAACCAAATCAATTCACTAAGATTCACATTCGAAGACGTGAATAAAATCCAAAAAATTTGATTCCAATCCATCAAAGTAGGAATACCCAAAAATTCCTGAAATAGAAGTTATCAAAGTCGACAAAGGTGATAACAACTAATCGAAAAAGAAGAATCGATCAACAATTGGAAAAACGAAGCAAAACGAGCATAAATGCATGAATGACTTTAACAAAAGTAAAAGTCAATGTCGATATCGACAAGGCAAAGTCTAAGACAATTTCTTTTATACCAAAGAAATTTTAAAACTATCAGAGAGAGGCACATGAAAACCAAAAACCGTAGATAAGCAGACAGAGTCGACAATTGAAACTCAATTTGTCTCAAAGATTGATACCCAAAACCCAATTGCATGGAGACTCCATCCAGTACATGAATCCGAGATAAGAATGCATATATACAGCAGTTTGAATAAACAATGCTAGCTCAAATCGAAGTGGGTTCAAGTTGCAGCAATGCTTATGAAGAAGCGTTAGGAATTCATACCTAACAATCAAAGATGATCTTAGGCAAAGATGAGAGATAAAACGTCGACAAATAGTTGTAACACATGTACTATCTAAGTTATGTTTTATATTCGTCCTAAACCCCAGGCTCTGATACCAAGCTGTGACGCCCCACCTCTATACCCACGCTAGCCAAGAACACTACGGTGTAGTGCTGTCAACTAGCATGGAGAATAAGGCTGTTGAGGAACGACCCTCCGTGTAATTGCTTTGTGCGAGCAACGATATGCCAGATAGTAAAAACGTGCATTTCATTTCAGGAGGAAATCCGACATGCCGATGCAAACTCAAAGCTACTACACGGTGGCTATAATAGTCTAGGACAAAATATAAAATAATAACACAGAGAATAAAAATGCGGAACACAGATGAAACAGAAAATCTCATATACATATATAATAACTGATGTCAGTTACAATACATTTACACGGTACATGTGATACAACTACAACAGTCGTCTCAGGAAGTTATATATACAAGTACATTATCGACTAATATACATGAATACATATCAACCTATACTATGACACGACAACTCCAAAAGATATGAAAAGTCTTCATAGCTCAAGCAGCTTCCCAAAGCAGAATATCTACAACCTGAAAATACTCGGTCTGACCCGAGTATTAAATTCAAAAGAAAATAATACTCGGGTCAGTCTAATTCAAACTCGGTTATTAGTGCACAGAAGCAATAATAATTAAATAATGAATAGATGAAAGTCACAGAAATAAATTTACCTATCCGATTCTTAAATAAGAAATCGGATAATGGTAAATGTAACGCGAACCAATTCAAAACAATTGGAACATCAATTAAAAGGTCAACACGAGTAGGGCTGCAGTATACGCACGCGTATACTGCCTCGCCACTACAACATATGGAATACGAAATAGATCCATAAATCAAAAGCAAAAGAAATAACACCAAAACCAATACCGTGTGGCTGCAGTTCACGCTTGCGTGCACTGCCCTGCCACTACGGTGAGGATGTACCCAATGAATGTACATAACAACTGCACATGGAAAAAGGATTCAGAGTTGCAACGGGAAGCAGTATAACTCAAATGAGAAAGTGCAAATAAGTAGGCTGCACAGATAGTAGGGCCAGGCAACAAAATGCCAAAGAATTCAACAAAGTATTACACAAGCCCAAGACAATTGCATCACGAAAGTCAATGGTAGGTATACAATTTCGAACACAGCAAGGCAAATGCCAAAATGGTCAAGAGAAGATGACAACTGTGGTATAGTGGACCACGTCGATACAGAAGCGTATAAGTCAATGCAATGCAAAGCTCAACAGACTCAAAGAGGAATGAAGCTGGGTCAGGCAAGTGCATCAACCAGTGTCGCAGCCTCAACCATGAAATGGCTTTAAATAACCATGTATAAACACTGCATCATAATCAAAATAGTAGAGAATGAATGCCACCATGGGAAATGCAGTTGCAACAGGTCAAGACAGCAGGCATTGGCAAAATGACTTAAGTGGTAAAGTAATATTCACAATGCTCAGTGAAACTCAAGTGTCCAATAATACATCTTGAAATCAGTTTCACTTAAATAGAAAATGCACATGAACGTTGTGGCAACGATTCAAGGCAACAGAGAATATGCAACATGAAGGAGGACAGAGGTACAACACGAAACAGGACAGAGCCACCTCCAAAAATATCAGACTTGAGCACAAGGAATGCCAAATGAGCTACATGAACAAACAAGTAAGTGAACACAGTGAAAAATACATGGGCAGTACCCATATAAACATGTGTAACAACAAACCATATAGTGATACGGGATCGAGCAGTGAAGCAAAGCAACACTAACATCAGTAAATGAAACAACATATTGCATCATTGAGACAAGACCAAAGTGCAAGCAACATGAGACAAAAAGCTGCTACACTGGATGAATACAACAAGTCCAGATGGTATACATATACAAGTGCAGCTGTGTAAATATCGACACGAACAGGTATGCAATTGAATGCAGCAAATACCTCTGATCCAGGTAACTGACAAAATGAATCAGAGGTACAAGTTTTACCAAAGTCGAGTGGCCGAAGGATAGCCAAAGTCGACAAACCTAAATTATCAACGTCAACAAAATTGAATTAAGGCACATATCAATGCCGTGCCAAAAATCATCAACACATACAAAAATGACCTTGACTATAATGAGCACAGTGAATAACATAGTTGCAGCATGAACAAAAGCTCAGAGAAATACGCAAAGTTGCTCAGGGATGAACACAAGGACGGTCAGAGCCGTAGTATACAGGGGTGAACAAAATCAAGCAGCCCCTTTTAATTTTCAAAATTTGACTGAATCCAAAAACAAATTGAAGCCGTGACCATGTCAGACAAAAAGCGAACAAAACAAGCCATAATCAAAATCAACATCAAAGAAATCAAGTCGAAGTCGAAGACCACGAAAACAAATGGCCAAGATGAAACAATATCAAATCAACATCGAATTGCAGAAACACTATATTAAGATTGGATTAGATGTGAGTAAATTTAATTACTCACCTTGTCGAGACGGCGACGAACTCACAAAGACGAGCGAAATCGAAGCCCTAGCTGTTGAAGAGGAAAGAACGAGAGGCCGCCATTTATTTACTCTCGTTCGTTTTACTTAGGGTTCGAAAATAATAAAGGGGGAATGGGTTTTGGATTATCACGGCAACCAAAAAAATAAATGGGCCGGAATCAACTTTAATGCCCGCATACCATTTCAACAATTCACAAAAGATTTTTAATTCAAATTTAAAAACCCCAAATGGAATTTTGCAACAATATTTATCGTCTAAATGTCGATCATTAATTGATGCAATTACCGGGTTGTTACAGACTCCCCTCCTTAAAGAAATTGCGTCCTCGCAATCATAAGAGATAAATGGACAAAAGGTAACAACCATAAAAGCATGTCATCATAAAATGACGAAATTTGAAAATAAGAAGTTCACCATATAGAGCATGAAAGAGAAAGCTTGAACGTGTTTGCTCGATGAATTCTCTAGATTCCAAAGTGAAATCCATAGGATTTGAGAACCACTGAACTTTCACGAGAAGAACATCTTTATTTCGAAGGTGCTGAACCCCCGAAATATTGATGTGAATAGAATGTTGCTCAAAGTCAAATCTGGTGAAACTTCAATTTCTTCAATAATACCGGGCTCAAGAATAAAATCGGAATCCCTAAGGCATTTCCGTAGAAGGAAGGACGCGTGAAACACGTCATGAATAACAGAAAATTGAGCCGGTAATAAGAGGTGATAAGCCAAGAAACCAATACGTTTAGTGATAGGAAATGGCCCAATATATCGAGGCACTAACTTTCCCGACCAACTGAAACGCACAACACCTATCATAGGTGAAACACGAATAATTTGGAACAACAGCGTAGTACAATAACGATACGCCAGATGAATCAAAGCTTCATTAATTCTGAACGCCGACATAGTACAAAACGGTACGTCCAATGAACCGATCAACATAAAAGAACATCATACGCAAGTCCATAAAAGGAATGATACGAAGCTCAATAAATCGAAGTACATCGAAACGTCTGATGAACTTGGTAAAAGAAATGATTCCATTCGGACATCATCAAAGAAACAACCACTTGTTGCCTACGACTAAGTGCATCAGCAACACGATTTCCCATCCGGGAGTGGTAAAGAATATCAAGATCATGAGATATAAGAAACTCGAGTCAACGTGGTTGACGTAAATTAAGTTCCTTATGAGAAAATAAATATTCCCAAGATTCATGATCAGGGTAGAGAACAAATTTCTCACCCAAAAATAATGATGCCAAATTTTGAAGAACGAAATCAATAGCCAAGAGCACTAGATCAAGTGTGGCATATCTAGTCTCAATAGGCATTTATGATTTAGAAACACAAGAGACAACACGTTCTCTTATGCAAGAGAATGGCATGCAAACCAATACGATTAGCATTGGTACAAACGATAAAGTCTTGGTTCCCTCGGGAATCACAAGAATAGAAGTGTCGGAAAAGAGTTGTTTTAAAAAATATTCTTTCCCGAAAAGCTAAAACTTTCGAAATTTACAATTTACTTTATTTAATTATCTTTTCAGGCAAATTTACATTTTAAAATTCAATTTACTGCGTCTGATTGTCTCATCAAAGCGTCTAGGAGATTTCTATCGATAACGTTGATCAAGCGCATCGACCAGAATTCTTAAAGCACTCAATGGGCAATACAATCACAAAATATTCTTTTAATTTCATAAAAGGAATTCACAAATTTTCAACCTCAAATGGACAAGTCCGGAATTAAACGAATCAGTAAAAGAAAGGGGTTATAGTCCTCGATTTTGCTGAAACGTTTAAATCGCTTCCTCATTCTTTTGAAAGCGTAAACTATAAAAAATTTGAAAATGATTTTTATTTTGAAACAATTTTTAAATTACGTGATTAAAACAGCGATATCAGTAGAAACTTCGATAAGTGGATTTTCATTCATCAAAAGTGTCAAAAGAATCTTCTCAAAGATAGAAAGGGATATCATACCCTAAACTTGTACTCATAACAAGTCAATGACACACGAGTTCACCAATGCACAAAAATTGATAAAACTTATCAATAGAAATCACAAAAATTGGTGAAGCACAAATTCCAGAAGACTACACAAAAAATCTAGAAATCACAAGATGAGAGTATGAAAACTCGAACGGGAGTATGAAAACTCGAACGGAGTATGAAAACTCGAAGGAGAGTATGAAAACTCGAACGGAGTATGAAAACTCGAAGGAGAGTATGAAAACTCGAACGGAGAGTATGAAAACTCGAAGGAGAGTATGAAAACTCGAACGGAGTATGAAAACTCGAAGGAGAGTATGAAAACTCGAACGGAGTATGAAAACTCGAAAGAGAGTATGAAAACTCACCTACACGCGAGCATGAAAATTCATCAACACATGTAACGCATAACGAGAACGGGAGCACGAAAACTTACCTACACGCGAGCATAAAAACTCATCAGCACATGTAACAAAAGCGAGAACGGGAGCACGAAAACTCACCTACATGCGAGCATGAAAATTCATCAGCACGTGCAACGCATAACGAGAACGGGAGCACGAAAACTCACCTACATGCGAGCATGAAAACTCACCAACACGTGCAATGCAAAGCGAGAACGGGAGCACGGAATCTCACCTACACGTGAGCATGATAATCACCAACACGTGCAACGCAAAGCGAGAACGGGAGCACGGAATCTCACCTACACGTGAGCATGAAAAATCATCAACACGTGCAACGCAAAGCGAGAACGGGAGCACGGAATCTCACCTACACGTGAGCATGAAAATCACCAACACGTGCAACGCAAAACGAGACGCTATCTCATGGTTGCAAGCCATTAATTTTGACACACGAATGGCCCGAAGACCGTGGGGCGCTACCCCACATGTGTGAGTCGAAATCACACAGATTGAGGTCCAGACTAACCAAAAATTAAAAAAAAAGTATGTGTGAGTGGAATCACACAAGTAGTGTCTAGTCTAACCTCGCAAACAAAAGGAAAGTATGTGTGAATGAAATCACACAAGTGGTGTCTAGACAATCCTCAAAGCCCAAGAGATATGTGTGAGACGAAATCACACCAATGAGGCCTAGTCTAACCATGCAACAAAGAAATATGTGTGAGGTGAAATCACACAAATGGTATCTAGACAATCCTCAAAGCCCAAGAGATATGTGTGAGACGAAATCACACCGATGAGGCCTAGTCTAACCGTAAAAATGATTGTCATGATCAATGAGAAGTGTCAATTACACTAAGCTAGTAAATGTAAAAGTTTACTTTCATGTCCCATAACCACTTGCTTAACTTAAATATTTACGAACAAACTGTAAATCTTCACTAATAAAATTCTCACTAGAGGTTCAATCGAACAAGTCCAACAATTAACCGACGAAGTAAACGCAAGCGTTTCATACCACTTGTTTTATTAAGCCGTTTAATTAGATTTCTCATACGAGTGAAATAAAGATTTGTATATACTAATAGATTGGAAAACGGTTTTAAAAACGAGTTTGGTATTGAAAATAGAGTTGAAAACATTTTGATAAAAGAGTTTTGATATTTACTACTAGTATTGAAACCTTTATATTTTTAAAGTGACAAATCACAAAAATGATTGTAGAAACAATCAATCACAAGAATTCACATACGAAGACGTGAATAGAATCCAAAGAAATCGATACCGAATTCATCGAAAGGTATGTTCACAAAAATCCTGAAGAAAAGGTCATTAAAGTTGCTAATAAATAATAGCAACAAATCGGGAAATAATCAAGAATCGATTAAATTCGAAAACCAAATCAATTCACTAAGATTCACATTCAAAGACGTGAATAAAATCCAAAAAATTTGATTCCAATCCATCAAAGTAGGAATACCCAAAAATTCCTGAAATAGAAGTTATCAAAGTCGACAAAGGTGATAACAACTAATCGAAAAAGAAGAATCGATCAACAATTGGAAAAACGAAGCAAAACGAGCATAAATGCATGAATGACTTTAACAAAAGTAAAAGTCAATGTCGATATCGACAAGGCAAAGTCTAAGACAATTTCTTTTATACCAAAGAAATTTTAAAACTATCAGAGAGAGGCACATGAAAACCAAAAACCGTAGATAAGCAGACAGAGTCGACAATTGAAACTCAATTTGTCTCAAAGATTGATACCTAAAACCCAATTGCATGGAGACTCCATCCAGTACATGAATCCGAGATAAGAATGCATATATACAGCAGTTTGAATAAACAATGCTAGCTCAAATCGAAGTGGGTTCAAGTTGCAGCAATGCTTATGAAGAAGCGTTAGGAATTCATACCTAACAATCAAAGATGATCTTAGGCAAAGATGAGAGATAAAACGTCGACAAATAGTTGTAACACATGTACTATCTAAGTTATGTTTTATATTCGTCCTAAACCCCAGGCTCTGATACCAAGCTGTGACGCCCCACCTCTATACCCACGCTAGCCAAGAACACTACGGTGTAGTGCTGTCAACTAGCATGGAGAATAAGGCTGTTGAGGAACGACCCTCCGTGTAATTGCTTTGTGCGAGCAACGATATGCCAGATAGTAAAAACGTGCATTTCATTTCAGGAGGAAATCCGACATGCCGATGCAAACTCAAAGCTACTACACGGTGGCTATAATAGTCTAGGACAAAATATAAAATAATAACACAGAGAATAAAAATGCGGAACACAGATGAAACAGAAAATCTCATATACATATATAATAACTGATGTCAGTTACAATACATTTACACGGTACATGTGATACAACTACAACAGTCGTCTCAGGAAGTTATATATACAAGTACATTATCGACTAATATACATGAATACATATCAACCTATACTATGACACGACAACTCCAAAAGATATGAAAAGTCTTCATAGCTCAAGCAGCTTCCCAAAGCAGAATATCTACAACCTGAAAATACTCGGTCTGACCCGAGTATTAAATTCAAAAGAAAATAATACTCGGGTCAGTCTAATTCAAACTCGGTTATTAGTGCACAGAAGCAATAATAATTAAATAATGAATAGATGAAAGTCACAGAAATAAATTTACCTATCCGATTCTTAAATAAGAAATCGGATAATGGTAAATGTAACGCGAACCAATTCAAAACAATTGGAACATCAATTAAAAGGTCAACACGAGTAGGGCTGCAGTATACGCACGCGTATACTGCCTCGCCACTACAACATATGGAATACGAAATAGATCCATAAATCAAAAGCAAAAGAAATAACACCAAAACCAATACCGTGTGGCTGCAGTTCACGCTTGCGTGCACTGCCCTGCCACTACAGTGAGGATGTACCCAATGAATGTACATAACAACTGCACATGGAAAAAGGATTCAGAGTTGCAACGGGAAGCAGTATAACTCAAATGAGAAAGTGCAAATAAGTAGGCTGCACAGATAGTAGGGCCAGGCAACAAAATGCCAAAGAATTCAACAAAGTATTACACAAGCCCAAGACAATTGCATCACGAAAGTCAATGGTAGGTATACAATTTCGAACACAGCAAGGCAAATGCCAAAATGGTCAAGAGAAGATGACAACTGTGGTATAGTGGACCACGTCGATACAGAAGCGTATAAGTCAATGCAATGCAAAGCTCAACAGACTCAAAGAGGAATGAAGCTGGGTCAGGCAAGTGCATCAACCAGTGTCGCAGCCTCAACCATGAAATGGCTTTAAATAACCATGTATAAACACTGCATCATAATCAAAATAGTAGAGAATGAATGCCACCATGGGAAATGCAGTTGCAACAGGTCAAGACAGCAGGCATTGGCAAAATGACTTAAGTGGTAAAGTAATATTCACAATGCTCAGTGAAACTCAAGTTGTTGAGTCAAGATTTTTATAGAGTTTTGATTTCTGACGAAGGAATAAGCCGTGATCGACAAAAAGAAGTTATTCATTTAAGAAACACAAAGAGCTCCATATATTAGAGGTTGATTATTTGGTATGTTAGTAATTTATGTTAAAATCTATCCTCAAATAATCATATAACTTCAATCTTTCAATATATATACATATGCACATTAACTGTGCAAATTGGACTAAACCGGTCGACCGGTTGAAAATAAGGTGGTCGACCGTTTTTGCCCAGAATGCACAGATAACATACACACATGCACATAACGTATATATATTTGAATTCCTGTCTACCGGTCCATTTTTGACCTGTCGACCGTTTTTAAACAGAAAGCAACTTTTTCAAAAGACACTTCTCTTCTCCAAAGGTTGCATCTCCTATCTTTCATCAATGATCATAACTCTTAATGGCAACTGTTCACAAAGAGTTACAACTATTTTTCTCTATATATACTCATCTAAATCATTGATTCAAACACAAGTTTTTACACGATCATATATGCTCTCTAATCTAATCTCTAACACTCCTGCATTCTAAAAATTAATTTAGCTTATTGAATCATTGAAATTATTTCATATCTTTTGATTCAATAAGTAAATACCTTCTTTAATCTTTACAAAACATCATTCATATTCTTTGAGGATAAGATTATAGGAAGGGTGTACTGCTAGTGACAAATCCGTGTTTTCAAGAACACAAGTTGTCAACAACAATTGTATTTGTTTTTGTTGAAGTCCTCGTGTTGTAAGAGGCAAGTGTTGAAGTCCTCGGTGTTGTAAGAGGCAAGTGTTGAAGTCCTCAGTGTATTAGAGGCGTGAAATCCCGTTCGGCTGCTCGGGTATTGTAAACCTGTTCCTCCGGGTGAAGCGAGGTAGTTAATAGTGAAAATCCAGATAGGAGTCTGGGACTGGACGTAGGACGGTGCTCCGAACCAGTATAAAAATCTCTGGTGTGATTTTTCTATTTTTATTTACTATGCTATTATCATCTATTTCCGCATTTATATTATAGTCCATATTACACGATCCGTGTGTACTATATTAGCACAAATAATTGTATACACACCGCACTTTCATTTGGTATCAGAGCATAGCGAACTTTCATTTGGTATCAGAGCCTGGTTTTCTAGAGATCGTAACAACATCCTAGAATAAATGGCTACAAAGAGATCTAGTCAAGGCAATAAGAAGAGGAAGAGCAATAAAGAACAATCAAAGGAGCAAACAAACAAATGCTTCATGGCAAAAGATAACGAGGTTAGTGATCTAACTTTTGATGATATGATAGAAATAAATTCAGAACTTCTAGACACTTTAAAAAGTCTCAAAAGAAAATATAAGGAAGCTCTGGAAAATCAGAAGAAAGCAGAATTCGAAAGAAATATGCTTAAAGACGAGAAGAGAATATTAGAAGAAGAACTTGAGAAAATTCAAGATTCAGACAATTCTCAACTCGCTCTATTAAGTCAAGAAATAGAAGCTCAAAAAGAAAAGAATAATGCTCTAGCTTCTGAAAATCATGAGTTAAAAACAAAAATTAAAATTATTGAGTTAGATAACACTAGTCTCAAAACTAAGCTTGATGACATTACTAAAAATATTTCCAATTTTAATAAAGGGAGAGAAAATTTATGCAGAATTATTGAAAATTCTTAACCTGCTTCAAATAAGAAGGGATTAGGTTATGTTAAGAATTCAAAAGCTCACAATGATAGAAGTGGTGTAGGCTATAAACAAGCTAAAAGTAAAAATAGTACTAGATATGCATTCATGTATACTAACTTTAGTGCTAGTACTAGTAATCAAGATAGTTTTAAAACCAGTTATAGTCATAATAGTACTTTGCTTAGAAATGATAGAAATTATTCTTCAAGTACTAAGCTAATGAATAGTAGTATTAAGATATGGATTCCAGCTAATATGATTGATCATGATAAACAACTTTATATTAGCAACTATTATGAGAATGTAATTTGTAATGAAAATTATATTTATAAAGGTTCAACCACACCCAAATGGGTATGGTTTCCAAAGACCTAACCCCCCAGACCCTAACATAGTAAGTGGGTACCGAAAATTATTATTATTTTTTACAGGTACTCAGAGAAACAAAAGGAAAAGGATAGATTTTGGAATTTCAAAGAATGTTCCATATGTTTAATAGAATTACGTGCTTACAATAAAATATGGACTTCGGTAAATATGGTAAAATTTATTTTACTTTTCCTTCATAATTAATAATGAGTTCATCTCGTTATATACAAGATATTTTATATATTTCCTCATTCTTTTTGATAATGACAAAGGGGGAGAAATTCATATGCATATAAATAGAGGGAGATATTATACTTAGGAGGAGATGTTATACTTAGGTGGAGATGTTATACTTAGGTGGAGCTTTAAAGACATTATCTGGCACTTGTGTGAATGTTACTTTTGATCTATGATAGTGGTTTTATGTTGCCTATGGTTTTATGTTGCCTGTAATCTGTTTTACATCTTCCATTTAACAACTCCTTTTTGTCGATGACAAAGGGGGAGAAAGTGCTAACAATTATTTGCAGGAATATATATATAAGACAAAATCTCAGGGGGAGATCACATATTCAGGGGGAGATTCAGAACTTCAGATATATGTTGTCATCAATCAAAAAGGGGGAGAATGTTGAGTCAAGATTTTTATAGAGTTTTGATTTCTGACAAAGGAATAAGCCGTGATCGACAAAAAGAAGTTATTCATTTAAGAAACACAAAGAGCTCCATATATTAGAGGTTGATTATTTGGTATGTTAGTAATTTATGTTAAAATCTATCCTCAAATAATCATATAACTTCAATCTTTCAATATATATACATATGCACATTAACTGTGCAAATTGGACTAAACCGGTCGACCGGTTGAAAATAAGGTGGTCGACCGTTTTTGCCCAGAATGCACAGATAACATACACACATGCACATAACGTATATATATTTGAATTCCTGTCTACCGGTCCATTTTTGACCTGTCGACCGTTTTTAAACAGAAAGCAACTTTTTCAAAAGACACTTCTCTTCTCCAAAGGTTGCATCTCCTATCTTTCATCAATGATCATAACTCTTAATGGCAACTGTTCACAAAGAGTTACAACTATTTTTCTCTATATATACTCATCTAAATCATTGATTCAAACACAAGTTTTTACACGATCATATATGCTCTCTAATCTAATCTCTAACACTCCTGCATTCTAAAAATTAATTTAGCTTATTGAATCATTGAAATTATTTCATATCTTTTGATTCAATAAGTAAATACCTTCTTTAATCTTTACAAAACATCATTCATATTCTTTGAGGATAAGATTATAGGAAGGGTGTACTGCTAGTGACAAATCCGTGTTTTCAAGAACACAAGTTGTCAACAACAATTGTATTTGTTTTTGTTGAAGTCCTCGTGTTGTAAGAGGCAAGTGTTGAAGTCCTCGGTGTTGTAAGAGGCAAGTGTTGAAGTCCTCAGTGTATTAGAGGCGTGAAATCCCGTTCGGCTGCTCGGGTATTGTAAACCTTTTCCTCCGGGTGAAGCGAGGTAGTTAATAGTGAAAATCCAGATAGGAGTCTGGGACTGGACGTAGGACGGTGCTCCGAACCAGTATAAAAATCTCTGGTGTGATTTTTCTATTTTTATTTACTATGCTATTATCATCTATTTCCGCATTTATATTATAGTCCATATTACACGATCCGTGTGTACTATATTAGCACAAATAATTGTATACACACCGCACTTTCATTTGGTATCAGACCATAGCGAACTTTCACAAGTGTCCAATAATACATCTCGAAATCAGTTTCACTTAAATAGAAAATGCACATGAACGTTGTGGCAACGATTCAAGGCAACAGAGAATATGCAACATGAAAGAGGACAGAGGTACAACACGAAACAGGACAGAGCCACCTCCAAAAATATCAGACTTGAGCACAAGGAATGCCAAATGAGCTACATGAACAAACAAGTAAGTGAACGCAGTGAAAAATACATGGGCAGTACCCATATAAACATGTGTAACAACAAACCATATAGTGATACGGGATCGAGCAGTGAAGCAAAGCAACACTAACATCAGTAAATGAAACAACATATTGCATCATTGAGACAAGACCAAAGTGAAAGCAACATGAGACAAAAAGCTGCTACACTGGATGAATACAACAAGTCCAGATGGTATACATATACAAGTGCAGCTGTGTAAATATCGACACGAACAGGTATGCAATTGAATGCAGCAAATACCTCTGATCCAGGTAACTGACAAAATGAATCAGAGGTACAAGTTTTACCAAAGTCGACAAACCTAAATTATCAACGTCAACAAAATTGAATTAAGGCACATATCAATGCCGTGCCAAAAATCATCAACACATACAAAAATGACCTTGACTATAATGAGCACAGTGAATAACATAGTTGCAGCATGAACAAAAGCTCAGAGAAATACGCAAAGTTGCTCAGGGATGAATACAAGGACGGTCAGAGCTGTAGTATACAGGGGTGAACAAAATCAAGCAGCCCCTTTTAATTTTCAAAATTTGACTGAATCCAAAAACAAATCGAAGCCGTGACCATGTCAAACAAAAAGTCGAACAAAACAAGCCATAATCAAAATCAACATCAAAGAAATCAAGTCGAAGTCGAAGACCACGAAAACAAATGGCCAAGATGAAACATTATCAAATCAACATCGAATTGCAGAAACACTATATTAAGATTGGATTAGATGTGAGTAAATTTAATTACTCACCTTGTCGAGACGGCGACGAACTCACAAAGACGAGCGAAATCGAAGCCCTAGCTGTTGAAGAGGAAAGAACGAGAGGCCGCCATTTATTTACTCTCGTTCGTTTTACTTAGGGTTCGAAAATAATAAAGGGGGAATGGGTTTTGGATTATCACGGCAACCAAAAAATAAATGGGTCGGAATCAACTTTAATGCCCGCATACCATTTCAACAATTCACAAAAGATTTTTAATTCAAATTTAAAAACCCCAAATGGAATTTTGCAACAATATTTATCGTCTAAATGTCGATCATTAATTGATGCAATTACCGGGTTGTTACATCAAATCTGGTCATTTCTTATAAGGATAATATGCCTGCAAATTAAATGGCTTGCTGGTGCAGAAATATAGCCACTCACACACTATAACAAAAACACCATATTACAACTGTAATTTTACAACTGTCGCAATATGCCAGTTGTAATAAAGGTTTTTTACAACGTTTTTTTCTTCAGAAAGTTGTAATAAACATATTTTTAACAACTCTTTTATTTTGCCAGTTGCAATAGATATCTATTACAACCTTTCTTTTTAGTCAATTGTAATAAATGTGTATTTTTAACAACTCTTCTTTTTTGCCAGTTGTAATATATTTCTATTACAATCTTTTATTTTTGTTAGTTGTAATAGATGTCTATTTTTAACAACTTTTCTTTTTTTGCCAGTTGTAGTAGACGCCTATTACAACATTTTTGTTTGCCCATAGTAATAATTAATTACTAATATAATTAAATAATAATACTTAATAATTAATCATTAAATAATTAATATAAAAATTAATTGAGAAGTAATAACCACTATTAAATAATAATAATTAAATTAGTAATCAATAATAATAATTAATGTTCAATAATTAATAATAATAATTAAATAATTAATAAATAAGAATTAACTTTTAATATTAATTAATAGTAATAATTAATAATTAGGAAGTATAATGAATAATTAACATAATGATTAATAATTATTATTAAATAATTAATAAAAAAGAAATAATTTTAATAATCAATATTAATAATTAATAGTTAAGAAGTAATAATTAGTATTAGTAATTAAGAAGTAATATTTAACATTTAGTATTAATTTTTGATAATTAGTAATTAATAATTATAACATTTTTGTTAGAATGTTGTATAAACTTACTTTCACCGGCCCTTTATTTTATCTGTCGTAATAAAGGCCTAATAAATATTAATAATAACTAATATTTTATAATTAATATTTAATAATTAATTATTAATAATATTAATATTTAAGAATAACTAAAAATTAATATTTAATAATAACCATACCAATTAATAATAATTAATAATTACTATTAAATAATCAATACTTAATACTAATAAATAGTAATAGTTTTTAATAATTACTATGAAATATTTAATAATTAGTAATTAGTAAAATAAACATAATAATTAATATCCAATTGTAACTAAGAAGTAATAAGTAATAATTAATAATGATTAAGAAGTACTTACTAGTTCTAACTTATAATATTTATTTTTAAAAGTTTTAGTGAAATTTTGACTTTGGTCCATGAAAATTTGGTGCCAAGCCATGAAAATTTGGCGCCAAGCCATGAAAATTTACCGTAAAAGCATGAAATTGGCTCCAAAATAATTCACGTTTTATATTTCTGCTTCCACACACGGTTCTCCCTGTACTCTTCCCAAAATCAAAAGCGTTCCCAAATTCTTCCTCTCATCAAACAAAATTCTCATTTACAGGATTTAATGCTGCAAAATCTATTGATCCCTTACTGGATCCAATATATTGAGTCGAAAAATCAAAGTCTATATCAGGAGTGGCATTAACATTCAGAGAATACCTTAATGGATCGTACCCAAATTTCTTTGTGCGTTTGGGACTTTCTACTAAACCGACGAATGAACGTCTTCCACCATGGACCCGCCACGATCTCCGACCACTCTCTCACCTTCATCAGCGCTGCCACTGTGGATCTCGTTTCATATTGGATTGCTCCACTATCGATCTTCTGTCCTAAGTCATCTCCTCTGCTTAATACTCTCGCGTTTCACGATGTCGGTTGTTGGAACTAGTGGATCGCCTGATTGATGACAGTCGAGCACGCTTGGATACCTTGAGTTGCTACGGTGACCTGATGGAGAGCTTAACGATGCTGATTGGTATTGGATTTTCTCTGATGATATGGCTTCCTGAATCTGGTGATGCTAAGTGTGGTGAGATGGAAAACTGCTAGAGGTAATTTGTGTTGCCTGAAACCTTTTTTGAAAATTTTTATTTGCTTGGCTGTAAAAACTTGGACAAGGACAATTTATGATGAAATTAAACTTGAAATTTTGAACATATGGTCCTATGTCCTTCGTCAATGGTGTCTTCTTGTTATGTGTTGAATGTTTATACTATGTTGTCAAAGATGTTTTATATCAAAGTCATGACAGCACCTAGAAAACTCTTTTGAATTTACTAATTTTATATCACATTCTATTATCACAAAAGCATGTTCCTAACATTAGCAGTACATAAAACATTTTCAAATCAAATTCAAACAGCAATCATGTACATATGTCGATTGATTTTGCAATGAAAGATCTTAATTAAGCTAAATAAAGAAAACAGTTGCATTTGTGAATACTTTAAGACTATGTATGAATATTATGTGAGTGTTGACTTTTTGTATTAGATCTTTATTTCTCTTTAGCATATACAAATGTGACATTATCTTATTGTGAATTGTACATGCATTGTTATACGCAAGTGGATATGTGTTTGATCTGATTAGACTAAACCATCATACTAAGTTTGGGCTTGCTGTTTAATTGCATTGGTAATTCGAATGTTTTCAGGTGGTGAGAGGACGGAAGGCAGGGGTTTGTGTGAAGTTGCGGTATGTTTGGTTGGCGAGGGGCTAGAGAAGATGTCGCGACACTGGCAGTTAGGTGGTGGTTCGACAGGCAGTGTTGAGGAATGATGGAAACATGGAGGGTTTCTTGTTGTAGAGTAGGTGGATGGTTGGTGGAACTGGTTGCAGTGGTAAGTAACTTTGGTTGTAGATGACTTGAGAAAAGTGATGCAAGTGTTTAAGGAAGAGGTGGTGATCGAGCAGTAGGGGATTGCAATTGTGTATGGAGGAGATGATAGATGGAGGAAGGATGGAATGCACTTGTTTGCGTGCAGGAGTTCAGGTGGTGATGATGCTCGAAGGAGCAGTTGATGGTGTGGTGGTGATAGTGGAAGTTGTTGCAATGTAAAGCTGTTAAAGAAGAATGGTTGTTGTATTGTAGTTGTAGAATGGTGTAGTAGAAGGTAGAGGGAAGGAAGGTTTCAAATGACTGGGAATTGGGTATTGCAGTTGAGCTTGGTGAAGTATGTTTAGCAGCAATGATGAGCCTTCATTGTTGGCTATGAAGTGAGTATTTGTTATCATTCTACTTGTTTTGATTAAATCTCTCTTTCACAATATCTATTTAATTCAATTTAGCTATTAAATTTTGCATCACGTGCATGCAGTTCTTGTGGCAGCAAGGAGAAACTATATCAACAAGATAGAGTTATATCCTGTCAGCCCGAAGCATGGTATGTTTCATTGATTTTGTCGTTGGATTCAAATAATCATTCTATCTATTTTAATTGAAGGTGGTTAATGCTAAAGTTTATACATAATAATTGAAACATTTGTGAATTGTTTAAGAAATCTGATGCTATTCAACGACATTTTTTCCTTCCATATATCTACCAAACTAGAGGAATATTTAAAGGACAAAATTTTAAATTAGGCAAAGAAAAACCTATTCCCACTATGAGTCCCATTTGGAGCTTACCATACGACTAGGGTTAGAAAGAGCATAAAGTTTCTGTTCTATGAAAACCAAATATATTGTTGAGTTTGAAATGAAGCTTCTAACTGAAATAGCTTTTTATTTGTTAAGGCCAATTATAATATTTGTCCAAATACATAATTGACTAGTAGCAGTACTGGATGCTCTTTTTGGCCTAAAAAAAGTAAGAAAAAACTTCTTCAACGCTTATTATGTAATATATTCGAGTATAATTTGAACGGTACCTTAGTTCACTCAGAAGGTATGTAGTACAGCGTCGAATGCTCTTAAAATAAAGACAAAACTGTCTACTAAGCATGAAGCTTAAAATGCCTCAACTAGAGAGCATCCGACTAGCTGGTTGAACAAAATGTAATTCAACCTGATCTTACATTAAGCAGTCTTGGTGTTTGATAGTAATGTAACATACAGACATGGCTAGAGCAATGGCAGCTCCAGACATGAATCATCCAGAAGGTTCTAGAGAACACGATCCTCGTGATATGAGTGTTCTTCAGCAGCATGTTGCCTTCTTTGATCGTAATGGTGATGGAATCGTGTATCCTTGGGAAACTTATGCAGGTTAAGTGCTACTATTATCTTTTTTTCCTTGGGTAGCCAGTTTGAAAGATCGTAATGGTGATCTTACATTTGTCGTTGGATTCAAATAATCATTCTATCTATTTTAATTGAAAATTTAGCAAATGTGTAATGTAACAGAGAGTATCATACTGCTTTTATATAGAAGCATACATAAGTAAAATAATAAATAATACATATTTTTGTTGATGTTATACAGAGGTTTGTGCTATTCAGTCCACATTTTTGGTAGATGTTATACATATACCATAAATAGTCTAATGTATTCGTAAATTATTTTTGTGCAGTCACACCGTAAGAGCAATACTCTGACTGTTGAAGAACGGTCTAAACGGGATGCAATGCATGCTGGAATTGAGGTTGGAAAATGTAAAATATTGAGTTGGAAAAAGCAAGTTGTTGCAGAAGGAACGGTAGTATCCACTGATCCTGATTGTTTGGTGCATTTTAAAAAACTAGGACCAGATGGTTGTAAAGTTTGGGTTGATGTGGCGGTGGATCCGGAAGCTTTCTTGTGGAGGCCGAGTTCCGAGATGTGTACTATTGGAGAAGCAGTTTGATCGACCGTGGCTTGGCATAAAGACTTCGTTGCCTTCGACTAGTGTATTTCCTTAGGGTATGTGTTTTGCGATACAAAACTTTATCTTTCTTATGTATTTTGTGTTGTATCCTATTTTGGAATGGTTATGTGAGAATGTTGTTTTGGTAGAACGAATACTTTAGATTGTTTTATTTGGTATGTATTGTGTTTCGTTAGAATTATATAAATATTAATATTTATGAATGAATTTGATTCAGTTATGTATATTTATAGTTTTGGTAAATTATTAAATGGTGCATGCAATTATATTTTTAGGTTTAAATTGCAATTGATGTGGTAGTAATTAAAGTAATTACAACTGTGAATAACAGTTGTAGTAGATAACTACAACAGTTATCCAGCAATGTCATACCTGCTAAAGCACGAAATGTTACATATCTACAAGAGTTACCAACAGTTATAAAATGGCTATTTGCAAGGGTAAGAAACAGTTGTAATATACAATATCACAACGGTTATATGCAACTAAAGAACACAGTTGTAAAAAATTGATAGTCTTTTACAACTTCTTAAAATACGACTGTTGTTCCACCGTTGTAATATATCTTTTACAACTGTGTTCCACCGTTGTAACATGCCTCTTTTGTTGTAGTGACAGCTACATACTATAGGAATTAAGAATCAGATACGCCTTAAAATAAAAAATGGAGAACGCTACCATATATTAATTGCTAAGCATTCGTTAACTATGAATAATATGCCTGCAAAAAAATTGTAGAATATAGTTTATAATCAAATACAGAAATATGAATCTCTACAAAAAAACTAATACCTTATTTTGTAGTTGATGATTCATGAATACTTGTATAATAATTCTCTAGTGTAGAAATATTATTATAAAAAAACACTTCCTAGGATAAAGATATAATGTTATCATCAAATCTGGTCATTTCTTATAAGGACAATATGCCTGCAAATGGCTTGCTGACGAAATGGTGCAGAAATTATGCCACTTACAGCTACATACTATAGGAATTAAGAATCAGATACGCCTTAAAATAAAAAATCGAGAACGCTACCATATATTAATTGCTAAGCATTCGTTAACTATGTTCAAACGGAAGCTACTTCTTTTATACTTCAGCAACTACATTATATTTCTTGTTTACAATTTGTATTATCAAAGTTGCAGTAAAAAAGTAATGAATTGTTAAGATTTTGTCTTCAAAAACGAGATTAAATTAACAGATAGACAAAAAATCGCAGGTAAACATACGCATAGAATCAAGAAAAATGATTACCTACAACTGCAGAGAACTGAGTCGCTAATACTAGTAAGCTTGATATCCTCGATCTTGATTTACTCTAAGTGAAAATTGGGAGGATTAAGAGGAGAGAGTTTGACGAGAAGCGAGAGTTAATAAATGAGAAGAAGTCATTATCCAAAAAAATTCATGATTGTGATATGTCTCAAATTTTAGAACACGGGATACATGGACTTGTATATGAGACATTGGTCGTCCTCCTCTTATAACTAGCTCTAGGAGTGATTTCTATCTAATGTGGTAGTATCAATCGGTGCTTTCACTGAGAACCATCGATAAAAATTTGAACCACGAGTGGGACGACCTATAGGTTAGATTAAAATACTAATAGAGGAGTGAAGCCGTCCAAAACCAAAATGACTATCGTCGGGTCAGTGTCGATAGAGTAGGACGATATGGATGTCGGATTTCGAAGGGTGGTGGAATGATATGTCTCACGTCGTAGAATATAAGATATATCGAATTGTATATAACTCATTTAGTCACGTTTTCCCACGCTATTACTGTACTCGTGTTTTATCACATTCCACCTGTAGTATGGCGTTTGTTTTTTATGTCTACTTTCTTTAAGTACCTTCAATAACACGTACACCTCGAGCGCTATGCCAGGCTGCTATAATAACTTTTTCTTGTACTGTTATACATGAAAATTGTCTTGAAATTCGCCACGGACGCAATAGTGCAAGTTCTGCAGTCAAAATCGAACGTTTACAAAAATTCTATTTTTACTCCATTTATTAATTCGGTTTCTTTTTAATAATAACTCGGTAAATTTCATGGGTGTTACATTCTCCCTTCTTTAAAGGATTTTGTCTCTGAAATCTTTAAGGGTGGAAAAATGAAACTCATAAACACAAAAATCCATGCCCACAACCATCTACTCAAACATGAATCACAACCAACCATTTTCCTTAATTTGAATTTCTAATCCAATATGTACATATAGGCATGGAATGCATATGAATCTACAACTAATGCAAAGATCAGGCGATGCACTGAACTAGTCGACCTCCTTAAATGCTCGTGTCTATGCCATGTATACACAATGTATGCAACATCCTATCGAAAGATAACTGGCAATTCTACATGTATGCGCAACAATTCAATCCATATGCAACAACCATATGCATATAACACGCTGAAATAAAATAAGTGATAGTGTAGGTGTTAACTGATTAGAATATATATGCTAGTGTGGGTAGAGACAAATGAAAAGAAAACAACCATTAGCAATCATTTGCAACCATCATCCAAAACATGTTCTAGTGGCGCGTTTGCAACCATTCCTAGCATCCAATCTTTCCTACCTATGGGGTATACCTATCTAAATCCTAAGTGCGTAAGCAGTTATATGCGTATTAATTTAAAATTGAAACATATTATAAAAGAATTCTGGATGAGCAGCATGGATATTCTCGTCTAGCTCCCATGCACTCTTCGCTAGACCGTCTCCCTATTGGATTGTAACCAACTCAACTACTTTGTTACGGAGTCGCTTTATACCATGTCGTAGAATGCGGGAGGGTGCACAAAAAACAGGTGACTCCCTCTCAACTTCAAAAGAGGTATCATGCAAACACTCCCTCACATGGAAACGAAGTGTACTCCCGTTAGCTTATCGGGAAGCTCTGCACTATATGCCAACTCCCCCGCTCTACCCATGATTGGAAATTACCCTACAAATCTCAACGCTAATTTTCCCGAACTATTGAATCTCATAACATGTCTAAGTGGCGAGACCTTAACGAAAACCATGTTGTCCACCATGAACTCTAAATCTATGCATCTCCTATCAGCGTAGGACTTCTGTCTATCTTGCGTTGTTTTCATCCTCCTATGGATTAAGTCTACAATCTTTGATGCCCCACTCACCATATCTGGTCCAAGAATAATCATATCCTTGGTGTGCCACCAACACGACGATGATC
This sequence comes from Allium cepa, assembly GCA_030765085.1. Taxonomy (NCBI): domain Eukaryota; kingdom Viridiplantae; phylum Streptophyta; class Magnoliopsida; order Asparagales; family Amaryllidaceae; genus Allium; species Allium cepa. The sequence goes on from CM060943.1 coordinate 874,932,831, forward strand.
CACAATGTGACGGTCTATTCGACCTTCGAAAATCGACATCAATACGTCCACTATATTACACGTCGAGAAATCGAATGCCGAAAGTACCAGATCGTAAGAGAAAGAAGAAAGAGGTAGAAGAAGAAAATAGAAATAACAACACAGAATCTCACAATCACAGTGGAACAATATACAATAGATAATAACATGTCTTTATACAAAATGAAACTATTACTGTTATTTACATATCACATTATCAGAGTACAACACATCAATAACACAATACCGGACAGTTGTAATAACTTGTCCTCACAAAAACTAAATACACAACCTATAATACACAGCGGAATAAAATCAAATACGTGTAATACGTCTCCATCATCCAGCTCGCCTCCTGAGCTCTATAGCTTCCTATCCTGAACCTGTAATACTCGGTCTGAGTTGAGCATTATAACAAAATAACGTCCGAGTCAGTCTGGAAAACTAGCATGAGAAAACACACTCAATTTGAATTATTAAAGTTATCAAAATCCTTTGAAAATCAAATGTATCTCGAAAGACCATGCCACACATCAACACGATGGGTTTTTACCTTACGATAACCAAAACATTTCATATCAAATCCTTTGATATTATAATAGTGTCTAAGTATAAATATTTATTCAAATAGCTGAAATTGTTACATTAATTAAATTCTAGCATACTAGGCTCTACAATCAAAACCGTAAAGGTACGTATTAAAGAATGGATTCCATACGAATGACTAGGCATTGGGGTATCACATGTCATAGTACACGTCTAGAAACAGCGTACTAAGGATCATGCCGGGATCCCCTACAACACAAGACCGGACTACCCCTAACCTGGATAGACCGAATATGTTATCACCTCGGGTGTTCCTACTCTTTCTGAGCTCCTTCCATGTATCCTAGTAATAATATCCGAGTATATCTACAAAAGTGATAAACATACCCTAATTGGGTGCGACCCACTTAACCTTGCTGTATCTCCCATGCTTTTCAATCATTCTCGGTTGATGAGGCTAGAGGCTAGGATTTCCTTTTAAAGGAAACTCTCACTTAGAAAGCTCATTGTCCTCCAATGACAATGTACTGATAGCATTCGTCCATACAAGTCCGTTCTGGGTCCGAACGGAACCGAATGCACTATACATCCATTTTGGAATCATCCTCAGGATTAGTAGCGATTAGCCCTTGCACTTCACTACTCCATCTTCGACTCAAAGCTCTTGTTTTCATTCCGAAAACGTACTCGTTAGATCGAAGAGATTTTCGGATAACTTATCTGATCCTGGTCTCTTCGAAACAACGTTCGATATTTCCCGATAAACTCAACGCCGTCTCTTTAGGAAATAAACAGACGAAATAAGATCGTAGATCACCCCGTAACCGTCTGTGGATGGTTTCCTTATAAACGTCCTAGAAGAACGAAACGAGCTTATGCGTATAGTGTAGCACCTTCCGAAGGTAACTGTATCATATAATTTTCGTGTTTCCTCTAGATATTTCCGAAGTTATGTTTTGGGTCCAAATTTGATGACTATCAAATAAAACAATCATTCAACCAAATATTTCAATTTCCAGTGAAAACACTAAATCTCTTTTAATTTAAATTTTAATAAATTAAATCTCTATTTCCAAAATATATACTAATCTTGCCGAATTTAGTATATTCACAAACTATTCATTTCAAAAATATTTGAAAACCTTTAAAATAATCTGGAAAGTACCACTGTGGTATCAAACCATGGATTCGCAGCTTAATGGTTACGTCTCTATCCTAGAGAAATCCAAAACTTAACTGCAAGCACTCATTGCCTCCGATTTCGCCACGAAAGTATACCATTACTTTCCGAAAACTTTATTTAAAATTTTTCAGAATAATACTTATAAAACTCGTATAATAATTTCCCAAGTTAAATTTTAGGCAAACAATCTTTAATAAAAGTTATTATATAAAACAATAATATTGAATAATTTATGCTTTTAAAATAAAAATGCTGATTAATTCCTAATAATAATTGACTTACTATAACTAACTTAATTAATAGTTAGATATACTTTAAAACCATTTTAAAAAAAATAATTAGTTCTGTAAAATATTCTTTAAACACCTTTTAAAATTACCACTTAATAATTAAAAATCCTTCTTTTTAAGACCAACTCCATTTCTCGATAATAAAATATATTTTCCAATTCCAATATAACCAGTCTAACATTTATGAATCTCTCTCGACTTATCCCTAATTTAATTTACGTCCCAGTTCCGTAAATTCCCTTTTCACATTTCCAAAAACTAAATTTTCCATTTATTTTCAAACTGATTTACCCATGTCCTTATAAATCCTCATCGTAAATTTTATAACTTCAATTTATCCACTGATAATCACTTTATTTATAAACATTTGTTTATAAATTCCATAGTCTCATTTCCCATTTATACGGTTTCACGGTACTTAATTGATTACAAATCGATTTCTAAATCGAATCCCATTTTTAAATCAAATTTTAAATAACCCAACTATATTCCAAAACTAACTAAAATCCGTTTCATTTCCATTTCATAATATAAAATCTAGTATAACAATTTTAGATTTTATTTTCAAATTTCCTTTTTCAATTTCCCAAACTATTTTAAATCTTGACTTTAACATCTTTTTACACTTAAACAAATATCACTTAAGTTTTATTATTTAAAATCCTTTTACTTACATTATTTCCAAAAACATATTTTGCATATTCCAAAATTATCAAGCCCAATTTTGAAATCAAACTATTTATTTTACCCAAAATTCATTTCTTTTAATAAATCCAAAATTTCACTATAAATATTTTTACTTTCAAATTCTTTCAAATTTCTTTCCAATTTTAAAACATTGATTTTTCATATTTAAAAATACCAAAATCTAGGCCGAAACTACCATAGTATCCGATAAATTTAAATCGTACTGTAATCTACCACAGATTATTTAAACAGCTCACATATCAATAAATATGAAATTTAATTCAACATTTTTAAGAAATCCAGTTGGATTCCTCCAAAGTATTCCCTGCATCCATAGATGTTAGCACAATATAAAAATATCAATCCCACTTCGAGGGGAATATCGCGGTATATAGGGTCATCTGCTATTATACGGGGCACATAGGGTCTCATCCGCTATATATATACGGGAATATCAATCCCTCCAATATATATACTACTATATATAATATCGCATTCAACTAATAATCATTATCAATTCAACCAATCAATCAATAATAAATTTTAACTCCCTAAAATTAATTGCAGTAACCCAAAATTGAGTGAAATTAACTCACTTTGATATTCTATCGCTTTCGCGTTCCGGTTCCAAATAAATTCAAACACGTTTGAATCTATCTAGAAATTCTACAACCTCCAAATTCAACCAATTTGATTCCATAGTCAAGATCTCCTTAACACAAACCCAATGCGATCGACTGTGTTGGATTTGGATCAAAAACAAATGAGATACGGATTTTACAATGTAACGAATTTATTTTAAACAATTACATAACTATATTTTTTTATAAAAAAAGACAGCCCGAGCCTATTACCATTCACAACTCGGCCCATTACAACATCTTCCCTAATCCTACCTCTCACGCAAAACCTCTGCTCGATCACAAGAAGCACACGGCCTCTAGCGTGCACGAGTCTTTCAACCACCATCGACCATCCCACACCAAAAATTTCGATCTCGAGCCCACCATAGGAATTTCGACATGCCCACGCCTCAACAGCACTGTATCAATTGTCTCACTACTCAAATGGCGACGAGACCTCCTCACTTCCCTGTCGCCGCTCCCCCTTCGCCTCACGAGCTTGACGCGGCACCCAATTCGTCAAACTCCAGCCAAACGCCAAGAGAAGTCCAACCCTTGTTCGGCCATAGCTAAAGGAGCTTCTCCAAGCAAAATCGAATCGCTCCAAACCTATACCAGATCGAATCTTAGGGTGAAACATGAATTTACAAGCTTGTTTGGAATTTTTTCATTGAGTATATTGTGAGAAATATTTTTTTGAAGTTGTATAACATATTTTTTTCTTCTCGCTTATCATGCTGTGTTTTTAATAGAGGGAGGAGACGCGACATTTTGAAAAGGAGGTAGCATGTGGGATGTTGTGTATAGAGGTTTGAAAGGAAGGAAAAGAGGCTAATGTGAATAAAAAGTCAATGCAGCATATAAATATATTATTTTTATTTTCAAATTATCTTGATTACGCAACTTAAAATCTCAAACTTCTACCGAGGCATGCCGCTAGGCATTTATAATGGTATAAACCTATTTCGAATGCAATGGGAAAGATTTCAAGTCCTAATTCGATCGTATGGAGAAGATAGCTATTCAGACCCAATTATTATATTGAAATTTCGATATAAATTTCAGCACGTTTATATCTCGTACGGCCAAACAATAACCCCAAATGTTACCAAATTTGAAACCCGATAATAATACACTATTACGAATCCGATGGAACTAGTTTCATCGAAATCCGAGACTATGCCTCGGAAGGCTATTTTTAAATGTAAATTCAAACGATATATTTTTAAAACTGAACAAATCACTTTTAAATTCAGTTTAGAAAGTTTTATCATCTTCAGTATTATTAATATAAATTTTGTAAACCTTTATATTATTTTCACTAAGCTTAAAACTCCAGATTCAATTTTTAACCAATTTCAATTATAAATTCAATAATTAAATTATCCAATAAATAGTTAAATTTGAAATTTAAGTTAAAATTAATTTTTAAATATTTAAAATCAATTAAATATTCCAATTTCAAATAATCAAAATTTTGGGTCGTTACATTCCTCGCCTCTTAAAAGAATTTCGTCCTCGAAATTACTAGGTAAGAAAAATGGTCCAAAACCACATAGTTTTAACAACTTCCCGAAATCAACTTTGTTGAAACTACGTTATCACTCTTACTAATTTTCCAAATTAATCCATAGAATTCAACTAATATTATCCCCTCAATCATTCAAATAATAATTTAAAACCAAAATTTAAATTATCAAAATTTTCTTCGAAATTTTCTAACTCCATAAATTTTCGAAAAATTTCGCCAGCGTCTCTTTTGCTTAGCTAGATCCGAACAACCACAAACGCCACTATGGGTCCAATTCATAAAAAAAAAAGCCAAGTGGCTCAATCACAAAATCATCAAATTCAAACATCAATTTTAAACATGCACCTTTTCATTGGGCAATCCAATTTTTACTTCTGAAATTGAAGATATCAATTTAGCTTTTGCTTTTAAGTACCTACACCTCACTTATCCATAATATATAATCGTACAATTCAAAACCCTTTTATTCATCATTTTCAAATTTTCAACATTTATTTCACCAAAAACCGTACGATGTACATATATCATTCGTACTGATCGCTCCCTCGATCACACAATTTCACTTCTGAGCTCGTATCGTTCACATGACGCAAACTCAGATCTGGTTCCTTGGTCAGAAACAGGCATTCTTCTTACATAGCCATAACTATGATAGAGAATTCCAGAATCAATCAAAAATCCATATCCAGGGTTCGCCGTTGAAAATCGAGTGAAATATCCTAACTCGGATCAATATAAATTATCTCGAAATTCTGTGCTTGAATCTGGATCAAATCGCTATGCGAATAAAATAATATATATACAACTTACGTATTAATTTCCAATTGATTCTTAGCTATATCAAATTCTTTAATTTACATTTACTTTCATTTCCATCCTCTTATTCACAATTATCATACACATTCACTTACTTAGCATATTTTTCCAATACCACTTTTTTTTCTTAAGAATTTCACCATCAATTTCTTAAGACTATTATAAACATTTATACAAAACTCTTATGTCTATTTCCACTTCATCACTTTGGTTTATATCCATTTCTATTCAAATTAAATTTTCAATTCCATTTGAACTCAATTTACCTTCCAATTTTAAATATTGACTTTTATCAAACGTATCTCAACCCATATTTGATTTACTAATTTATTTCATATCTCAATCAAATTTTATTTCCAAACTTTTATTTTATTTAGTCCACCCGAACTAATTCTTCAATTTCACTTTATTTAACATAGTTCAAATTAAATATCATTCCAATATTAAATTTCAATTTCATTTACTTACAAATTAAATTAATTTGTTCATCCACTAATTTATTTCCAATTTAATAAATTTTACTCAATAAATATTCCATTTAGCCTACTCAGGCTTAATTCCTCAAAATTTACTCTTATTAACTTAATTTAAGTTAAATTTCACACCACAAAATCAAATTTCAAATTTTATAAGTTATCAAACTTTATCTATATTCCATAAAACATTTTAGATCAAACTCCAGGGTTTTAAACAAATACTTAAAAATTTCAAAATCATTTTTGAAATCATATATACCCAAAATCCTTTGGTATATCAAATTATTCTTTGAATTTCAAAACCAAATCCAGTTTTTCCAAAACTCCAATTGCAAATCATTAAGGTAGCAACCCCTCCCTTGGATACCCGAAAATAAACACCGATGATGTCGCGATCATCATCGGAATAATTTTCCAATGATAGAAGTGAGTTCAGCGCTTTTATCTCTTTTGAAAACCATTTTAAATATTTCCAATTTAAAAATATTCCCCAAATAATACCATTATTATTTTCACAACTTTAGAAACCCATTTTCAAAACCAACGGAATTTAAATTCCCAAATTTCCAACTTTTAAATCCTTTATAAATCATTTTATAAGCCATATCAGATTTAAATATTCCTCTGGAATTCCATTTCATTTCAAATTATAAATCACATTCACAATATCATATCTGCAAAATTCCATTTTGTTATATGAATTAATTTCTTAACTTTTGTTTATAATATCAACTTTATTCAATTTCCATAACAACAATGATAATAGTTTAATATTATCATTTCCTAACAACCAAGCACACCATATATACTATAATAATTTCTAAAAAATTATTTTCTTTATTTGGTTAAAATTATTTCATTTACCCCATTTCAAAACAATACCGTGTCAAATTGCTCTATTCAGTAGAGATCCTTACCAATAACGTTAATTACTCGTATTGACTAGAATCCATAAGCCACTCAATAAATCAATCAACACATCATAAAACAATTTTATATTCACTAACAAATACACTCTCATATCTATTAATACATCCAAACTCATTCTAGGGTGCTACTGACCCTAACTCTAATAAGTAATCCCCACCAGAGCCAAGGTTTCTCTTAACCTTCAGCTCTGATACCAAGTGTGACGGCCTGGATTTCATCCTTCGAAAATCGACATCAATACGTCCACTGTGTTACATGCTGAGAAAACGAATGTCGGAAATACCAAATCATAAGAGAAAGAAGAAAGAGGTTGAAGAAGAAAATAGAAATAACAACACATAATCTCACAATTGCAGCAGAACAATATACAATAGATAATAACATGTCTTTATACAAAAAGAAACTCTTATAGTTATTTACATATCACATTATCAGAGTACAACATATAAATAACACAATACCGGATAGTTGTAATAACTTGTCCTCACAAAAGCTGAATACACAGCCTATAATACACAGCGAAATAAAATCAAATACGTGTGATACATCTTTGTCATCCAGCTCGCCTCCTGAGCTCCATAGCTTCTGATTCTTAACCTGTAATACTCGGTATAACCCGATCATTATAATAAAATGACACCCGAGTCAGTCTGGAAAACTAGTGTGAGAAAACACACTTAATTTGAATTATCAAAATTATCAAAATCCTTTGAAAATCAAAGGTATCTCGTAAGACCATGCCACACATAAAAATGACGTGTTTTTACCTTACGATAACCATAACATTTCCTATCAAATCCTCTGATATTATGATAGTGTCTAAGTAAAAATACTTATTCAAATAGCTGAAATTGTTACATTAATTCAATTCCAACATACTAGGCTCTATAATCAAAACCGTAAAGGCACGTATTGGAGAATGGATTTCATACGAATGACTAGGCACTGGGGTACCACCTGTCGCAGTACACGTCTAGAAAAAACGTACCGAGGACCATGCCGGGATCCCCTTTAACACAAGACCGGACTATCCCTAACCTGGATAGACCGAATATGCTATCACCCCGGGTTTTCCTACCCTTTCTGAGCTTCTTCCATGTATCGTAGTAATAATATCCGAGGGTGACTAGAAAGGTGATAAACATACCGTAATTGGGTGCGACCCACTTAGCCTTGTTGCTCTCCCCTGCTTTTCAATCATTCCTGGTTGATGAGGCTAGAGGCTAGGATTACCTTTTAAATAAAACTCTCACTTAGAATGCTCATCGTCCTCCAATGACAATGTACTGACAGCATTTGTCCACACAAGTCCGTTCTAGGTCCAAACGAAACCGAAGACACTATTTCCTACTACATCCATTTTGGAATCATCCTCAGGATTAGTAGCAATTAGCTCTTGCACTTCACTGCTCAATATTCGACTCAAAGCTCTTATTTTCATTCCGAAAACGTACTCGTTAGATCGAAGTGGTTTTCGGATAACTTAGCTGATCCCGGTCTCTTCGAAACAATGTTCGATATTTCCTGATAAACTCAACCCCGGCTCTTTAGGAAATAAACAGACGAAATAAGATCGTAGAACACCCCATAACCGTTTGTAGACGGTTTCCTTATAGACATCCTAGAAGAACGAAACGAGCTTTTACGTACAGTATAGCACCTTCTAATGGTAACTGTATCATATAATTCTCGTGTTTCCTCTAGATATTTCTAAAGTTATGTTTTGGGTCCAAATTTGATAGTCGGTTATTTAACTATCAAATAAACAAACATTCAACCAAATATTTCAATTTCCACTGAAAGCACTAAATCTCTTTTAATTTAAATTTTAAAAAATTAAATCTCTTTATCCAAAATATACACTTATCTTGCCGAATTTAGTATATTCACAAACTATTCTTTTCAAAAATATTTGGAAACCTTTAAAATAATCTGGAAAGTACCACTGTGGTATCAAACCATGGATTCACAGCTCAAGGTTACGTCTCTATCCCAGAGAAATCCAAAACTTAACTGCAGGCCCCCACTGCCTTCGATTTCGCCACGAAAGTATACCATTACTTTGCAAAAACTTTATTTAAAAAATTTCAAAACAATACTTATAAAACTCCTATAATAATCTCCCAAGTTAAATTTTAGGCGAACACTCTTTAATAAAAGTTATTATATAAAATATTAATATTGAATAATTTATACTTTTAAAATAATAATGCTATTAATTCCTAAATAATAATTTACTTACTTTAACTAACTTAATTAATAGTTAAGTATACTTTAAAACCATTTAAACCACTAAATAATTAGTTTTTTGAAATATTCTTTAAACACCTTTAAAAATTACCAGTTAATAATTAAAAATCCTTCTTTTTAAGACAAACTCCATTTCTCGATAAAATATATTCTCCAATTCCAATATAACCAGTCTAACATTTATAAATCTCTCTCGATTTATCCCCAATTTAATTTATGTTCCAATTCCATAAATCCCCTTTCCACATTTTCAAAAAATAAATTTGCCATTTATTTTTAAACCGATTTACCCATCTTCTTATAAATCCTCATCATATATTTTATAACTTCAGTTTATCCACTGATAATCACTTTACCTTATTTATAAAAATTTGTTTATGAATTCCATAGTCTTATTTCCCGTTTATACGGTTTCACAGTACTTAATCGATTTCTAAATCGATTACAAATCGATTTCTAAATCGATTACCATTTTAAAATCAAATTTTAAATAACCCAACTATATTCCAAACCAACTAAAATCCAATTCCACTTCCATTTCATAATATATAATCTTATTTAAAATCTAGTATAATAATTTTAGATTTTATTTTCAAATTTTCTTTTTCAATTTCCCAAACTATTTTAAATCTCGACTTTAACATCTTTTTACACTTAACTAAATATCATTTAAGTTTTATTATTTAAAATCCTTTTATTTACATTATTTCCAAAATACCTAATTTCCATATTCCAAAATTATCAAGCGCTATTTTGAAATCAAACTATTTATTTTACCCAAAATTCATTTCTTTTAATAAATCCAAATTTTCACTATAAATCTTTTTACTTCCAAATTTCTTCCCAAATTTTAAACATTTATTTTTTATGTTTAAAAATACCAAAATCTAGGCCGAAACTACCATAGTATCCAATAAATTTAAATCACACTATAATCTACCACAGATTATTTAAACAGCTAACATATCAATATATATGAAATTTAATTCAACATTTTTGAGGAATCCAGTTGGATCCCTCCAACCTGTTTCCCTGCATCCATAGATGTTAGCACAATATAAAAATACCAATCCTACTTTGAGGGGGATATCGCGGTATATAGGTCATCCGCTATTATGCGGGACGCATAAGGTCTCATCCACTGTATATATGTGGGAATATTAATCACTCCAATATATATACTACTATATATAATATCGCATTCAAATAATAATAATTTATCGATTCAACCAATCAATCAATAATTAATTTTAACTATCTAAAATTAATTGCAGTAATCCAAAATTGAGTGAGATTAACTCACTTTGATTTTCTGTCGCTTTCGCGTTCCAGATCTGAATAAATTCGAAACGCGTTTGAATCTATCTAGAAATTCTGCAAGCTCCAAATTAAACCAATTTTATTCCATAGTCAAGATCTCCTTAATACAAACCTAATGCGATCAACCGCGTTGGATTTGGATCTAAACCAATGAGTTACGGATTTTACAATCAAACGATTTTATTTAAAACAATTACATAACTATATATTATTTTTTATTTTTATTAAAAAAAAGAATGACAGCCCAAGCCCATTACCATTCACAACCCGGCCCACTACAACATCTTCCCTAATCCTACCTCTAACGCAATACCTCTGCTCGATCACAAGAAGCACACGACCTTGAGCGTGCACATGCACGAGTCTTTCAACCACCATCGATCAACTCGACAACGTCGACCATCCCACACCAGAAATTTCGAGCTCGAGCCCACCATAAGAATTTCGACACGTACACGCCTCAGTTGCACTTTATAAATCGTCACAGTACTCAAATGGCGACTGGACCTCCTCACTTCCCTGCCACCACTCCCCCTTCGCCTCATGAGCATGATGCTGGCACCCAATTCGACTAACTCCATCCAAACGCCAAGAAAAGTCTAACCCTAGTTCGGCTATGGCTACAGAAGCTTCCCCAAGCAAAATCGAGTCGCACCAAACCCATACTAGATCGAAGCTTAGAGTGAAACATGAATTTACAAGCTTGTTTGGAATTTATTCATTGAATATATTGTGAGAAATATTTTTTCGAAGTTTTATAAAACATTTTTTTTCTTCTCACTATACTGTGCTATGTTGTTAAAAGAGGGAAGGGAAGCGACATTTTGAAAAGGAGGTAGCGCGTGGGATGTTGTGTACAATGGTTTGAAAGGAAGGAAAAGAGGCCGATGTGAATAAAATGTCAAGTCAACATATAAATATATTACTTTTAAATTTTCAAATTATCTTGATTACGTAACTTAAAATATCGAACTCCTATCGAGGCATGCCGCTAGGCGTTTATAATGTTATACCCTTTTTTTGAACGCAATGGAAAAGGTTTCGAGTCTAATGCGATCGTATGGAGAAGATAGCTTTTTGGACCCAATTATTATATTGAATTTTCGATATAAATTTCAGCGCGTTTATATCTCGTACGACCAAACGATAACCCCAAATATTACAAAATTTGAAATCCGATAATAATACACTATTACGAATCCAATGGAACTGGTTTCAACGAAATTCAAGACTGTGCCTCGGAAGGGTAATTTTAAATGTAAATTCAAATGATATATTTTTAAAACTGAACAAATCACTTTTAAATTCAGTTTGGAAAGTTTTATTATCTTCAGTATTTTTAATATAAATTTTATTATCACTTTTAAATACAGTAATATGGCTCCAAGGCTTGTACCACATGCATCTGTATAAAAGGTAAACCCCTCCATCTCGTTAGAAGTTAAAAAGACAGGTGCATTCGTCAATAACTCCTTCAATCTAGTAAAAGCATCTTCGCACCTTGCATCCCATGTGCATGGTCTATTATTCTTAGTTGGTTGTGTCAATGTTGTAGCTATCTGAGAGAAGTACTTAATGAAGTTACAACAATATCTATCCAATCCGAGAAAGCTAGCTAATTTTAAATGTAAATTCAAATGATATATTTTTAAAACTGAACAAATTACTTTTAAATTCAGTTTGGAAAGTTTTATCTTCAGTATTTTTAATATAAATTTTATAAACCTTTAAAAAATATTTTTACCAAGCTTAAAACTCCAGATTCAATATTTTAACCAATTTCAATTATAAATTCAATAACTAAATTATCCAACAAAAAGTTATATTTGAAATTTAAGTTAAAAATTAAATTTTAAATATTTAAAATCAATTAAATATTCCAATTTCAAATAACCAAAATTCTGGGTCGTCACATACAAGGTCTCCCATACAACGCCTCGAACAGTGTCATTCAAATGCTTGTTTGATAAATATTATTATATGCGAACCCCACTAACGACATGTGATCCTCCCAAGAACTTTCAAAATCTAAAATGCACATCTGAAGTAGATCCTCCAACACCCGATTCACTATGTCAGCCCGTCCATCCGTTTGTGGGTGATAGGTCGTACTCAAACTCAACCCAGTGCCTAAAGCCTCCTAAAGACTCCACCAAAACTCACTGGAGAAAAGTAGATCTTGGCTAATAACGATACTTGTAGGAACTTTGTGTAAATGTACCACCTCTCTCACGTAAAGATTCATGAATGACGCTATAGTCCTCATACTCTTAATTGGAATAAAATGAGCGCATTTGGTCAGTCAATCGACTATAACCCAAATACCCTCATTCCCTCCCTTAGTCCTAAGTAGTCTGTCAAAGAAGTCTGTCCAAATACTCTCTCACGTCCACTGCAGAATATTTAATGCCTGCAATAGTCCTCGCGGCTTCTTCTTCTCTACCTTTACCCTCTGCCAAGTCGTTCACTTAGACACATACTCTACCACATAGTTCTTCACACCAGCCTAATAGAAAACTCTCTTCGTATCACGATACATTCCTTCCCACCAAGATCAATGGTCATCTTAGAATGATGGTACTCAACTAGTACCATTTCAATCAACTCCCTAATGACATAACCTACCATCTCTTTGTAACCATCACTTCGACTCAATGGCATAACGCCTCAAATGGTTAGACTGCTCAGCTTTACTCAGCCTTTGAAAAATATCAAATAATCCTACATCCTCTTTCTGCCCTGACCCAATGCGGTCCACCAATGTAGGTTGAACATCCAAAGCAACCAAAAATCCTCGAGGGATGCCTGATGATATTCGAAAATCAAATGTAGAAATGAACTCTAGGTGCTTTCATTCCAAAATAAAGAACTCGACATCGCATGCGTCCTATCAAGGCATTAACTACTACATTACCCTTGCCCGGAGTATAGGAAATACCAAAGACATATGATGTCAAGAACTCCATCCACCTCTTCTGCCTTAAATTCAAACCTCTTTGGGAGAATATATACTTAAAAGGCTTGTGATTCATATATAACTCAAACCATTATTCTAGAAAGTAATGCCTCCATGACATGAGGGCAAAAACAATGGCTGCTAACTCAAGATTATGTGTAGGGTAGTTTCTCTCATAGACTTTTAATCGTCGATTAGCATAGCTCGCCATTCTCTCCTCCTGCATCAAAACTGTTACTAACCCCGTACCATAAGCATTGGCATAAATGGTGAATGACTTCGAACCATCGGGTAATGCCAAGATATGTGCACTAGTCAACAATTCCTTTAGCTTGATAAAAGCATCTTTACGATCCAAGTCCTATGAGAAAAATAAATTCTTCTTGGTAAGCTAGGTCAAGGGGATTTAGATTTTAGCGAAGTCCTCGATGAACTTCCTATTGTGGCCTGCCAAATTTAGAAAACTTCTCACTTCCGTCGCATTTTTCAGTACTTGCCAATCTTGTATTGCGGTGACTTTACTCGAATTGACCGCTAGCCCATGTTTCGAGACAACTGTCTCAAAGAACGAACCTCCTTACACCAGAAATGACACTTAGAAAACTTTGCCTTCAATTTATGCCCATGGTATGTATCGAGCACTTCTCCAAAATGTACCTGTGCTCTTTTCCACTTCTTTAATACATCAATATATCATCTACAAATACTACTATGAACTTATTTAGCGACCCTCGGAGGACTCGACTCATAAGGTCAACGAAGTATGCGAGTGCATTGATTAGTCCAAACGGCATGACTAACCATTCATACAGTCCGTTAGGTGTACGAAAAGCAGTCTTCTAGATAATGTTCTCGGCTACACGTAGTTGAGGGAAACTGGTAGCTAAATCGAGCTGGGAGAACACCCTTGCTCCAACTAACCGATCGAAGAGATCATCTATGTGGGGTCAATAGGTAATGATTCTTAGGTTTATTCAACTCTCTATAGTTGAAGCAGAGTTTAAGGGAACCGTCTTTGTTGGTGGTGAAGACAACAGGCGTTCTCCACTCTAAATACTCCTCTTAACGAATCTCTTCTCTAATGGCTCATTTACATCCTTGTTTAGGTCATGTCTTTCCTTTGGAGCCATGTGCCTTAAGGGTAAGGCGATAGGTTCAACATTCTCCTTCAGCTAAATTCGAAACTCGATCTCCCTATGGCGTAGGATACTGGTAACCTTAGAAAATATGTCCGGGTGGTCTCTAACAGTTGGTATTGTAGTTAAGTCATCACGTGATAGGTCCAACGTGTAATGGTAACTCAACATAACAGAACTACAGGGATTATAGGAAATCTCAAGGCGGCCATTACAGGTACCCAAAAACACAACCTTCTTATCATAATCTAATACCACCCCATACAAGGTCATCCAATCCATACCAAATATCAGCACAAACCCGGAAAATCCTAAAACAAAAGTGAACAATTTCAAACCCCTACATATCATGGAAAAATAAGTTGATCCTACCACAGGGTTGATACTACTACAAGGTCTGTAACTATAGTAGTGTTTAGGTGTAACTCATCTACAAGCCGCTAGAAATGAAAGAATGTGATGCACCAGTGTCAAACAAAGCACAAATAGATAAACTAAAAGGTGTTAACTCACCTTCTCTCACGGTCTTCTTCCCGTTATCCATCGCAACGGAGGCGAGCTTGAGCTGGGAACGAATCCAGTGCATAGGCTTGGATTACATAGGTAGAAGCCTTCTATGGTGCTGAACACTCCCGCTTTATATGTCCCGATTGATTGCAGTTGTAAAACTTGACCCTTGAGAAGTCCATTTTGCTCTCCTTACCAAATGCCCCTTCTTACCATGTGTCTCCTGGGTATTAATATTTCTTTTGGTTCATATTACTCTCTTTCATTGGTTTTATAGAAATTTACTCCCTTCTGTATTCCTAGGCTTGCCTTTCTCTTCCTCATTAGTGAAGGTGTCTAGCAAGGACATCTCAACCAAACTCTCATAAGTCCCCCATATAGGGACGTGAGTGAGGGATAAACACTGAAAGGGTTAGTTTAGCCCTTCGCAAATTTTAATGCCTTCTTGTGTAGGGTATTGATTAGCTTCATCCAAAATTTGGCTAATTCATTAAACTGATTGACATACTTCTTTACTGGCATCTTCCCCACCATAGATGTAGGGCCTCTCTAGCTATGCCCGCTGCTCAGCCATAAAAAGGAACCTTGTCTCAAATCGTCTCCGGAATTCCCCCAAGTCATATCTTTTTCCTCGGTCTCTGCCACCATTACATCTCACTAGTGGAGAGACTCTCCCTATAAGTGCCAGGAAGCAAGATGTCTCCTAGTATCATCTCCGAGTACTGATATCACAAAAATCCTCTCACACGTGTAGAGCCATGCCCTCGAGTAAACATAAGACTCGGTCTCTACATATGGCTTTCCTCCTAGACTTATAGAGTCTATACATAACTTAGCAAAGTTGATGGTAGATTGATTGATGGGAGCTGCCTCCGTCGCTGGTTCGAGGTGTCCCATATTCAGGTTGAGCTCGGATGTCCCTTTTGCATGTAAATATCGGCAGAACCAGATAAAGACTGTCATGCCTAGGATCACGAAGGTGTCTCCTGAGCAATCTCCAACAAGATTTCTCATTTATTTGTGATAAGGAATTATTAGCAGCTTTCCCATAAATAGTATTAACAGGGATAAATAACTGTGTCTATTATAAATCTTTGAAAAATCTTACACATACAGAGATATACACACACACATTTGGAAACACTTTAAAAAAAATTAAAAACCTTTTTGGAAAAACTTATTCAAGTACGTCTCCCAATATATGCCTAACCCTAAGGAATCTTGCACCTAGGCTCTAGAACTTAATGTAAGAACCTTCACTTCCCAACACACCAAACCGAAGCCTAGGGGACTATTGGACTTGCATCGGTGCCAAGAAATATGAGTTGTTAAGTTTTTAAAACATCACAGAGCATAATTATAAGGATAAATTATTAGATAATATACACTTTCAGATCTTACGGGGAAGTAAGTAAATATAAATACTCGAAAATATCATTTTAGAAAATATCCATGAAAACACAATTCAAACCATAGTCTCAAAACAGTACGTAGTGAAATCCAGAGTACATAGAAATGCAATTCATAGTCTGATAAATGATAAGTAGTTACATGGAGAGAAATGAAAATAATACGCTACTCAAATGTCGAGCTCGCCACTCCATGTACTAATCCTTGGGCCTATCACTTATAGCCCTATCCTCCTGTGGTAGGGAAAAAGAAAAGGAAAGGAATGGGTGAGATAAAAGTTTGGTAAATGAGTTACAGGATTAGTGTATGGTGACTACAAGCAATTTGGTTCATTTATACGCTAAGTGAACTAGGGTAGCCTTCTTGTGTCAGTAACTCCTAATGTATTATCAAGGGGTATGGATTTAACACATTTACACAAGCATCTTGTAAAGGTTTATACTTAGGATCGAGAACCTCTATACAACTGTGGTTTGGTTAGTATCCATCTGAACTAATCCACTTAGGGTCCTATCTGGATATAAGATCTCCTACAATATCAACCTTGGGATTATTGTCCCTAACTACGACTATACGTACGACTTTCACATATTGAGAGGGAGCCCGCAATGCCGACATGCATCAAAGATGACTTATGGTCCAATACATCCATATCCACCTCTCATTGGTAGAGTATGAGAGTAACTAGCCGCATATCGCACCGCATCGAGCATTAGCATCAATGTCTAGGTCTCATTGCCATCGTACAAAGTAGAATCTCCTGTTGGTGTCGAGCTTCCTCACTTCTTAAGCTATTAGCATCAGTGTTGTGCACACACCTTAGAACCTCCTGAAAGTG
Source organism: Allium cepa (assembly GCA_030765085.1). Taxonomy (NCBI): domain Eukaryota; kingdom Viridiplantae; phylum Streptophyta; class Magnoliopsida; order Asparagales; family Amaryllidaceae; genus Allium; species Allium cepa. The sequence goes on from CM060943.1 coordinate 874,950,348, forward strand.
CCATGTGACAACTGAATGAATGTTGCTTTGAATCTTTTTCCACGTATACCATGGATAGTTCTTTGACACTTTGGCCACACACTACCCTCCAGTTTCATAACATCCTAAATTCGCAGACTTAGGGAACTAGTTTCCATAGTTGTACTAACATCAATTATATATAATAATATAAAAATCCATACAATAAAAATAAATAAATACTTATAACCTGAGCCCTAGGACGAGGTTCAGGTCACGCCCAATTTTTGGAAACCGGTTGAACGTTGGCCACTGGAGCGATCGACCGCTTAATATCGACCAACTCCATTGAGCCGTCGATCGGTCGTTGCGTGTTTAATTTTTTTCAGTCTTCATTTTTTTTATCGTTTGATTTATCCACTCTGTCTCTATTGGTCGCAGTGTGTTCTTCATAGTTACCCTAGCATGTGAACCTACAGTTAAAATTTTCCTTATTCGTATACAAATTTTGGTAAACCAATTCAACTTCGATTTGGGGTTAACAATTTATATCTAATTATCTACCAATATTTCGTTTAACATAAAGGGTGTGCTTAGCTAAAATCAAATTTTATTTAAAAAATTTACTCTAAAAAAATAGATTAAAAGAGAAATTAGATTCATGTTAAGTTCTTATTAAATTTAAGGTCTATTTTAGTAACTACATTAACAATATTTCACATTTAACTTAATCCTAGACAAAAAAGTGTATACTTAAACTTAGACGAAAATTAATCTCCATATCAATTATGAACCCACTTACCACGCTATCCTATTTCTTTGCGCCTAGAATTGCCTCCATTTGATGTGGAACTCATTGATTTGATTTTAGTTACTCCATCTTCTACTTTTAATTTAATTTATAATTTAATTTGATGAAATATTGATGGAGGAGAAAATAATTTGACGGAGTTTGGACATACAATTTAATTTTTGGTGAATTAGGGTTTGGCTTAACTAGGTATTTATAGACACAGCTTGTAACAACCCGCTTCGGAATAGGCTTAAATTCCAACACGGAAAATGCCCATCAAAACCTAGACTCATTCAAAAGATGGCTGTTGGTTGGTAAAAGTAATAACAATATATACTTGTAACAATTCTTTTAGAATTCACAGTAGAAGGAACAAAGTATAATAGCAAATCGTACCCATTTGTTTCGAAATGAATTCAAATACCGAAAAAAACATAGTCTCCACAATAATTGTTACATCATTTGTTCAAAAGTATTCTTTCATGGTTATGGTAAAAAGAATCATAAATAAATAACAATAACTGTCACAAGCTTTGCTTACGCCATCTTCAAGCATCATCGTCATCATCACTCCTTCCTTAACCTGTGTTGTAATGAGGAGGAAGTCAGAACAACAAGTGTCTGGTGAATAAAAAGCTCAAACCTTATTATTTCAGTACTTGGGCAATATACGTCAAAATAGGAATATGTCTACGTGTTCTAAAAGAATTTAATACTTCATATAAGGAAACGAGACGAGCCCTCAAACAACCACTTAATACCTTTCACTTTTGAAGCAAGTTTTCAAATCCCATAACCCATAACTAAGAACATAAATGTCTAACAATGCAAGCAATAGAGCCCAAGCTACTTATTACCTTTTTAATAGATATAGACAGACTTTGACCATTTATGACTTCAATTGAGGTACGACCCACATAGACATCTATCTAGCTGACATTGCATGGAAATCTCTTCGGACAGTTAATACTGCCTACTGAAGAGAACCTTTACGAGATATCCTTAACTATGCCTAAAGAAATCCCGACCATTTAATACTTCATTTGGGAAGAAAGGCGGCTCTTAAACAACCACTTGATACCTTCAAAAATCTCTAAGAAAGTCCTTAGTCTTATGATCTGTATCAATGGTGATGTCTCACATTAGGCCGACTATTCGTAGATATTAGTAGCCAGATTAACTGGGAAGATTTACCATATAGAATTAGGACTAACCTCACGTCATCATAGTTACTTATCATAGATGATGTCTCACATCAGACCCATAGTCACACTGCTGGAAGCTAGATTAGCTGGGCAAACTTCCGTGAGTTTTTTGACTGACCTCGCACCACTTGTGACTTAGTCATATTTTACAATACTCTTAATATATTATCGCACATCTCACCATGTCCACTAATTGGGCTATATAAGAGTTCCCTCTTTTTTTGCCTTAACAACTCAATTACCTTCCTAAGCGGGATTTAATGACAATTATTACCTAATTAACTATGCAATTATATGTTATAATTGTATGCTATTTACAATAATTAATATATAAATAAATATGCACCTACAATTTTTATATGTGTATAGATTTCGCCCTAACTAACTCTTAAATTTTAATTCCTTTTTAATAACAATAATACAAGTCCTTTTCCATATTATGAAGGGTGGAAAATTTCCAATATCTATAACAAGGGATTTCAATATTCTTAACAAAGGATTCAACATTCATATTCAAAAATGTAATAAACAGACTTGTACATACTAAAATTCTCAACTCAATCTATCACGCCAAATTAGGGAATAATCATAGAAATACAAATTGCAATCTTAGTTTCCATTCTTTATTCAACCTCTCTTTACAAAGAACTTAAACAATGTGATTTATGTTTTATTTTCATATGGAATAGATGGTGTAAACTACGAATAAATCATGCTTTACACCATATCCCTTAATCGAAACTTCATAATCAAATTAGAATTTAAAGAGGAGTGGACTAGAAATTAAAATCACCAAAAATTGCAAAAACTACGTATTCCAACCATTTGATGTAGACAATTGAGAATTCCAATAAGAATTGAAATTTCGAAGTATAGGAGTTTTATGGGTTTCATTTTGTTTTATTTTCATAAATCTAAAACCACTAAGGCATATTCAAATCCTAATATACTAAACAATTACTGGAATAAAAATACTAAGGTTTATATTCACAGATTATCCTTAGCCTTTCTTGTATGGATTTGCAATGCCAAAGCACTCTTTTTCAGATCTCTTTGTTTGGTTTACATAGCACAGGATTAGTATATATAATTTGCTAGATTCAGAGTGGTTTAAAGAGAAGAGAATAGATTAAAAGAATAAATAGAAATGAAATAGAACCCTTATTTGAATTCCTAATTGAATTTATAAATCTAATTAAAGAGAGAAAATGATAGAGTTTCGCTGAATTTCCAAATATTTTTGTGAATAAAACTGGAGAGAGTAGGGTCTTATTATAGAGGTTGAAACATAGTAGAATCGTAGGATGAAAATAAGTTAAAACGGATAAATCTAAAACGTTTGTTGATAAGGAAACCCTAGCCGCCACCAACGGGGATGGACCGGTCAAGATCGGCAGTCGACCCCTCCGCCTATTTTGAAAAGGTATTATTTTTTGTACCGTTTGTTTTATTTAATTCCTTTATTATTCTTTTAACGTTAATTGTTAATGTTGACGATTCCTTAACCCTCATGTCTAATCTCAGTTAATTTTCAAATTTCAAGTTTAATTATTTATTTGAATTTGAATTGAAATTAAATTATTTTAAACTTGAAAACTTCAAATGCCAATAACTTCTTCATTTGTGCTACATTTTCAGCATATTATATATGGAATCAGAATTTCGCCACGAATGCAACGATACAATTTCATGGTCAATTATATATTACAAAATTTCCATTTTATCCCTACCTAATTTAATTTAATTATTTAATTTTTACTAATTTTACAGGTGTTACACAACTCTTAATCTAGATGGTTCACAAAAAGATATGGTCTAATCTCCATCATTTAGAAAAGATACAACCTAATCCCACCATCTAAAAAATATATGTTTAAATCGGCCCACTCGGCAAACCCAAACCCAGCCACAAACACAATAGCCGGTTGACCGCTTAAGTCTTCGATGGACGACCGCTCCATGTCGACCGACCCACCAAAGCGTGTCGACTGCTGTGTAACCTTGTGTTTGCACAAAAAATGGGCAAACACCTCCTAGTCGTATGATTTAGTTGATTTTATGTTGATCTGGATGGTTTGGGTGATTTATGCAAATATACGAAATAGATGGACTAAACTGTAAAAGACACACAGATTTATAGTGGTTCGGCCAGAACGTGCCTACGTCCACTTTATATGTTATTCTCCTTTTTCTTTATGATTACAAGTACAAAGCTTTGTATACAAGTATGTGAAAGTTGTTTGAAAGTTCCTTCCGTGCTTGAGCTCTCAAACTTGTCTGCCATTGTTGTACCCCTGCCCCTCTATTTATAGAGTGAGGATGGGGGCAGGGGTCTTGGATGTATACAGCAGTTGGCGAGCCTGAGCTGATGCAATCTGGCCTGGAAGAGTTGGTCCGGTTTGCTTTGGTCCGGTGGTTGGAGATGGTTGGACCGGTGGAGCTTTGGTCCGGTATGGTTGGTTCGGCTAGGACGTGGAGATGTGGTGGTTCGGTGGAGGGTGAGGTTTGGCTCGGCAGTGGTTGGTCCGGTGTTGTCGATTCGGTGGTTGGTCCGGTGTTGTTGAGGAGATGTTTTGGTTCGGCTGGGGAATGCTCCGGTGGTAGAGGCCGGAACTCGGTTCGGCAGGTACGAGAAGAGGTTGGTTCGGCTTTGAGGTGGAGAGGTGGCGTCTCCTTTTCTTTTTGGATCGGTGGTGGTGGAAATGCACCCAACATTTTCCCCCCAAAGTAGGGCATATGCATGTATATGGCGTGCTTTGTTTTCTCGTGGTTTGGATGGTTTCATTCGGTTGTGAGTGCCGAACCGGTTGGTCCGGTTACCCTGCGCTCGCCTATAGGTAGGGGCATCATGCCACTGTCATTCCTTCACCTTTCGAGATAGCTGAACCAATTGATTTCCGAATCAAAATCCCATTCTTTCCGAATCAGGTGAGATCTTATTCTGCCGAATGTGTGTTTGTTCTCAACTACCGAATGGACTCGGGAACCTTGTGTACCGAATGAACATGAAAACCTTGTTTTACCGAATGGGATAGGGAGTTTGAGTGCCGAATGGCCCTTTGATATTGTACTACCGGATGTGTTCGGGGACCCTGTGTACCGAATGAACTTGAAAAACCTTCGATTACCGGATGTCCTCAAAGACTATCAATACCGAATGAATTCGGGAGCTTAAATGTCGGATGTCCTTTTGTGTTTTGAATCGTGAATGAAACTCCAGGCTGCATGTACTTGTTCGTTTACATTTTCATACTCCTTATTCTAACAATATGTATTTCCGGTGATGCAGATAATGTCTCACAAAGTGGAAACTCGATCAGATAAGAGAAAATCCAAGGGCGAAGGAGAGTCCTCCGCAGTGCCCTCAGCCCAATCAGGACCGGGACGACAGGGGCCCATCCTGAGATCGCTAGTGGATGGATATGGTCCTCAGAAGCTCTTGAACTCTCCTCCTGACTGCTTTCCTAGCTCCCTCCGAGAGGAGCAGCTTGATGTTATATCCCGCTCCTTTGGGATTGATAGAGCACTCGTGCTGTTGCCGGGGGACGGAGTGATGCCGTACAATCCCCCTGAAGGATATTTTGCATATAGTAGGTACCATTGCATGTGCGGGGCCATTCCTCCGATCAATGCGTGGATAGTCAGCTTCAATACTTACCTGAAAGTGGCTCCTTTTTAGCTTCAGCCCAACTCCTACGCCATCTTAGTGTGTCTATTCAATATCTTCCAGAGGAGATATGGACGCCCCCCTTCTAACCGGGAAATCTGATATCTATACAATCTGAGGGGCTACAAGAAGGGGTCTCCGTACATTAGTTTAGAGTCAGCCGTGTCCTTCAAGCCGGTCTTGGACTTATAATCGAAGTTTACCATGTTTAAGAAGGAATGGTTCTTCATCAAGGACGACTCCGTTTCTTTTCGCCTTTTCACTTCTGGCTGTAAGTTGAATTCCACTTGTAATTTCTTTGTCCCGACTGCAATGCTTCTTCTTATATGCTTTTATTTCTTGCCAGCGACAGGTGGCTTTTCGGTCGTGGAGAATGATCGCCTGGTACAGATGGCCGCGGTGATAGAGGCTATCTCTGGAAGGGACAGGTCGGCTTCTTACCTAATCAGGAATGCCACTCTCCTAGAGCACAACATGATTCTGCCACGTCAATCCGTGGTTAAGCAGAGAGATACAGCCGAGGAAAGGGCTGCTAAAGTTAAAGATGGGGCTACTGCAAAGAGCAGCAAGAGGAGGCCTTTTACAAAACCTCCAGTTGTCGGAGGTAAGAAGCTCAAGAAGTCCGACGGCCCCTCCCCTAGCACGTGCCCAATTACTCCGGGGGAGGAAGACATGGAGGAGGATAGAGGTGAAGGCAAAGGAGGCGATGTAGGAGGAGAGGCAGAGAGCGGAGACGACAGAGAAGGCGATGGTGGTGGTGATGGCGTCGGGGCTTTGCCTCCTGGGCAAGCAGGCGAGATTCAAGAGTGGACGGATGATGCCTTCCGCCAGGCTTTTGAGGGGTTAGAGGAAGGATCAGCCTTGGTGGAGAAATCGAAGAGGTCTGATAAGGCCGGGTCCGGTGCCAGTCTATCTTCTGAGAGTATTCATCTAAGGCAACTCCGGCGGTTCAAGGTGAATTCTTAACTCCTTCTTTTAACTTCACACGTTTCTTGAGTCATAGTTTCATGCATGCTTGTAACACTTGGTTTTTATTCCAGGAATGGGTAAGGTGGCCAAGACATCAGATATTCGGCACTGCCTTGAACAGTATAAGTTACTCAAAGCTTCCGCCAAACCAAAGCCATCCTGGAGATGCAGTTAGATATCGCCCTCTTCTCGGAGTTATTGAAGAAGATATGCAAAAGAGAAAGAGGGACCGATCTTTGTTTGAACCTTCACCTGGCCCTCAGCCTCCAGCCCAGCCTATCCATGATATTACTGAGGAGGATACTGAGCTTATGTCTTCCCCACATCCGTCTGAAAATCCAACCGTCGCCCTGATAGACCATCCTGGTTTGGTTCGCAACCCATTTGCCGGCCATCCGGATCTGGACCCGAGTTTTTAGGATATCTCTTTTGACGAGGCCACGGGTGAGCATCTTCTTCCCCACAATCCCATGGTACGGGTGCTTGATGAGGCTAAGTCCTTAGACCTCGATTTGCTTACTACTCGGATAGTTACCATGGGGGACGAAGCCGAGGCTAATATTGATCGGGTCGCGGAGGAGACCAGGAAGTTGATAGGGCATCATGCCCGTCTGGTCAAGGCTGGAGAGGAGATTGGGAGTGCTAATATTCGGTTGCGGCTAAAGGTTGCTGATTAGGCCAAACAGCTTGCCGATCAAGCCATTCAGATTTCTCAGCACGAGGCAGCCTCTAGGCGGTTGAAGGAGACTATGGAAGAGGCTAGTAGGGCAGAACTACGAAAGATGGAGGCCTCCTGCAAGGAGCGGATTGACATAGCCATTGCTACGGTGGATGAGGTTCGGAGGACGGATCTCGAGCAGGTAGAGGAGTTATCTGGGAGGCTTGAGGCCGCAGAGCTTGCTCAGGCCAGGCTAAAGGAAGAGATGGAGGAAATGAGGAGGTCTCTCCAGGCTGACCGCTTGAGATATCGATCGGAGAGGGATGTTTCCATCGCTAAGTTGCTGTCCTTCGAGGCCCGGGTGAGGGAGTTTGAGGAGAATGAGGGGATGATGGATGAGATGTTGCAGGATATGTACTTCCGTACTTGGAAGCAGGGTAATCTATCCTGGATGGATGACTATCCCCGGGTCATGGCTAGGATATATCTCCGGGCTTTGGAGGAGGCCAAGGCTGATGCAGATAAGGAAGGTGGAGCGGCATTCAGGATGGATGTGGTTACCGCCCAGTTCTCAAAGGAGGAGAAGGTAGCGGTGAAGGAGGGGATGCGGCTACTTGCTACGGAGGAATCCAGTGTGCAGTTGGGGGATGAGGACCAAGGAGCGGGTGTTGGTGAGTTTTCCGTTTTTAGCTTTTCATAACTTGATCGTTCGTTGTCGGTTTAATGGACTCTTTTCCTGAATTGGACAGGTGGGGCCTCTGGTCATCATGCTGGGAGCTCCGATCCTGCAGTCAAGTAGATTCGAAGAGCTGGTCGGACGAGTGTGGAGCACGAGTGCAGTTGGTTATTTTATTTGGTCTGCTTGACATTCCTGTACATGCTAGTTCAAAACATTAATGTACTCTTAAGTTGTAATTATGTTATTGAACGTCTTTATGTAAGTTTATAACATAAGCTGATTCTGTTATATTTTGAATGCTGTTATTATTTTGAAGTGCTGTATAAAAAATAAAGTTATGCATATGCCTGTGATTTAATTGTGTTCGATGTTAAGCTTTTGCTCGAAATATAATCTCATGTTTTGCAATGTTATGAATAAGTCATAGCTACATGATTATGTACAAGAGAAAAGAGTACCGCCCTTCATGTTCTGGTTGCAGGGGGTAGCTTTGGACATCTTGTGTAATTGAATGTGGATGCGGCTGAGTGCCTTGTCACCCAGTTTGCGGGCTCAGATTCTCGTGAGCGAATGCCTCATATTTAGTGTCCTGTACTTTGGGGACCGTTATGCAGGATACAAGTAAAGTATTTAAATGGAATGGAAATATAGGAAAAGTAAAACTTCCAGTCACGGAAGGCCGTCAATATGCTTAAGTTCGTGGCAAACGGGTTTTGTAGTCACTTTCCCTAGTTGTGGGTCTTGGAGACATTTGTCACCCATCTTACGCCTCCGCGGGGAGTTTATCTTTTTTACCACAGCCGCACTTAAGACATATCGGAGCCGAGATCGCGCACAGTAACTACCCGAGCCATTATGGCCCGTAATCGTGGGTATTATTTGATTTACTGTGGCCGGCTAGCGTGGGTGCCGGTCGTCAACCGTGAACTACCCCTGGCTGGCCACACCTTATGTTGGGGCTTAAAGTAGGTTCACAGTTGCCGGCGAGCCGAACGCCGTAATGAGCTGCCATCGGCTATAGTCGGCCTTCGTGATGGCTTATAATTGGCTCATTACAGTTGGCTTTGAGGGCAGTCGCAAGCAATGAGTTAACCCGCAGCAGAGGGATGCTGGAGCAAAAGTGTCTCATTGGCGAGTGCATAGAATCGCATAGTACCTGTTGGGTCTTGTCCAGGTGAGGTTGCGCCACGAAGTTCCAGTACGGAAACGTCGTTATACATGATTTCGTTCAACAAAAAAGGACAACGCTTAACAAGCAGCCAAGATATAAAGGAACAAGTTAAAAAGAGACAAGATTTTTAAAGTGGTTCGACACGAAAATGCCTACGTCCACTGATTCTCTTTGTTAATTCACTTCATATGGGTTGTACAAGTTAAGAAAAGTATCGACGGAGGTGCTGGATGTTCCCTGCCCTTTGGAACACCTCTCCGTCCACTGTTGACAAAATATAAGCTCCGTTGTGGAGATCTTTATGAATTACATAGGGTCCGTCTCAGATTGGATCTAGCGCTCCGGGGCGCGGGAAGATCCGCTTGAGGACAAGATCTCCTTCCTGTAAGCTGCGGTGCTTGACTTTAGAGTTGTATTGTGCTGCTACTTTTTGCTTGTGAGCTGCCGCTTTAAGTGCTGCATCATTTCTTCTTTCTTCAATTAGATCCAAAGACATGTGTAGGAGTTCTTCATTCTCTTCTGGGTTGTAGTGGATCCTACGGTGGGAAGGCACTACAGTTTCAACTGGGAGCATGGCCTCCGATCCGTATGCCAAAGAGAAAGGAGTATGCCTTATTGATGATCTGTAAGATGTGCGGTAGGCCCAAAGTGCCGTAGGAAGTTCATCCACCCAAGCGCCTTTTGACTTTTCAAGTTTCTTCTTGATTAGGGTTTTGAGGATTTTGTTGACAGCTTCGACTTGTCCGTTTTCCTGGGGGTAAGCCGCAGATGAGAAGCTTTTGTGAATTTCATGCTCTTGGCATCAGTCGGTGAATTCCTCGCTGTCAAATTGAAGTCCATTGTCCGATATGATTTTGAGTGGAACCCCGTACCTGCATAAAACATTTTTGATCAAGAAGTTAATAACTTTTGCCGAAGATATTTTATTTAGAGGCTCCGCTTCCACCCATTTGGTGAAATAGTCAACTGCTACTATGGCATATTTGGCTCCGCCTCGGCCTACTGGCACTTCGCCAATCAAGTCAATTCCCCATATTGCAAAGGGCCAAGGGCTGGTCATTTGAGTAATCTCGTTTGTTGGTAGTCGAGGAATTTTAGCAAATCTCTGACATCTGTCGCATCTTTTGACGAAGTCTAGGGCATCTTTGTTTAAGGTAGGCCAGTAATATCCATATCGGAGTATCTTCTTTGCCAGAGTATGCCCACCAGTGTGATCTCCGCAACTTCCTCGATGTATGTTGGATAAGATCTCCTTAGCTTCCCTTCCAGCGACACACCTTAATAAGGGATTAGAGAAGCCGCGTCGATAGAGGATGCCTTCTTGTATCGTGTAGCGGGAAGCTTTCCTCAAGATTTTCTTGACTTCGTTACGCCCGTTAGGCAGGGTGCCATCTTGTAAATATTTCCAGGTAGGATTCATCCAAGTTTCCTCTTCGATTGCAGCTATCATGTTCATTGTCTCGTAACTCGAGGGTAGTTGCTGTGAGATTGTTATTGTTCGGGAAGCGGCGCCGTCCTTCATGCTAGCTTGCTTTGCCAATTCGTCGGCCTCCTGATTCTCTTCTCGAGGAATGTGTTTGATTAAATAGTGATCCAACTGATTGAGCAGCAGCTTGGTCTTCTTTAGATATGTTGTGAGTCGTTCTCCTCGAGTCTGGAATTCTCCTAGTATTTGATTTACAATAAGTTGAGAATCACTATGGAGACATAAAGAACCGACTCCAATCTCCAGGGCAAGTTCTAATCCGGCTATCACTGCTTCGTATTCTGCGTCATTGTTAGTGGCAGCGAACTCCAACCTTAGGGTGTAGTGCAGCTTCCTTCCCCTGGGGGTGATTATCACAACACCTGCCCCCGAGCCTTGTTCATTTGATGCTCCATCAACGGAGAGGTTCCACTTGATATTTTCTGCTACTTCAGATTGCTCCTTACCTTCGTTAGTAGTGAATTTGGCAATGAAATCAGCTATGGCTTGTCCCTTGATAGCGGTGCGAGGATGGTAGGTAATATCATATTGACTCAGTTCAATGCACCACTTAAGTAGTCGCCCGGAAGTGTCGGGGCGATGGAGTACTTGCCTTAGTGGTTGATCGGTTAAAACTCTGATGGAATGAGATTGGAAGTAGTGTCGCAGTTTCCGTGACGTGATTAGCAAACAGTATGCTAGCTCTTCAAGTTTAGGGTATCTGGCTTCTGCCCCTGTGAATCTCTTGCTTACAAAGTATACGGGTCGCTGTGCGTGGTTGTCCTCCCTCACCAAAGCGGCGCTTAAAGCATGGGACGATACAGCAAGGTATAGGTATAGTTCCTCGCCTTCATTTGGAGTTGAGAGTACTGGTGGTCTTTGGGGGTGTTCGATTAAGTTAAGGAAGGCTGTCGAGCATTCGTCAGTCCATTCGAACTTTCCTTTGTCTTTCTTAAGAGCTTCGAAGAAAGGGATGCATTTGTCGGTTGCTTTAGAGATGAACCTTCTTAGGGCAGCCATCTTCCCGTTTAGGCTTTGCATCTCTCTTCGAGTGGATGGTATCTTGATATCTTGCAAGGCCCAAACTTGTTCGGGGTTCGCTTCAATCCCCCTGGCATGGACGATGAATCCTAAGATCTTTCTCGACGATACTCCGAAGGAGCACTTTAGAGGATTCAGTTTCATTCCATATTGGCGAAGTACTTGAAACATCTCGTTCAGGTGGTTTATATGATCGTTGGCTTTCCTTGATTTTACCAGCATGTCATCCACATAAACTTCCATAGTTTGCCCTATTAATTTCGCAAACATCTTGTTGATGAGGCACTGATAAGTAGCTCCGGCGTTTTTAAGTCCAAAAGGCATTACCTTGTAGCAGTACAATCCCCGGTTAGTGATGAAACTAGTGTGGTCTTGATCGGGGGCGTGCATAGGGATCTGGTTATATCCTGAGTATGCGTCCATAAAGGATAAGAGTTCATGTCCGGCTGTGCCATCCACGAGCTGGTCGATTCGGGGGAGTGGGAAGCAGTCTTTCGGGCAAGCGTCATTTAAGTTGGAGAAATCGATGCATGTTCGCCACTTCCCATTAGCTTTCTTTACCAGTACCGGGTTGGCGATCCATTCTGGGTAGATAGCTTCTCGTATGAAGTAATTGGCAAGTAAGTTCTTTACTTCTTCCTCAAGGGCTGCCGATCGTTCTACCCCCATGCTCCTCTTTTTCTGCTTCACTGGCACCTTGATGGGATCGATGTTCAGTATGTGGCATGCTACGTCTGGAAAGATTCCTGTCATGTCGGCGTGCGTCCACGCAAATACATTCATGTTGTGGCGAAGAAAATCGACGAGTTGGTATTTCAACTCAGCTCTTAACTGAGACCCGACGCTCAACAGTCTACTTGGGTTGTGTTTGTCTACAGATACAAATTCCATAGCCTCTGCAGGCTCGGCGGTGGCCTCCTCCTCTTTGTCCCTGGGGTCTAATTCATTGAAAGGGTCACTGGTATATCGAAGAGGAGGGGCTTTCTTTAGTTGCTATGCTTCCAAGTTTTTCATGCAGAGAGTAGTCTCTGCATTTTTCCCTTTATCTTTTCTGCGGTTATTGCGAAGTTCAGTTACATAGCAGTCTCGAGCAGCGTCTTGATCCCCCTCCATTTCTCCTACTCCGTTATCTGTTGGGAATTTCATTTTCAGGCACCATGGGGCTAGGACAATTTGGAAGTCAGACAAGGCTGGTCTTTCCAAAAAGGCGTTGTAGGCCGAGTGGCTTTCTATTAGCTCAGATGTTTGTTTTCGCACAACGGAGCGGGGATGACTTCCTATTTCAACAAAAAGGTCCAGTTGCCCGAGGGGCATCTTCGCATCTCCAGTGAAACCATGTAGTGGTTTGTTGCAGGGAGACACATCCTTCATTGACAGCTTCGTTTTGTCGAAAGCATGCTTGAATAGGATATTTACCAAGCTTCCAGTGTCTACTAAAATTCGAAAAACTTTGGCTGGACCGAACCAGGTAGAGATGACCATAGGATCCATGTGTGGGTATCGCCTTCCCTCTAGATCACGCCTACTGAATGTGATGTCGTCCTCCTCTTTCCGTTTCGGGTGGCGTTCTTCCATAACAGAGTTAACGTAGCCTTCATCGTTTCTAAGTGACTTACCGTATCTTTCCATCTCTACCCAGCTTCTGTCGGCGACGTGTGGTCCTCCTGATATGGTATGGACCACTATCTTCTCTTGACTAGAGCCGCTGGTGTTGCGATTTCCTCCACCTACTTCTGGGAGGGGTAGCCCAGGATTCTCATTGGCAGGAGTCGAAGTCCGGTTCTGGTTTTTCACATAGCGTTCCAGTTTCCTCCTTCTAATGTGTTCTTCAATCAAGTCCCGGAGATGGTGGCATTCATTGGTGTCATGTCCGTGGGATTCGTGGAAGCGGCAGAACTTTCCAGACTTGAGTGCGTTATCTGACTCCTTCTTGTGCGGGGGCGCTTGTATCTAACTTCGTTTTGAGTGGCTAGGAATATGTTTTCGATTGTTTCATTCAAAGGAGTGTAGAAGTCAAATCTTGGTCCTGGTCGGTACGAGCGCTTTTCTCCCTTCTTGCCCCCAGCACTGTCTCTAGAGTCACTTCTCCGAACATCCTTTGCTGCAGCGGGAACCTTGTCCGGAGCTGTCTTAGCCTGTTGCCCTGACTGCCTCTCAGTCGCAGCGTCTTCAAGTCTCATATACTTTCCAGCTTCATCGAATAAATCAGGTAAAGTAGCTGGTTTTTCCTTGGTTGGTCTTCTAGAAAATTTAGTATCCGTATGTACACCACTGCAGAGGGCCATTAGGATAAGTTTCTCGTCGGCATCTTAGACTGCGTTCCCTGCAGCGTTGAATTGGGTTAGATATTGTTGCACTGTCTCTCCGAGCTTCTGTTTGATATTAGATAAGGAATAAGCGTCCTTGGGTTGTTCCACATGGATGCGGAACTGGCTGACGAACTTTTCTTTCAGCATTTCCCATGAGCTGATGGACCCTTGGGGTAGGTGGCAGAACCAGGAGGTAGCTAGATCTGCCAAGAAAAGTGGGAAGCATTTGCGCAATACTCCCTCCGTTGCTCCCCTCATGGGCATATGTTGGGTGTATCTCTGTAAGTGTACTATGGGGTTAGAGGTTCCCTTGTAAGGTTCCATCGTTGGCATTTTCCATTCCCGGGGGGTGATGGCGGTTTCGATATTGCGGGTGAAGGGGCTGGTTACCCTAGCGCCTATCCCCCGATCCCTTTGCTCCCGTTGGACGCATTCTCTGAACAATCATGCCATCCTTTCATCAGAACTTGGAGCGGATAAAAATGAGTTTGGCTCTTCCCTGCGGGACTGATTCTGTCCAGACGGCTTGTAGGGATGGTATCGTTTGTCCCTCCTAACATTCTCCAATGGCTGCCTCTGGTCTTCTGGGGGCATGCTGGGGTCAGCCACAGTTGGCCCTTGCCATGATCTTCCCCTGCTGGGTTCTGTTCCCAGCACTTCCTCGGGTCCAACTTCGGGCCGGACTCCAGCTCGGCCCCGTCTACTGGTGTTTTCATGGTTAGGTAGCATGACAGGCTCAGCCACATCCGACCCCTGCCTGGCACCTACCCCGTTGGGTTTAGTTCCAAGTGTTTCCTCGGGTCGGAATTCGGGCTGAGTCCGGGCTCGGCTCCTACCATGGTTGTTTCTATTGTTAGCCTCTTCGAAGAAGAAAGACCTTTGTCGCCTCCCAGATCCTCCAGACCGGGACTCACCCCATGATTCAGTGTTACGGTTGGATTCTTCAGCATCCCTTAAGCGTGACATGAGTTGGTCCACCAAGGCTTCTTGTTGAGATGCGAAGCGGTTAGTTACTTCAGCCACGATCCTGTCCAGATCCGCCCTTGTAATTGGTTATTCCGTAGCGGTGGCTGTCGGATTTGCCTGATTTGAATTTGCCGTTGGAACCCGACGATTGTCTTGGTCCCTAATCACTGGATCTGGGATACTGCCAGTTGCAACGTTCTTTCCTTTGTTAGTATCTTTCTTCCGCCCGGGAGGCATGTTTTCCAAATGAACGATGCTGACAGGAAAAGGATTAAGTGGGAGAAGCTGAAGCTTCGAGCTCCTGAGTTCAGTTCTCAGTGAAAGCACCAAAAATGTTTGCACAAAAAATGGGCAAACACCTCCTAGTCGTATGATTTAGTTGATTATATGTTGATCTGGATGGTTTGGGTGACTTTTACAAATATACGAAATAGATGGACTAAACTATAAAAGACACACAGATTTATAGTGGTTCGGCCAGAACGTGCCTACGTCCACTTTATATGTTATTCTCCTTTTTCTTTCTGATTACAAGTACAAAGCTTTGTATACAAGTATGTGAAAGTTGTTTGAAAGTTCCTTCCGTGCTTAAGCTCTCAAACTTGTCTGCATTGTTGTACCCCTGCCCCTCTATTTATAGAGTGAGGCTGGGGGCAGGGGTCTTGGATGTATACAGCAGTTGGCGAGCCTGGGCTGATGCAATCTGGCCTGGCAGAGTTGGTCCGGTTTGCTTTGGTCCGGTGGTTGGAGATGGTTGGACCGGTGGAGCTTTGGTCCGATATGGTTGGTTCGGCTAGGACGTGGAGATGTGGTGGTTCGGTGGAGGGTGAGGTTTGGCTCGGCAGTGGTTGGTCCGGTGTTGTCGATTCGGTGGTTGGTCCGGCGTTGTTGAGGAGATGTTTTGGTTCGGCTGGGGAATGGTCCGGTGGTAGAGGCCGGAACTCGGTTCGGCAGGTACGAGAAGAGGTCGGTTCGGCTTTGAGGTGGAGAGGTGGCGTCTCCTTTTCTTTTTGGATCGGTGGTGGTGGAAACACACCCAACACCTTGATTAATATTTTAATTAATTCTTGTTTAATTATTTTAAATTCAAAATTTCAAAACTTAGCAACTTCTTCGTATTTACTCGAATTTTAAAACTTTATATATGAAAATTTTCGAAAAATCATCACGGACGCAATGGTGCAAGTTTCATAGACCAATTCAGACATTTATAAAAATTCTATTTTAGTCCTTTTATTATTAATTCTGTTTGTTTCAATAATAACTCGGTAAATTTCGTGCGTGTTACAAACAATCCAGTTAAGGGCACTGGGAAAGTGGAGGAGAGAATCCAATCTTTTCATTTTGACTCCGTACTGGAATATTTTTCCATTCTCTAGTTTGTTAGCATAATGAAAGAATGGTTTGATCCATCGAAGGATCAAGACTGCATAAGCTATGCAAAAATCATATGCTGATAGTAGATGCACGGAGTGGGTGTTCGTAATGGATGATATGGTCTTTGTGAAGGTCTTGCCCCTAGAAATATCATGATGTTTGTTAGTTCGAGAAAGTTAGGACGAGGGTTATAGGGTTTTCTAATTTTGGATAGATTAGGGAAGTTAGCTTATAGAGTGGAGCTTCCGGAAAATTTGTTAGGATTCACAATGTTTTTCATGTGTTACACTTGCGGAACTATTTATATGACTTTGCTATAATGGTAGAGCTAATCAATTGGAAAAATTGAAGTATAAAGAGAGTTATTTTTCATGCACCTACACTTATTGTTGAGCATAGGAAAAAGAAACTCCATGATAAAATAATTAAATTGGTTAGAGTCTAATAGGGAAACGACCAAGTTGAGAGTACTTTAGAGCCCGAGGAGAATATTTGAGCTACACATTCAGAACTCTTTTCTATTAAGTCTCCATTTAAATTAGTTAAGTTGCTTCAATGCATAATATTTGGCTTATTATATTCCATAGGTAGATAGGTATACGGATGCTAGGCATGGATGTCAACGTGTCACTAGGACATGTTTTGGATGATGATTGCTAATAGATGTATTTTATTAGTTAGTATTACACATAGGGGCAAATATATATTCATGTTAGCCGATGGCTTACATCATCTTATCCATTTTTCTATGTCAATTTAGATTCATAATAGTTGTCACATTTTTGCATAATTATTGAGTTGTTGCTTATTCATATAGAATCTCAAGTATTGGGCTCTGCATATATCTTGGATATATAGCATAAGCACTTGCATTTCAGGAGGTCGATTAGTTTAGGAGACCGTTTACCTTTGCATTACCTTTATGTTTATACGCATTCCATACCTATATGTACTTGAAATCTTAAACTAAAGAAAATGGTTGCAAATGGTAGAAGATTGAGTATGTGGTTTAGATATTGGTTGTATGTGCAAATTATATTTTTTTCATCCTTAGAGATCTCTGGGAAAAAATCCTTTTAAGGAGGGAGAATGTAACATCCCAGAAATTTAATACTAAATTAAAATATTAATTAGAATAAAAAATTGTAATATTGCATAAAAGGACAAAATGGTAAATTTTTATGAATGTTTGAATTAAGCCTTGAAACATGTTCCATCGTATCTGGAACATAGCTTACAGTTAGAAAACATATATAACTTGTTAAATTTAATAAAATTTTCGAAAATAGTGGAAAAGATAGCCAACGACATTTTTGCAAATTTGGATTTCGGGCCTAGAAAAGAAATCGTAGTATTCAGCTATAAAAAGGACCCCGACCCTTCACTATTTCCTATTTCAAAACCTAGCTGTCACATGTATGTACATTTCTTTTTCTGCTCTCTCGAAACCTCATAAATATAAACAAAACTTCTTTTCTCCTCAAATCTCTTTTGCATCAAAAATGGAGAAAAAAAAAGGGAAATGAAAATAAAATGAGAGAATCAAGATTTGAAGAAGGAGATAAAGTATGGGCGATTCAAATCAAGTTAGAAAAAAGATAGCTCTAAAATTATGAGTGAATTTATTTCTACGTTATGTTAATTCATAGATAATCAAATTTTTTTATTCTACATGATTTAGAAAATATCTTTGAATTTGGGATAGAAGTTTTATTCCAAAGTTTATTTTAATTCGATTGATATCAATTATGAATCTTTGGTGTAGATACGATGGGAAAACCAAAAATAAATAAATTGTAAATATAGTAAAGGGAAAAGGATAGACCAGATTAATTCACTTTAAATTATTTTGACATAAAACATTATTTGATGAAGTTTGGTTTGAACTGGATAGATGAAAGTAATTGAATACTCCTTTATTTTACCTTGGATTAATTGTATAACTTGAAATATATGTTGATTTTTGTTTGAAAGCACACACATAGTTTATGTAACATCCCCTACTTAAGACTTGAAGATGAACGTAGATGATGTTGTAGTCATCACGAAAATTATCTTGCAACGACAAAAGATAGTTCAATTTATTAATTGAACACGGATAAAGTAAACAAAGCAGCTAAATATTTTCATTACATAAAAATTCGCTTAAAAATCTTTACATATACTTTGGTCAGCCTTAAACCCAAAACGTTCCCAATTAGGAGTCAAATATAATAAAAAATAACATAATTTAGAGTTGGGTCAACATATGATGATGAGGCCCGCACTCCTTAACACAGTGGAAACAAAAATCATTATTAGCTACCAGGCCTCCTACACCGTCATCGATCTTCATACCATGTCCCTTATTTCATACCTTTCTAATCCCATAAATTCAGCCTACTTAAACGAGGACCCATAAGTTCATGGAGAAAATAATAATAAAAACATGGGTGAAACATAAAGTGTAGTGTGGATAATACTTACCCAAAACAATCATATCGTAAGACCAAACCGTACCGCACAAGCTAGGTTCCCTCTCATTATTCAACATTAAGAGACATTTAAAGTACTAACGCAATTGGCTTTATTTATATCTGCATCCTATGCCTCCCTAAGCGGTCCTCATTAATTTCTGCACCCCTGGTGCAGTTTACATTAAATGCCCAATTTTGTTCAACCTTTTAATTCATTACATTACGTTACTACTGTGCTCCCTGCACAATCCCCATACAGTTTCCAGCTTAGATTACTAATCAACTATAATACTGCACCCCATGCATCTTCTAATTCATCCTTTAACTAGTTAATATTGTGCCTTGTGCAAAGTCCAACATATTCTACTTTTAGCTGTTTAATACTTATCCCCACGCAAGTCTTACTTATTTTTTTTCCTTTAATTGCTGATTACTACATCCCACGTAGGTCTTCTAACTTTTCATTACTGATTTAATATTGTGTCCCGACATAGTTCATATTCATTTCTTTTTAACAAATTAATATCGGGCCACGTGCAGTTGAATGTCTTACCTTCCCCAGGTGTGCATTCGTGAATATCTCTCATCACCTTCCCAAGGTGTGCATCCACTTTAAACATTTATTTAACTATGGAACTGCCCCCACAGTCCTGGAAGTGGAGGACTATCTTTGCATTCCTAATGTGTGCATTCGAGTGAGTGTCCCCACCCAACGTCAATAGCCTTTCCAACTTTATCACTAGCATAGGATCCCTTCCCCATACTGACCTGGCCTCTTCTTATGTCCCACCTACTTATCTTTTATTAGGTTGCATTTACCAATTTTTTGGTGCATGTACCACCTTGCCCCAATTTTGTGCGCTTCCCAATTTACTTATTAAGTGTATTCTTCCTAACTTTTGGAATAGTATAACCCCTTCATATTATGCACAGTCTATATTTATAATGTAGAGTCGCACCCCCAATGCCGCGACACCCTAGACATCCCTGATAATGTCTTTACATGTATCGTTACATTATTCATCCTTATTTTATTTTCTGTTATTTTCTAATATAAATTTATTTTAATACGCTCCTTCAGTTCCTCACTTTCCCCAGCGCAGTACTTACAATTTTTCGTTTAATTGCCTTATAGAAAATTTAATAAATTTGTGACAATTTATTCTAACATATTTAATCTTTATTCGAATTTTTAGGTGTATTTTCCTTGCTTATTTTCTAGTTGTGCACCTTTAATAAATCATGTCAAATCATATAAGCTTAAGAAACTTCTCAAACTAAAACTCATCTCTAAAACCATGATTAAAATTTCCATTAACTTTCGAAATTATTAAAAGAGGGGAAACACATATAAACATCACTTGTCTATCAATTCTTCCCCAAACATTCATTAAACCTTTGTATTTGTTAATTGACATCCATAAGAACCCCATCGCACTTAAAAACATACAAATCTAAACTTAAACCATATACTAGAGATCGGTGTAGATAGATTAAGTATTACTCACCTAGATCTTTAAGATGTCTAGCTCTAGTCTTCTTAATCCCCTTTAGCATGTAGATAGGTTAAGTATTACTCACCTAGATATTTAAGATGTCTAGCTCTAGTCTTCTTAATCCCCTTTAGCTCGCATTTTCCTTATCTTCTCTTTATTTGCTCTCTTTAAACCACTATCATCAGAGTTCTTTTTTAGCATTTTATTTTATTTTGGTTAGGATGAAACGAATGAATGGAGAGGAGTAATGTTTATTGTCCCACAATATTTGGGTTTGGCTCCTCATTTTCCTTTTCCATTTAATTATTTCCCCTTGCTTCTCTTGTTTGGGTCGCCTTGGCCTTTTAATTAATTTATATGGTTAATCTAAATTTAGGGTCAGTACAGTCTTCCCTCCTTAAAAGAATTTCATCCCCGAAATTCACTTAAAGTTACTATAATTTTGTCTTTTATTCCATGCATACCCAAAAATTCACAATCCATGCATATATAACGTACTAGTGTTATCTACTAATACGGTAAACATCCATAATATTCATACATATATATACGATCTACAGCAGTACAACTCGATACATAGCTCATGTGCTAATCTGAAACAAATAACTCTCGATAGGTCTTCTTAACCTTGTCGTCTTCTTCCCTCATGCAATCCTCCCAATATGTGCTCCACTGGACACACACTAGCTTCACTACCTTATTCTGAAGCCGCCTCTCTTCCCGATCCACTATTCGTACTGGACTGTGCACATATGTCATATTTGGCTTTATGGAAAAGTCTTCTACTGCGCTCTGATAAACTACTACACCCAAATCTCTAATGTATTTTCACAAACATGATATGTGAAACACATTATGAATCCCTGCAAAAACACTAGATAGGTCCACCTTGTATGCCACCTTTCCAATTTTATCTATCATTGGGAACGGTCCTACTTATCTTGGGGCTAACTTTCCAGCTTTCCAAAGTGCACTGCATCCCTCATCGAAGAAACCTTCACAAACACTTGATCAGCTAATGCAAACTCCTTTCTCCTTGTGCCAACATAACACTTCAGCCTAGTCTACGCTGCCTTTATTCTAGCTCGGATCGGTTCTACCGTCTCAATAGTCTTCTTCATCACATATAGTCCTAATGTATTCCTATCCCCTGCCTCCAACCAACATGCAGGCGGCTTACATGACCTTCCATGCAATGCCTCAAATGGATCCATCCCAATACTGCTCTGATAGCAGTTAGCAAGTCTTCTAAAACCATATTGGTCCTATCGGTCTTACCATCTATCTTTGGATGGTATGCGGTAAGTTCTGTACCGAATACCTTCTGCAAATTTCGCCAAAACACATTTATGAACTATGAATCTCAGTCACTAATAATAGTACTGGCACCTTGTGCAGTCTCACTATTATCTTTACATTTGTTTCTTCTACTTCGGTTTAGTCCTCTTAGCCTTTACTTGAATGAAATGAGCACGCTTAGTTAGTCTGTCAAATATGACCCATATGCTTTCGTTCCTTGCCCTTGTCCTTGGAAACCCATCTACGAAGTCCATAGATACTGAATCTCATTTCCATATTGGAACCTCTAAAGGCTACGGGGGCCAACTTGGCTTCTAATGTTCTACCTTCACCTGTTGGCATGTATGACATCTTCTCACATACTCTCCCACATCTCTCTTCATACCTTCCCAAAAGAAACTCCTCTTCATATCTCGCTACTTTTTTGCACCTCTAGGATGTATAACAAATTTTGAATGATGGCATTCCTCCAATACTTCTTTCCATAGTCCTTTTGCACTCGAAACGTACAACCTACCATTCTTCTATAGTCTTTCTTCTTTATCAGCACTAAATCTCTTCAGCTCTATTGCTCTGACTTATAAATCCAAATTCCTTACTATGTATGCCCAGGACCTGTCCCCCTTCTTCAGTTTTGCTATTCTTTCTACCAATGTAGGCCTGACTTCTAAGCATACTAGTATTCCAGATGTACTGCTGGAACCTGCACTAGACCAAAACTACACATTACACGTAGAAAATGTTTCTAAATCCACTCATTCATTTATCATAGTCGAAACAAAATTATGTTGTTTCCGTCTTAAGGCATCAGCTACTTTGTTGCCTTATCCTAGATTATACTCTATCCCAAAATCATATGACACAAGAATCTCTGACCATCTCCGCTGCCTCTATTAATCTTGTTTTAAGAGAACAAATATCTCAAGGACTTGTGGTTAGTATACAACTCAAACCTCTCTCCTAAGAGATAATGTCTCCAAATCTTCAACGCGAAGACAACTGCTGCTAACTCCAAATCATGCTTTGGATACCAAACTTCATGGGGTCGCAACTGCCTAGATGCATAAGCAATTACTTTACCATTCTACATAAATTCCATGCCTAATCCCAAATCCGACGCATCAACGGTCATACCATTATTCCCTTCAGGTGTTATCAACACAGGTGCATTAGTCAATCTATGCTGTAGTTCCTGGAATGTGTTCTCATACTCCTACATCTAAACAAACCACTCACCTTTTTCGATAGGCTTCATCATCGGCACAACTATATGGGATAAGTCCTTAATATATATATCAGTTAACAATCAGCCAATCCTAAAAAATTTCGCACTTCAGTCACAGTCTCAGGTCTCTTCCACCCATTTACTATGTCAACCTTCGTAGGGTCTACTATTAACCCTTCTTATGAAATCACATTGCCTAAGAACTTCACTACCCTCATCTAAAAATGATACATAGAAATTTTTTTCTTTAACTTATCTTGCCTTAACATCTCCAGCACAAGTTTTAGGTGAACTGCGTGTTCCTCCTCATCCTTAAATACATTAAAATGTCATCTGTGAACACCAACACATATCTATCCAACTTATCTCGAAAGATGATGTTCATCAAGTCTATAAAGAATGAAGGTGCATTGGTTAGCCTAAATGGCATAACCAACCACTCATATGAACTGTACTCTGTTATGAATGCAGTCAAAGGAATACTTTCCTCCGCAACTCTCAGCTGATGGAATCCTGGAGCCAAGTCCGATTGTGAAACACCTTAGCTCCACTTAATTGATCAAACAGATCATTGATTCTTGACAAATGATACATATTCTTCACTATCCTTTCATTCATCTTCCGATAGTCTATACATAGTCTCAATGACCCATCGGACTTCCTCACAAGCAATATTGCCTCTCCTCTAGGAGAACTGCTTGGCCTTACGAAGCTCATCCCTTCTAAATCTACCAATTGCTTCTTCAGCTCCACCATCTCCTTTGGAGGCATTCTACTTGAAGGTCAACTAACAGTTCAATCCCTGGTAGTAAGTCAATACGAAACTTTAACGCTCTCGTGGGAGGTAACCCCAAAACCAGAACAACACATCTCAGAACTCCTTCACCTCACGTACTACTCCAAGATTTTCTTCTTCCGAAGTTAAAGTAAATAAAACACTCTTGTGCAGTCCTCTACGTTCTTCCAAGACCACATACACTCTACCTCTACAGTCTGGATGACTCGAGTAATTATCCGCTCTTCATAGTGCATGCTTACATTATACTTCTCCAACCAGTCCATTCCTAAAATAACTCCAAAGCTTATGAAGTCAAACACGTAGGGGTCGCAAGAAAACTTACACCTACCAAGCTCAATATTTAGTTAAGTGCATCTCAATTCGAGAGTGGCATACCCTCCTATCAAATTTGCTACATCTATGGA
Source organism: Allium cepa (assembly GCA_030765085.1). Lineage (NCBI taxonomy): Eukaryota > Viridiplantae > Streptophyta > Magnoliopsida > Asparagales > Amaryllidaceae > Allium > Allium cepa. Next base: position 874,974,285 of record CM060943.1, read on the forward strand.
AGTAAATGAATAGGTAACCCCTAATTCAAGTCTATCAACTAACTCTTTAACTATAAAAGAATGTGTAACCCCAGTATCAAAAAAATTCTAGTTGAAATACCATAAATCAAAGTCATACCTTCCAAGACTTTCCCCTTGCCACTTTTCTCGATAGATGGTCCTTCCCTTGGTCCCTCTAAAGCATAAACTTATGTTTCAACCTTTAATTCGTTCTTCAAATGTCCCACTTTGTCACATTTGAAGCATTTCATCTTCCTAGATTCCTTGGGCATAGAGCACCTCAAAGCATAATGCCCCTTCTATCCACAGTTGAAGCATACAACCTCTATGTTAGCAACTATATTCCCCTTTCTTTTCTGCACTTCTTTCTTGCCTTTCGTATATGGAGTAAACTTCTTATGCTCTTCTTTGGGTCTCGCTGCCACCCTTCTTTGCTCTTGGTACATTCGATCATACCTTCTGGACATGTCAACTACAAATTCAAAAGGAGATGCTAGATGAGCCATCACCTTATGATCAAGTCCTTGCTTCAAGCCTCTATAAACTTCTCATTCTTCTTCATTGGGGTATTGGTAATATCCTGCCATACTTACCCAACGAGTCGAACTTCTAGATGTTCCCCTCCGTTGTTAAGTCACCCTGCCTCAGATCAATAAACTCTCTCGGTAGCACACTCTGTTGAGATTCTGATATAAATTATGCCTCAAACCTCTCTTTGAACTACTTCCAATTGATGTCCTCCTCCGGCATCTCAGCAACTATTGTCTCCCACAAGTATAGTGCATCTTCCTGCAACTACCTTGATGCCAACCTTCTCTTCTATACATCATTTAATCTTAAGTATTCGAATATGCGCTCATAACTTTTTAGCCAATCCGACACTTCTACTGTAGGCTCTTTCCCTACAAATGCTATCCCTCTCAAGCATCTAAAATATTTATTCATCATTGAGAAATCCTCCCTCATCGCCGTAGGTCTTTACCGAACTGCTTCTGGTGCAGCATCCCTCATTATCTAGGCAATAAACTTTCTAAATAAGACATCTACATCCATGCCCGCCCCATTTGTTGGCTGTGCAGCTTCCTCTCCTACTGCGCTTGGGATTTCTCCCTCATTCCTTCCATTAGTCTACATACTTTCGGCTTCTCTTCTTACACTTGCTCATTCTATCATAACTCGTCCACTTCTCAAATCCATCTTTATTTTCTATTAAGAAAGTCTTACATATGAAAAGATAAGGAAGTGAAAAAAATATAGAATGATAGATATATCTTCCAATATACCAATATAGCAACATACAAGTAATATATATATAGTAGCACATTCCCTCCCCAGGGCGTTCATCCTATTCTAAGTATCCTCCTACTTTTCTACCTCTGTTTTACTTAAGTGCCCCTAACCTCGCTCTGATACCAAACTATAACATCCCATACTTAAGGCTCGAAGATGAACGTCGATTCTACTACAGTCATCACTGAAATTATCTTTCAATGACAAAAGTGAGTTCAATTTATCAGTTAAATGTAAATAAAGTAAATAGAGCGGCTAAATATCTTCACTACATCAAAATTCACTTAAACAATCTTTACATCTACTTTAGTCAAAATTAAACCCAAAATATACCCACACAGGGGTCAAATATAATACAAAATATCATAGTGAAGAGTCTAGTCAACTGTGACGACCTGGAAATTTTTAACATTTGAAAATGAAATATTTAATCGATTTTAAATATTTGGAGGTTAGTTTAACTTGAATTTCGAATATAAATATGAATTTGGCAATTAAATTATTGAACCTAATTTATTAATGATGGGTAAAAATTTAAATCTCCAATTTTTAGCTTGTTAAAAATAGTTTGATGACGTAGAAAATTTATATTGATAATACAGATGATAATGGAAGCTTCAGAATTTAATTTGAAAATGTTTTGTTTATTTTTGAATTTATATTGTTTAAATCGATATTTAAAATAGCCTTCCTAGGCACAGCCTCGGAAGTCGATGAAACCAGTTCCATTGGATCGGTAATATTGTTTTATTATCGAATTTCAAATTTCGGGGCGATTGGAGTTGTTGTGTGAGCGTACGATATTTATACGCGCTGAAAATTTAATCGAAATTTAATATAATAACTGGGTTCAAAAAGCTATCTTCTCCATATGATCGAATTTGGACTCGAAACCTCTTCCATTGCGTTCGGAATAGGGGTATAACATTATAAACCCCTAGCGGCACGCCTCAATAGGATGTCGAGATTTTGAGTGCATTTATCGAGATGTTTGGAACTTAAATAAAAATATTTCTTAATAAACCTACTCTGCAGCCGTAATTCTGTCACATCGTAATTTTTTTCTTTCATCTCATGATCACTGTAGCAAGGCAAGATTCTCACGCAAGGCATTTTTCTCACGCAACCTTCCTGTAAAAGACAACACTCGTTCTTTCCCTTTGTTTTAAGATATACGAAATTGATTTTCGTTCCTCTTCAAATTTACTTCCTTTCTTCCAAAAATCGAAACCCGGATAACAAAAAAAAATTAGATCCTTTCTTTCATCTTTGTCTAAAACAAATAAAGAATTTTATATCATTCGAACGAAATTAAAAATGGAGACCTCTGTTCAAATTTCTCTCCCAAATTGATATCTTTCGTTTCCCCCCTTTTTTCCAAAATAAATCGAAATCGAGCAGGGTTCGTTCGTAAGAAAAAAAATGGGTCGCGTTCGAACGCGGAGGCGAACTCGCACGCGAGGAGGAGGCGCCGATGTTCTCGATTCGAACTCAAGCCCGAGGTTTCAAGCGAAAGCTTCACGATGTTAATGGCCATCAATTCGAACGCTAATGGGGGGAGCTCGATCGGCAAACACTTTTCGATGGTTCAAATTCGAATGGGAATCGAAGCAAGGGGTCGCGACCTGGCAGCGTGCGAAAGGGATATCGTGGCTCGAGAGAAGTATGGTTTCGATGGCGTAAAAAAAATGGCGTCGGCAACAGAGTTCGTGGGCTTGGGTTTCGTCTATAGGAGGCAGTGAAGGTATAAATTTTATTTTATTTTTATTTAAATGAATATATGTATAGAAAGAACATTTCTACTGTAAGGTTTTAAAAGAAAGTAAATCATGTTTAATTTATATATAGGTTAGATAAGTAAAGAAAAATAAAATATATATATATAAAGATAAATGAGTTTTAAGCTAAAATTTTACTTTTTAAATTTTTATTTAATGTGTATATAGATATACAGTAAAAGATATTTAATATGTAGAAAAAAATTATTAATGATATACATTTTTTTATTTACGGATTCAATTTGTGAAGATTTAATTGTTTAGTTGGATATGAATTATCTTAGTTACCAAATTATAAGAATAATAATGTTTTTTTGTTAACTAAATTTATTAAATGGAAATTTATTTTTAAATTGAATAGTTGGTTAATAAAAACTATGAAATGGGAATTAATTTTTCGATTAGAGAAATTAATTTATTTAAGTGGTTTATTTTATTATTGTCATTATAAAAATATTTTTTATTTAAGAAAATTTAGTTTTAAATTTAAATTTTTAGTTAAATAAATTTGTTAAAAGGAATTTGTTTAAAATTAAAAGTATTAGTTTAAAATGAAATAGTTGGTTAATTAAATTATCAAGTGGGAATTATTGCTTAATTAATTCGGATATTAATAAAAATCATATAATTAAGTTACAAGGTTTGAAACTGTGAAGAAATAATCAGAATGGAAATGGATTGTGAAATAAAAGCAAAGGTGAGATCTTCTCACTCAAATTATAATGATTGAAAATTTCAGTTATTGATTGATGGTTGAATTATGATAGTTAAATTTAAAATTGTTGATTGTGTGCTTGGATGGTTGATTTATTATTAGTTACATTAGTTTAGACCCTATGCGCCGCATAATAGCGGATGATATTATATTTAAACCCATATACCGCGATATTCCACCTCGAAGTGGAAATGATATTGTATATGTATTTGGAGTTGTTGATTTCCCATATTATATAGCGGATGAGACCCTATGCACCACATAATAGCGGATGATATTTTATAAATTTCATATACCGCGATATTCCACCTCGAAGTGGAATTGATATTTAATTGTTGTGCTAACGTCTGTGGATGCAGGGAAAATAGGTTGGAGGGATCCAACTGGATTCCTCAAATATTTGAATTTGTTTCAATATAGTGTGTTGATTTATTTAAAATCTGTGTGTGGTTATGTTGTGATTGAAATCATCGAAGGCTAGAAAAATTTAGCCGAATATATTTTTGGTATCGTAAGATACCAGAAATAATTAACATTTGATTTTTGAAATTTAGTAGAAAATTTACAGTAAATTATTTAGAAAATTAAATAAATTCAAAAGAAGGAATTTGTTTCAAAAGCTAATAAATTTGGTGTTGAAATAAATTTGAGAATCAATTTGAAATTTGATTCGGTGTTTTGGAATTAAATAGGAAAATCAATTTGATATTGATTTGGTAAAAATAATAAATATTTTGGAAATCGATCTAAAATTGACTTGGTGTTTAAAAATAATTTTGGACAACCAATTTTGAAAATCGATTGGGTGTCTTGAAGTAAATATTTGGAAAAAATCAATTTGGGATTTGATTTGGTATTTGAAATAAATTTGGAAATCAAATAGAAAAATTGATTTGGTGTTGAGAGTGAATATTTGGGAATCGATTTGAAAATCCTATATCCGTGGATATTTGAAAATTAAAAATTCACAATGGGGATTCTATAAAAGAAAGGGAAATTTGTTTTAAAAATAGATATTGTTTTATTTTTAAAAGTGTGGAAAGAAATTTACGGATTTGGAACGTAAATTTTAAATAAATCCAGAATGATTTATTAATTGATTAAAAATGATCCATTTTGAAAAGGAAGGTGTATTTTCCCTGAAAAGCCGAGTAAGTTTGTAAAATAGCTTTTGAAATATAAATTAAAAGTTCTAGGGTTGGTTTTAAAAGAATATTTTGGAGAAATTAGTTTCTTTAAGCTATTTTATAACTCTTTAAAAAATGATCTATTTAATTAATTATGGAAGTAATGATTTAAAGATTTAATTGATACTAATTTTAGAAATTGAATATTTAGATAGTTATATCCTATCTATTAATTTTATTTAAAAATTAGTTTGGACTTGAATTTTTATATGAGACATTAGTATAATATATTCATAACTAATATTTCAGCAAGTGTTTCAAAATAGTTTTATTTTAAATATCTCTAAGTATATTTTGGATAAGCATTTTAAGTTATTTTAAAATATTTGATCTCGGCAGATTTTCAGTGGAAATAAATATTTAGAAATGTTTTCCGCTTAAGGAAAAGTGATTTGAAATTTGTTTTCAAAGTATTGAAATGTGGAAAGTAATTTGAAATTTGTTTTCAAATGGTTGAAGTGTGAAATATATCTTGCGGAAATATTTTGAAAATGAATAATTTGGGAAATTTATTTAAATCCGGCAATTGTTGTGGATGTTGATTGGTAGTTAAATAACCGACCATCAATATTGGCCTTTTAATGGCATTTGAATTTCGATGCGACCGGGGGTCGGATTCCAAGTGGATATCCGAAAACCACATTGAATCTTTGTGATTGTGATGGATCTTTTATTTAAAAGATCAAAGTGGAAATTTGTTGTGATTTGTTTGAAATCTGATTGAACACTTATTTTTAAAAATAAGCGCTCGTTATTCAGATTAGCCGGGAGAGGACCTTGTGTCATAAAACCCATTCCGAATAATGATACGACGAAATGGGATTGCATTTGAAGATGGTGTTGAAGATCGGGTATTTTTGAAAACGATAGGATAATCTATCGAATGTCCCTGCACTGAGTTGCTCCGGTATAGAGATCTCCACATGTGATGGGGAGTCCGATCGGAATTGTGGATACCGGATTCGCAAGGGCTTCTTCCTTTATTGGACGAGGTGCCTTCAATTCTGTTCGAACCCAGAACAGACTTGTATGGTTGTATGTCTGGCACTACACTATGAGATATAAAGCAGATTTCTTTCAAATACATATCTGTTGATGGTAGAGAATTTGTTCTCTTAGATTAACACCCTTCTCTAAGACGTACGAGCTCAGAGGTTATGTAGTTGAAGGTTATCAGTGATATACTCCCAATTTGGTAATGTGGCATGCTAAGTGCTGATGTGTGTTGATGATCATTTATTGATCATTTGTGAAAATAACTGTTTTTAAGATCTCACACCAGTCCTACGACTGACCTGGAGTTTATTGTTCACTTTCTAAACTCTGGGTGCCCACCAATTTCCACACGGGCAGCCTAGAGTCAGGTTATCAGGTCATTCTGGAATTCAGGAGTTGCTGTAGAGCTCAAGAGGCAAGCTGGATGGCGAGACGTATTATCTATACTATGTAGTATCTGCTGCGTTCGGGTTTGTGTGAGACAAATTTCTATGTAGGCAAGTCATTATAACTGCCAGTGTTGTGTGTTGTTGCTGCACTCTAATGTTGTATTGTAATAACAGATATAGTTCTTTGTTTTAAAGATTATTCATTTATATATATTATATGTTGTTCCGCTGCGAAACGTGAGATTCTGTTATTGTTTCTATTTGTTCTTCTATCTTCTTTTTCTTAAACCCTAATGGTTCAGTTTACCGGCATTCGATCGTTCGGCAGTTGATACAGTGGACGTATTAATGTCGATTTTCGGGCGTCGAAATATCGGGTCGTTACATCAACATATGATGATGCGGCGCGCACTCTTTAACACAACGGAAATCAAAAACATTATTAGCTACTAGCCTCCTATACGGTCTTCGATCTTCGTACTACGGCCCTTATTTCATACCTATCTCATCCCATAAACATAGCCTACTCAAATGAGGGCCCATGAGTTTATGGGGAAAACAATAATAAAAACATGAATCAGACAAAAATTATAGCGTGGATAATACTTATCCCAAAACAATCATATAGTAAGACCAAACCGTACTGCACAGGTTGGGTTTCCCCCTCGCTATTTAACATTAAGAGACATTTAAAGTACTGACGCAGTTGATTTTATTTATGTCTACATCCTACGCTTCCCTAAGCAATCATCATTAACTTCTGCACCCCCGATGCAGTACCTACTAAATTTCCAACTTAGTTCACCATTTTAATTCATTACACTACTTTACTATTGCGTTCCTGGCACAGTTCCCACCTTGTTCCCACCTTAGATTATTTGGATCAAATACAATATTTCGCCCTACGGATCTTAAAATTTATCCTTAAACTATTCAATACTAAGCCCTACGCAAAGTCCTACTTGTTCTTCTTTTAGTAATTAAATACTTTGCCCCGCGTGGGTCTTACTTATTTTTTCCTTTAACCGCTGATTACTGCGTCCCATGCAGGTATTCTTAATGATTTAGTACTGCATCCCATGCAAATCATATTCATTTCTCTTTATCAATTTAATACTACACCACGCGCAGTTGAATGCCTCACCTTCTCCAAGTGTGCATTTGTGAATGCCTCTCCTCGCCTTATTTTTGGGAAATTTTAACATGGTTTTGAAAAATATCGCTAGGGGCTTCTTTGCATGGTTTTTAATTACTCTGTTTAATTCTTGCTATAAAAATTTCAGATCTTAAATCATTAATTTAGATAGAGAAAACTGGGCACAAATTTCATAATTTTTTTAGTATGTTGTTTGTCAATACCTATTGTAAGCTTTAAAACTGCTATCTTTAAGCTATAGCAGCACATCTAGCCTTCTAATGATGTATGTTGTTTTAAGCTACAATTATGATTTTAAACGAGTTTAAATTGATGTTTAAATTTATTATTTTTATGAGACCTTTTTAGGCAAGTTTAATAGCAGGTTTTAAAGTATTCTAAATTCGGTTTGAAGTTTAAATATATGTTTAATAATTATTTATGAATTTTTAAAGTAAAGGTTTATATATATAACATATTTTTTATAACTTTTATCAAATTATGAATTAGTTATTTTTAACTAATATTTCATATAAATATTTAAAACATATCTATAAGTATTTTAAAAGAGTGTGTGTATATATATATAATTTTAGAAAGTAAGTTAATTATTTTACAAAAGATAAGTGGGTTTTGGCTACATTACTTAGGTATAATAATTGATTTTGAGAAGTAACTAAAAAGTATACTACCTTGTATAATAAGTGTTGACATACTAAAAAGATTGTTTTAAAGATAATGACAATTATGGAATGGTTTTGGATTTATAGTAACAATGTTTTAGTAACATTTGTTTTTAACTCATTCGAATATACTTTTATATAATTAGCCTTTAAAAGGAATGTTTTAAAGATAATGTTAAGTATAAAATGGTTTTGGATTTTTAGTAACATATGTTTTTAACCCCTCTATTATATTTTAAGTAGGAAACCTTTTTAAATGTTTTATGAATATTTTTATACTTTTGAGGTAAGTATATGAATATATTTTCAAATATTGAAAAGAGTAGAAATGAACAGTGAAATAGTTGAATACATGTGCATACCTTTTCTAAAGGTATTTTAAATATATACAAATGTTTATAATTAATTAATATTCAAAACTATAGGGATTAGAAGTCGCTTATGTGACTTAATCGTGTTTGTGTGTTTACTCGTTTATGAAAAGTATTTAATCTTATACGTAGCACTAAAAGTCGACAAAGTAGACTTGTTGTATCTGTGAGAATTAAGAATGAAGTGTCTATGTAGGGCTTGGATGCAACCAGTGCTTTAACCTACCTGGCTTCACTCATGACCAACGGATATCGTATGTTAAAAAGGTGGGAAACTGTGATAAGTATATGAGACTTTATTTCCATATGTGATTGTATTATTGCTATCAAACTTGACCAAAATTAACTTAGGAAGTATATAAAAGATTTGCAGTCTCATATGGTTTGAGATTCTTCGGGGAGGACTCATTGGTATGAAATGTCTCTTACTTTAAGAAAGAGATATATGAGATCCCATAGGGAGAACTCCTTTATATTGAATTAATTGTAAATTTTTCGATTTTTTTTGAAGAGTCTAGGATTGGGTAAGTATACTTATGTATTACTTAATGAATACCACTTCAAAACTGATATACGAGTTTTATGTTTTAGAAGCGGTTGTCGAGTGAAATGTTATCTAGTTGTGTTTATCCTAAGGTTAAGTCCAAAGGAGAGGTTGGCGTTAACATTAAAACGATGCTAGCGAGGATATTGTCTAACTTAACGTTGATTCCAAGAGAGAGGAAAAGGTTAACATTCGTCGGATGACTTATGTTGGAATCCATGGAAAAGTTCGTGAATGTTCGAGATGTTAGAATCCATGAAGAGATTTGTAATTTGTTTAAGTGATGAAAACTCATATGCGAGATGTTGAACGTGACTTCACTATTAGAAATGACAGAAAATAGAGTTGAACGCACAACCAGTGGGTTTAGCTAACCCAAAGGTATATCACCTCCATATCTAGAGATGCATATGGATGTTGCTAGTAGGTATTGATGATATTTGGTATCACGTGTTTGGGTGTGGACCAGTTTTGTTTAGCTTATTGCTATATTCTCTCTAGAGATATACCACACTCGGACGTCTGACTTAATCATGATTGCGTGTTTACTCATTTATGGTAAGTATTTAGTCTTATAATTAGCATTAAAAGCCAAAAAAGGCAGATTTGTTCTATCTATGAGAATTAAGAATGAAATTTCTAGGTAGGGCTTGGATGCCACCAGTGCTCCAACATACCCGGCTTTACTCTTGACTGAGGGATAGCGTAAGTTGACAGGGTCAGAAATGGTGATAAGTATAAGAGACTTGATTTTCATATGCGATCGTTTTATTGCTATCGAACTTGACCAAAATTAACTTAGGAAGTATATAAAGGCTTCATGACTTCATACGGTTTGAGATCCCCCGAGGAGGACTCATTGATATGAAACGTCTCTTTCTTTAAGAACGAAATATACGAGATCCCCCAAGGAGGACTCCTTTATATCGTTCTCTTACTTCTAAAAGAACCGAAAGTAAGTTAACCAAAAATTCATCATATATACTTGTTAGATGGTTTGGTTCTTTCGAGGGGAAATCCAATCTAGTGATTCGGGTTTTCTCGAAAGAAACTGTTATATTTAGCCATATGTTTCTTGATTTTCTCATACCAGACTTATGTCTGACTCGTGGTTTTACCTTTCCCTTAATTCCATGAGTGCTCTATTGAGCAGTTTGAGAAAGACAAGTTTTAGTTGGATATTCTTTGGAGCTCAAGGAGGCAAGCTAGATGTTTTCACCTACCGTAATATTCTTATTTCTACCGTGCTGTTAGTGTGTATATATCAGCATTTATGAGAACTGGCTATTATAACTGTTAGTTCGATGATAGTACTTAGGACTGTAATTCTGAAACGCTATTTGTCTTAGAGTAGCACTTTATAGTGTCTTTGATATTATATATTATTGTTCCATTATGAGAATCAGATGTTTTATTCTCTTCTTTCTTATTACTTTTCTTTTTTCTTTTTATTTTACGCTAACAATCTATTTTTCCTACACTTAGGTGCTTAACATGTGAATACCGTGGATATGTTAGTGTCGACATTTGAGGGTCGAAAAGAAAGTTCGTTGCATGAAAGTTAGCCAAATGTTGGCTAATTCCATTTTCTCCTCTTTTGAACTCTGCTTTTGGATTTGTTACTTCAATTTTCCGCGTGCTCACTTATTTGCTGATGTTGAATTTTTCCTTATCGTCTAGGTTAAATGTGATGCCCCACCTCTATACCCACGCTAGCAAGAACACTACGGTGTAGTGCTGTCAACTAGCATGGAGAATAAGGCTGTTGAGGAGCGACCATCCATGTGATTGTTTATCACACGGTGGCTATAAATAATCTTCGAAAACAAAGATAGAAATAAGCATAACACAAATCAGTCACAGACATCCATATCACAAAGGCGGAAGAAGATATGAATATATAACTAACACATGAAAGTGTACATCAGAGTAGTGGGCAAAAGATCCACAATAATACAAAAGAATAGCAACACGTGCTATACAAAAGAATACAACTATGAGTCTATATCTCAAGTGTGTACAACAAAAACTGCTAATCTAAATAGTTAGCCAAAAGTCAGAGTAGCAAATCCCGGGAAGAAGTCAAGCAGAAGCACCTGTAACATCTCGGTCTAACCCGAGTATTATTTAAGAAAATAATAAACGGATCAGTCTAGCTATAAATATCAGATGACATGGTATAAAATAAAAGATATGGCATAAACGTAAAATATCCATACTGACATACTACTATAAGTATGCAAACGATGATCAACGGAAGATCAATCAATAAGAGATAAATCAATATCACAAGAATCTTCTCAAATATCCAAAGAGGGCATCATACCCTAAACTTGTACTCATAACAAGTCAATGACATAAATTCCAGAAATCAACACAAGAAATCCAAAAATCACAGAAAAAGGGAAAGAGGCCTATCACATGACGGTCCGAAGAGCTACCCCATATGGATGAGTCAGAATCACCTGGATGAGGTCTAGGCTAACCAAAAAGCAAAAAGGTATGTGTGAGTGGAATCACACAAATGGTGTCTAGCCTAACCTCGCAACAAAAAGATATGTGTGAGTGGAATCACACAAATGGTGTCTAGACTAACCTTGCGGACAAAGAGATATGTGTGAGTCGGAATCACACCTATGAGGTCTAGTCTAACCTTGCAAACAAAGAGACATCGCACAATTGCTAGTCTAAATCATAAAATGATCGTCATGATCAACGAGAAGTGCCAATTACACTAAGCTAGTAAATATAAAAGTTTGTCTTCGTGTCCCATAACTACTAGCTTAACTTAAATATTTACGAACAAACTATAAATCTTCACTAGAAAATTGTCACACGAGGTTCAATCGAACAAGTCCAAGAATTAACCGACGAAGTGAACGCAAGCGTTTCATACCACCTATTTTACTAAGAAGTTTAATTAGATTTCTCATCCGAGTGAGGTAAAGGTTTTTATATACTAGTAGATTGGAAAACGGTTTAAGAAAAGAGCTTTGTTATTGAAAATAGAGTTGAAATCGTTTTGATGAAAGAGTTTTGATATTTACTACTAGTATTGAAACCTTTATATTTTTAAAGTGACAAATCATATAAATGATTGTAGAAACAATCAATCATCAAAATTCACATTCGAAGACGTGAATAAAATCCAAAGAAATCGATTACGGAATCCATCGAAACGGATATTCCCAAAAATCCCGATATAAAAGTCATCAAGTCCATAATAAAGGATAATCAACAAACCGGAATCAACATAAATCGATTAAAGTTGGGATTCTCAAGCAAATAGGCAATTAGGCAAAAGACTGCAGATTCAGACGTCTGAAATCAAGGATTCAGACGTCTGAATCTAGAAAACCAAAGGTTTTCCAGAGTATATTTCAGACGTCTGAACCCTATATTTTAGACGTCTGAAATAGGCAATTTTTAGCCCATTTCCTTTCTGGTCCAAAACAAACTAACTCAGACGTCTGAAATATAGATTCAGACGTTTGAATCTGGGAATACAAATCTTCCCAGTATAATATTCAGACGTCTAAATCTAACGTTTCAGACGTCTGAAACTGGGGTTCAGGTCATTCCCTGAACCTAGACCAAATATGGCCAAACGAATACCGGAAGCGATCGATCGAGCGACAACGACTAAGGATTTACGCCAAGCGACAATCCAGCCTTAACGGCTCTTCGATACGCCTCAAATATCAATGTCCAAATATCCATAAAAGGATTTTCATAGATTTTGATTTCAAAACACCAAAAATTGGAATATACACCAAATCAATTCAAACCAAAATCAATTGCACAAGAATAAGTGTTAGGAATTCATACCTAACAATCGAAGATAATTATAGACAAAGATGTGAGATAAAAATCTCACTTTTGAACCCAAACAAATGAAGAAGAAGCTTGAAAGCAAAGGGAGAATCAACCACTCTTCAACACAACCCAAACGAGCTTGAATCTATGCTCAAAAAGAAGAACATTCCCAAAGTTAGGTTTAGGAATTTCTGAAATTTGGAGAAGATGAAGAGAAGACTTACCAATGGGTTCTTCTATTAGTTTGGAGCTAGAGCTTGATTTGCAAAAGAATACTAGGGCTTGAGTTTCAATTTCCCATTCCACTCTCTATTGTTATAAAAGCTTGAGTATTAGGAAAATAGAAAGGAAGTAAATGAAGAGGAAAGGGTTGGGACTGAATACATAAGTGGGGTTATTGGGCTCAGCCCAAACCAAAGCCCTAAGTAAAAAGTGGCAAAATTCCTATAACTCCAAACATATCAAAGTTTATACTCAAAAGGATTACAAACGGCGTTTTGAACTCAATGGAAGTGGTCCCGAGTCCTAATTCGACCGTATGCAAAAAGTAGCTTTTCGGACTAAATTCCGAGTATCGATAAATATTTAAATAAAATATTTAAATATAAAATCGATAAATATGCGGGTTGTTACAGACTCCCCTCCTTAAAGAAATTGCGTCCTCGCAATATTTAAGAAGAAGATATATCGTAACAACCACGAGAGCGTATTCAACACAAAAGAAATCTGAAATAAAAGGTTCACCTCAAAGAGCGCGGGAAAGTAAGTCCGGATGTGTTCGCTCGATGAACTCTCTAGGTTCCCAAGAACAATCCTTAGGATTTGAAGACCATTGAACTTTCACAAGCGGGACATCTTTATTTCGAAGGCGTTTGACCTCCAAAGCAATAATTCGAATAGGATGCTGCTCATAAGTTAAATTAGGCGAAACTTCAATCTCTTCCACAACACCGGGCTCAAGAATAGAATCGGAATCTCGAAGACATTTCCGCAATTGAGAAACGTGAAACACGTCATGAATAGCAGAAAATTGAGCCGGTAATAAAAGACGATAAGCCACGGAACCAATGCGTTCAGTGATAGGAAATGGCCCAATATATCGAGGCGCTAACTTTCCCGATCGACTGAAACGTACAACGCCTTTCATAGGTGAAACATGAATAAAAACAGAATCTCCCACTGAAAATTCTAACTTCCTTCTCTGGTTATCGGCATAGGATTTTTGTCTACTCTGGGCTTCTTTCATCCTATGTCGAATAAGTTCAATCTTTTCTGTGGAATCACGAATAAAGTCTGGACCTAAAACCAGCTTCTCACTGGCCTCAAGCTAACAAGAAGGAGATCGGCATGGCCTTCCATAGAGTGCCTCGAAATGTGCCAAACCAATACTAGATTGGAAGCTATTATTATAGGAAAATTCAACAAGAGGAATATGATCTTCCCAGCTTCCACCGAAATCAAGCACATAAGCACGAAGGAGATCTTCAAAAGTTTGATTCACACGCTCGGTTTGTCCATCGGACTGGGGGTGATAAGCGGTGATAAAATTAAGCTTCGTTCCTAAAGCTTTTCGAAGACTCTTCCAGAATCCACTAGTAAACAATGGATCGCGAACACTAACAATAGAAGTAGGAACTCCATGTAATTTAACAAACTCTTTAACAAAGAGTTTGGCCAAATGAGAAACGGTTCGGTTAGACCGAACGGGAATAAAATGGGCGGATTTAGTAAGTCTATCAACTACAACCCATAAGCTATCATGACTCGAACGAGAACGGAGAAGGCCATCTATAAAATACATGGAAATTTGGTCCCACTTCCAAATTGGAATTTCTAAAGGTTGCAATACCCCACCGGGCCTTTGATGTTCAGCCTTAACGAGTTGGCAAGTCATGCAACGCTTTACGAAGTTAGCGATGTCAAGTTTCATTCCCTCCCAATAATAAAGTCGCTTCATATCCACGTGCATTTTACTGCTACCGGGATGAATGGTAAATTTAGAACGATGGGAATCTTCTAAGATGTCTTTTCGTAGATCACTAATATTTGGCACGACAAGTCTACCAAATTTTTGAATGCCTCTACGAGAATCAGTATCATAGTCTTTCAAAACTTCAATATAAATTTTATCCTTAAAATTTTGGCCAAGAAGAGCCATGTCGGGATCTAGCCTTTGAGCTTCAAGAATGCGGTCTAAAAGAGAAGGATGAGCCTCAAGGCTACATAAAACAAGAGATGAACATAAATCAGAAACACGGTCACGAATTTCGCAAGTGGATAAAACCTCGAGATCATTCCATTCGGATATCATCATGGAAACAACCGCTTGTTGCTTGCGACTAAGTGCATCGGCAACTCGATTTCCCTTTCCGGGAGTATAAAGGATATCAAGATTATAAGGTGCAAGGAACTCGAGCCAACGTTATTGATGCAAATTAAGTTCCTTTTGAGAGAATAAATACTTCAAAGACTTATGATCGGTATAAAAAATAAATTTCTCTCCCAATGGATAATGACGCCAAATTCGAAGGGCGAAAACAATAGCCGCGAGTTCAAAATCATGTGTGGCATATCTAGTCTCGGCCGACTTCAATTGTCTAGAAGCATAAGCAATAACACGTTCTTTTTGCATAAGAATGGCACCCAAACCAACGTGACTAGCATCAGTATAAACAACAAAATCTTGATTCCCTTCGGGAATAACAAGAACAGGAGCATCGGAAAGGAGTTCTTTCAATTTCTTAAAAGAGGCTTCACATTTGTCTGACCAAATGTATTTCACTCCCTTCTTAGTCAAGCCAGTAAGGGGCACGGCAATCTTGGAAAAGTCTTTAATGAAACGACGGTAATAACCCGCTAATCCGAGAAAACTACGAATCTCTGTCACACTCTCCGGTCTCTTCCTATCTTGAATCGCTTCAATATTTGAAGGATCCACGGAAATTCCGGATTTGGAAATAATATGACCGAGAAACTTCACACGAGATCGCCATAAGTGGCATTTAGAAAATTTCGCCTTTAATTGATTACTCCTAAGAGTTTCCAATACAATCCGAAGATGTTTCTCATGTTCCTCCTCAGTTTTTGAATACACAAGAATATCATCAATGAATATGAGTACAAACCGACCGAGGAAATCTTTGAAAACTCGATTCATGAGGTCAACGAAATAAGCTGAAGCATTCGTTAACCCAAATGGCATAACAAGCCATTCATAAGATCCATATCGAGTACAGAATGATGTCAAAGGAATGCTATCCTCTGCGATACGAAGCTGATGGAAACCAGTAGCCAAGTCCAATTGTGAAAAGACCTTAGCACCACTAAGCTGATCGAATAGATCATCAATTCGAGGTAAAGGATATTTATTTTTAATAGTAAGATCGTTAAGCTTGCGATAATCAATGCAGAGCCTAAGAGTACCATCGGATTTCTTTACGAAAATAGCCGAAGCTCCCCAAGGCGAGGAACTAGAGCGAATAAATTGCTTCGTCTCCAATTCGGATAATTGTTTGCGCATCTCTTCATTTTCCTTATTGGACATGCGATAAGGAGGACGAGTAATAGGTTGAGCTTTAGTAGTAAGATTAATTTTGAACTCAATTGCTCGCTTAGGTGGCAATCCTAAAACGGGCTCAAATATGTCGAAAAATTCATGAACAACGTGAATAAGAGCAATGACATCTTCCTCATCATCATTATCGTCATCACGGGGATTTAAAGAATATAAAGATGCGGCCAAAGTGGAATCCGAATCTTTAAGAATAATAAAAATCTGCTTTACAGATTGCGGGTATCAGTGATAAATAGTTCGCTCGGGACATAGGATGTGAGCTTCATAACGGTTAAGCCAATCCATTCCCAAAATCATTCCAAAGCCTAAATAACGCATGACATGCAAATCGGCTAGGAAAGGAAAATCATACAAAATAATCTCCACATCTTTACAAAGCAAACTAAGAGTTGCGGATCCACCAACCGGATTCACAATTCTTAAAGAAGTCATTAGAGCAACAACACTTAAAGAAAAGGTATCGACAAGTTCCTTTGATATAAAAGAGTGGGATGCACCCGTATCAAAGAGAACTCAAATAGGTTGATCACGAAATATAATAATACCATCAAGGATAGAATGAGATATACCTTGACCACGAGGTGTGTTGCCAGGGGCTTGAGCAACATCAAACTTTCCCTCCTTCTTGCCTTCACGTTTGAGGCATTGATGTATGTAATGATCCGGGCTCTTACAATAGCGACAAGATTTGGGCTTAGAGCACTTATTCGCAAAATGATCCCCAGATCCACAGTTGAAGCATCTGCACCCCTAGGAGAAAGAGACTTTGCCACGGGGGTTGCTTGCTTACCCTTTTTGTTGGGATAAGGGCCTTTGAATTTACCGGGCCTCTTTTTGTTGTTGAAGTTGGGTTTGGAAGCTACTACTTCAGCATCACTTTCTTTATCAGCCACTTCCAAACGAACAGCGATATCTATAAGTTGGTCGAAAGGAACTTCTAACTTTAGAAGTAATGGCTTCTTGAGGCTTTTGTTTAAGCCATAAACTAACCTCTGGTTCTTCTTCAATGGGGTGTTGATGTATTCAACCCCATATTTGGAAAGCGACTCAAAGGCTGCGACGTAATCAGTCACAGAGGACTCACCTTGAACAAGGTCTATAAAGCGTCGAGCCAGAGTTACCTTCTCAACTTCTGGTACAAACTTTAACTCGAAGCATGTCCGGAATTGCTCCCAGGTGAGGTCCGCTTCGTTGACTTCAGAAATAAGAAGTTCATACTAGTCCAATGCTCTCTCTTGGAGCATACTGGAAGCCACCTGAACACGGTGAAAATCGACGAGATTCATGCGAATGAAGATCCGATCGTAGGTCCTCAACCAAGCCTGGACCTCGATGATAGTTTTAGAACCTTTAAATGGATTCCCACCCAGGTTGGTGTAATCATTGCACAAACGTGCAAACCCAGATTTAGGGTGAGTAGGTTCCGGATTAGAACCAGCTGCTTGAGCATTCGTGACAAGGTCAAGAAGTTGTTGGGTAGTCATAAAAACTCCATCCTGGGGTGGAGCACTAGATGGTCCAGCTCTAGGACGACCAGGTCTAACCATTTCTCTTCCTTAAGAAAGAAAGAAAGAAGAAGAAAAAATTTATTCACAAAATGAATTTCAATCAAACTTGATTGATAAAACAAGGAATCATTAAAGAAGATATGATTAGACGGTACGAAGACTCGAATAAATCCTAAGGCGCAACTCCTAAGAAAGACTTAGGACACGATCCTTGCTAGATTATTCCACATTGTTCCGAAGTTTGGCTTTGATACCAAGCTATGACGCCCCACCTCTATACCCACGCTAGCCAAGAACACTGCGGTATAGTGCTATCAACTAGCACGGAGAATAAGGCTGTTGAGGAGCGACCATCCATGTGATTGTTTGTCACAAGGTGGCTATAAATAATCTTCGGAAACAAACATAGAAATAAGCACAACACAAATCAGTCACAGACAACCATATCACAAAGGAGGAAGAAGATATGAATATATAAATAACACATGAAAGTGTACATCAGCGTAGTGGTCAAAAGATCCACGATAATACAAAAGAATAGCAACACGTGCTATACAAAAGAATACAACTATAAGTCTATATCTCAAGTGTATACAACAAAAACTGCTAATCTAAATAGTTAGCCAAAAGTCAGAGTAGCAAATCCCAGGAAGAAGTCAAGCAGAAGCACCTGTAACATCTCGGTCTGACCCGAGTATTATTTAAGAAAATAATAAACGGATCAGTCTAGCTATAAATATCAGATAACATGGTATAAAATAAAAGATATGGCATAAACGTAAAATATCCATACTGACATACTACTATAAGTATGCAAACGATGATCAACGGAAGATCAATCAATAAGAGATAAATCAATATCACAAGAATCTTCTCAAAGATCCAAAGAGGGCATCATACCCTAAACTTGTACTCATAACAAGTCAATGACATAAATTCCAGAAATCAACACAAGAAATCCAGAAATCACAGAAAAAGGAAAAGAGGCCTATCACATGACGATCCGAAGACCATGGGGAGCTACCCCATATGGGTGAGTCGGAATCACCCGGATGAGGTCTAGGCTAACCAAAAAGCAAAAAGGTATGTGTGAGTGGAATCACACAAATGGTGTCTAGCCTAACCTCGCAACAAAAAGATATGTGTGAGTGGAATCACACAAATGGTGTCTAGACTAACCTTGCGGACAAAGAGATATGTGTGAGTCGGAATCACACCTACGAGGTCTAGTCTAACCTTGCAAACAAAGAGACATCGCACAATTGCTAGTCTAAATCATAAAATGATCGTCATGATCAACGAGAAGTGCCAATTACACTAAGCTAGTAAATATAAAAGTTTATCTTCGTGTCTCATAATCACTTGCTTAACTTAAATATTTACGAACAAACTGTAAATCTTCACTAGAAAATTGTCACAAGAGGTTCAATCGAACAAGTCCAAGAATTAACCGACGAAGTGAACGCAAGCGTTTCATACCACTTGTTTTACTAAGCCATTTAATTAGATTTCTCATCCGAGTGAGGTAAAGGTTTGTATATACTAGTAGATTGGAAAACGGTTTAAGAAAAGAGCTTTGTTATTGAAAATAGAGTTGAAATCGTTTTGATGAAAGAGTTTTGATATTTACTACTAGTATTGAATCCTTTATATTTTTAAAGTGACAAATCATAGAAATGATTGTAGAAACAATCAATCATCAAAATTCATATTCGAAGACGTGAATAAAATCCAAAGAAATCGATTACGGAATCCATCGAAATGGATATTCCCAAAAATCTCGATATAAAAGTCATCAAGTCCATAATAAATGATAATCAATAAACCGGAATCAACATAAATCAATTAAAGTTGGAATTCTCAAGCAAATAGGCAATTAGGCAAATGACTGCAGATTCAGACGTCTGAAAACAAGGATTCAGACGTCGGAATCTGGAAAACCAAAGGTTTTCCAGAGTACATTTCAGACGTCTGAACTCTATATTTCAGACGTCTGAAATAGGCAATTTTTAGCCTATTTTTGCTTTCTGGTCCAAAACAAACTAATTCAGACGTCTGAAATATTGATTTAGACGTCTGAATCTGGGAATACAAATCTTCCCAGTATGATATTCAGACGTCTGAATCTAACGCTTTAGACGTCTAAAACGTTAGATCAGGGCATTCCCTGAACCTAGACCAAAAATGGCCAAACGAATACCGGAAGCGATCGATCGAGTGACAACGACTAAGGATTTACGCCAAGTGACAACCCAGCCTTAACGGCTCTTCGATACGCCTCAAATATCAATGTCCAATTATCCATAAAAGTATTTTCATAGATTTTGATTTCAAAACACCAAAAATTAGAATATACACCAAATCAATCCAAACCAAAATCAATTGCACAAGAATAAGTGTTAGGAATTCATACCTAACAATCGAAGATATTTATAGACAAAGATGTGAGATAAAAATCTCACTTTTGAACCCAAACAAATGAAGAAGAAGCTTGAAAGCAAAGGGAGAATCAACCACTCTTCAACACAACCCAAACGAGCTTGAATCTATGCTCAAAAAGAAGAACATTCCCAAAGTTAGGTTTAGGAATTTCTGAAATTCAAGAGAGAAGGAATTGGAGAAGATGAAGAGAAGGCTTACCAATGGGTTCTTCTATTAGTTTGGAGCTAGAGCTTGATTTGTAAAAGAATACTAGGGCTTGAGTTTCAATTTCCCATTCCACTATCCATTGTTATAAACGCTTGAGTATTAGGAAAATAGCAAGGAAGTAAATGAAGAGGAGAGGGTTGGGACTGAATACATAAGTGGGGTTATTGGGCTTAGCCCAAACCAAAGCCCTAAGTAAAAAGTGGCAAAATTCCTCTAACTCCAAACATATCAAAGTTTATACTCAAAAAGATCACAAACGGCGTTTTGAACTCAATGGAAGTGGTCCCGAGTCCTAATTCGACCGTATGCAAAAAGTAGCTTTTCGAACTAAATTCCGAGTATCGATAAAATATTTAAATAAAATATTTAAATATAAAATCGATAAATATGTGGGTTGTTACATTAAATTTCTAAAAGTATTTAACCAATTTCTCTATCCTCTAGGATACTCCTAAGTTTAGTCTACCTATATGTCAAGTTGGTTTATCTTGCACTGGTTCTTCCTTGTTTATCAAATTAGACTTCCTTTAACACTTAATATAATTTCCAACTTTTCTCTTTTGCAAACACTTCTCAAATATTGTGCTTACAATCCTCAAACTCCAAAGTAGGTCCACATAAGCAAATTTAGATTGCTTCATCACTCAAATATGTATTCCCGTTCTTCGACAATCATTCAAGAAACGTACATAAGATCAAAACATATCGATTAAGAATTGTCAATCATGTTCAACCAAAAATACGTGCAAACAAACGTATAAATCAAATATATCAACTAACAATCATCAAATTCCAACATAAGCAACATAATTAACTCCTATGTTAAGGCACAAAGAAATAATTTGATGTTATATGCCATATAATCATCATATAACATACAAAAAAACATTTTGAGGTCACAATAGTTTGAGGGCAGCTAGGGATGGTTAAACTTTAACATTATTTCATCCAATACTCAATTTTAATCGTAGCATACATTCCCAATTAATCAGCTATACATTCCAAGCTAAATTTCAATATCAGTTTAAACATCATTTAAGGTTAGATATGAAATCAAAATACCTTTTCATGTTTTTAAATAATAAAATCAAAATATGAATAATATAACAAATAAAAATGCGTACGGAACCACTCATTTGAAAATTGAACAAAATCAAATTAATTTTAGAATAGCAAAGAGAAGTCCTTAAAAATAAAAACTAATAGCCTTAACGTGGATTGATTAGCTTCTAATGGAAGCCTAGGTTAAGGGGAGTTCGGGAAATGTTATGAAGGTGAAAGTAATGTAGAAGACGTCTATAATAATCCTAACTAATATCTAATCCTAAACGACATTACATATAAAATGGGTCATTTACGTTAGTTGTTTACCCTTGGTTGTGTCGGTTCAACAACCATAGCAAATGCAGATGTCGCGATAGGGAAAAACATATTGAGACCGTTTTTAAGCCGTCATAGGAAACGACTTTTTGCTACGGTTGTTTATGACAACCATTGCAACATGCCTATTTTTTACAATGGTTCTTTATAACAACCATCGCAATAAACTGCCATTTGGCTTCGGAAGTGTGGCTTTTTTGCTACAGTTGGCTTAAACAACCGTCGCAAATTATTTATTTTTTTCTACGATTTTTATGATAACTGAAGGATAATAAACAACGCATTCCTACATTTTGTACAAGCTATTTAGTTTTAATCAAATATAAGCACAAAGTACAAATATGTCAAAACAAGAGCTACACAAGTTACAGTATCAAAACAAGACCTTAAGCTCTTCATATAGAACCCAGAGTAACACCTATAACAGTGTCTCTTGCTAAACCTTTTGCAAATGAGTTGATCCAAGTCTCTTACTAAACCTTTCACTAAACCAAAGACAATTAGCTAGTGCCAAAGATTGCATAAAGCTTATTCCTGATTCGACCTACAAACATAAAAATAGGTATGAATTATAATAGTACAAAAGATAGTTTAAGAAGTATGTGTCTTACCAAAAAATAAACGCTAATGCCAGAAGGCTCAGTTATTAGGTTAGGAAATTATGTACAAAAGGTTGAACGAATAACACGCTATTACAAAAGGTTGAATGAATTACGCACTATTAAAACTTTCCAAGTATGTGTAATAGCATGTTATTTAATTACATATTTGAAAATTTTAATGTAATCAAAAGAAAGAGGCATTGCTTCTGTATAAGAATAATTCATCTATCCCCTGAATCTTCAAAAACTCACATTACTTACTCTACTCAATGTTTATTACAAAGATTTGATTATTGAAAGATGGACAAAGCAAAACTTGTGCTGATTTGATCATGATTTCATCAATAGGTAATAGTATGATTCTATATAATTTGACAATTGCTAAGTAGACCAGGCATGTTCAGAAGGTTGCCATCAAGTTATGATACTTCAGCATGGATACATAATTTGACAATTGTTGAAGCAGGTTAGGCATGTTTGAGAAGTTTCCATCAGGTCAGGGTACTTTAGTGTGGTTCCAGTTTTAGAGACAATGGTTGTTTACACTTTTTGTTCAACTATATGAAGACTTTTGTGTAGCTCAGTTGTCTTACATGAATTAAATGCTTTTGGTACATCAAAGTCTATCTTAGCGATCACAAAGGACTAAAATTTTCAACAAATGCAAACTTATTTCAAATTCTTTTTAAATTTCTATTGTTTTAGTTGAGTGAATGAACTACATTTGGATGTTTTTATTCAATCTATTTTGCAGCATTTGAAAGAGAAAATAAGGTTCACTGATTACCGATCATACTGGCAACCTCATCTTTGCTTACCTTACCCTACCATACATCTGGCTCTAGGCTACATTAAAGCATATTCCCATTTGATTCATTGCTCACGTACCCTATTTTCTAGTTTTGAAAAACAAAACCAAATTCTTATCACCAAGATTTGATTAAAGTGGATTTTATGATGTCAAGGCTATTAAACGTTACTCATACCACTAATGATACGTGCTTTTAGATGCAATTCAAACTTATTAAATAATAGTAAAGTAGAAGGATTTTATGCTCACTTATTGATTCTAGGAATTTCCGCTTCTCTCCTTCATTTTCTCAAGATACTTTATTTTCAAATCCCTTTAATTTATCATTATTGTAATTATTGCCGCATTTTTACCAGTTCTATTTTTCTATTGCTTTATTTTAAATACCAAGGTTCATAATTTTTACAGTTATTTAAAGATTTCTCAAGTTTTCGTCTTTTATTTTACATCTAAGTCCATGTATTAAAATTAATTAAATGATATTAAATTTAAACTTTTTAAATAAATACAATTAATAAATATTCATTAACTAATCTACAAAATTATTTTAAAAAATGACAATTCAATATATGTCCCACATTCATATTAACTAAAACGGTAAAGCTAATTTTTCATTCAAGTCCATATAGTTTAAAATTTCCATGATTATATACAAATTATCATGCCACTCTACTAATATTCTCCTCTATCATTTTACATTTCAATGCCAATATTTAATAGTTTTTACAATTATTTACAGGTTTCGTTTAAGTTTCTTATATCATTTTACATTCATGTCCATCTATTTGAATTTACTACGTGACCTTAAATTTAAACATTTCAGATAAAACCAGTTAACAATTATTTATTAGTTGATCAATTAATTAATAAAAAAATAAAAATTCAAAGTGAATAACTCATTCTTATTGAGAAAAATGGTAAAACATTTTTCATTTAAGTCTATATGACTCAAAAATTTTACACGTATATACAAATTTTTATTAAATTTCATTACATTATTCTACATTCAAGTTCACAAAATTTCTCTTTCTAAAATTAGTATTTTAATACAAAGAAATGAGTACATAACTTACTTCTTTCTTAAGTTGGTATTTCATTGTAAGCAAATATGTACACAATGTTTTCTTTTCAAAATTAGTATATCATAGCAAACATATATAACACTTTTTCTTTTCAAATTTGATATGTCAAGTGGATTTTTTGTCATAATAAATTTTATTTTTGTGAAGAATGACATTGCAATTAATGATAAGTTGTGAATGTTTATATTCTATGATGTTGTAAAATAATAAAAAGAATTCAGTTCAAACATTTTGGTAAAGAAGTTACATTTTTACTATTTCGATCCATAATTTACGATTATCAATGGACAAAACGTATACCATGTTTTTATTAGAAATATTTTTCTTCTATATTTTATCTTCTATTAAAGGTAAATGTTAAATATTTTTTGTAAATTTTACTATAAATTAAAATTATTGAGGTATGAAACATTGGATTATAAACCTTTTTTCACAATTCAAACATTATGATTTGAAACTTTATAGGTCTTATTTTCACTTAATATTTCTTTACTATTTAAATAAATATTTTTTTATCACTTTTATGATATTATATACTTATTTTTGATAAAATATGTTGTAAAACTTTAAAAGCATATAAGTATACTGATTCATTAACATTACATTTTCATTTTTAGGTATTTTCACTAATTCTCAAGTAGTATTTGAAATTCAAACTATATATCATTTATATTTTGTCAAATGTATCAAAAACTTAATGTTAATTTACATGAGAATTTATCCATAAATTTTTACTAAAATTTTAGTTTAAATTATTAATAATGCTAATTTCGTTTATTTTCTTAACAAATATTGAATCCTAAAAAATAATAAATCAATATATAACTCATTTTTATCAATGAAAATGATAGTTTAAATTTTATTCATTTATAAAGGTAAAAAATAAAACACCTAGAAATATGTTAAGTTCAATTTGTACCTCATTTATCCTGACAAATTCGCTATATGTTGCATTAAAAATTTGGTTCTTTAAAAATATTTATAACAATGTTCTTCAACCTCCTATCGTGTGCAATGCACGGTTACACACAAGTATACAGGCAGTAAAACAAGAGGGGGAAGTGATGAATCAATGTCAATTTATACATACAAACATTCAACTACTCACAAGTTTATTCTTGGTAGATACATATAATTTTTTTTATTCCAAACATGAGTACAATCACATGCACAAGATATTGTAATTTGTGTAGAAAACAATTTTCAAACCATGCAAATGAAACAGTTAACTAAATTTTGAAACACTTTCATAAATGATGTAATATGTGTTTCCATGTATTCACTTAAACAACATATTAGGAGCATAACATATGACTTTTGCATTATTATCATCTCCAACAACTTCTCATTAATTAATGTTCGGCATTTCTACCTCTTAAACAGAAAGTTTAAATCACATAAAAGTGTTTTAAGGATATGTTTCAATTCAAGAAAGGTAATTTGATCCCTACTTGCGTTTAATACACGTCTAGATCCAAACATGTAAGATTATGTGCTTTGATATTAATCTAATCTACTTGAGATGTACAAAACTCTAGAATGGTTCCAGGATTTGTGTTGATGTTGCAAAGTATATATATCATTTAATTTCTAGATAACTTACAAGAATATTCAAGTTGTAGCACATACCATAAATTTTGCAATAAATGTTATTTTTGGTTTGGACAAAAATAGTACATGAATATAAATTTTGTTTCTAGAACCACATATTAGATATTTTTTGTAAAATTTGCTGACATATAACTTGTCCCATGTAACATGTGTAACTCTATATTTGTAACAAAGAACAAATAATCACACTTGACATGTGGAATCCACAAGTTTCATTTTTACGTGTACCGTTAAAATATATGTAATTGTAGGTTATGTAACCTTTTTGTTTCTTGACTACGCTTCAGTCAAATTGCACTTGTAACTACTTGCCCACTTTCTTTTTCTAAAAAGGGATATACTGATAACTGGTGTACAAGGATATCCAACTTAAATCCTTTTACCATGATAATGGTTTTTGACAATGGAAAGAGAATTCTGTCTTTCACCGCCTCTAAAATATTTAGCAACTGAAAACAGTGTTTCAAAACAACATGACACAAAACAAAACATCTTACTGCAAAACTAATTGAACGCAATTTTCTTGTTTCTTTGTTAAATTAAAAGCAAGATGGACACAACGGGCAGATTGTTTACTAGTGAGAGTTATTGGGCCTTAACTAACATTTGGTTCTACTTTTGCAGACTGAAATACTAAAATGGGCATACCTCCCAAATTTTTGAACCAAATCATTATGGACACTTTTTAAAGATCTATTCAATCTATTTAATGTTTTAGAAAATAAATGGGCTTCTAATCCGACTTTAGTCAAAAGTCATAACTAAAATAATGCTGCAATCTCAAAAATCTAAATAGTTTGTTCTAAAAAATTTAAATGTTAAATTATACCTTTATAACAAATTTTAGCTTAATATAATATTATTTGGATGTACTAGTATACTTTCTCTATATATTTTGCACTAAAAATATGGGTTGTTAAAGAAAATAGTTTATTTGATCATGCATAATCGTATATCTATCATAAATTCCTATACATGGTACAAGCCCCATGCGGGTCAACTCAATGGCGCAATCTCTATGTTGATCAACATTCGTGGTACAATCCTCAGATGGATCAACATTCAAGTTACAATACCCAAGAGGTTTAACATTCGTCTTACAACACCAACACGGATCGACATTTAAGTTATGATACCCAAGAGGATTGACATTCATGGTACAATCCCCATGAGGATAAATATACTTGGTACATTCCCCATGCAGATCAATATTCATGGTACAATACCCATACGGATCACTGGGATGATTTGCTAGGTATTTCATCGTGCTCCAATATCTAAATCATGGATCGACACTTAGAATATTATCAAAGATTCCACAAAACTAACAATTAAGTTCGTCAAACATTCTCAAAAATAACCATTCCTACACAAACAGTTACGTAGAATTTGTGAAAGATAACCGTACTTTATTCTTCTTAAGCCATCATTTACAAGAATGACCTTCAGTCGATCTTTCGACGCAAAACATCGTAAAGATGGATCACTAACTCCACTACATGGGTCCTTATAAACCATGTAATGCTTACCCTATCTCACTCTCCTTAACATATAAATACATAGATGGACCACTATGATGACCCACATTTCGAAAGGTTTAAATCGAATATAATCCACACATGTCCAATTTAAACAATCCGAAACACAAATAATCAATGGGGTTAATTAAGAAAAATAAGAAAAGAAGAAAACAAATACAGAGTCTCGCAGCGGAATGGTAAAATATAATAATCAAACAAACAGTTCATGAAGCTGTTTACACTATACATTTGATTATAATTTATACAATGTTTATCAAAGTAATATATACAACAAGGACAGAAAAAATAATGCAGAATACATGATGCAGGGAATAATAATAGTGATAATAATATACTAAATCTTTGTCTTCGTCCTCTAGAAAATATGATCTTTAATGCGCTGAAAACTCAGGACTGACCCGAGCGTAATGAAAAAACAAAACACTCGAGTCGGGACTAAAATATCCTTATGTGAGTCAAATCAATATCACATATAACATGAGTGTAATAGCGTAAGAGATATTTACGGAGTTTTACATTTCTTATCCAGAGTATAACGTGCGTGCAATAACTCAAGAGATGTTACGGAATTTTCCATCTCTTAAGGATCCGTTAAAATATTTATATATAGTAGAACAGGCTATATATATAATGTTTAATCAGTAAAATAAATATTTTTCTTAGCGTTAAGGCTTTACATTAATCCTCCTTAACGCGTTTTTAAGCATTGTCATACAGTTTGCGTATAGTGCCCAAGTAGCACGTCGGGGGATAGGGATGTGCTATGATACGACAACACTAAACCAAACTCATAGTGGTCTCGTATAGGGATAAAAGTATGACAAGGCAAGTGAGACAATGCCTAAAGTGGGATACTACCAGTTCGAGTTGTAATGCTAGTGGTAACGAATCGTAGCCACGATCGCCCACCGCATCCATCCATCCCATATCGAGTCAAAGGGAGGTCACCCCAAATCAAGGTGCACCAATCGAAACCAACATCTAAAGTAATAGTATGGATCAAGTCCAAGAAGAAAATCGAAAAACGGATGTCCGCTAGGGGTTGCCAGCCCACTTGGCCCTATCAAGCCGTCCTGTTTTTGTCATTTCAAATTGACACAGGTGCCGGGGTCTATCCATCATCGTTCTCTTTCTTCAAAACCAGAAAACGTACGCTAAATCCAACCACTTCATTCTAGAGTCTCCTCCACGTACACAGTTGTTAAAGTGGTTCCAATATTGACAGAGAGTTATAAGAGGCCCCGGTCTCTTTAACAACCAAACATCGTTTTACACACCGGATGGTACTTTTACATTTCAAAAACGACTCATACTTGATATTAAAATATCATATTCACTTCAAAATATCATACTTACTTAAAATATGTCAATTTAGTTTGATGTGTCATTTTCACTTCAAAATTCGATTCGAATTACAATTTAGGTTATAACTTCATTGCAACCAAATTCACATTTAAATCCACGATTTAAATATAAATAGTTCCTACTCTGACCAGTTTGAATTTTTAGAAAATAGTTCGAATTTTTAAGTAGTTTAAATAGTTAAAGTAGTTTAATATAAAATAGTTTGAGTATTGAAAATGATTTATATAGTAAAATAGTTTAGAAAATCAAAATAATTTAAATATTTAAAAAGATAATTTTTTCTAAACGGTTTATATCAAAATAATTTATTTGAAAATAGTTTCAAATCAAACTGTCTCTTTCCATTCAACCAATGTAACGACCTGGTATTTTCAACCATTCACATCCGCACATGCCGGACTTGAATTGCTCAAAATATCAGATCGTTAATTTATATTTGGCAAAACTCAGCATATACAGTAAATAAATCAATCACAGAATCACAGACACAGAGTAGTATAATCAATAAGCAGCGGAAACAAAAGAATTATAGTTCAGGAAGCTACTATATATATATATATATATATATATATATATATATATATATATATATAACAGAGTTAAAATAAGATACAACAGAAGTCTCAATACAATAGTCAAATACAAGATCAGAATATATCACAGGAGTCAACTGAATAACTGCAAGCTGAAATAGATAGATGGATCTCCAAGCGAAGCTCGAACCGCAAAGGTGAGTCTCAAATGCTGTGACACTCAGTCTGACCCGAGCGTAAAGCAAAACACAAAACACTCGAGTTAGGATTAACATTCTTACATCAATAAATTCAACTCAAGTGAAATGCCAACAGAATACAAGTAACTCAAAGGATGTTTGGGATGCCTATCCTCTAAGGATCCGTGGAACTATCTACTATGTAGTAATATATGCTATTATAATATGTCTATAGTAAAGTAAACTATTAAAATAGCGTTAAGGCATTACCCATATCCTCCTTAACACATTTTTATATATTCCCATGGTCTATACAGCACTGTAATTCCTCCGTAAACTAAAGGGCTATCAGAGGACACTCCATAGGTATGGTACAAACCAAAATCGTAAAAGGCACGATAGGGCATGCGACACGGGGCACTCGAGGCAATGCCAGGGTAGATATACCGTTTGCGTATCCGGACTAGTGGTAACGCATAGCAGCTACTACCGCCCACCTCGTGAAGCACTCCCAAATCAAAAGGTGCACCTAATCACATCACAAAAGCAATAGAATGGTATCGAAGAAATGTGTCTGATAGAAGGAATGACCTCACTTGGCCCGGCGTGGCTCCTGTTTTAACCGGATCAAGCTGACTCACGGGAGTCAGGGCTACGTAAATACCATATAGAATCGTCACCAAATCATCCTACTTCATTCTGGAATCTCCACCACGTACACAGTTGTTAAAGTGTTTTTCGGTATTGGCAGAGAGTATGACAATATCCGATCCCGGTTTCTTTAACAACCAATCGTTATTATCACACCGCGGTCATTTCAAAATAGTTTATACTTCAAAACCAAAATATAATTTCCATTTCAAAACCGTATCAATACGATATCATTTTCACTTCAAATATATCCATTTCCAAAATCATAACACTTTAAAAGTTACAGCACTTTCAAAACCAAAACACTTGAAGTTATAACACTTTGGAAATCATAACACTTTGGAATTTTTTACACTTTGGAAAACCGTAACTTTGAAATCATAACTTCCACCACTTAAACAGTTTGGATATTAATAATAGTATATAATAAAATAGTTTATAAAATAAAATAGTTTATATTAAAATAATTAGTATATTAAAATAGTTTATATTAAAAATAGTTTTATATTAAAAATAGTATACATATATTAAAATAATTTATAAAATAAAATATTTATAATTTCCTTAAATTTCCGATTCAAATACTCTCGAATTCCAAATTCAAATTTAATTTAATCTCAATTCTTCAATTTTAATTCAATTCAGTTTCTCAATAAATCATTTCAAATTATATCGATTTCAAGTACAGATTTGAACCACAAAATAAACCATTTAAATTTCAAAGCTTTAAATATTCAAAGTTCAAAACTAAATTCGATAATTTCATTTATATCTCAATTTATCTTCATTATTATTTAGTTTTGAAATATTCATTTAGTCATTTCAATAATATTTAAATACAACTTCAAATTACAATTTAAATAAACTCCCATTTCAATTTATGTAAATTTGTGAATATTCTTTTAAATCACATTTTATCAAAATCAAGTTATAAAATCATATCTTTAAAACCTCAAATTTAATAAATTTCAAATCAAACTTATTGGAGTATAATTCTTAAATAAATACGATTTCATCCAATTTCTATTATAAACTCTATATTTTAAATAAATACTTAAACATATTATTAAATTTATTTGTATATTAAATCTATTTATATATTTTAAAAATAGAAAATTTGCAACGGCCCGTTATTTTCAACCATTCGCATCCGCACATGCCGGACATGAATTGCTCAAAATATCATATTGTTAATTTAAATTTGGCAAGACTCGGCATATACAGTAAATAAATCAATCACATAATCACAGACACAGAGTACAGAGTAATATAATGCAGCGGAATAGACAAATAGTAGTTCATGAAGCTACTATATAAACATCAGAGTTAGAAATAAAATACAACAGAATATCTCAAATACAGTGGAGTCTCCAGTACTAACAGATGACCTCTCTGAACACAACAACTGGAAAAGTTGAAAGCTGAACTGATGGTTGGATCCTCAAACGAAGCTCCAAACTCCAAAAGCGAGTCTCAAATGTTGTATCACTCAGTCTGACCCGAGCGTAAAGCAAAACACAAAACACTCGAGTCATGATTTACATTCTTATATCAATAAATTCAACTCAAGTGAAATATCAACTGAAATACAAATAACTTAAAGAATGTTTGAGATAACCATCCTCTAAAGATCCGTGAAACTATCTACAATGTAGAAGTATACACTATAACACCATGGTTATTTCACAATAATTTATACTTCAAACCAAAATATCATTTCCATTTCAAATATATCTATTTACAAAATATATATATAGATATTAAAACAATTTATAAAGTAAAGTATCTGTAATTCCCTCAACTTTACAAATCGCTTCAAAATCAAATCAACTTCCACATTCAAATTAAATTCAATCTCAAGTTAACAACCTCACTTCAACTCAGTTTCAAATAAACGATTTCACATTATATCGATTTCAAATCATTTAGATTCCAAAATAGACTTCAACGCTTTAAGTACTCAACATTTTCAAAACTAAATTTACGGTTTAAACATGAAATATTCACTCAATAAATTCAATATTATTTATATAGCCTCAGATTACTTTTCTAAAATTCCTTCAATTTGTTTAAACGTGAAATATTCGTTAATTCTTAAGCCTAAGTCAAGTTATAAGATCAAATCTTAAATTTCAAATTCAAAGGTTTCAAATCGATTTTATTAAGTAAAATTCTTAGCTAAATACAAATTTAATCAATCCAACCTTATCTTCCTTACTTACACAAAATCATTGAGAATCGATTTAAGAATATAATATTTAACATATTATATTAATTAAATCAAACTTTATTAATTTAGGTTTACTATTAAATCTACTTTATATTCAAAACATATTCAAATATTTCAATATTAAATAAAACCATATATATTCCCTTTCAAAGCCATAGAAATCATTTTAAAATATTTATATATAGACCAACGGTGTCGATATATAAATTTCTATCCTATAGCCAAGGGATACGGATATTTATCATTTCCATCCGCAATTTAAATATATACAGGTAGATATCATTTCAACATGTAATCCTAAATTCAATTTAAATGAAAATCACTTGGGTTTATCATTTCAACCCATAATGATTTTCTCCTATTCTAACGTCCGTTCGGGTATGTATCATTTCAACCCATAGTGAATTCTATACTAACAAAGAACTTGCAGAGTGATAATAGATATAATAATAATAACAATAACAAGCATATATATCATCAATAACAATATAATATAAACAACAGGATATGGTGTTATATCCCACAGGTGAACAGTTGCAGATAATAGCATATATAACAATTTAAAATAACTAATAGCAGCATATTTCAATTGTCGTTTCAGTTGAAATCAAATTTAATGAATATAAAAACGTTAATCGTGAGTGATTGCTCACCTTTCAAGGCTAGAGAATAGATAATAAAGTTGAGTTACAAAATGCAAACACGACTTCCAGAGCAAAGTGAGATGGGCACGAATTCGATGAACAAAGCTGATAAATGAGAAATCGATAAGAATAGGATATATATAATTTACAGTTTAATATCTACTCTTATTAAAATAAATTAATTTATTCAAAACCCAAGAATAAATTTAAAATATATATAAAATTCTCAAAATAAATTTAACATATAGTTAAAATAGAATATATTTTTAATTTCAAACCAATATTTACCATAAGTCAATAAAAACAATTCATGATACTATATATATATAAACTTAAACAGAAATGAAATATATAACTTATATAACCCAATACAGAAATATACATATGATAGACTTATAAATATAATATAACTTATATATGTATACAGCAACATCACATCATAGCTAATACATATACTTGAACTATAACCACTGTTACATAATATGCATACTTTAAACAATGTTTACTATAGAAGTAAGTATAAGCCAGCTTTATCATATAACATATATCTGACGTTTCATATCAGGAAAACAACATATACTAGCTATATATATTTATACCCTTTCAAATTAAAAGTTATAAACCCATGTATTTAGGAACAACATATTGTACATGACACATATAAATGTTTACAACAACTTCCAATATTTTAAAATATAAACATCAGCCTGAAATATAAAGACTGTTATAAAATATATATTGAAACTCAACATATTTGTAAACTTTGTATATGTAAATCTTATATTTTATAACAAAGTATAAACACAACCTACAAGCTTTGAACACCTAACCATAAATATACAGTAAAGTAAACTTTATAACAAACACATACAGCCAAAATCCAAAAGAAGTGAAACATATATATATATATATATATATATATCAACAAATGAAACCCAAACTTTAAACTATATATACATATAAACAGTAGCCAAATAAATACATAAACTCAAGCAACCCAAACTTTAATATATACGTTCATATAACCAGGCTTATATGATAGAAAACTAACACAGTATATAAATTTTATATAAAGCTATCATAGCTTTACAATATAAAGATAAAATACCTTGAATAACATGCAAGTCTAGGAAGAAAAGCACAGCAAGGTAGGTTCGAGCAAAAGGAAAATAGGAGAAGGAGGAAGAAGGACAGTCTATAGTTGCATGCATGGAATGACGGCTAGCGGCTGGAGCACAGGTTGATGGGTTCGGAGGTCACCAAGGTAGAGGTGAACGTCGCGCACGACAAGTGAGGATGGTATAGGAGGGGAGAGGCTAGGTGATGTGGAAGGCGGGGTGGCGGAGGCGATGGCCGTGGGTAAGTGGGGTTGAAGCGCGGGTAGTGGAGACGGCTTCACGGGCTCAGGTGGTAGGCCAATGGTTGGAGAAAGGTGCCGGCCGGGGGGTGCGAGCGAGAGTGGCGGGCTTCGGCGTTGGAGGGCAGTGGCGGGCGTCGGCGCTGGAGGTTAGTGGCGGGCGTCGACTGTCAACATTATACGTTTTTTTTTCAAAGAAGCATGAACAGTGGTAAGAAGATAAAGGAATAAGCAGATGATGAATGAGTAGGCAGATGATGTACACGTTCCAGGCAACAAGATATGAACGAAGCTTGGTTTTGCAAGTGGAGGATGAGTGGCATCCCAATAGAAGAGAAGGTATCGGGCAGAGGTAGATGAATTTACAAGCAACTGTAAATTATAAAAATAATTTCAAAGAAGAGACAGAACACAATATATATGTATTATATTTGAACTGACATGAATGAAAAGAGAGAGCAGAGGAATGGACCACCAAATAATAAATTGAAATTATAGGTATGGTAATGTCTATCCATTGATTGAGAAGCTATTAAAGCAATCTTTTATATTGCTTGAGATTCACGTTCAAATTTGAAAAGGCAAAGGAAGACTAGCGGTCACAAATTATGGTACCATTACAGCGAACAGTTTATTCTTTCCGGTGCGTACCGGACCTCAAAATACAGAAATAAATATACCGCGGATATCAGCACAACGAGACGATCAAAACGGTATATAGATATCAGTGATACGATTGAATTATAAAAATTTGAATTTCCTCAAGCGGAAAATGCAGCTAAAATGTAGAAAATAAGATCGACGGAGCTATAGAAGTCCGAATTTTGAAAAATGAAACATGACGTTTCACTCAGAAGATGATTTAGAATTTTTCTATAGAAAATTATTTCAGGTTTGAAAATAAATTTATTATCATCAATTATTAACTGATTTAAATTGAAATAAAATTATACAATAAAATAAAATTTAATATTATTAGATGAAAATTTACCAGTTGCTATGATTAAATAGATGTATTCCAAATATTAAATTTTTATTATTTAAAATTCCACAAATTTCAATAAATTTAATAAGTAAAACCTTTAAAATTTTACGGGCAGCTACAAAAATTGTAAATAAGTTCTCAAAATTTGTAATTTCAAAATTAACTTATAACTATACCATTTTCAAAACATATAAATTTAAAAATCTAAAATTTAAAACTTTATAAAATACACACACACAGATATATATATATATATATATAATATCTTAAAATCAATATTTATTCACCTTAAATTTCTTTTCCAAAACCATATAAATCATTTTGAAAATATTTATACATAGACCAACGGTGTCTGTATATAATTTTCTATCATATGGTCAAGTGATACGGATATTTATCATTTCAATCCGCAATTTAAATATATATATGGGTATATATCATTTCAACCCGCAATCCCAAATTCAATTCAATAAAAATAGCTTGGGTTTATCATTTCAACCCATAACGATTTTCTCCTATTCTACAGATCGTTATTTCAACACATAACGATTTTCTCATATTCTACAGATCGTTCAGGAATGTATCATTTCAACCCATAGGGAATTCTATACTAACAGGGAACTTGTAGAGTGATAACAGATATGATATTAATATAACAAACATATATCATCAATAAAAATAATAGATAATGATATCAGATGTCACAGGTGAATAGATACAGATAATAGCATATATATAGGAATGTAAGTAACTAACAGCAGCATATGCCAATTGTCGTTTCAATTGAAATCAAATTTAATAAATATAAGAATGTTAATCATGAGTGATTGCTCACCTTTCGATGCTAGAGAACGATGATGATGAAGGAGATGATATAGACACAGTAAGTACAGACGAGTTAGAGGTTGCTACGACCAATTTTGAAAAGTGGTAAACAAAATCAAAGCACGATGCACTGGATTTGAAGAAGATCAATTATATAGGTGAACTTATACATATACGCCAAAATCATAATTTATATTTAGACACGTATGCGATTAAATATATATTTCAAATCATTGTTTAACTTAAAACACTTATAAAAATAATCCTTATGCATATATACTTTGAAATCAACAATACTTATGTATAACTAATATATAAGCTGATGTATACAAACTCTTTGCTGTAATATATATAAACAACTGAAAATAAGAAGAAGTTATTTTATTATAAAGTCAATACTTTGTTGAAATCAATATTTATAACTCGACAAGTCATATATATGCATAAAACTTATAGACATCTATATATACAACCCTTACACACACACACACACACACACACACACACTCACTACTGATTATATACGGCAGTTGCTGTACAAAAATTTTACAGAGAAAATGCAATACATATGTATATACTAACTATAAAAGAAGAATACAACAAGGCTTTATAAACTCATATATACTAATGCATATATGACTAACTAAAAACCAATCTATATATATACTAGATATGTAAACAAATATATGTAGATTTATAAACGCCCATATGCAAATTTCCTTTATAAACAGTATATATATAGATCAGACTTTTAACCGAAGATATGTAAAACAAATATATATATACTGTGAACAAATAATGTAACCATAGATAATCCCGACCTCACCTATAATATAAATATGGTATAAACTCATATATAAACAAATATACAACTACCGTATATAATTTCATACCTTTGAAAAACGATATGATTTACTTGTTATAACCTCAAACAGCTGAAATGCAAACCCATATAAACATATATATGACTAACATAATAAAAGCTGCAATATAGAAATCAAGTATAAATAATATATGACTTATAAAACTGTAGCCGAAACGATACATACATATATATACACACATTTAAAGTCAAAAAAATCTTTATACATATAATCTAAATTGAAACACGTATCATATATATACTTTATAATAAAATCTATATATAATATATAACTTATATACTAGCATTTAATAATTTATATAACTATCGTAATATATAACTTATGTAACCTTACATTTATACACACTGACCAAATATATAGTTTACATAAATATACATATTTTCCAACATATTACTGCCAACCAGAAAAAAAGAACAAAACTATATATACTTATATATATACTACACGAATATATATATACACACACGCCTGCAACATGAAATCGGCCCTGAAAACTAATATATTATATGTATGCTTACTACATATATTATTATTATATCTTTTTTTCCAAAGATAACAAAGTAGCAGAAAGCTTGACTACAATCCAAGAGGCCAAAGATGACTTACAATTGTCATAGAAGAATAACTGATAGGAAAATGGGAGATTGCATCTCGGCTGGAAGGAGATGGATGGGTAGATGATGATCGAATGAGTATTATAGTGGCGTATGCATCTCGAAGCAAATATGAAGCGACAGAAATAAATATATACTTTCAAAAGTTTGTTTTTTTCTCTTTTTTTTGAAGAGGAGTAGGCGACCGATCGAAATGAGAGAGGACAAAGCTGCGGCCGAGGGTAGCCTCGGCGGAGGAGCACGGCGATGGGAAATGGAGAAGGCAGTGGTCGCTTCAAGGTTGGTACTGAAGCTCGGAAGGGATTGGCTGCGTTTAGGCAAATGTCGATGGCTGTGAGTGTGGAGGCCGGTGAAACGATGGTTGGCGCTTTGGGTTCTAGATGGAGAAGGTGATGGTGAATCTGGTTGCGAGTTCGAGTGGAGATGGCGGATGATGATGAGAGGCACTGGCCATCTAAGGGATTTACAAACAAAGGAAGAAAAAGAGAAAAAAACAGAAGAAGAATGGAAGGCCAGAGGATAATATAAATAAATATAACAGGTAAATAGGCACAAGGAAGAAGTTGAAAAAAATTTAGTCTCAAGGACAACAAGCTTGTTTTTTAGTTTGAAGGACACTTTTTAGTGTAAACTGAAAATGATAGTTACAACTATCATTCTATGATTTACACCAAAAAGTGTCCTTCAGCCTAAAAAACAAACTTCTTTTCCTTAAAACTAAATTTTTCCCTAACTTTTTCCTTGAGCCTAAAAACCCCTAAATATAAATAATGGGAATAGGGAAAGTCGAAAAGGAATTCAATTGAATCATAAAAGCTAATAGCCATTGGGTTTTCAACCGGTAGAATAGTAAAAGTTGATATCAATATGGAAAATAAAAAGGTCATTGACTATTTAATTTCTGTACGTTTGACACATGAAAAGACAAAGGATACAAAAAGCTCGAATACGGAACCTATACAGCAAATCGTTTCGTCGGTTTCCTCGCGCACCGGACATCGAAACACACCAATGAATATACTGTGGAGATCATCACGACGAGACGAACAAAATAGTATACAGATATCAGTGGTATGATCATCCTATCAAAAAATCGTTAATCGGTACCGAAAATGCTGCTAATTTGCGTAAAATAAGATAGACGGAGCAATAGCAGTTCAAATTTGATAAAACGGAAGATAATGTCTCACTCAACAAAAATATTAAACATTTTTATTATGCAAAAATATTTAGATTGGAAAACATTTTATTATCATCAAATATTAAATGATTTAAATTTAAATAAAGTTACACAATAAAATAAACTTCCACATTTTTTGAAGAAAATTTAACATTTGCTATGTTTATATAGACGTATTTCAAATATTAATTTTTTATTTTCAAATTCAGTTATTTAGAAATTTCACAAAATTCCATTTATTAAAACAGTTAAAATTTACGGGTTGTTACAACAAATCTGGACCCAACTCCAAATTCCAATCAAACTGATTCAATTTCAATTATTCCAATTCAAATCAATTTCAACCTCAATTCAATTCGACTCAATTTCGAATTTAATTCAAATCAATATCAATTTCCATTTCAAATTAATTCAATATCGATTTCAATTCCAATTAATTTTAATTCAATTCTCAATTATAAGCCATTTCAATTTATATCAATTTCGAGTTCAATTTCAAAATATTGATTTAAATCATTTAAACTAAACTTAACTTCGATGTTCAATTTATTGTTCAAATCTTTAAAATAATTAAATTCCGAGTTCAAATTTGAAATACCATTTAAATTACCTTTACCTAGCAATATTTCAAAGTTCGAATACAAGTTCAAATCCTTTAAACAAATCAATTTCCATAATTCAAATAATATTTCAATTATAACTTCAAATTTCAAGTTCGATTCTTTAAACAATTCATGTTAACAAATTTCAATTTCAACATTTCGAGCTCGCATTCGAAAATAATTCAATTTCCATAAATTCGATTTTTTTTATTTCTGTAAATCAAAATCATTTAAATAATTTCAAATCAAAATTTCAAAATTCGTTAGATTTAATCAATCAGGTGTCCGTATAATTTTATATCATATGGCCAAGTGATTGGTTATTTCAATTTTTAATTTCAGGGATGGATATATATCATTTCAATCTAAATCAAAGTGTCATAGGTATATCATTTCAACCTATTTCTTAATTTATTCGAAATAATTCAATTAACAGTTTTATATACTGCCAAATAATTTACAAGGCGATAACAGGAATATATAAAAATAAATAAACATCCAAATCATCCAAAATATCCACCAATTGTCATCCATCACATTCAACATACAAAACAGCCAATAAATCACAATAGTTAACCAATTATCAATAATCGGGAATTTAACTAGCAATTTAATTCCAATTCCAATTTAACTGTATTTTAATTTCTAACAATCAATTCAAATGTCAATTAAATTACCAAACGACAATTAATAAAATTAAATTACTTCATGATATCAATTTAACTAATTATAAAAATATTTTAGTCATTCGTGAGCGTTTGAAACACTCACCTTTATTTGAAACTGAAAATATTTCAGCTTCAAATAAACTCCACTTCAATCCTATGTCGTAGCCTTCGTCGATACGATTGCAACGCGACTTGTTTCGCTCGAAACAGACCTCGTATGCAAAAGTTATGATTTTTATTAGCATAATGATTAATTAAACATATAATCAACTAATTTAATTTACTTAAAAAAACAAACCTTCTTCCTCTCGTTCGTTCATCATGTCCAGGCACACGAACCCACTCGCGACCAAACTCCCTGCACGCGCGCACAACGAACGTTGACCGGACCTTCATCCATCAACCCCACTAGATGCACCACCCTCCGAGCATCCACCCCAAGCCTCGCTGACCATCGCGCGCGCGTACGCGCGTAAAAACCCCAAAACCAAACGCATGAACTCGAGCAGAAATCGATCACCACGTCATGAAATTCGACGATTCAACTGTCTAAAGCGTAGAGCTCGATGAGATCTACGTTTTTCATGTTGAAGCCGATGCGTGAAAGCGTAAGGATTGAGAGAGATTGAGGGAGAAACGAGGGCGATTTTCGGCCATTAATATCCTTTTAAACGAGAGCGGCGTTGATATTTTAGGGGTTAGGGTTTTGACGATACGAAACAACGTGGCTTATATTATAAACATCTGATGCTATTGACCAGCGAAATTTCCAAACTCCTAACGAAGCGTGTCGCCTTACGTTTTATATGTTATACCCCTATTTCGAACACAATGGAACTAGTTTCGGAAGCTAATTCCATCATATTCAAAAGATAGCATTTCAAAATCAAATTATTTTAATTAAATTCCTTCAGTTGATTTCTATGCGTTTTAAGATCTCATGACCAAACGATAAGTCTGATCGCGACGAAACTTGATATCATATAATAATTCACTATTACGGATCCGATGAAACTAGTTTCCTCAAAATCCGAGACAGTGGTCAAAATGGCTATTTTTACTTGTTAATTAAAACAAGAAATTTCCAAAATAAATTTAATCACTTTTAAATTCAATTTTAAATGTTAACAAATTTCATTCTTATTAAAATAAAATTTAAATCAATTTTTGAAATCATTCAATTCATATTATTTTCAGGATTCAATTATTTAAATAATTTTCAATATTAATATTAAACAATTAAATTATCAAGCAAATTACATTAATAAATCTAAAATTTCAAATGAATTTTAATTATCAACAATTATTTTATTTTCATCTAAATAATTCAACATTTGTTATCCAATTTTAGCCATTGATTATAAACACATTCAATAGATAAAATTTTATTTCAATACTGGTTATTGCCTAAATCTTCGAAATTGATTATTTCAAATTTTATTCAAGTCCATATACAATAAACTACATCAATAAATCATTAAATTTTATTTCTAACCATTTTTTTCAAGAATTATATTAAGTTTAATAATTTAAAATAGTTAAAAATATGGATCGTTACACCACTAACTTACTAA
Organism: Allium cepa; assembly: GCA_030765085.1. Classification (NCBI taxonomy): domain Eukaryota; kingdom Viridiplantae; phylum Streptophyta; class Magnoliopsida; order Asparagales; family Amaryllidaceae; genus Allium; species Allium cepa. The sequence goes on from CM060943.1 coordinate 875,016,238, forward strand.
TACCAAGTTCAAGATTTTTTGAATAAAATAAATGAACTACCATAACGTACGATGGCTCAATCCAATGGAAATTATGCGGAAGTTCAGGCACGACGATCTCCCTTGATCCATTCACTTCATCTGCTTCGCTCAATCCGTATTTGGCTTCTCGAGTAGAACTACTGGTGGACACTGCCGAAGAAAAAAATAGTAAAATCCAGCCAACGAAGGGTCAGGTCAGAGTCCAGGTCCATAAATTTAGTCAAAGCGAAATACCTTTAAGCTATGAAAGTTAAAGTAGTCATACTAATCTCAAGCTATATAGTTCTCACATCATGTCCATCCTCAAACTTCTTTCATTTGATGCCTCAGACGTACTACATCCGAAATCAGTCTGCATCTGTATCCGAACAGCGGATATATATATGCGATATCTAAAAAACGGATGCGGGTGTGGATACAAAGATATCTGCATCCGAATATTATGCGTTTGGATTTTTTTCAAGGTTATAGTTTAAATTATTTGTATTTTAGTACGATGAAAGATATTTGTTTATTCTTTTATTAAGTTAGAGCTTTATATTATATGCACTAAATGCATATTAACTGCTGAAAACTATTTATTATCATCATCATATTTGTGTATTTTTAACACTTTAGTAATCAATGGGATTGAAATATGTTTATGCTAAACTATAAAATTTCATTTATGTTTCTTGAATCAGTCGTTCGTGGATAGGATAATTATTTCGAATCTGTCTGTGTCCGCGTATGGGGATAGCTGATATCCAAAAATGATTTCGGATGCAAATACGGATATGACACTATTCATATTCAAAAGTATCCTTTGACAAGCCTAGTACCAAAATTAAGCTTTTGGCCACCATAAAAATCTTAATAGATATCAATTTATTATATAAGTTACTTAACATCAAATTAAATTTTTTTATACGGTCGTAACGATCATTTGGATTCGATTTTCAATGTCTTTCACTGCCGTACAACAATAAACGGTCCTGTAATTTTGATGTTCAACGGTCATTCAACAACCAAACAGTACTTAGATGCTTATTTGATAAAACAAAATATTGCATGGTATTGGTAAAAACGAAAATAAAGTTTATATGATGGTTGTTAACAAGAAATCTTGTCAACATCCCCAAAGCTATGTGAATAACCAGATAGGTCATATAAGATTAGGTGGTCAAAGAAATCGATTCTTTCGAAACCCACCTTTCGACCTGATTGATCAAGTCGAAACAAATTTGGTGGTTAAATTAGAAATGCTGGCTGAGGGAGAAGCATTCAATTCGAAACATTTCTTCTGAAAGAGTCAAAGTCATCTATTTATAGAGGCTTTCGACCAGGTCGAAAGGTTCGTTTTGACCCTTTCGACCCCATCGGAAGGTATGCATGTTTTACTAAAATGAGATAGCTGCTTTCGACTTCATTGGTGTCGCCCCTTTGGTTGATGAACCCCTTCAAAAGGGTTGAAGATGTAGTGGGGGGTAAACCCCTTTAGAATGAATTCCTTTCTTCACATTCACTTGTCAACTACAGATTGGATTCCCTTTGGAACGCCCCTTTCGAACTGATCGAAAGGAGCTTCATTTTTTGAAACAGGTCCAAATTGCAGTTGCTTAAGCTTCATTATGTTTACTGTAACAACCCGCATATTTGACGATTTTATATTTAAATATTTTATTTAAATATTTTATCAATACTCGGAATTTAGTCTGAAAAGCTACTTTTTGCATACGGTCGAATTAGGACTCGGGACCATTCCCATTGAGTTTAAAATGCCGTTTGCGACCTTTTTGAGTATAAGCTTCGATATGTTTGGAGAAAGTTGAATTTTGCTACTTTTTACTTAGGGCTTTGGTTTGGGCTGAGCCACTTATGTATTCAGTCCCAACCCCTTCTCCTCTTCATTCCTTCATTCCTCATTTCCTAATACTCAAGCTTTTATATTAATGGAGAGTGGAAGAGGAAATTGAAACTCCAAACCCTAGTTTTCTTTTGCAAATCAAACTCTAGCTCCAAACTAATTGAAGAACCCATTGGTAAGCTTCTCTTCTTCTTCTCCAACTCATTCTCTTATCAATTTCAGAAATTTCTAAACCTAACTTTGGGAATGTTCTTCTTTTAAAGCCTAGAATCAAGTTTCTTGAGTTGAATTTGAAGAGTGGTTGATTCCCCTTTGCTTTCAAGCTTCTTCTTCAATTGTTTGGGTTCAAAGGTGAGATTTTTATCTCACATCTTAGTCTATAACTATCTTCGATTGTTAGGTATGAATTCCTAACACTTATTCTTGTGTAATTGATATGGATTTGGATTGGTTTTGTGAATATTCCAATTTTGGTGTTTTGAAAGCCAAATCCTTAAAAATCATAGCTTTGATGTTCAAATGCGTTTTTGGTGATGCATCGAGGAGCCAATAGGATCGGGTAGCCGTTGGGCATAATTCCCTATCGTCCGTGCTCGATCGGTTGCGAATTGGTGGAGTTTGCACATCAATTAAATAGGTACTTCTCTGTTTCTGGTTCGGTCGGCCTGCTGCAGGTCTCGGCCGACCGACCTGCTTCCCGAGAAAATTTCTGAAACAGGGTCCGGTCGACCGAGCTCTGTAGCCGGCCGACCGACCTGATGCAATTTTGCCTATTTCGCCTAGTTGCTTGAATTTACAACTTTAATCGATTCGTGTTGTTTCCTATTTGTTGTTATAATTTATTATGACTTTGATGACTCCTTCTTAGGGATTTTTGAATATCCATTTCGATGGATTCTTTATCGGTTTCGTTGGATTTTTATTCACATCTTCGTATGTGAATTTTAGTGATTGATTTTCCTACAATCTTCTTCGTGAGTTGTCACTTTAAAAATATAAAGGTTTCTATACTAGTAGTAAATATCAAAACTCTTTCTTCAAATGATTTCAACACTATTTTAGTACAAAGCTCGTTTCTTAAAACGTTTTTCAATCTATTAGTATATACAAACCTTTACCTCACTCGTATGAGAAATCTAATTAAACGACTTAGTAAAACGAGTGGTATGAAACGCTTGCGTTTACTTCGTCGGTTAATTCTTGGACTTGTTCGATTGAATCTCTTGTGACAATTTTATAGTGGAGATCTACAGTTTGTTTGTAAATATTTAAGTTAAGCAAGTGGTTATGGGACATGAAGCTAAACTCATATATTTACTAGCTTAGTGTAATTGACACTTCTCGTTGATCATGACGATCATCTTTGTGATTTAGACTAGCAATGTGCGATGTCTCTTTGTCTGCGAGGGAGACTAAACCCCGTTTTGTGGAGTTTCGACTCAAATTGGTGGGGTAGCAACCCATGGTCATCGGGCGGTTTGTGGAGCTTCGGCTCAATTTGTGATGGTTAGCAACCATGGAATTAGCGTTCCGTTTGTAATACACGTGTTGGTGAGCTTTATGCTCCCGTTTGTGGTAGGCCTCCCCCCTTTTTGTGATTTCTGGATTTCTTGAGATGATTTCTAGAATTTGTGTTTCACCAATTTTCGTGATTTCCATTGATAAGTTTTATCAATATTTGTGCATTGGTGAATTTGTGTGTCATTGACTTTTGTGATTGACATTGATATAATTGTCAATATTTATGGTTTGGTGAACGAAATAAGGAGTATGACATTTCTTTGATTCTTGTCTAGATTTGGTGATATTGATTAATCTCTTGTTGATTTTCAATTACTTATATATATCACAGCTTGGCATTGTGATTATTATGTGTTTAGTCATATCTCTTATTCTATATCGTTTCATCTGATATTTATAGTTAGACTGATCCGTTTATTATTCTTATTAAATAATACTCGGGTCAGACCGAGATGTTACAGGTGCTTCTGCTTGACTTCTCTTCTGGGGTTATCATATGATCTTTTGGCTAACTACTTAGATTAGTAGTTTATTTTGTTGTATACACTTGAGATATGGACTCATAGATGTATTCTTTTGTATAGCACGTGTTGCTATTCTTTTGTATTATGGTGGATCTTTTTGACCACTACTCTGATATACACTTTCATGTGTTAGTTATATATTCATATCTTCTTCCGCCTTCGTGATATGAATTATCTGTGACTGATTTGTGTTATGCTTATTTCTATATTTGTTTCCGAAGATTATTGTAGCCACTGTGTAGTAGCTTTTTGTTTGTATCGGTATGTCGGATTTCCTCTTGAAATAAAATGCATGTTATACTATCTGACATATCGGTGCTCGCGCAAAGCAATTACACGGATGGTCGCTCCTCAACTGCCTTATTCTCCGTGCTAGTTGACAGCATTACACCGTAGTGTTCTTGGCTAGCGTGGGTATTGAGGTGGGGCGTCACATCTTGGTATCAAAGCCAAACTTCGGAACAATGTAGAATAATTTAACAAGGATCATAGTCCTAAGTCCTTCTTAGGAGTCGTGCCTTAGGATTTAATTCGTGTCTTCGTACCGATTCATCCTATTTTCTTTATGATTCCTTGTTTATCTATCAAGATTGCTTGATATTCATTTTGTGAATAACCTTTTTCTTCTTCTTTATTTCTTTCTAAGGGAAGTGAAATGGTTAGACCTGGCCGTCCCAGCGCCGGTCAATCTAGTGCTACTCCCCAAGATGGAGTTTTTATGACTACCCAACAACTTCTTGACCTTGTTACGAATGCTCAAGCAGCTGGTTCTAATCCGGAACCTACTCACCCTAAATTTGGATTTGCACGCCTGTGCAACGACTACACTAATTTGGATGGGAAGCCATTTAAAGGTTCTGAAACTATTATTGAAGTCCAGGCTTGGTTAAGGACATGCGATCGAATCTTTTCTCGCATGAACCTCATTGATCTTCACCGAGTTCAGGTGGCTTCTAGTATGCTCCAAGAAAGAGCATTGGACTGGTACGAACTTCTTATTTCTGAGATTAATGAAGAGAATCTCACCTGAGAGAAATTCCGAGAGCGCTTCGAGTTAAAATTCGTACCAGAAGCTGAGAAGGTGACTTTGGCTCGCCATTTTATTGACCTTGTTCAAGGTGGATCTTCTGTGACAGACTATGTCGCATCTTTCGAATCTCTTTCCAAATACATGGTTGAGTACATTAATATCCCATTGAAGAAAAATCAGAGATTTATCTATGGATTGAATAAGAATCTTAAGAAGCCATTACTCCTGAAACTTGAAGTTTCATTTGATCAGCTTATTGATATCGCTCTTCGTCTTGAAGAGGCCGATAATGAAGGTGATGTTGAAGTTGTGCGTGCCCAACAGAACTTCGACAATAACTTGAAGAGGCCTATCAAATTGAAAGGCCCCAATTCTAATAAGAAAGGGAAGCAACAAATTCCGGTAGCAAAAACTCCTACCTCTAGTCGTGGGGAATGCTATAATTGTGGTTCGAAGGACCATTACGCGAACAAGTGTCCAAAGTCTCTCTCTTGTCGCTACTGCAAAGGTCCCAGTCATGTTATATCTTCATTCCCCAAGCTTCAGGGCAAGAAGGAGGGAAAGTTAAATGTTGCTCAATCCCCTGGCAACACATCTCGTGGTCAAGGTATGCCTCATTCTATCCTTGATGGCATTATTATGTTTCGTGATCAACCCATTCGAGTTCTTTTTGATACGGGTGCATCCCACTCTTTTATTTCAAAAGAGCTTGTTGATACTTTTTCTTTGGATGTTTTGTGTTTAATGACTTCTTTGAGAATTGCGAATCCGGTTGGTGGATCCGCAACAATCAGTTTATTGTGTAAAGATGTCGAGATTATTTTGTGTTATTTTCCTTTCCTAGTTGATTTGCATGTCATGCGTTATTTAGGCTTTGGAATGATTTTGGGAATGGATTGGCTTAACGGTTATGAAGCTCATATCCTATGTCCTGAGCGGACTATTCATCTTCGACATCCTCAATCTGTTAATCAGGTTTCTGTTATTCTTAAAGATTCGGACTCTGCTTTGGTTTCATCCTTATATTCTTTAAACCCTCGTGATGACGATGATGATGATGAGGGTGATATTATTTCTCTTATTCACGTCGTTCGTGAATTTTCCGACATATTCGAGCCCGTTTTAGGATTACCACCTAAGCGAGCAATTGGTTCAGAATTAATCTCATTCCTGGAGCTCAACCTATCACTCGCCCTCCTTATCGTATGTCCAATAAAGAAAACGTGGAGATGCGTAAACAATTATCCGAATTGGAGACGAAGCAATTTATTTGCTCTAGTTCCTCACCTTGGGGAGCTTCAGCTATTTTTGTGAAGAAATCCGATGGAACACTTAGGCTTTGCGTTGACTACCGCAAGCTTAATGATCTTACTATCAAAAATAAATGTCCTTTACCTCGGATTGATGATCTATTCGATCAGCTTAGTGGTGCTAGAGTCTTTTCACAATTGGACTTGGCTACCGGTTTTCACTAGCTTCGTATCGCAGAGGATAGCATTCCTTTGACATTGTTCCGTACGCGTTATGGATCTTATGAATGGCTTGTTATTCCATTTGGTTTAACGAATGCTCCAGCTTATTTCGTTGACCTTATGAATCGAGTTTTCAAAGATTTTCTCGATCGATTTGTTCTCATCTTTATTGATGATATTCTTGTGTATTCAAAAACCGAGGAGGAACATGAGAAGCATCTTCAGATTGTGTTGGAAACTCTTAGGAGTAATCAGTTAAAAGCAAATTTTTCTAAATGCCATATTTGGCAATCTCGTGTGAAGTTTCTCGGTCATATTATTTCCGAATCCGGAATTTCCGTGGATCCTTCAAAGATTGAAGCGATTCAAGATTGGAAGAGACCAGAGAGTGTGACGGAGATTCGTAGTTTTCTTGGGTTGGCGGGTTATTACCGCCGTTTTATCATAGACTTTTCTAAGATTGTCGTGCCTCTCACTAGCTTAACGAAGAAAGGTGTTAAATACATTTGGTCGGACAAATGTGAAGCTTCTTTTCAGAAATTGAAGGAACTTCTTTCTGATGCTCCTATTCTTGTTATTCCCGAAGGGAATCAAGATTTCGTTGTTTATACCGATGCTAGTCGTGTTGGTTTGGGTGTCGTTCTTATGCAAAGAGAACGTGTTATTGCTTATGCTTCTAGGCAATTGAAGCCTGCTGAAACTAGATATGCCACTCATGATTTAGAGCTCGCGGCTATTGTTTTTGCTCTTCGGATTTGGCGTCATTATCTTGTAGGAGAGAAATTTGTTCTTTATACCAATCATAAATCCTTGAAATATTTATTCTCTCAAAAGGAACTTAATTTGCGTCAACAGCGTTGGCTCGAATTTCTTGCACCATATGATCTTGATATTCTTTATACTCCCGGTAAGTGTAATCGTGTCGCCAATGCTCTTAGCCGTAAACTACAAGCTGTTGTTTCTATGATGATATCCGAATGGAACGATCTCGAGATTTTATCCACTTGCGAAATTCGAGACCGTGTTTCTGATTTATGTTCATCTCTTGTTTTATGTAGCCTTGAGGCTCATCCTTCTCTTTTAGACCGCATTCTTGAAGCTCAAAGGCATGATCCCAAATTGGCTCTTCTTGGCCAAAATATTAAGGATAAAATTGATATTGAAGGTTTGAAAGACTTTGATATCGATTCTCGTGGCGGCATTCGGAAATTTGGTAGACTTATCGTGCCAAATATTAGTGATCTTCGTAAAGATATTTTAGAAGATTCTCATCGTTCTAAATTTACCATTCATCCCGGTAGTAGTAAAATGTACGTGGATATGAAGCGACTTTATTATTGGGAGGGAATGAAAACAGATATTGCTAACTTTGTTAAGCGTTGCATGACTTTCCAACTCGTTAAGGCCGAGCATCAAAGGCCCGGTGGGTTATTGCAACCTTTAGAAATTCCAATTTGGAAGTGGGACCAAATTTCCATGGATTTTATAGATGGCCTTCCCCGTTCTCGTTCGGGTCATGATAGCTTATGGGTGATTGTTGATAGACTTACTAAATCCGCCCATTTTATTCCCGTTCGGTCTAGCCGAAACGTTCCTCTTTTGGCCAAACTCTTTGTTAAAGAGATTGTTAAATTACATGGAGTTCCTACTTCTATAGTTAGTGATCGTGATCCATTGTTTACTAGTGGATTTTGGAAGAGTCGTCAAAAAGCTTTGGGAGCGAAGCTTAATTTTAGCACAGCTTATCATCCCCAGTCTGATGGACAAACCGAGCGTGTGAATCAAACTCTTGAAGATCTTCTCCGTGCTTGTGTGCTTAATTTTGGTGGAAGTTGGGAAGATCATATTTCTCTTGTTGAGTTTTCCTATAATAATAGCTTCCAATCTAGTATTGGTATGGCACCTTTCGAGGCACTCTATGGAAGGCCATGTCGATCTCCTTCTTGTTGGCTTGAGGCCGGTGAGAAGCTGGTTTTAGGTCCAGATTTTATTCATGATTCCACAGAAAAGATTGAACTTATTCGACATAGGATGAAAGAAGCCCAGAGTAGACAAAAATCCTATGCCGATAACCGGAGAAGGAAGTTAGAGTTTTCTGTGGGAGATCTTGTGTTCATTCGTGTGTCACCTATGAAAGGTGTTGTACGTTTCAGTCGATCGGGAAAGTTAGCGCCTCGATATATTGGGCCATTTCCTATCACTGAACGTATTGGTTTCATGGCTTATCGCCTATCATTACCGGCTCAGTTTTCTTCCATGCATGACGTGTTTCACGTTTCTCAATTACGGAAGTGCCTTCGAGATTCCGATTCTATTCTTGAGCCCGGTGTTGTGGAAGAAATTGAAGTATCGCCTAATTTGACCTATGAGCAGCATCGTGTTCGTATTATTGCTTCGGAAGTCAAACGACTTCGAAATAAGGATGTTCCGCTTGTGAAAGTTCAATGGTCTTCAAATCCTAAGGATTGTTCTTGGGAGTCTAGAGAGTTCATCGAGCGAACACATCCGGACTTACTTTCTCGTGCTCTTTGAGGTGAACTTCTTATTTCAAACTTCTTTTGTGTTGAATATGTTTTTTTTGGTTGTTACTATATATCTTCTTCTTAAATATTGCGAGGACGCAATTTCTTTAAGGAAGGGAGTCTGTAACAACCCGTATATTTGTCGATTTTATATTTAAATATTTTATCAATACTCGGAATTTAGTCCGAAAAGCTACTTTTTGCATACGGTCGAATTAGGACTCGGGACCACTCCCATTGAGTTTAAAATGCCGTTTGTGACCTTTTTGAGTATAAGCTTCGATATGTTTGGAGAAAGTTGAATTTTGCTACTTTTTACTTAGGGCTTTGGTTTGGCTGAGCCACTTATGTATTCAGTCCCAACCCCTTCTCCTCTTCATTCCTTCATTCCTCATTTCCTAATACTCAAGCTTTTATATTAATAGAGAGTGGAAGAGGAAATTAAAACTCCAAACCCTAGTTTTCTTTTGCAAATCAAACTCTAGCTCCAAACTAATTGAAGAACCCATTGGTAAGCTTCTCTTCTTCTTCTCCAACTCATTCTCTTATCAATTTCAGAAATTCCTAAATCTAACTTTGGGAATGTTCTTCTTTTAAAGCCTAGAATCAAGCTTCTTGAGTTGAATTTGAAGAGTGGTTGATTCCCCTTTGCTTTCAAGCTTCTTCTTCAATTGTTTGGGTTCAAAGGTGAGATTTTTTATCTCACATCTTAGTCTATAACTATCTTCGATTATTAGGTATGAATTCCTAACACTTATTCTTATGCAATTGATATGGATTTGGATTGGTTTTGTGAATATTCCAATTTTGGTGTTTGGAAAGCCAAATCCTTAAAAATCATAGCTTTGATGTTCAAATGCGTTTTTGGTGATGCATCGAGGAGCCAATAGGATCGGGTAGCCGTTGGGCATAATTCCCTATCGTCCGTGCTCGATCGGTTGCGAATTGGTGGAGTTTGCACATCAATTAAATAGGTACTTCTCTGTTTCTGGTTCGGTCGGCCTGCTGCAGGTCTCGGCCGACCGACCTGCTTCCCGAGAAAATTTCTGAAACAGGGTCCGGTCGACCGAGCTCTGTAGCCGGCCGACCGACCTGATGCAATTTTGCCTATTTCGCCTAGTTGCTTGAATTTACAACTTTAATCGATTCGTGTTGTTTCCTATTTGTTGTTATCATTTATTATGACTTTGATGACTCCTTCTTAGGGATTTTTGAATATCCATTTCGATGGATTCTTTATCGGTTTCGTTGGATTTTTATTCACATCTTCGTATGTGAATTTTAGTGATTGATTTTCCTACAATCTTCTTCGTGAGTTGTCACTTTAAAAATATAAAGGTTTCTATACTAGTAGTAAATATCAAAACTCTTTCTTCAAATGATTTCAACACTATTTTAGTACAAAGCTCGTTTCTTAAAACGTTTTTCAATCTATTAGTATATACAAACCTTTACCTCACTCGTATGAGAAATCTAATTAAACGACTTAGTAAAACGAGTGGTATGAAACGCTTGCGTTTACTTCGTCGGTTAATTCTTGGACTTGTTCGATTGAATCTCTTGTGACAATTTTATAGTGGAGATCTACAGTTTGTTTGTAAATATTTAAGTTAAGCAAGTGGTTATGGGACATGAAGCTAAACTCATATATTTACTAGTTTAGTGTAATTGACACTTCTCGTTGATCATGACGATCATCTTTGTGATTTAGACTAGCAATGTGCGATGTCTCTTTGTCTGCGAGGGAGACTAAACCCCGTTTTGTGGAGTTTCGACTCAAATTGGTGGGGTAGCAACCCATGGTCTTCGGGCCGTTTGTGGAGCTTCGGCTCAATTTGTGATGGTTAGCAACCATGGAATTAGCGTTCCGTTTGTAATACACGTGTTGGTGAGCTTTATGCTCCCGTTTGTGGTAGGCCTCCCCCCTTTTTGTGATTTCTGGATTTCTTGAGATGATTTCTAGAATTTGTGTTTCACCAATTTTCGTGATTTCCATTGATAAGTTTTATCAATATTTGTGCATTGGTGAATTTGTGTGTCATTGACTTTTGTGATTGACATTGATATAATTGTCAATATTTATGGTTTGGTGAACGAAATAAGGAGTATGACATTTCTTTGATTCTTGTCTAGATTTGGTGATATTGATTAATCTCTTGTTGATTTTCAATTACTTATATATATCACAGCTTGGCATTGTGATTATTATGTGTTTAGTCATATCTCTTATTCTATATCGTTTCATCTGATATTTATAGTTAGACTGATCCGTTTATTATTCTTATTAAATAATACTCGGGTCAGACCGAGATGTTACAGGTGCTTCTGCTTGACTTCTCTTCTGGGGTTATCATATGATCTTTTGGCTGACTACTTAGATTAGTAGTTTATTTTGTTGTATACACTTGAGATATGGACTCATAGATGTATTCTTTTGTATAGCACGTGTTGCTATTCTTTTGTATTATGGTGGATCTTTGTGACCACTACTCTGATATACACTTTCATGTGTTAGTTATATATTCATATCTTCTTCCGCCTTCGTGATATGAATTATCTGTGACTGATTTGTGTTATGCTTATTTCTATATTTGTTTCCGAAGATTATTGTAGCCACTGTGTAGTAGCTTTTTGTTTGTATCGGTATGTCGGATTTCCTCTTGAAATAAAATGCATGTTATACTATCTGACATATCGGTGCTCGCGCAAAGCAATTACACGGATGGTCGCTCCTCAACTGCCTTATTCTCCGTGCTAGTTGACAGCATTACACCGTAGTGTTCTTGGCTAGCGTGGGTATTGAGGTGGGGCGTCACATCTTGGTATCAGAGCCAAACTTCGGAACAATGTAGAATAATTTAACAAGGATCATAGTCCTAAGTCCTTCTTAGGAGTCGTGCCTTAGGATTTAATTCGTGTCTTCGTACCGATTCATCCTATTTTCTTTATGATTCCTTGTTTATCTATCAAGATTGCTTGATATTCATTTTTTGAATAACCTTTTTCTTCTTCTTTATTTCTTTCTAAGGGAAGTGAAATGGTTAGACCTGGCCGTCCCAGCGCCGGTCAATCTAGTGCTACTCCCCAAGATGGAGTTTTTATGACTACCCAACAACTTCTTGACCTTGTTACGAATGCTCAAGCAGCTGGTTCTAATCCGGAACCTACTCACCCTAAATTTGGATTTGCACGCCTGTGCAACGACTACACTAATTTGGGTGGGAAGCCATTTAAAGGTTCTGAAACTATTATTGAAGTCCAGGCTTGGTTAAGGACATGCGATCGAATCTTTTCTCGCATGAACCTCATTGATCTTCACCGAGTTCAGGTGGCTTCTAGTATGCTCCAAGAAAGAGCATTGGACTGGTACGAACTTCTTATTTCTGAGATTAATGAAGAGAATCTCACCTGAGAGAAATTCCGAGAGCGCTTCGAGTTAAAATTCGTACCAGAAGCTGAGAAGGTGACTTTGGCTCGCCATTTTATTGACCTTGTTCAAGGTGGATCTTCTGTGACAGACTATGTCGCATCTTTCGAATCTCTTTCCAAATACATGGTTGAGTACATTAATACCCCATTGAAGAAAAATCAGAGATTTGTCTATGGATTGAATAAGAATCTTAAGAAGCCATTACTCCTGAAACTTGAAGTTTCATTTGATCAGCTTATTGATATCGCTCTTCGTCTTGAAGAGGCCGTAATGAAGGTGATGTTGAAGTTGTGCGTGTCCAACAGAACTTCGACAATAACTTGAAGAGGCCTATCAAATTGAAAGGCCCCAATTCTAATAAGAAAGGGAAGCAACAAATTCCGGTAGCAAAAACTCCTACCTCTAGTCGTGGGGAATGCTATAATTGTGGTTCGAAAGACCATTACGCGAACAAGTGTCCAAAGTCTCTCTCTTGTCGCTACTGCAAAGGTCCCAGTCATGTTATATCTTCATTCCCCAAGCTTCAGGGCAAGAAGGAGGGAAAGTTAAATGTTGCTCAATCCCCTGGCAACACATCTCGTGGTCAAGGTATGCCTCATTCTATCCTTGATGGCATTATTATGTTTCGTGATCAACCCATTCGAGTTCTTTTTGATACGGGTGCACCCACTCTTTTATTTCAAAAGAGCTTGTTGATACTTTTTCTTTGGATGTTTTGTGTATAATGACTTCTTTGAGAATTGCGAATCCGGTTGGTGGATCCGCAACAATCAGTTTATTGTGTAAAGATGTCGAGATTATTTTGTGTGATTTTCCTTTCCTAGCTGATTTGCATGTCATGCGTTATTTAGGCTTTGGAATTATTTTGGGAATGGATTGGCTTAACCGTTATGAAGCTCATATCCTATGTCCTGAGCGGACTATTCATCTTCGACATCCTCAATCTGTTAATCAGGTTTCTGTTATTCTTAAAGATTCGGACTCTGCTTTGGTTTCATCTTTATATTCTTTAAACCCTCGTGATGACGATGATGATGATGAGGGTGATATTATTTCTCTTATTCACGTCGTTCGTGAATTTTCCGACATATTCGAGCCCGTTTTAGGATTACCACCTAAGCGAGCAATTGGTTCAGAATTAATCTCATTCCTGGAGCTCAACCTATCACTCGCCCTCCTTATCGTATGTCCAATAACGAAAACGAGGAGATGCGTAAACAATTATCCGAATTGGAGATGAAGCAATTTATTTGCTCTAGTTCCTCACCTTGGGGAGCTTCAGCTATTTTTGTGAAGAAATCCGATGGAACACTTAGGCTTTGCGTTGACTACCGCAAGCTTAATGATCTTACTATCAAAAATAAATGTCCTTTACCTCGGATTGATGATCTATTCGATCAGCTTAGTGGTGCTAGAGTCTTTTCACAATTGGACTTGGCTACCGGTTTTCACTAGCTTCGTATCGCAGAGGATAGCATTCCTTTGACATTTTTCCGTACGCGTTATGGATCTTATGAATGGCTTGTTATTCCATTTGGTTTAACGAATGCTCCAGCTTATTTCGTTGACCTTATGAATCGAGTTTTCAAAGATTTTCTCGATCGATTTGTTCTCATCTTTATTGATGATATTCTTGTGTATTCAAAAACCGAGGAGGAACATGAGAAGCATCTTCAGATTGTGTTGGAAACTCTTAGGAGTAATCAGTTAAAAGCAAATTTTTCTAAATGCCATATTTGGCAATCTCGTGTGAAGTTTCTCGGTCATATTATTTCCGAATCCGGAATTTCCGTGGATCCTTCAAAGATTGAAGCGATTCAAAATTGGAAGAGACCAGAGAGTGTGACGGAGATTCGTAGTTTTCTTGGGTTGGCGGGTTATTACCGCCGTTTTATCAAAGACTTTTCTAAGATTGTCGTGCCTCTCACTAGCTTAACGAAGAAAGGTGTTAAATACATTTGGTCGGACAAATGTGAAGCTTCTTTTCAGAAATTGAAGGAACTTCTTTCTGATGCTCCTATTCTTGTTATTCCCGAAGGGAATCAAGATTTCGTTGTTTATACCGATGCTAGTCGTGTTGGTTTGGGTGTCGTTCTTATGCAAAGAGAACGTGTTATTGCTTATGCTTCTAGGCAATTGAAGCCTGCTGAAACTAGATATGCCACTCATGATTTAGAGCTCGCGGCTATTGTTTTTGCTCTTCGGATTTGGCGTCATTATCTTGTAGGAGAGAAATTTGTTCTTTATACCAATCATAAATCCTTGAAATATTTATTCTCCCAAAAGGAACTTAATTTGCGTCAACAGCGTTGGCTCGAATTTCTTGCACCATATGATCTTGATATTCTTTATACTCCCGGTAAGTGTAATCGTGTCGCCAATGCTCTTAGCCGTAAACAACAAGCTGTTGTTTCTATGATGATATCCGAATGGAACGATCTCGAGATTTTATCCACTTGCGAAATTCGAGACCGTGTTTCTGATTTATGTTCATCTCTTATTTTATGTAGCCTTGAGGCTCATCCTTCTCTTTTAGACCGCATTCTTGAAGCTCAAAGGCCAGATCCCAAATTGGCTCTTCTTGGCCAAAATATTAAGGATAAAATTGATATTGAAGGTTTGAAAGACTTTGATATCGATTCTCGTGGCGGCATTCGGAAATTTGGTAGACTTATCGTGCCAAATATTAGTGATCTTCGTAAAGATATTTTAGAAGATTCTCATCGTTCTAAATTTACCATTCATCCCGGTAGTAGTAAAATGTACGTGGATATGAAGCGACTTTATTATTGGGAGGGAATGAAAACAGATATTGCTAACTTTGTTAAGCGTTGCATGACTTTCCAACTCGTTAAGGCCGAGCATCAAAGGCCCGGTGGGTTATTGCAACCTTTAGAAATTCCAATTTGAAAGTGGGACCAAATTTCCATGGATTTTATAGATGGCCTTCCCCGTTCTCGTTCGGGTCATGATAGCTTATGGGTGATTGTTGATAGACTTACTAAATCCGCCCATTTTATTCCCGTTCGGTCTAGCCGAACCGTTCCTCTTTTGGCCAAACTCTTTGTTAAAGAGATTGTTAAATTACATGGAGTTCCTACTTCTATAGTTAGTGATCGTGATCCATTGTTTACTAGTGGATTTTGGAAGAGTCGTCAAAAAGCTTTGGGAGCGAAGCTTAATTTTAGCACCGCTTATCATCCCCAGTCTGATGGACAAACCGAGCGTGTGAATCAAACTCTTGAAGATCTTCTCCGTGCTTGTGTGCTTAATTTTGGTGGAAGTTGGGAAGATCATATTTCTCTTGTTGAGTTTTCCTATAATAATAGCTTCCAATCTAGTATTGGTATGGCACCTTTCGAGGCACTCTATGGAAGGCCATGCCGATCTCCTTCTTGTTGGCTTGAGGCCGGTGAGAAGCTGGTTTTAGGTCCAGATTTTATTCATGATTCCACAGAAAAGATTGAACTTATTCGACATAGGATGAAAGAAGCCCAGAGTAGACAAAAATCCTATGCCGATAACCGGAGAAGGAAGTTAGATTTTTCTGTGGGAGATCTTGTGTTCATTCGTGTGTCACCTATGAAAGGTGTTGTACGTTTCAGTCGATCGGGAAAGTTAGCGCCTCGATATATTGGGCCATTTCCTATCGCTGAACGTATTGGTTTCATGGCTTATCGCCTATCATTACCGGCTCAGTTTTCTTCCATGCATGACGTGTTTCACGTTTCTCAATTACGGAAGTGCCTTCGAGATTCCGATTCTATTCTTGAGCCCGGTGTTGTGGAAGAAATTGAAGTTTCACCTAATTTGACCTATGAGCAGCATCGTGTTCGTATTATTGCTTCGGAAGTCAAACGACTTCGAAATAAGGATGTTCCGCTTGTGAAAGTTCAATGGTCTTCAAATCCTAAGGATTGTTCTTGGGAGTCTAGAGAGTTCATCGAGCGAACACATCCGGACTTACTTTCTCGTGCTCTTTGAGGTGAACTTCTTATTTCAAACTTCTTTTGTGTTGAATATGTTTTTTTTGGTTGTTACTATATATCTTCTTCTTAAATATTGCGAGGACGCAATTTCTTTAAGGAATGGAGTCTGTAACAACCCGTATATTTGTCGATTTTATATTTAAATATTTTATCAATACTCGGAATTTAGTCCGAAAAGCTACTTTTTGCATACGGTCGAATTAGGACTCGGGACCACTCCCATTGAGTTTAAAATGCCGTTTGCGACCTTTTTGAGTATAAGCTTCGATATGTTTGGAGAAAGTTGAATTTTGCTACTTTTTACTTAGGGCTTTGGTTTGGCTGAGCCACTTATGTATTCAGTTCCAACCCCTTCTCCTCTTCATTCCTTCATTCCTCATTTCCTAATACTCAAGCTTTTATATTAATAGAGAGTGGAAGAGGAAATTAAAACTCCAAACCCTAGTTTTCTTTTGCAAATCAAACTCTAGCTCCAAACTAATTGAAGAACCCATTGGTAAGCTTCTCTTCTTCTTCTCCAACTCATTCTCTTATCAATTTCAGAAATTCCTAAATCTAACTTTGGGAATGTTCTTCTTTTAAAGCCTAGAATCAAGCTTCTTGAGTTGAATTTGAAGAGTGGTTGATTCCCCTTTGCTTTCAAGCTTCTTCTTCAATTGTTTGGGTTCAAAGGTGAGATTTTTATCTCACATCTTAGTCTATAACTATCTTCGATTGTTAGGTATGAATTCCTAACACTTATTCTTATGCAATTGATATGGATTTGGATTGGTTTTGTGAATATTCCAATTTTGGTGTTTGGAAAGCCAAATCCTTAAAAATCATAGCTTTGATGTTCAAATGCGTTTTTGGTGATGCATCGAGGAGCCAATAGGATCGGGTAGCCGTTGGGCATAATTCCCTATCGTCCGTGCTCGATCGGTTGCGAATTGGTGGAGTTTGCACATCAATTAAATAGGTACTTCTCTGTTTCTGGTTCGGTCGGCCTGCTGCAGGTCTCGGCCGACCGACCTGCTTCCCGAGAAAATTTCTGAAACAGGGTCCGGTCGACCGAGCTCTGTAGCCGGCCGACCGACCTGATGCAATTTTGCCTATTTCGCCTAGTTGCTTGAATTTACAACTTTAATCGATTCGTGTTGTTTCCTATTTGTTGTTATCATTTATTATGACTTTGATGACTCCTTCTTAGGGATTTTTGAATATCCATTTCGATGGATTCTTTATCGGTTTCGTTGGATTTTTATTCACATCTTCGTATGTGAATTTTAGTGATTGATTTTCCTACAATCTTCTTCGTGAGTTGTCACTTTAAAAATATAAAGGTTTCTATACTAGTAGTAAATATCAAAACTCTTTCTTCAAATGATTTCAACACTATTTTAGTACAAAGCTCGTTTCTTAAAACGTTTTTCAATCTATTAGTATATACAAACCTTTACCTCACTCGTATGAGAAATCTAATTAAACGACTTAGTAAAACGAGTGGTATGAAACGCTTGCGTTTACTTCGTCGGTTAATTCTTGGACTTGTTCGATTGAATCTCTTGTGACAATTTTATAGTGGAGATCTACAGTTTGTTTGTAAATATTTAAGTTAAGCAAGTGGTTATGGGACATGAAGCTAAACTCATATATTTACTAGTTTAGTGTAATTGACACTTCTCGTTGATCATGACGATCATCTTTGTGATTTAGACTAGCAATGTGCGATGTCTCTTTGTCTGCGAGGGAGACTAAACCCCGTTTTGTGGAGTTTCGACTCAAATTGGTGGGGTAGCAACCCATGGTCTTCGGGCCGTTTGTGGAGCTTCGGCTCAATTTGTGATGGTTAGCAACCATGGAATTAGCGTTCCGTTTGTAATACACGTGTTGGTGAGCTTTATGCTCCCGTTTGTGGTAGGCCTCCCCCTTTTTGTGATTTCTGGATTTCTTGAGATGATTTCTAGAATTTGTGTTTCACCAATTTTCGTGATTTCCATTGATAAGTTTTATCAATA
The DNA here is from genome assembly GCA_030765085.1 of Allium cepa. Lineage (NCBI taxonomy): Eukaryota > Viridiplantae > Streptophyta > Magnoliopsida > Asparagales > Amaryllidaceae > Allium > Allium cepa. Next base: position 875,034,590 of record CM060943.1, read on the forward strand.
TTTGTGCATTGGTGAATTTGTGTGTCATTGACTTTTGTGATTGACATTGATATAATTGTCAATATTTATGGTTTGGTGAACGAAATAAGGAGTATGACATTTCTTTGATTCTTATCTAGATTTGGTGATATTGATTAATCTCTTGTTGATTTTCAATTACTTATATATATCACAGCTTGGCATTGTGATTATTATGTGTTTAGTCATATCTCTTATTCTATATCGTTTCATCTGATATTTATAGTTAGACTGATCCGTTTATTATTCTTATTAAATAATACTCCGGTCAGACCGAGATGTTACAGGTGCTTCTGCTTGACTTCTCTTCTGGGGTTATCATATGATCTTTTGGCTGACTACTTAGATTAGTAGTTTATTTTGTTGTATACACTTGAGATATGGACTCATAGATGTATTCTTTTGTATAGCACGTGTTGCTATTCTTTTGTATTATGGTGGATCTTTTTGACCACTACTCTGATATACACTTTCATGTGTTAGTTATATATTCATATCTTCTTCCGCCTTCGTGATATGAATTATCTATGACTGATTTGTGTTATGCTTATTTCTATATTTGTTTCCGAAGATTATTGTAGCCACTGTGTAGTAGCTTTGTGTTTGTATCGGTATGTCGGATTTCCTCTTGAAATAAAATGCATGTTATACTATCTGACATATCGGTGCTCGCGCAAAGCAATTACACGGATGGTCGCTCCTCAACAGCCTTATTCTCCGTGCTAGTTGACAGCATTACACCGTAGTGTTCTTGGCTAGCGTGGGTATTGAGGTGGGGCGTCACATTTACTCTGTATAAGATCAGCCTGAATACTTCTAAGTTTATAAATTCATCAATGTCGAAACACCATCACCCTTCTTACTTCCATTGTCTGATATTGGTTTTGACGATGATGTGTTTCGAATGTATATATCCCAGTTGATCCTATATATTGCATAGACAAAAAGAAGTTAAGAGAAAAAGATAGAATCATGTGCAATGGATCATTAATCTAGATAATGATCATAATGATTTTTCTCATAATCGAAATTCTTAATAAATCTGTCATCTCTCTGTCTTTACTAATCCAAAATAAGTTGCAATTATGAGAGCTTTTTTCCCAAATTGATTTAGGGTTTACAATGATTTTGTTGCAGCTAAGAAATTGGAGTAAAAGAAATGATTTTAGGATTGCAAAACCCGGTCCCCAAAAGTGGATCCCTTGGATCTTATTTATAGATGCAGGTCGGCCCCCTTCTGCGCATATGTCTTCGACCCAGACGAAATGTCCCTTTTTATATGCCGCCACATGCCTTTCGACTATGTCAAAAGGTCTTGTCTACCTTCGACGCGGTCGAAAGGAATCTCTTTCGAGTCCTTATGCATGCGCCTTCCTTATCTTTCTCCAGACCTTTCGACTAAGTCGAAACCTTTCGTCTTTGTTGAGTCTTTAGTATTCATTTTCTCTACTTTCTCCGGAACTGCTTTCGACGTTGTCGAAAGATCCTCGAATGCGTCTTTCTCTTCATATTGTCTTGTTGTCATCGGAAGTAAAGATGGGAGCCCTTCGACTCTGCCGATAGGTTGTTCATAGGGGCTTCGAAGATATGGAAGCACCAATGGTTTCGATGCAGTAGATAGCTTCCAAATGCATGCCTGTTGGTTTATGTGGAACATTTTCCTGATGTCATTGGCCTCGACCGGTTCGAAATATTTGGGTATGCTTTCAAAAGGGTTGTTATAAAGGCGATACCTTTTGTTCCGAAAGATTTGACGCGCATATGAGAGATTAACATTCATTGTCGTCGAAAGGGATTCTGAAGCTGTCTTTGCTAACATTGTCTATCACTTGTGAGGGTGTCCGTTGTTTGCGACTCCTTCGAAAGTCTTTCCAATGCCTTCAGAACCTTCTTTCATGATCCTTGTCGAAACCTATATCTATAATTTCTGTTGGGGCTGACGTTTTTCTTATCCTCTTTCATGTCTTTGCTCGTTAAGTGAATTTTATGGCTAACAATGATTATTAGTTATGGTAGCAAAAAAGTTTTACTAGATGCCTTTACGATACATATTCTTATATTATTTTGTTTCTATTTTATTTTACCTTTTTAGCTGAATATGAAAGTCTGAAGAAGCAAAACAAAAGAAGTGAACCGACGCCACAGAAGACACACACAAGGACAAAAAGAGTGCGTGTGCATTTTGATGGCAACAGAACATATTTTACAACGGTGTAACTTAACACAGCTATATTCATCTCTGTATTTACGATCTTCTTCCCTATTCCACTCAACACTACAGAGAATTCAACTCATTTAAAAACCAATATAAAGCTCAAAATACATCCTTGACAACACATGGAACTAAGATTGAAGAAATGAATAAAAGAAGAAAAAATATATATGATGATGTAAGTTGAAGAATAATGAAACATAACGTCCAAAACAAGAGAATTTTGATACCAAAGAAAATATGCCTACAATCAATAGTTATTGATTCAAAAGTCTGATTGTTTTATTGCAAGGATGTGTGTAACATAGGACTTACAAGTTTGTTACACATTTATACATATTTATACATAAGCTGTATGCATCCGCAAATCAATTACACGTATCAAATTTAATTCAATAAAAACAGTAGTGATGACTACCATCTCCTTCTTCGCCTTCCATACCAATAAGCAAACGCAGCAATCGATACAGACGCCGCAACACCAGCGGCGGCATGCCAATTATACACAGGCTTCTCCACCAAAACACCACCTACATTTTCCAAAACTACCCTCTCCCTCGCTTTCAAAGCAAACTCAAACCCTTGCCTCTCAATCTCTTCCAAGTCCTTAACTCTCATTCTAACCCTAACCGCCTTCGCAATTGCTTCATACTCCTCTTTGGTCCCACCTTCCAAGAACGCACCCATCACTTTCCCTTTACTCACCCAATAAGCTCCGAACCTCCCCTTGGTGAAATCTCCGTAGTGCACGACTTCCCCAACGTTGTCCCCGTAAAATTGCCACGACAGGGTGAAGACCCTAGAGTAGAAGAACGGCAAGTAATCGAAGTCGTCGGTCGCGTCGGGTGCCGTGATGGCAGACACTACGTGCCTAGCGGTTTTCCTAGCGGAGTCCACGTGCTCGAGGCGGCGGGTTTCGCCGTTGAAGAGCTTGACGGGGAAGGAGGCGACGTCTCCTACGGCATAGGTGGAGGAGTTGCTCGTTTGCATTCTGCCGTTCACCTTGATTCCGCCTTTGTCAATCGTCAATTGAGTTTCGAATAGGCTGGTGTTTGCACGGATACCGATGCCCACCACGACCATGTCGGTCTGTAAACGGGTTCCGTCTCGGAGGATTACTGCATTGACCTGAATCGCCAATTAATTAGTTAGTTAAATAATTATCTTTTTTGGCTGTTGGAAAATTTAAAAAAAGAAAGCCAAAAAAATATGAATAAAAAAAATTCCCTTATTGTAACGATTAGAATTTTTCAGATTCTTCTCCCACAAGTCAATTGAAATACATTAAAAACGTAAAATACAAAATTCGTTTCAACCCAAACGAACACAAAGTACCCGTTTGGTTTCGTTTTGTGCTTTCAATATGCATTACGAAACATGAGCAGAACGGAGGAGAATATTTGAAATTCTAAACCATTTCGACGATGGAGGGACAGCGGATGTGATTGTTTTCCGAGCTTTTGTTATTTCCCGTAATACGGAAAAAGTAATAAATTTGTTTTCTATTTTGTATAACTTCATTTTGCTAATTGGTTATCTTCTAGAAATACATGTGTCATGGCATTTTTGTTTGGACGGAAACAAAAACCAAAAAAGGGCAAACCAAACGGGGCATAAGATTTTGTCCACAATCAATATTAGCAGAATGTCTGTATTACTCATAGCAGCCCATAAAAGACAGAATGTCTATATTACTCGTAACTGCCCATAAAAGACAAAAGGTGATTAAACTACACCATAGAGAAAAAGTATTGCTTTTGCATGAATCAAGCACCACTATAGCTGATAAACAATGCTAATAGTTGGGACAGGCCGTGTTATAGTCAAATGTCTTAGGTTCGATGTTCCAAGACAAACATCATAGGCATGTTCAGAAAAAAATTACAAGTAAAACAAACTATAGAAATACGAAAATTAATTCCAAATTTGATGTTACTATACTAATACAACCACACCGTGGTGTATTGTTTTGTTTTGTTTTTTTTTTTTAAGTTTATTGCATAGGGAAAGTAAGGAAATGCAATATTACAAGGTATAAAACGATTGTTGGAAACTTTTGGTATTTTTGAAAAACTAAAATTCAATTGAGAAAAAAGTTGATTATTTTTTCTGTAAAAAAAAGGAATTATTTTGACAGATTTTTATTTTATTTTAAATAAAAATGCAACGTTGATGCAAAAAAAGAAAAAAAAATATTAAATTTTGTGCATTTTTATGAATAATGAATGTTTCTGAATCTTTCTAAAAAATTTCAAATTTTTTGACAAGTTTCAAACTTTTACAAAATATGAAATTTAGAACAAATCTGACTTTTCAGAAGAAGGAAAAAAAAACTGAAGTTTCTAACAAAACTAAAACAATAAAGAATGTTAAATTTATTTGAAAATATTTGATTATTTTTTATAAATAAGTTTGTGAACTATTTTTTTTTTTAAAAATCAACTTTACTGAGAAAATAAATGTCATTGTTTTCTTGGAAATGTTAGATTTTTAGAATGAAAAAATATCTCTTTTTTTAAACTATAGATATTTAACTTATATTTCATCATTCATTAGAGACTTAAAACAACAATGAAATTTTTTGGTTTGAGAGATAATTGCCAAGACTATCAAGAAACTTTTTGGGCGACTAAAGTAATATTAATTAAATTGAATGTTACAACAATATATTGTCCTACATACGTACGCGCGCATATATTGTGTGTGTATAGATATAATACCTTTGGTGTCACATTTTTTTGATATCGCATGAACTACCAAAAATGTCCATTTACATATATTACCAAATCTTAATATCACTTAAAAACAGGATCTAACGAATAACTTCATTTACAAATTCGTTCTTTATTAATTAATAATAAATATAAAAATTCAAACTACCAAAAAAAAATTAGATGATGCAACATAGAAATAAAAATTCAAACTAACTACACACATGATTTTAACGCAAAAATATAGCTAAATATTTATGCAAATCATGCTCTTTTAAATGTGCTAAACATATACAGTTTGTAGAAAAATAATTCACACGTAGAGCGCGTGCCGTAACGCATTGTTTGTGTCTATAAATATAGTTTTATTCGTTTCACTATGGTAAGCAAAATACCTCCCTCGTACAGTTTATTACTACGAGTGTTCTGACAATCAGAAGTAATGTGTATTTATGTATATCGTTCATAGGATTGGATCAAGAGAAATCAATTAAGTACGTAAATCATAATTTACAATGATTGCCTACCTTCCCATTTGAATCGTGTTCAAAGGAAGAAAGCACGGTTCCTTTTATAAAATCCACCCCTTTGGACTCATAATATTTCTCATAAAAATCAGCGATCTTCGGTGTGAACAAACGAGCCACTGCCAAAATAAAATTCCACAATTTTTTAGAATATGAAAATCAAATATACATAACAAAATAATGCAAATGACTTTCGCTTACTACAATGAGCCTCGGGAAACACCATTGTTACTTTCAGTCGATTGGTAACTAATGCAGCTGCACATTCCATGCCAATGTAGCCGCCACCAATAACAACAGCACTGCCGCCATTGCATGACTTCATAACATCTACAAGCCTATTTGCATCATTCAAATTGCGCAAATAACAAACGTTTTCAGCATCTGATCCTTTCACTCCGAATTCTTCTAGCTTCAAAGCCTATAAATGAAGAATAAGTCGCGTCATTATCCGTATATATTCTATCCATGTTGCAAAACTAGGGAACAGTAGTCAATTATCTCTAATATAATAAAACTATCATAGATGTGAAATCAGTACCTGAGCACCTGTTGCGATTACGAGAAATTTGTAGCTAATGGTTTCGCCATTTGCTGTAACTAAAGTCTTTCTCTTGACATCAGCAGATTTCACCTTTGTACCAAGAATCAGCTCAATGCCTACAAATCAAAAGCTGTTGAATGAAAGAAATAACTACAGGATCAATGTAATTTATGATGGAAAGTTTATGCTAAGAGAGTGTATAACTAGACTACTGTTGCCCTTAACTAACTAATAAGAGCATCTGCAACCATTTTGTACGCACAAAAAACCCCGTTTAAGCAAAAATATTGAACTTTATAAAGCAGATTCTCCATCTGGTCTCCATTTTGCAAAAAAGAAGAGTCCATTATCCATTTTTTGTCAAATGGAGAATGATATTTGTTCTAATGAAGAACTTAAGCAATCTCGTATGGACAAGTCCCCATAGACTGAAATAAGCTGGCTTATAAACTCAGTAATTCAAGTTTGGCAACGTAAATGACTAATTATATAGTACTTTTTCATACAAGCCATAAACAAAAGTAGTTATTTTTGTTTGAAATACTGTAAAAACATGCAAGCACAGTCTATGAGAAACTAACGAGATAGCTCACAAAAAATGTTGAAATACAGGGTGTTAGGGAAAGTAAGAGCAAGATGATTAAAATAACTGTCAGCAATGTATCATAAAATAGAAAGTATCAACAATTCATCCTTTATGATGGTCTAAAGATAAACTTTGTTTAAGATTGTAAAAATAGGCAGGCGGACGCTAGGTGCCAAGCATGGACTCGGGATTAATCGTTTAGACGGGGATTAAACAGAGATTAATCGAAGCTAGGCGTTATTAATAAACCTATGTATTTTGACAAAATTTTAGTATTTTTTTAGCATTAATTATTCCAAAATTAAAATCTAGGGATGTGGATCGGCTTGGGAGCAGCCAACGAGACAAAACCGCCTGAAACTAACATGTAACTGCTTAAACGAGAAATCAACACTCAACTGGTGCCTAAAAAGCGCTTATATACTTATTTAGATGCTTAGATGATGCGGTATGCCCCGTCTAGGTGGGTCTAAGTTGACGGCTAGACGGTAAACCTTGCCTAGCGCCTAGGCGATGCGTAGGCGGGGACCTAGAAAGATTTTTACAATAGAGATTTTGTTACACTAGTTGTATTACTATCTGCAAAACAAAACCATATTCATAGGTGATAGTCGACTCTTCTATTCCCTTCACAACGACTTCCTTTTTTTCCACTTATTTTCATTTTTTTTAAACATCAATTTAATATTACTTTTGTATCGTGAAATTAAATATGCAACAGGCTCTCACCAACACAAGTAGTATAATCATATTGCTTGTGTAAATCAGGTAAATCATTGCTTGTGCAAATGCTTTCTGATATTATATTTTGAACCTGAAATGCAATCAGAAACTTTGTACCATTAGAACTTGTTTCCTCTCAAATATTAACAAACTAAGATAATTTCATTATATGCATTCAACTAAATATGAAATGCACGTGTATCCACCATGAAAATAAAAATAAAAATAAATCGGCAAATCCATGAAAATAATTAATATTAGTTTCCATATCAAGTAATAAAAAACAAATAATATCATTATATTCATATATATAATACGAAACTGAAGAGTTAAAAAAACATAAATAAAACTAAGAAGTTACACTTTACCATGCTCTTTGTACCATTTTGGAGTCAACCTATCTTCATTTGCACCTACGCAAGTATGAAATGCGGGGAGGCGAGCAGGAGCTGCAAAAACAAGATCTGTGTAAGTAATCCAGATTAAGTTGATGACTCGGTTTGGTGTAAGGAATCAAGATTATGGTAAAAATAAAATTGCATTTTGACAGTTGAAGTCGACAGAATATACTTGAAATAAGATTAATAGGATTTGCTAAATAGCAAAACAAAGAATGTGAATAAACTAAGGCAAGTTTGTCTGCCATATACGGAATATGCTGAGTTTTGAGTTTTCGAAAATATCCAAATTGCGTTTGGAATTAACGTTTACTGAAAATTTGAAATGCATTTTTTCTTTTTTTGTAATTTTTTTCACAATTGATTTAGCACATAATACTCAAAATAAGTTTTTCTTGTATTGAATTTTTCAAATAACAAACTGGAAAGACAGTTAACAATTTAACAAATATGGACAAAAAATTGCAAAAGGCGGAGAACAAACAGAACAAAAAATGGTTTTAATTTTACACTCTGAAAATAGATTTTTCAAAATAATTAGACCAAACTTCTCTTCCTGGAAAAATTACTGTAAAACTAAAAACGGGAAACGGACTTAAAAACTAAAACAAAACCAAGCACTACCTAAGTTTTCTACCAAATTCCAATAACAGTCAAGAAGCTTCATGAATACCTTCTGGAAGTAAATATCCCTTGCTTATTGCAGGTCGTTCATAAGGTGCAACCTATACAACATCATCAAAATAAATTGTATGTCAAGAGTGAAAATTATTTCGCTATATTCATTATAAACAATTGTATTACAACAATAAACTAAATGTCAACAATGTCTTTCCTGGATTGGTGCAAAGTAATCGAATACCGATATCATAAAATTAATCCTTAGCATGACCCTTATTCCATACTAAATTTCAATAAAACAAAAAATGCTCACACTTAACTCTTTTATGATATTGCTATTTGCATACATTCAATAATGCTAAATATGTTTTCACCATACGAAAAATAAACCTTTTGAATACAAATCAAGTAAATTGGTCTTTCTTTTTCACAATTTCAAGTTTTGAGGACCCCAATATATTTAATACAAATCAAGTCCATCTAATACAACTTATATCCCTCTCATATAACTATTTAAAAATTTCATTTCTTTTTGTAGAAAATTCAGATTAGTAAGCCACTATCATTTTCACTATTAGATAAAAATGGTTCGATCAACATTTTTTCCTTTTGTGAAATATGTGCCATTTGCACTATGAAGAGACAATTTGCACTGTAAATGGTGCAAATCACGTCGCGTGCACTCTACAGTGTGCAATTCGCTTGCACGTTACAAAGTGCAATTAGCTTGCACATTACAAAGTGCAATTCACAGCACATTACATAGTTAATTGCTGCATAATGCAGGTTGCTTGCACTGTATAATACAAGTCACCTGCAGTATATAGTGCAATTCTCTTGTGCACACTGTTTCAAATCTCATTTATCTCACCCGAGATCTCATTTTCAAACATGGGTGAGACGGATTTTGGTGAAAAAAGACATCAAATTTTGTTTGCATCTTAGTTGACACTCATCTCATTCAAGATTATAAGATCTCAAGCAAAATTTGAGGTAAGATATCAATATAAGATCTTATACAAAATTATCTTTTTTAATTCTCATATTTTCCATCTTTTGTGGATCCAAAATAAATTACCATTCAACTGACTTTTTGCTAACTCTCTAATTCTGTTTTTTAATTTTTTAACAAGTGAGCTAAAATGAAAGACTTCGATATATTTTTTATTTTACTGCTTAAAGGAGTTGAATTCATCCGATCAATACCAAACCAACTATGCTACCGCTATCCTCTAATAAGAAAATCAATATTATCTTTGTATGTAAATTATGTTAAAAAGGTCATATTTAGATAGCATTTATTATAAAAATGTCTGAAATGTTGATTTTATACACTTATTTATTTCGAGATAATCTCGAGATAGACTTTAAAATCCGAGTTGTCAATCTAAAATGTACACTCAAGATACACTCATATATAGCGCCCAGATCTCTTCCGATACGAGATATTGTGTGTGAAACTCCCAAGGCGTGGTTCAAATCGCTTACGCATTCTATAATCTGAGCATGACAGTGTAAGGAATTACTTGCACAATTTATTATGCAAGTAGCTCGCATTGTTTGCAGTATAGCCAACTGCAACATATATAATTGTAGATGGTTTACACTATACATAGTGCAAGTCACAAAAAATGTATAAAGTGACTTTCATTTTATACTATGCAAGCACCTTTCAATAATATTGGCCATTTTTTCAACAATTGTTTTATCCAACTACAATTAAATATTGATCCAATGCAATAGCAATTAAAAACCACACACTAATCCAAAGAAAACTCAATCTCATTATGAGACCTTTTTTTCTTCAATGGAACTAATTATGGATTTTTAAGAAAAACTTAAAGGGAAGAACAATACCTAGATCCCTTTTGGTAGAATTGAATTGTGAGAGTTGTGACGGAGTTGAATGAAAAGTCTCCACGTCATTGAGACTGGGGAAATGATAATTGTTTCATGGTTGAAAAATAGGCACCAATTCGGTGAATGGTTCAGTTTCTGTTATATAGTTACAATCATGATTTTCATATATTTTTACCATCGCTATATAAGTAAACTACAGACCAATCACATCCAGATCTTGACTGATTAGCTGATCCAAATCATACCCTAATTATCATTTCATTTTCTTTGATTGCACATCATTAGTAGAAACAATTGAAGATTTGCAACTCAATTGGATAAATAAAAAGTAAGATTTAATATGGTTTGAACACGGTTTAAACTTGGCAAAAAGATTCCTAGTCATCACGAAAGCTTTGAATCCGCTAATCTACACGATTGGCAAATGAAAGATACGGAAGAAAAAAAAAGAAAGAAAAAAGCACGCATTCGTTGAAAAAAATTCACAAGTACCTGCCTTACACTTGTTAAAGTGGCAGGTCCTTTAAAATATTATTTTGTACAAAACAAGGACTCGAGTCCAGTTCCCTCTATGAAAAAATTATACTAAATTGGTTTCTACACTTCCAAACTAAAAATATTTGATGTTAGTATGTGTCACTTTGAATCATACAAGATGTTTGTAGTGGAGATAACGTAGTTGAAAATGGACCTATATAATATTACATCTTTCTAAAGCTAATATTAATGCATTTAAAACCTATGTTACCACAATACACAATTTAATTATCGCATTCTGTTTTAGTATGTGCGTTCCGCAATACACCAACGTTCTAAAACACTATGTGCACACGAGTTGGTACATTAATTTTTAACGTTCCAAAATGTTAAATTTAGCATTCCGAAACGTTTAATTCGATGTTTCAAAATGTTGATTTTGATGTTCCAAAATGTTTATTTAACAAGAGAGAAGTTCAATGGCACCACTATTTTTAGCACCCTAAATGCCCCTTAAGTCCATCATTAGATTCATTCAACAAATGAATTCGAGAGAATGAAAAATGTCACATGCAAAAGAGAAATTATTTTGTTTTCATTTACTTTTTTTATTCAAATTCATCTATTGATTTGATGAATTCAATAGTGACAAGGGGCATCTAAGGTACTAAAAATAGGGGTGTCATTGAATCTTGCTCATTTAACCATATTAAGTGTACTATGTTAATACGTATGAAGTAATAATGATTTTCCATTGAAAATATAAAATATCAAGTAATAATGATTTCAAATTAACTTTGAGAAGACTAAAAGTCTTGTTTTCTAATTTATTTCAACTCCCAACTACCATAATAATGTAAAGTAACGTACATACATTTATGAATCTCCATTTATACTTGTATAATCTTTTTTTTCACATAACTATCTTTCAAATGTTCTCTTTCTCCAAATACTTTCCTAAAAAATAATTAGTACGTTAAAACATGATCTTTGAAAAAAGAAAAAACATTGATGATAATGATAATATATTTGAAAAAGATAATGTCGTATCAATGTATGGAAACTATTCCGACTTCAAGGTTCATGCAATATGGAGAATCATTACCAAGGATTGACAAAGGAAAATACATAATGTGACTTTGCATAATTTTCAACTACTTAAACTATAAAAAGAGTCTCTAATAATACAAAATATAAATATATATATGTATATAAAAAAAAAAAAAGATAAAATGCCTAAACATGATGTTAACACTTATGATACAATATTTGAGTACTTTGCAATTTTGTTTAGCTTCAATTGATATAAGTTATAACTAGTTGGCAATGAACATTAATGATAGTTTATTTATACAAGAATGGTTTTACTTTATGTGCATCCATTTACAGTGAATAACAATATTATACAAATTTGTATGAAAAAAGAACGCTTTTAAAAATGTCAATCGTTTTTAAACGTTCTCTGTTCCGGATAAATGTTTCGGTTAAGCCTACCCCAATCTATTGTGTTCCACACTACGTTTTCTGTTCCTGTTTTCGTTGCACGCACCGAACTGCTCCGCCTACCCAGTAACGTAGTTTAAAACATCACAATTACCAATTTTCATGTTTTAGCAGCAAACTTTATAGATACTCATGCTAACAGTTAAAAATGAGCAATCCTTTGCAGCTAAAAGTTTTTGCGTGAACAAATTTAATTTTGTTGCATCACTAAACGTCAAATATCATTTTGACAAAAAGAGAGCATACTAATGAAAATATAATCATAGCAGAACAATAGATTTAAAAATACATTAGTACCCAATGTCAACAGTAAATTTTTTAGCTATTCATTCAATAATTGAGTCCAAATCTGGATAGCCCAGTTGACAAAATTCACTAACCATCATATTGAATAATTAACCAATTTCATAAAAAAATGGAGAAATCCAACAGTAAAAGAAGCTGGCAAAAGAAAATTTCTAGAAAATGAAGAACTCACGGATTCTTCAGAAATGACGCAAAGCTCGCCATGGCTAATTCCTTTTCTCGAAAATTCAAGAGCTGCATAACCTGCAGCAACACCGCCTCCAAGAATAACGTAGACAAATGCTCTTCCCATTTTAATTTTAAGTTTTCCGATAAAAATTCAAAATTTTAAATAAGGTGTATTTTGGGTAAAATAAAAATGGAGACAGCAGATAAATACATGTGAAGATAATCTATCTCATCGCTTCAATGGACCATCTTACTTATTACTGGATAAGGCTTGGATTTTGTGATATTTACGACTTTGGCAGACATTATGATTGCCAATAATAATCGGGTATCGACGTATCGTAAATGTGTGATTTAAAAATAATTGTTATTAGCTGAATCACAAAAAAAAAAGGGTTATTTCAATAGATTCAAAAGGATGAAATCCACGGAGGGATATATCGTTAATTTAACAAACTTAAAATGTGCCTTTAAGACAATTATTAACATTTTCCATAATCATTTATTAATTTAGGGCATTTGACTCCAAATATGGATATATGAATACGGGGAGACCTTTTTTTAGGAGGACTTCCCAATTTGTTAAATAGATATGGAGTGTGTTGTGGTGTTTTAAAAATATTATTTTATTTAACTACGATTTCAGTTTTGCCAGTGACACTTCTCAAAATTCAGACTGTCCTTCAATTCGACATCAAACCAATAAAAAGAACTCTAATCGAAAATCATATGTCGATATTACAATTAGAAAATCCTAATTAACAATGGTGAAGACAACGAATGCTAATATGTCAGAAAAAGTCGGGGGCGACACAGCGAGCAAATGCAACATGGGTGGAGCTTGTGGCGACGCGTTTAAAAGGTAATTTTTTTTCTTTTGGTGACACAATCATGTATTCATTGAACGTGCATCAAATTTTTATATGTGCAAAAGTGCGAAATCAATGGAAAAATGTCGAATTGGTTGAAAATTATCGGCTTTCTTCATTCAATGTCGTTATGTCGATTTTTTATTTTATGTTCAATTATATGTGCCGAAATTCAGAATTACGATAGCGGAACATCGTTTTACTATGAATATTAATTGTTCGACAAGTCATCGTAGAAATTGGTTTTGTTTTCCAGTTTCCTTTTGTCGTATTCATGTTATTCGATTTGGTTTTGTCGAAAATGTAACTTTTTATAAAATAATGCGCTGCAATGAGTTGTTGTCGAAGTTAATTAGATTTCTTGATAAGTTTTTACCGTAAACTTGATATTCAAGTATTAGTTGTCATATTCATGTTATTTGATGTTATTTGAGTTTATTTTGTCTCGATGAGGCTTAGTCGGAATTTTTTCTGTTTATCGATAACATTCTGCAGTTTTATTCATTTTCAACTAGTCGTGATTGGTTTGGTTTTTCGACTGGTGACTGTCATACACTTGTTACTCGATACGTTGTTGTCGAATATTAAAATTTTCATATAATTTATTTGAATTCTAACATCGATTCACAATGTATCATTTGTAGTAATGCTTCGTCGAAGTCGAATGTCGCAAGTGAAACAGTGGATAGAGAATAAAGATTACGACCTACGGGACTAAACCGAAGGAAAAAAGCAGCAGAAAGAAACAAACCTGTTAGCGAACAATATGGACTTGTTCTTTCACAAAATGTAACAAAGAAGATGGTAAAAAGGAGGAATGTGACGACCGCCCTACACCACCAGCACCGAATATAACTAAATATTGTGCTTCTATCGTGCTCGACCGATGTAGGATGGTCATCAAGAGTTGAAAGGGAAGAAAACCAATTACTGAATCTATCATGTATCTCATTACGCATGGAATAAAATATAATATACATCACAAATATTAGAAAGGAGAGGCAGTAATAACTAAGTGAACCAAAATCAGAGCACAGATCCATAGAGTTATACAACATAATAATAGAGTTTATACAAATCAAAAATAAACTCAAATAATTATCTCATAATGATAAAGCGAACACGGTCTAGGCTCCATAGTGTTGCGCAGCGGAATAAGCATAATATCTATATATATAATATGAGATAGCTCCATCCAGGTCATCTTCTGCACAACTACTACATCCCACCTAAAACCTATTATCTGGTCTACTCATTAAGAGTAACCGAGATAATAAGAAGTAAAACATAAAGCCTCGAGTCAGACAACAGTGAGGTATGAACAATCAATAAATCTCAAAATACTATACAAGTCAATATAATAAAGAACAAGGGAATATGAATCATACCCGACATGTCCTTGCAACCACGGTGTTAGGACGTTCAGTCGACTGAATATTTTAAATTTAAATTAGGACGTTCTATGTCTTTTCAATATTCAAATTTAAAAATAGCTGTTACGGCGTTCAGTCGACTGAATAAGATCAACCAGCCGACTGAATTTGAAACTTTTGTTTAAAAACATAGAAGAAATAGTGCAAAAATAGGCAGTTTTAGTCGACTGAATTCCTCAGTCTAGTCGACTAAATTAGTGTTTAGTTGACTGAATTGTATATTTAGTCGACTAAATTGTATATTTAGTCGACTGAAACTGCTAGTGTATAAATGTATGTATGTGCACAAATTCAGTCGACTGCCTGAAGTGATTTTTTTTTTAAACTTCGAAATTGACTTGTGACCAAATACAGTTGTGTGTATATGTGTACGTATACCACATTGAAGAGATTTTAACATATGTATATTCTAGACATGACACTCTATGACTAATAGTACTTATTTTGTCACCTTTGTCTTGTCTCTGTCGTGTGTATCTCTTCTCGTATCTCCATATGTGTATGTGTGTGTGTGTGTGTGTGTATGTGTGTGTGTGTGTAACCCTCTTTTCTACTATTTATCTTCATGTTGAACTTATTTATTTGTCTCGTTTTGATACTTATGTACCTATAAGTTAGCCTAAAGGTTCTTTTGCTTAATTGTGTAGTTGTTGTCATTAATCAACAAGAGAGATTTTAAAACTCTCCCCCGTTTTTATGATGACAACTGTACAATTTTTGAAAAATATTCATTCTATATAAAATGATGTTATAGTATGATTAACCCCTAAGTATAATATCTCTACCTATCAATATGCATATGAATTTTTCCCCCTTTGTTATTATAGAAAAGAATGAGGGAATATCATAAATTTTATAAAATATCTTGTAAAGAGCAAATATTTAAAAAAATTATTAACTATAATATTTCTAAAATATAAAATAAAATTATTTAAGTAAATATATCTTTCTTAGAAAATATTGTTAAGAAATACATTCTTTCAATATGTATGTGTGTGTGTGTGTATTCTCTTTATATCGATAAAAATGTGGACATTTCAAAAAGATTCTAGTTATACTATGTCCAAAGTATGAGTATTTTTTTTTAGAAATAGCTTAGCATTCGTTAAAAATAAAAAGTTAACACAATATTAATTATGGAGAAAATAAGTTAGATTTTACTGAATTTGCTGAAGTCTTTATTTCATTGTAAGCACATAATTCCATCAAACGTATGAAACATCATTAAAATTCGAAATTTGTCATTTTCCTTTCGTTTCTTCAAGTACCAGCAATAAATAATCGTTTTTGATACCCACTTACTACATTAGGGCATAGGGGTTAATCATAGGGTGAAAACCTTACCAAAATAGGTGTAGTTGTACCCTTTAAAAGAAATAAAAGTAATGAAACAATTTGATCAAATAATAATTACTTAACAATACTTTTGATATCATTAAAACAATAGTATTTTTATCAAAGTGCTATGGAGAATCTTATTTTTTATAGCATTTCGCAGTAACTTGCTATGTTTTAGCGCTATAAGTAGGACTGCCAATCATTAATAAATAATTACTACTTCTAAACTAGGGTATCGGTAAAAAAAATTAACATTTAAAGCATACGCTATCCAAGGTTCTTATAATATTCTAAGTTTTAGGAAACCATATCCATTTGAGTGTGGTTGAACCTTTATAAATATAGTTTTCATTACAAATCACATTCTTATAATGGTTGCTAATATAAAGTTGTTTGTCATGATCAAACGTATTAGCAGAAATCTATATTTTAATACCATAGTTATTAGCTTAATACTTGAAAAATATTTCTATCATTTATAAACAAAGTACTATTATGACTATAAGTGGTTTGAGGAATATCTTGGTTACTAGTACTAGCATTAAAATCAGAAAATATAAATACATATCTAATACTATTTTTACTTTTAGTTTGTTAATAGCCGCTTTTATCATTGTGAATTTTCGAATTTGTAACCAAGGAAGATAAGATATCTTTACCTTTATTAAAATTTATGATTTTTTCATTTATTCTTTCAAAATTTGCTTTAGAATCACAAGCTTCTTTTTGAAAAATATTACTATTATCTTTAAAATTTTCACATTCTTCAGATAATTCTAAATTCTTTTTAATTAAAGCTTCATTCTCTTTTTCAAGAGATAATTAAAGAAGTAGAATTATTTAAAGAATTTTCCAAAAATATATTTTTATTTTGCAAAACGTCTATTTCCTCCAAAAGATCATTGTTTCTAACTTCTAACCGCTCAATATTTTTTGTAGGAAATCTTTTTGTAAACAAGTTTTTCTACTGTATTTTCAAAAAAAATAGTTTGTTTTACCAAAAATTTATTTTCCTCTTTTAAATTGGAAATTTCTTTCTTATAATCTTTTAACTTAGCTAATGCAATTATTAACTTTGTTAAAAATTTTACAGTCTTTTAATAATTCATCGTATGCTAACAAAAGATCTTTATATAAAGAAACTAAGCATACCGATTTTGATCTGAGTTTAGCTATGAAGTACTTGCTTGTTTTGCTCCTTTGATTCTTCTTTCACTTCCTCTTTATATTGCATTGACTAGATATCTTTATGGCCATTTATTCTAGGATGTTGTTACGATCTCTAGAATCCCAGGCTCTGATACCAAATGAAAGTCTATGTGGATCAAGTAATATGATTATATCTACTAAATATTAACTTATATCAAACTGGTAGTATAATTGCAATAAATAAAGTACATCAAAGATTTTTATACTGGTTCGAACTCTCGTTCTACATCCAGTCCCAAACTCCTTCTAGATTTAACTAACAAAAGTCCTCACTAAACCCGAAGGAATAGGTATTGTAGACCGCCTTAGCTGTTGAACAAGACTTCTATATTATGGACCACATAAGCTATTGAATAAAATTTGTGCTTGAAAATCTTCAACAGGACTTCGACTATAAATTATAGTAATTTTCTTGACTACTTGTGTTCTAAAAACATGGATCGATATAGTATAACCTTCCTATAATCTTCTTCTAAATGGTATATTAAGTGTACGTAAAGAAGTGGAAAGGTTTTGTTCACAAGAATTATATTCTTGAATGAGCGTGTGATCAAAAAGGTAAAGCAATATAAAATTTGTATAAATGCTTAAGAATTCAAATCTAGATAGAACGAATATGAAAGAATTGTTAATTGAATTCAAAAATTGATTGCTTTATATGGATAACCAATGAATGCAACTATTAATGAAGAAATGATTAAGAGAAAGAGTTGCAACCATTGTTGAAGAGAGGTATCTATTCACGGAGAAGAACGTCTTTTCAAAATTTTGAATTTAAAAATAGCTTTTACGACATTCAGTCGACTGAATGCGATCAACCAGCTGACTGTGAGATTCTGTTTTTCTCCGTTCTCTGTTCTTTTCTTTTTATTTTCCCTAACAATCTGCCCTTTTATCGATTGGATGCGCAATATTAGAACACAGTGGTAGTGTTCGGTGTCGAATTTCGATGGTCAAAATCGTGGGTTATTACATCCGATTACTACACATTTTCTCAGAAATGGCATAAAACAACAAGTGGACCATTACTTCCATATGAGATTCAAAAGATTTTAAAAAGGAAGTTGATTATCGAGGGTGAAGCTCCTAAATCAAGCAACAAAAGATCTTGAAATCAACCTCAATAGACAGTTTTCAAATCAAGGCTCCCTAAGGAATGCAACTTGACTACATCAATTGAGAACATCTACTTACTAACAAGAGAGGAACTCAATTACTAGCCATCTAAAATGAAAGAGCCCAAGTATGAAAGAAATCTGGGAGGACCTTATTGTCTGTAACAACCCGGGGTTTTGTAACAATTAATTATCGTCAATTGACGATTAAGTTGGCTGTTAATTTCTGTTGGAATTTTTAAATCGAGTTGAAATTTTTTCAAAAATCTATTAAGTGTATGCGGTCTTATCTTGGCCCAATAACACACTCTCTTTTATCTTTACTAATTCGGGCCGTTCCCTTTTTTGTTGAGATAATAGCAAACCCGTGTTCCTCATTTTTATTCCATTTGCAAACCCTAAAGAAAACGGAAAAAAAATGGCGGCTTCGTTCTTCTTGCTCGTTCCTAAAAAATTAGGGTTTTCGGGAAATTCTGGGTCGTCGACTTCAAACGCTTTAATTGGTGTCGTCTCTGCTTCAAATTGTCATGAGAAAGGTGAGTAATTTTAATTACTCACATCTAGTTCTACCTCAAGTTTGTAGGGTAAATTTTGTTGTTTTCATTCATATAAAATTGTGTGTATTCGTGACTTGATGTTTCTTGGCCATTTGATTTTGTTAAAATGCTGTTACGATGTTCTTGGTCATCATGTATTTGGGAATTTGTTGATTCTTAGTCGACTTCGGTCACTATGATTTTGTTGACAATTGAACTTGTTTGATTCTTTGCCATTGAATCGGCCAGGACTTTGTTTATGCGATGGTATTATCTGGCCATTTTAAATTCGAACTGCATGTGACATTTTTCTTTGAACTGCAGTTGTTTTTGGACTTGGTTTGAAAGCTTGATTTTGCGAAAATAATTTTAGTTCGATTTTGAAAAAAAAACAGCTATTTGACTATGGTCATTCTTGAAACTTGCTGTTCGATTTTTGATAACCTCGTCTCTGGCCTGTTCATCTCTTTGATCATGGATTTGACTTGGTTCGATGTGGACTTCGATTTTGATTGGAATTATTGCTGTAGCCATGGCCTACAGTCTTCACTGCATCCTTCTTTGTATATGGTCTTGAGTTGTAGATTCGACTTTGCCCACTGTCACATTATGTTGCATTTGTTTTGTCGTCTTCATATACATGCCGAGTCTTGTTAACCTTACTAGTGCACTGTTGGTTCACGTTGCATTCACCTGCATACTTGTTAATTATGTAGTTCCTTGTATCAAGTTTTGAACACGGCCATTTCATTGTGAGGTTGTCCAGTCGAGTCTCGTATTTGCACTGTCTAGATTCATTTTGCAATTTCCCTGTAGCACACTTGAACTTGTTTATGCAATTCCATGTCTTTGGCCATTAACTGATGGCATTGATCTTGACTTTAATCTTGCCATGTAGAATCAGATGTATTTGCTTACATCCATATTGTCATAGTATCAGATATGATATAGTTTGCATTTGAGTTGAACTTGGTCCAGTTTCATTTAGTTGTTCACTGGTCTTTGCATACAAGTTCATCATGTTGTCACTGTTTGTTACTTCGAGTCAGTTGCAATGTGTTGGTTTCATTGGGGCTGTGTCACTGAAATTGGCTTCATGTATATTTGAGCAGTGAAATGAACCCATTGGTCTTTGGAAATTTCTGAGTTTGTTTCCTTATACTGTTGCATAAGTATTTATCCACTTATCTTGTTGGCATGTACATTGCCTTCATACTTTGTAGTTGTATCCCTTTGCTGACGATGCTTGAGTTTCTGTTGCACTTAGTATCACTTGTTGTACATCTCCTTATAGACAAATGTGTTATCCCTATAGTGTTTTCAACCTGATGCTTGTAGATGCCTCTGTTGGTTCATCATTGTTGTTGCTCGGTCACCTGTTTATTCAAGTCTGCATATATAGGCATACATATATTTATATGTGTGTATGCATATATATTATTGGATTTGTATTGAGCTTGAGTTGTTTTGAGTGTGACTTGTGCCTTTGTGATAATTGCAGATCCATTATTTAGCTTGTATTTGGGTTGGAGTATTTGATTGATTTTGGCTAGTTGAAAATATTTTGATTTAGTGAAACTTTTAAGGCCTACTTGACTGGTTCATTGCAGTTTAATTTGAACTGCAATTTTCTGTTGGGGCATTGCTGTATATATTGATGTTGCTTTTGGTTTCCTTTGACTCCGGTCAGTAGCTTATGGCTACAACTTGTTTTGATATTATCAGACTCTGACCTGATTTTATCACTTGATTTCGAATTGGGTAAATTTGTTGCTTATGGCCTTAACTTGGGAACTGATGCTTACACTTGCACATTTCGGGTTCACATGTACACTTATGTGCATGTCATTCTGCTTTCTGTTTGACACACTTGTCTTTGTAATAGTTGTTGCACAGATATTGTTGTTGCACTATGTAGTAGCCTTGTTTGTGCAATTTATGTTTTGAGATGACACTGACCGGTCGAGTTTGAGTCGTATAACTCAAACTTGTTCTCGAGTTGGTGCCAGTTGCTTTTGATACGCTGATCTCGAGTGTATTCACTATAGTGGCGAGGCAGTACACGCGTGCGTGTACTGCAGCCACACAGAATCGATGTTTTAAGTGATATTTCAATTGTCTGAATTGTTTTGTGTATTCAATTCAATATTTGGAGTTGCATTTGATTTGGTTTAATTTGATGATTTCGTTGATATCTAATTATCTTTTTGAAAATTTGATTATGAGTTTCTAATTATTTATTTAATAATTAGATTTTGTTGTTAATTGCCGTTTTGGCAGTTCTGATGTTTTCTAAATTATCTTCATTGATAATCTTTTCTAAATTATCTTCATTGATAACCCTTTTATTTATCTTTGTTGATAATTTGAATTTGCTGATTTGTTGTTTAACACTGTTAAGAGTTATATTTATCGTTATCCAATTTCTTATTAAAGGATTGTATATACGAGATTTTGTGACTGTCGTCTAATTGTTATTTAATTATTATTGCTTCTGTGCATTAATAACTGAGTTTGAATTAGACTGACCCATGTATTATTTTCTTTTGAATGTAATACTCTGGTCAGACCGAGTTATTACAGGTTGTAGATATCTTGCTTTGGGTTGCTGCTAGAGCTATGAAGTTTCTTTATATCATTTGGAGTAGATGTTGTCACAGTATAAGATGTTGTATATTCATGTATATTATTCACGATAATGTACTTGTGTATATAACTTCCTGAGTCGACAGTTGTAGTTGTATCATAGGTATTGTATCACATGTATTGTAACTGACATCAGTTATTATATATATGAGACATTTTTGTTTTATCTGTGTTCCGCATTTATATTATCTGTGTTATTATTATATCTATTATCCTAAACTATTATGAACTATCGTAGTTCGTTTTATACTGGAATTGGATATGTTGATGGGAGTAAATAAATAAGAGATGAAAAATAAAAATATATACCACTTCTATCGAGATAACCAATACTAGTGTAAGGCCTAACTACGGATGGCCGCTCCTATCCAGCTTTATTCTTCGTAATAACGGATAGTATTTCTTTTAATACTCTTTGTTATTGTGAGCATAGAGGTGGGGCGTCACATTGTCATTATCATATGATGAATGGACACGAAACAAATCAATGCGGAGCTCTTGAAGGGATGATCACCACTTTTTTAAACAAGGAAAGATCAATAGATTTGATAAGCAATCCTAGATAAATTCAATAAAGACTAGTTCAAATAAGAAAATGTACATGGTTGGGAGTAAGATTCTTCTTAAGATTGGAAACCACCTTAAATGGTCATAAGCCTTTGTCCTCTCTAAGATGGTCAGGTCAAAGCCCTCCTAGAGGAAGGTCGGAGTAATTCTTTATCCGCGCCATGCTATGGCCAGGTTAAAGTATCTACAAGGCTTTGATCACGCCACGTTATGGAAAGATCAAGGAACCTCCTGGAGGGAGGATGGAGTAAGCCCTTGAATGCGCAACGCTATGGCCGGTTCAAGGCACCGACCTGCCTTCAGTCTCGCCTATAAGGCCTGGTTGAAGCACCTCTTGGAGGGAGAACAGAGTAAACCCTTGATCCTGCCATTCCATGGCCTGGTCAAGGCACTGGAAAAGCCTTCAGTTCCACCGATAAGACCTAGCTGGAGCACCTCCTGGAGGGAGGTTGGGTAAGTCATTAGGCCCAACTTATGGATAAGCTAACCAAGCGCATCAGACAACAACAGACTAAAACGTCTAAGCTTAAAGATTAGCACACAAAGCATTAACAATATACGAAGCCTAAAGGATGGTGCATATCAAAAGAATTAGGTACTTGGAGCTAGAGAAGTAATATAAAGACAATCAAAGTCTAAAGAGTGGTGCAGAACAAAAGGCCCATATGAGAATTTTAAAACTTCCACTATTCGAATAATGATTTCTGAACTTTCCTTCTTATTACCAGGAATGGATTTCTAATCTTCTATTATTTCTGGTCGAAAATTCCCAGATTACATTCATGGCCTTCGGCTAATTTCCAAAAGACGATTCCTGGACTTCACTTATCAATACCCACATCTGGGTTTCGGGTCTTCTATTATGAATTCTTGGTCTTCCACTATATCCAAAAGATGATTTTTGGACTTCACTTATTAATACCTGAATCTGGGTTTCAAGTCTTTTACTATTGATTTCTAGACTTCACTCACTAATGCCAAATCTGGGTTTTGGTTTCTTCTATTATTGTGGATCTCTGGTCTTCTACTAACCTCCAGATGATAATTTCTAGATCTCTCTTACTAATACCCGAATCTAGGTCTTGGGTCTTCTACTACTAACTTCTAGACTCCACTTATCAATACCCGAGTTTGGGTTTTAGGTTTTCTATTATTTCCAGATAAGGATTTCTAGACTCCTATTATTTGACTCCAAATGAGGATTCCTTGTCTTCTATGACTGATTTCCAAATGATGATTTCTGGGCTTTTATTACTGCCAAACAATTGTTACAGGTTTTATCAACTAAAACCTGTTTCTGTTTTAGATTTTACAATTTAATTTCAAATTATAAACAAAGTTTAAACTAAGTTTTAAATCAAAGTTTTAATAATAAATTCAAATTTGTCTGAAACTTTGTTTGTAAGTAGCTCAAGTTTTAAAATTTTAAATTGTTTTGTTTATTAAAATTGTTAAATAATTAAGTGTAAAGAGTTTGAAATTTAAAATGGAACTTGAAATTCTAAAGGAACTATCTAACCAAAGTTAAATCAACATTTTCAAACCTAGACCTGGATCGAAATATGGAAATCAAGATGTTGAAATAAAATAAGTTTTTTAAATTTAAATGTTTAAATGAGTTTAAATTATTAAAGCACACTTTAACATATGAATTTAAAACAAGTTGAAAATCAATGTTTCAAATAAATTTGCGAGTGTTAATTAAATCATTAATAAATACGAGTTTTACTTTTAAGTAAATAAAGATTCAATAAATCATAATTCATGAATTTTGAAGTTAATTTGTATGGAATGATTAATGTTGAATATTAATTAAATTAGTAATTAGAAGTTTAAATTTATAAATTAAGGTTTAACTTAATTAATTAAGAGATAGTTAATGTGTAATTAAGAATCCTAGATTCGAGTAGATAATTCATGATTAGAAATTAATCAATTGTAATTAATAACTAATTAAGTTGCAATTAACACCTAATAAATTGAATAATTAGGATTTGTAAATGGATTATTAATGGTTAATCGATTTGTATAAAGAATAATTTAAGTTAATTAATCAAGTGATTAAGATGAAATTACATTTGATGTAATTAAATGTTGATTTATTTATAAAGGTAATTACTTACTTAAAGGTAATTATTTAATGAAATTAATTAAGGTTAAATGATTATGTAATTAACTTAAGGTTAATCTAATTAATTTATTAATTAAGAATAATTTATTGAAAGGGTTTGATAAATTAATTTATATCAAACGATTTGTGATAAATAAATCAGAATTTGATAATTAATTCATAAGTAATTTATTTAATTTGAAATAAATTGAACTAATTAGGATTAAACAATTAATTAATCCTGCTTATAAAT
Organism: Allium cepa; assembly: GCA_030765085.1. Taxonomy (NCBI): domain Eukaryota; kingdom Viridiplantae; phylum Streptophyta; class Magnoliopsida; order Asparagales; family Amaryllidaceae; genus Allium; species Allium cepa. Next base: position 875,059,320 of record CM060943.1, read on the forward strand.
GATTATTAAATGCTTGACCTTACTTGTGAATGAATGTATCGTATGAGATGCCTTGAATTGATTATTCTATCTGATTTGTGATATTTTGTTTTATAGATTGAGCTGTGTATATTTATTTACATTTGTATACTATCTGTGAATCTGTGAATGGACGATGAGCGTTATAGTTTTATATCGCTTATCAACTATATTTCTGTGTTTTGATATATGATGATTGAATGATGTTGCACTATTGTGTTAAACCCTGGACCATACTTATACACACACAAATATGGATTTCACGAGGAAATCGATTAAGTCATAGATTTTTGAAAATAGTTTTGAATTTGAATTTTAAATTCAAATGGTTTGAAAATAAGGTTGGGTTTAAAGTGAAAAGCTTCTGAAATGGAATTTAAAAGATGAAATTTATTTTGAATAACTTGATAAAGTTTGAAATTTAAATAATTTGATTTAAATTTAAATTTAAAATGTGAAACTGAATTCTATAATTTGAAACTAGGGATTAAAGATGTTATACCAGTTATATATGGGTTAAACCATTTTAAAATGTATTAATTTGGGAATATGAATATAAATTAAGAACTTTAACTCGTACAAATATAATTGGATTTTTCTGAAACGAAAACTGTTTGTTTTCAAATAATGAAAGCTTTCACATTAGTAATGTACTACCAATTTGTGTTAAAAAGATTTCTAGTTTAAAATGAAAATGATTTCCAAATTATAGAAACGGTTTGAAAGCTATAAGTTAAATCTTTGATTTAAGATTTTTAAACGAGTTAATCCAATTGAAATGGAAATTGTTTTGAAACCCGTAAATGGATCTTTGAGAAACTGGGTGAACTTTGTGAAATAAATCTTTTTTGCTTAAAGATTTAAAATGGTAATTTGTTTAACCATTTAAAAGAAAGATTTTGGGTAATAAGTTGTGACTTAATTGAAATCCCAATATCCATATGTTTTTGAAATATTGCGCTCACTATTCGGTTTAGCTGGGAGAGGACCTTTGTGTCATATATCCCATTCCGAATATGTGATACATCGTTATGGATAGCATTTGAAGACCGGTGGTGAAGACCATATATTTTCGAAAACGAAAGGACAACTCGTCAAATGTCTTTGCATCGACTGGTCCCCGGTATAGAGACTCCATATGTGATGGGAAGTCCGAATGCGATTAGTGAATATCCGGATTGCAAGGACTTCTTTGGAAGTGTCTTCGGTTCTGTTCGAATCCAAAACAGACTTGTATGGATTGTATGTCTGACATTACAATTTGAGATATAAAGCAGATTTCTTTCAAATACATTTCTGTTGGTGGCGTAGAATTTATTCTCTTAGCTTAACACCCTTCTCTGAGACGTACGAGCTCAGAGGTTATGTAGTTGAAGGTTATCAACGATATATTCCCAACTTGGTAATGTGGCATGCTGAGTGCTACTGATCATTTGTTGATCAAAGCGTGGCTTTTGTAAAAAGCGTAGCTTTGTGGACGAGATTTCGTCGAACCTCACACCCCGGAATGGTCGAAACAGGAAAGATGCGGCAAGGTTATTGAGGGTAGCGCCCCTTAGGGTATGTTCATTTCCTTCTGGAAAAGGATGGTGTAATAACCCGCATATTTATCGATTGTGTATTTAAATATTTTATTTAAATATTTCATCATTGGTCGGATTTTAGTCCGAAAAGCTACTTTTTGCAAACTGTCGTATTAGGACTCGGGACTACTGCCATTGAGTTCAAAACGCCGTTTGCGACCTTTTTGAGTATAAACTTCGATATGTTTGGAGCTAGCTAAAAATTTGACCTTTTCACTTAGGGTTTGGGTTTAGGTTCAGCCCACTAGCCATAATAATACCCCAAACTGAATCACCCTCCCCATTCACTCTCACTTCCTCCTCTTTTCAGTTCTAAAGAAAAAATGGTGGAAGAGAATGGGAAATAGAAATCCAAAACCCTAGTTCATTTGCAAAATCCAAGATCTAGCTCCAAATTCTAAGAGAACCCATTGGTAAGCATCTTCTTCATCTTCTCCAACTCTTTCTCCATTCAATTTCAGAATTTCCCAAACCTAACTTAGGAAATATTTTATATGGAAGCTTAGATTGAAGCTTTTTGAGTTGTTATTGAAGAGGAATTGATTTTAGCTTGTTTTAAAAGCTTCTCTTTCATTAATTTGGGTTCAAAGGTGAGATTTTTATCTCACATCTTTGTCTATAATTATCTTCAATTGTTAGGTATGAATTCCTAACACTTATTCTTGTACAATTGATTTTGGTTTGGATTGATTTGGTGTATATTCCAATTTTTGATGTTTTGAAATCAAAATCTATGAAAATCCTTTTATGGATATTTGGACATTGATATTTGAGGCGTATCGAAGAGCCGTTAAGGCTGGGTTGTCGCTCGACGTAAATCCTTAGTCGTCGTTGCTCGTCCGATCGCTTCCGGTATTTATTTCGGCCATTTTTGGCCTAGGTTTAGAGAATGCCCCGAACCCCAGTTTCAGACGTTTGAAACGTAGTATTCAAACGTCTGAATATTATACTGGGAATTTTTATTCCCCAGTATTCAGACGTCTGAATCATATTATCCAGACGTCTGAATTAGTTTGTTTTGGACCAGAAAGGAAATAGGCTAAAAATTGCCTATTTCAGACGTCTGAAATATATGGTTCAGACGTCTGAAATATACTCTGGAAAACTTTTGGTTTTCCAGATTCAGACGTCTGAATCCTTGATTTCAGACGTCTGAATCTTCACTTTTTTCCTATATTGCCTATTTGCTTGAGAATTCCAACTTTAATCGATTTATGCTGATTCCGATTTGTTGATTATCATTTATTATGGACTTGATGACTTTTATATCGGAATTTTTGGGAATATCCATTTCGATGGATTCCGTAATCGATTTCTTTGGATTTTATTCACGTCTTCGAATGTGAATTTTGATGATTGATTGTTTCTACAATCATTTCTATGATTTGCCACTTTAAAAATATAAAGGTTTCAATACTAGTAGCAAATATCAAAACTCTTTCTTCAAATGATTTCAACACTATTTTATAACAAAGCTCGTTTCTCAAACCGATTTCCAATCTATTAGTATATACAAACCTTTACCTCACTCGTATGAGAAATCTAATTAAACGACTTAGTAAAACAAGTGGTATGAAACGCTGTGAAGACCCGCAAATCCGTACTCCTTGAATATACACTAATCTCCATTGATTAATTCAAGATGAACAGAAATACGAATTCTCAATGTTTAAGAAAAAGAAAACGAGGGAAGAAGAGAGAAAGGATAGAAAATAGAGAGGAAAGAAAATAGAAAATAGAACGGAACAGAACACAACACAACAATATCAGAATCTCACAATTCGCAACGGAACAACATATAATAATAAATGAATAATCTTTAAACAAAGAACTATATCAGTTATTACATTACATCACATCATATTATCATTACATCATATCATCAGAGTGTACAACAACGACAACAAACAGTGCAGCGGAAAAAGAAATACTATATACTAATAATACGCCATGCCATCCAGCTTGCCTCCAGCAACTCCAGAATATCCTAATAAACCTTAACTCTTGACTGCCCGTGTGGAAATTGGTGGGCACCCAGAGTTTAGGAAGGAAAACAATAAACTCCGAGTCAGTCATGTGACTGGTGTGGGAACTCTAAAACAGTTTATTTATCTTTAAAATCAAATAGAGGAATATTTTTAAATTCAATTCGCAATGCTTTTAAGAATGAGACTACCATAAGACCTCCCGCCACACACACAATGCAAACGCAGACTTGGAGGAGATTTCTTCTTATGTTAGTCAAAGATGCTTGATACGCATTAAAAAGAACATTTGATATTATTACTAGTGCATAGTGTAGGACAAATCATTTCGAAAGTAGAATATAAATCTTAGCCAGCATAGGTACCATTATATTATGCCTACTATAGCTACCTCCTGAGGAAGCAGGTTTTACAACTAAAACCGTACAAGATCGTATTGTTTCTTTGGATTTCCAACGAATGATCAGGCCAAGGAACTTCCCATTGCCACATGAGAATGCCTCTGGAAGGACATCCCCGAGAACCAAACCGGATCTCTACCAACACAAGGCCGGGTTACCCCTAACTGAGTAACAACTGACCGAATATGCCATCCCCCGGTCATTTGGGACCTTTAACCGAGCGCTCGTAATCAATTCACACAATCATAAAGTGTTTTCTACATGAGTAAGTATCTGGGCTCCATACCATGATACCACCCTTTTCCAGAAGGAAATGCACATATCCTAAAGGGCGCTACCCCTCATATCCTTGCTGCATCTTTCCTGTTTTGACCATTCCGGGGTGTGAGGCTCGACGAAGTCACGTCCACAAAAACATACTTTATACAAAAGCCATGCTTTGGGTCAACAAATGATCATAGAAATGATCACCAGGATAGACGATCAAATAAATGATCCTATCACAAATAATCAACACAATGATCATTTCACAGCAACACTCAGCATGTCACATTACCAAATTGGGAATATATCGCTGATAACCTTCAACTACATAACCTCTGAGCTCGTACGTCTCAGAGAAGGGTGTTAAGCTAAAAGAATAAATTCTCCGCCACCAACAGAAATATATTTGAAAGAAATCTGCTTTATATCTCAATTTGTAATGTCAGGCATACAATCCATACAAGTCTGTTCCGGGATCGAACAGAACCGAAGGCACTTACAAAGAAGTCCTTGCAATCCGGATGATCTCTAATCACGTCCGGACTTCCCATCACATAGGGAGTCTCTATACCGTAGCTACTCGGTGCAAAGACAATCGACGAGTTGTCCTTTCGTTTTCAAAAAGATCTGGTCTTCAAATGCAATTCATAACGACGTATCACATATTCGGAATGGGTTATACGACCCCATGGTCCTTTCCCGGTTAACCCGAATAGTGAGCGTTTATTCAAAAATAAGTGTGGCATTCAAATTCAAACAAATCACATCAATTACCCATTCAAAGGTAAATATTGATAGTCGGTTATTGAACTATCAATGGATATGCACACATCACCAGATTCCAAATAATTTTCCAAATTATTTATTTCCCAAAAATATCTTTACAAGATATATAATTTTCAATACTTCAAAAATAAATCAATATTTATTTTTAACAAATTCCCTTTTTATTCATAAATTCCATAGTGAATTTATATTTCAAAATATCTATGAATATACGATTTCAATTATTCATTTCAATTTATCTTCAAAAAGATAAATTCTCAAAATATTCACTTTATATTGGAAAACATTTCCATACTTACTTATTAAGTAATTCTCAATCCATTTATTTTCAACACTTGGAAAATATTCAAATATACTTAAATCGAGATTAAGTATATATTTCATTCTTTAAGGAAGTCATTCACTTAAACGTATTTATTTGGGCCAAAACGAATGTTGCGTAAAACATCGTTACGACAACCCAAAATCACTAGTATAGGGATTCGAAATTAAAATAGATATATAAATCCCAATACTATACAAAACATTTCCTTTCGAAAATCATTTACTATAACAACAGTGTTATAGTCCACCATTTCCTTCTATTTCTCGAAAACGTCTATTTGAACAATGAATGTTGAAATCTATGGTTTCGAATCTCAACACATTTTAAAACATCGTTACATCGTTTTAATTCTATTTAAAACATCAAATCTAAACATTTTCTTTAACATATTATTCACTATTCAAAAACGTGAATATACTACGTTAATCAATTTCATCCTTTTATTCATTTTATTTTAAAGGATTATTCACAGTTAAAAACGTGAATATAACTCCATTAATAAGTTTCAACAATTTACTTATCAAAATAAGTCGTTTGCGAATTTATAAAACAACGTTTATAAACTCCATTTCTATTTATTTTATAACAACTCCCTTTATAAATTCCTCTATTAACCTATTCAATTTATAACTCAATTATAAAACAAAAGTTCATATCATAAGTGAAATACTTATAATTTATTTGTTTGCAAAATCGTTCCTTTGAACTTCATAATTATAAATCTTATAACTTATAAGATTCAATTATTTATCCAAATCTATTCTTTCAATAACTTTATAAATTTTATAAACCTACTGCTTATAAAATTCCATTTATAACTTCACCATTTATAATTCTATAAATTTCATTCATTTATGAAATTCATTCACAATTCATTCTAACACTTATAAAAACTCGTTTTATAATTCAAATATTTTCATTTATAAATTATCAATTTATAAATCTTTTTATATAAATCAATTTATATTATTCTTTTAAAACATCTTTAATTTCCTTTATAATTTCATCATTTTGATTCATAAAATAATTAAATTTCATAAATCCTATATTTTCAACTCTTTATAATAAATTCAATAAATCCCGATTTAAGCTATTTTATAAAGTCATTAATCTATATTTTCAAAAATCAACTTTTAACCATATTTATCAAAAATCCATAATTTTTATAACATTAAAATTATATCGTTTATTTATTTAAAATGAATCAATTCCAAACATATAGTATATTTTCAAAAATCACTTTAAAAACCATTTTAAAATTCCAAAGTTTGGTCCAATGATGCTACATACCAAATAGTCAATCACGACAACAACGATATCATATATCGATATGATAATCAATCAAATATCAAAATATCTGAAATCAAATAAATACTGTTGAGGAATCCAGTTGGATCCCCCCAACCTGTTTTCCTGCATCCACAAACATTAGCAACTTATTCCGCTCTAGTACGGAATTATCGCGGTACATGGGATTTAAAATATTATCCGCTTAATAGACGGCGCAATAGGGTCTCATCCGCTATACAAATGCGGGAAATCAATAACTCCAATATATACATATGCCAATATATATATATTGCTATTATATATAATACCAATTTCACTGTTTATGAAATATTCGCGGTATATGTTTTTAATAAATAACATCCGCTTACTAACGGCGCATAATGTCTATTTTAACAATCAATAGATACAATCATCATTCAAACATGCATTCAAGTATTTTAATTTAACTATTTAAAATAAAAATCGAAACTGGTTCGATTGAGTGAGAAGTTCTCACCTTGATTTCAATTTCGTTTTAGCGATTTATTTTGAATAAAATTAAACGGACGTTTAATTTTACCCGAAATTCTCACTAACTCCAAACGACTCCAATCCAATTCCATCGCGTAGTGCTCGTCCATACGATTCCAACGCAACTGGTTTCGTGCGTTTTCGACTTATGAATTCACTTATTAATATTTAAAATTAATTAAATATTCAAATTTTAATTACTAAAAATTCTGGGTTGTTACAAAACGCTTGTGTTTACTTCATCGGTTAATTCTTGGACTTGTTCGATTGAATCTCTTTTGACAATTTTCTAGTGGAAATCTACAATTTGTTCGTAAATATTTAAGTTAAGCTAGTGGTTATGGGACATGAAGCTAAGCTCATATATTTACTAGCTTAGTGTAATTTACACTTATCGGTCAATGATGATCATTTTGTGATTTAGACTAGCAATGTGCGATGTCTCTTTGTCCACGTCGAGGACGATACTTCATTTTGTGGGGCTTCGGCTCGTGTGGAGGAGCTTCGGCTCGTTTGGAGGAGCTTCGGCTCGTTTGGTGGAGCTTCGGCTCGTTTGGAGGAGCTTCGGCTCGTTTGGAGGAGCTTCGGATCGTTTGGAGGAGCTTCGGCTTGTTTTGCGATACACGTGTTGGGAGTTTTCATGCTCCCGTTCTTATGATAGGCCTCTTTCCCCCTTTTGTGATTTTTGGATTTCTAATTGGTGATTTCTGGAATTTATGTTTCACCAACTTTTACAATTGGCATTGTTATGTATGTCATTTATTGTGGCTTGGTGAATTAAATAAAGAATATGACATTCTTTTTGTGCTATGAGATTCGGGAGATAATTGTGTGATTTTCCTTTGTTGATTTCCTAACGTATACTTGTCGCAATATGGCTTTTTGGTTATCATACGTTTTTATTACGTCTCTTCTTATATCTCATTTTTTCTGATAATTATAGCTAGACTAATCCGTTTATTATTTTCTTCTTAAATAATACTCGGGTCAGACTGAGATTTTACAGGTGCTTCTGCTTGCCACCTTATCAGACCATCATACGATCTTTTGGCTAACTACTTTAGTTTGGTAGTTTTTGTTGTATACATCTAAGTTATTGACTCCTTGATGTACACATATTCGTTTGGCTTGCACTTGTATCTATTCTTTTGTGACATTGTGGATCTTGTTAGACCACTACTCTGATATACACTTTTATGTGTAATATTCATATCTATTTCCGGCTTTGTGATATGAATTGCCTGTGACTGATTTATGTTATGTTTATTTCTATATTTGTTTCCGAAGATTATATATAGCCACTGTGTAGTAGCTTTGAGTTTGTGTCGGTATGTCGGATTTCCTCTTGAGATGAAATGCATGTTATATTTTCTCTGACATATCGGTGCTCGCACAAAGCAATTACACGGATGGTCGCTCCTCAACAGCCTTATTCTCCGTGCTAGTTGACGGCATTACCCCGTAGTGTTATTGGCTAGTATGGGTATAGAGGTGGGGAGTCACAGCTTGGTATCAGAGCCAAACTTCGGAACAATGTAGAATAATTTAACAAGGATCATCATCCTAAGTCCATCTTAGGAGTCGTGCTTTAGGATTTTATTCGAGTCTTCGTACCGATTCATCCTATTTTTCTTTATGATTCCTTGTTTTATCTATCAAGGTTGCTTGATATTTATTTTGTGAATAACTTTTCTCCTTCTTTCTTTTTTTAAAGAAGAGAAATGGTTAGACCTGGCCGCCCCAGCGCCGGTCAATCTAGTGCTACTCCCCAAGATGGAGTTTTTATGTCTGCCCAGTAGCTTCTTGATCTAGTAAAGAATGCTCAAGCTGCCGGACCCATTCCAGAGCCTACTCATCCTAGATCCGGTTTTGCACGCTTGTGCAGAGACTACACCGATTTGGGTGGAAGGCCATTCAAGGGATTTGAGAGTGTTATAGAAATTCAAGCTTGGCTCAAATCATGCGATCGTATCTTTTCTCGCATGAACCTTATTGATCTACATCGAGTCTAAGTGGCTTCTAGCATGCTCCAAGAAAGAGCGTTAGATTGGTATGAGCTTTTGACTTCAGAGATTATCGAAGCGGATCTTACTTGGGAGCAATTCCGGGAACGATTCGAACTAAAGTTTGTGCCGGAGGCTGAAAAAGTAACTTTAGCACGGCGTTTTATTGACCTTGTTCAAGGTGAATCTTCTGTGACAGACTATGTTGCATCTTTCGAATCTCTGTCCAAATACGGGGTTGAGTACATTAATACCCCATTAAATAAAAATCAGAGATTTGTCTATGGCTTGAATAAGAATCTTAAGAAGCCATTACTTTTGAAACTAGAAGTTTATTTTGATCAGCTTATTGATATCGCTCTTCGTCTTGAAGAGGCCGATAATGAAGGTGATGTTGAAGTTGTGCGTGCCCAACAAGACTTCGACAATAACTTGAAGAGGCCTATCAAATTCAAAGGCCCCAATTCTAATAAGAAAGGGAAGCAACAAACTCCGGTAGCAAAGAATCCTACCTCTAGTCGTGGACGTGCTACAATTGTGGTTCCACGGACCACTATGCAAGGGAGTTCCCGAAACCTCTCTTTTTCCGTTATTGCAAAAGTTCGGGTCATCTTATATCTTCATGTCCTAAGCTTCCAAGCAAGAGAGAGGGAAAGCTGCAAGCCCCTAACAACTCTTCTCTTGGTCAAGGTATTTTTTTCACTCAATCCTTGATGGCATTGTTTTATTTCGTGATCTTCTTATTTGAGTTCTTTTTGATATGGGTTCCATCTCACTATTTTATATCAAAAGAACTTGTTGATTCTTTTTCTTTGAAAATATTTTGGGCTTGATGACTTCTTTGAGAGTTGCGAATCCGGATGGTAGATCCGTAACACTCAATTTGCTTTCTATTGATGTCGAAATTATTTTATGTGATTTTTCTTTCCGTGCCGATTTTTACTTAGGCTTTGGAATTGATTTTTGTAAGGATTGGCTCAATCGTTGTGAAGCCCATATCCTATTTTCCGTGTGGACTATTCATCTTCGACATTTTCTATCTGTTAAGCAGATTTCTATTTTTTTCTTGAGATTCCGATTTCAAATTTTTGAAGGCATCATTTTATTCTTTAAGCCCTCAAGATGAGAAAAGTGTTATTTCTCTTATCTAAATAATTTGTGAAACTTTTTCGGTATTTTTGAGTTTGTCTTAGGATTATCACCTAAGAAATCTTTTGTGTGGTGTTAAGGTCTTTCTAGTTCGACCTTGCCATCGATTTTCGTTTGATTACGAGTTGCGGGGGTTAGCATTCCACTTACCGCATTCCGCACTCGTTACGATTCTTATGAATGACTTATGTTGTCATTCAGTTTGTCCAACTTATTTCATCCATTTTATAAATCGAATATTCTATGAATATTTCGATGAGACCATTCTTGTATTTATTGATTTTGGATGAAAATAGCAATTCAAAAATTTTTGCAAATCTTTTTCATAAGATTTATTTATAAGTACAATTTGACTTTGCTCTTAAACAAGCAAAGAATATTCTTAAAGGTTGTTAAGAAACATGTTTATTATATAGAAGATGATTTTGTGATTGTATTGCCCATTGAGTGCTTTAAGAATTCTAGTCGATACGCTTGATCAACGTTATCGATAGGAATTTCCTAAACGCTTTGATGAGACAGTCAGACACGATATATTGACTTGTAAGAATGTAAAATTTTCTAGAAAGATTATTACATAAAGGTAAATGTAATTTTGAAAGTTTTAGCTTTTCGGGAAAGAAGATTATTTAAAAGAAATTCTTTCTTTTCGATACTCTTATTCTTGCGAATCCCGAGGGGAACCAAGACTTTATCTTTTGTACCAATGCTAATCGTATTGGTTTGGATGCCGTTCTCTTGCAAAAGAGAACGTGCTATCACTTATGCTTCTAAATCATTAAAGCCGATCGATACTAGGTATGCCACTCATGATCTAGTGCTCGTGGCTATTGTTTTCGCTTTTTAGAGTTTGGCATCATCATTTGGGAGGGGGGGGGAATTTGTTCTCCACCTCGATCATAAATCTTTGGAATATTTATTTTCTCATAAGGAATTTCATGTCAACTCGAGTTCCTGGCATCTTATGATCTTGATATTCTGGAAATCATGTTGCCAATGTGCTTTGTCGTAGGCAACAAGTTGTTGATTCTTTGATGTTGTCTGAATGGAATTATCTTTTTATCAAGTTCATCAACGTTTTGATATACTTCGTTTTATTGAGCTTTATCTCATTTCTTTTATGTACTCGCGTCCGATGTTCTTTTATGGTGTTCGGTTCATCGGATGTACTGTTATTATACTACATCGTTGTTCCGGTTTATCGGTTCATTGGACGTACCGTTTTTGTACTACGTCGGTGTTCCAAATTATTCGAGTTTCTAGTTTCTCGGGCGTACTGTTTCTATACTACGTCGTTGCACCGGCTCAATTTTCTATTATTCATGACGTTTTCTCACATCTTTCTACTACAGAAATGCCTTTGGGATTCCCATTTTTATTCTTGAGGCCGGTACTATTAAAGGAAGTGAAGTTTTACCAGATTTGACTTAGGAGTTATATTCTATTCGCATCATTGCTTCGGAGGTTGAGTGCCTTCGAAATAAAGATGTTCTTTTTGTGAGAGTTCAATGGTTCTCAAATCCTAAGGATTGCTCTTGGGAATCCAGAGAATTCACCGTGCGAACCCGTTCATGCTTACTCTTTCATGCTCTTTATGGTGAACTTCCTATTTCAAATTTATTTTGCGTTGATATGCTTTTATGGCTGTTACTCCTTATTTTCTTCTTACGTATTGCGAGGACGCAATTTCTTTAAGGAAGGGAGTCTGTAACAACCCGCATATTTATCGATTGTGTATTTAAATATTTTTTTTAAATATTTCATCGTTAGTCGGATTTTAGTCTGGAAAGCTACTTTTTGCAAACTGTTGTATTAGGACTCGGGACTACTGCCATTGAGTTCAAAACGTCGTTTGCGACCTTTTTGAGTATAAACTTCGATATGTTTGGAGCTAGCTAAAAATTTGACCTTTTCACTTAGGGTTTGGGTTCAGCCCACTAGCCATAATAATACCCCATACTGAATCATCCCTCCCCATTCACTCTCACTTCCTACTCTTTTCAGTTCTAAAGCAAAAATGGTGGAAGAGAATGGGAAATAGAAATCCAAAACCCTAGTTCATTTGCAAAATCCAAGATCTAGCTCCAAATTCTAAGAGAACCCATTGGTAAGCATCCTCTTCATCTTCTCCAACTCTTTCTCCATTCAATTTCAGAATTTCCTAAACCTAACTTAGGAAATATTTTATATGGAAGCTTAGATTGAAGCTTCTTGAGTTGTTATTGAAGAGGAATTGATCTTAGCTTGTTTTGAAAGCTTCTCCTTCATTAATTTGGGTTCAAAGGTGAGATTTTTATCTCACATCTTTGTCTATAATTATCTTCGATTGTTAGGTATGAATTCTAACACTTATTCTTGTGCAATTGATTTTGGTTTGGATTGATTTGGTGTATATTCCAATTTTTGATGTTTTGAAATCAAAATCTATGAAAATCCTTTTATGGATATTTGGACATTGATATTTAAGGCGTATCGAAGAGCCGTTAAGGCTGGGTTGTCGCTCGACGTAAATCCTTAGTCGTCGTTGCTCGTCCGATCGCTTTCGGTATTTATTTCGGCCATTTTTTGCCTAGGTTCAGGGAATGCCCGGAACCCCAGTTTCAGACGTCTGAAACGCAGTATTCAGACGTCTGAATATTATACTAGGAATTTTTATTCCCCAGTATTCAGACGTCTGAATCATATTATCCAGACGTCTGAATTAGTTTGTTTTGGACCAGAAAGGAAATAGGCTAAAATTTGCCTATTTCAGACGTCTGAAATATAGGGTTCAGACATCTGAAATATACTCTGGAAAACTTTTGGTTTTCCAGATTCAAACGTCTGAATCCTTGATTTCAGACGTCTAAATCTTCACTTTTTGCCTATATTGCCTATTTGCTTGAGAATTCCAACTTTAATCGATTTATGTTGATTCCGATTTGTTGATTATCATTTATTATGGACTTGATGACTTTTATATCGGGATTTTTGGGAATATCAATTTCGATGGATTCCTTATTCGATTTCTTTGGATTTTATTCACGTCTTCGAATGTGAATTTTGATGATTGATTGTTTCTACAATCATTTCTATGATTTGTCACTTTAAAAATATAAAGGTTTCAATACTAGTAGTAAATATCAACACTCTTTCTTCAAATGATTTCAACACTATTTTATAACAAAGCTCGTTTTCTCAAACCGATTTCAATCTATTAGTATATACAAACCTTTACCTCACTCGTATGAGAAATCAAATTAAACGACTTAGTAAAACAAGTGGCATGAAACGCTTGCGTTTACTTCGTCGGTTAATTCTTGGACTTGTTCGATTGAATCTCTTGTGACAATTTTCTAGTGGAAATCTACAATTTGTTCGTAAATATTTAAGTTAAGCTAGTGGTTATGGGACATGAAGCTAAGCTCATATATTTACTAGCTTAGTGTAATTTACACTTATCGATCAATGATGATCATTTTGTGATTTAGACTAGCAATGTGCGATGTCTCTTTGTCAACGTCGAGGACGATACTTCATTTTGTGGGGCTTCGGCTCGTGTGGAGGAGCTTCGGCTCGTTTTGAGGAGCTTCGGTTCGTTTGGAGGAGCTTCGGCTTGTTTGGAGGAGCTTCGGCTCGTTTGGTGGAGCTTCGGCTCGTTTGGTGGAGCTTCGGCTCGTTTGGAGGAGCTTCGGCTCGTTTGGTGGAGCTTCGGCTCGTTTTGCGATACACGTGTTGGGAGTTTTCATGCTCCCGTTCTTGTGATAGGCCTCTTTCCCCCTTTTGTGATTTCTGGATTTCTAATTGGTGATTTCTGGAATTTATGTTTCACCAACTTTTACAATTGGCATTGTTATGTATGTCATTTATTGTGGCTTGGTGGATTAAATAAAGAATATGACATTCTTTTTGTGCTATGAGATTCGGGAGATAATTGTGTGATTTTCCTTTGTTGATTTCCTAATGTATACTTGTCGCAGTATGGCTTTTTGGTTATCATACGTTTTTATTACGTCTCTTATTATATCTCATTTTTTTTTATCATTATAGCTAGACTGATCCGCTTATTATTTTCTTCTTAAATAATACTCGGGTCAGACTGAGATTTTACAGGTGCTTCTGCTTGCCACCTTATCAGACCATCATACGATCTTTTGGCTAACTACTTTAGTTTGGTAGTTTATGTTGTATACATCTAAGTTATTGACTCCTTGATGTACACATATTCGTTTGGCTTGCACTTGTATCTATTTTTTTGTGACATTGTGGATCTTGTTAGACCACTAGTCTGATATACACTTTTATGTGTAATATTCATATCTATTTCCGCCTTTGTGATATGAATTGCCTGTGACTGATTTATGTTATATTTATTTCTACATTTGTTTTCGAAGATTATATATAGCCAATGTGTAGTAGCTTTGAGTTTGTGTCGGTATGTCGGATTTCCTCTTGAGATGAAATGCATGTTATATTTTATCTCGCATATCGGTGCTCGCACAAAGCAATTACACGGATGGTCGCTCCTCAACAGCCTTATTCTCCATGCTAGTTGACGGCATTACCCCGTAGTATCCTTGGCTAGTATGGGTATAGAGGTGGGGCGTCACAGGTGGTATCATGGTATGGAGCCCAGATACTTACTCATGTTGAAACACTTTATTTATTACTGTGTAATGTTGGTTATCGAGCATTCGGATAAAGGTCCTAAAGGACCGGGGGATGGCATACTCGTGTCAGTAGTTACCCAGTTAGGGGTAACCCGGCCTTGTGTTGGCAGAGATCCGGTTAGGTTCTCGGGACGTCCTTCCAGAGGCGTTTCCATGTGGCAATGGGAAGTTCCTTGGCCTGACCATTTGTTGAAAATCCAATCTTCAATACGAAACTCTGTACGGTATTAGTTGTAGAACCTGCCATTTACTTATGGTGGTCACCACTGTTTAGATGGTAGCTATAGTAGGCATATGATACTGGTCGTATGTTGGCTAAGACTTATATTCTACTTTCGAAATATTTTCTACACTTTGCACTTATAGTAATAATATCAAAGAAATTGCGTATCAAGCATGTTTAACTATCATAAGAAGAAATCTCCTCCAAGTCTGCGTTTGCATTGTGTGTGTGGTGGGAGATATTATGGTAGTTACGTTTTCAAAAAGCATTGCGAATTGATTTTAAAATATTTCTTTGTTTGTATTTAAAAGATAAACTGTTTTTTTTGCTCACACCAGTCCCATGACTGATCCGGAGTTTATTGTTTCCTTCCTAAACTCTGGGTGCTCATTATTTTCTACACGAGCAGTCTAGAGTTGGGTTTTTCTGATAGTCAGATTATTAGGTTATATGGAGCTAGTTCAGTCTTTGGATATGGATTGCACTTGCTTATCTTTGGGAGTTCGAGCTATTTCCGGATTGGTGCTTTGGAGATGGAGTTATTTGTTCCGCTGCCGGTGTTATCGTTTTCTTTTCCGCTGCTATTTCTTATATTATATCTCTGATGTATATTGATATCTATTGTATCACTCTGTTGTATCAGATATTGTATCAGTGTTGTATATCAATGTATTATTCTTTTTATTCCGCTGTGTTGTTTACTTAATGTTGTTATAAGCTCCGGCATATCGGATTTGAACGGTCGAATCTACGGCATTCGAGTACGAATGAAGTATGGATGTCGATTTTCGAACGCGAAAAATCCACGTCGTTACATTTGGTATCAGAGCTGAGGGTTAAACTTTAGCTCAGGAGTGTAACACATTAAGTAGCTCATTAGAGATAGGGTGAAGTATACCCTAGAATGAGTATATCCCTAAGATATCCGTTCGAATGCCTTAGTAAATTCTCTTACTATTCACTGATAGTAAGTATGAGTGCAAGAAGAGAACGAGATAGGGAACGGGGGAGTACGACTATAAATGGTCAATACCCTGTAACAGTGGAAACAACTTTCTCTATCAATTTCCTTTGATTCGTCTTTTCAAATTCTTTGATTGTTTCGTACCAGCTTCAAGAAGAAGTTTTCGGTGTGATGGTGGCTCTACGAATCGTTGTAGGAAATTTCTACTTCGTATCTTCATCAATTTCTTATCAGTTTTTCATTTTAAACTTTAATGAATTTGAAATTTAGAATTGAAATTTTGTATAAATTGGAAATTTTAAATTGAGTTAAATTGATTAATAGAATATGAAGGATAATTTGAATTGAATCGATAAAACGATTTTGTTTAAAACTAAATTTGAAATTCTATTATAATTTCTTGTATCTGTTGTTGATATTCTGATTTGGTGAGCCAAATGCAGAATTGATATCCAGTTTGATCTGAAAAGATATTTTTCTATCTTTCATCTATCTTCGTTATCTCTCTCTGGCGAATTTTGAGGACGAAATTCTTTTTAAGGGGGGAAATCTGTAACGATCCCGGATTTTAATAATTAAAATTTGAATAAAAATTATGAATTTAATTGGCAAGTAATAAAAATTTTAGATTATAATTATATAAAATATGAGAAGAACCTAGAATTATATAAGCGATAAAAAATATATTGTAAAACAAAATAAATAATGTAAAATATAAAACCCATATATATACAAGATGATAAGTAATATATTTAATGAAAGTAGAAATGTGTTAATTTCTAAAGTAATAAGGCCAAAGTTAAGAAAATATATTCAAGTAATAAATAGAAAGACAAAAGAAAACAATATATATGTCAAAACAATATTCATCACAACCTTACATAAACAAAAGTATGCATACAAGAAGACATGAAAACAAAATATAATCTTCAGCCGAAGTTAACAAGTATTGCAAATAAAAACATAAAGTACTAAGGCAAGAATCAAACAAATAAATGCAAATATCCTAAGTACACAACATTTTATCTCATCAACCACTAAAATATTGATCATATCAGCCGAGACAAGCAAGAAGGCAAGAAATAAATATAAAAGTAAAGTGAATATCTATTGTACAAGCTAATAAATGCAATATACCTCATTGCATTTAATACCACATCTCCCCAAGTACAAGATACATCTTCTCAGCATGTACAAGAGCATCTCAGCCGAGATAAAGTATCACTTCATTGTACAAAGCAATACAATCACCTGTACAAAATAATGTATGCTCTGCAACTTCTCTTCTCAGTTTTGACCATCAAAACTAAGTAATACCTGAAATACATACCATCTCATACTTAAACAAAATAACAATTTAAATCAACTCAAACAAGAGGATTAAAGATCAAGAGATTCCAGTTTGCAAATTTCAAAGCTGTATCAACATGAAAAAGCAAGCTCTGTTTATTTCTAAAACTTATCAAGGTGAGTAAACTCCCTTACATCTGCTTATATTTTTGATATTGTGATTGATCTTTGAAGTGTTCTATGAGTTGTGATGGCATGTTGATATTATATATGGAAATGATGATGTCTGTATGTATATATATCTGGGAACAGGCAAAAGAACATGCCTCTATTCTTTTATTACAGGGGTTTAAACCCTGTTTAAAAATTTGATTTTCTTCCTCCCTGTAGCTTATTAGGCTTTGAAATTTAGACAAAGTTTGTGAGTAACACTCAATGATTTAACCTTAAGCATACACTGAAAAATTTTCTCTGGGTGCATATATAGATATATATCAGTGCTTCTTCTCTACTTAGTCTCAGAGTCTCAAAACAACAAGAAAATTCAATTTCTTTTTTTTCTAATCAATATCAGGCCTTAGTTTCAAAAAAATAATAATTGTATTTAAGAGTGAGTTACAATTTAAAAATAGTCTTATGATGTATAAGTGTTTAGAGAGTGAAAAATCAAATTTTTTACAGTAAAGACTTTAAATTCTGGGATTTTCGAACCTCGTGAATTATTGATTTAAGGTTATAACTTGAATCCTTATTGAAAGTCATGATTTTTAAGCGTGGTTTGATGATTTTTAGAAGTAGGAGTTAGGAGCAATTTGGAAATGAACGAAAGTTGGTTTTTGTGCAAGTTTAGGCGATCAGAGGCTACATCGTGGTCGAGATTCCTACAGGAGATGGATGAGCCTATGGTGGTGGTAGGAAAAATGGTCGGAGGTGCCAACGATGGCGGTGGCGACAACGGCGTGAGGTTTTAATCTGGTGACCTTGTTTCTACTGGGTCGAATGAATCAACCACCATGGCACGTACGATTGATCGAGTGCTTCGGGGTTTGGGGTGATGATAGCTTGGTCATGGACGAAGTGGTGGCCGGTGGTGCTGGTGCTCCGGTGGTCAGAGGAGTGGATGCGAGGCGTTGACAGGTTGCGAGGTTGGTGGGTTCTTTCTAATCCAGGTTTAAAATTGAACTCGAATTCAAATTCAAGTGGTGTGGAAGCTAGAGGATGACCGAGGTGAAATGAGGAGTGGGTCGCCGATGTGGGGAGGCTACCGGAGGTGGCTGGAGTTGGCCGGAGGCACGGTGCACGTGCACCGTGCACTTTTGGTTTTCTGGTGATTGCCTGGGTTTAAGTATGATAACAGGTTTTAAAACAAAAACCTGTTATTCTGTTTCAAAATTTCAAAATAAAATTGTAAACCTGAATTTAAATGAAAGTAAAGTTTTAAATGAGATTTAAATCTAGTTTTCAATCTCAGCAAAGTTTAAACCTAAGTTTAAAAATAGATTCAAGTTGAATTTGAATCTAGTCTGGAAATAAATGAGTTATTAAATTCAAATTGACTTAATAATATTAAAGTGTTTAAGAAGTTTAAAGTGTGATTAAAAATTTGAATTTAAATAGAGTTTGAAATGTAAAAGAGGATTTAAACAAAGTTAAATCAGAATTTTAAATTTGAATTCAAATTTGATTTGAATCTTAAGCTTTGAGACATTTTGGGAAGCAGGTTGATGCTGGCTCGAGTTTTCTCAAGTAAACGTCAAGCGAGACTCGAAGTAAATTAAGTTTTTACTCGAAGTAAAATGTTAGTTGCTCGAATAAACAATTATTACAGTTTTTATCAACTAAAACCCTGTTTCTGTTTTAGATTTTACAATTTAATTTCAAATTATAAACAAAGTTTAAACTAAGTTTTAATTCAAAGTTTTAAAAATAAATTCAAGTTTGTCTGAAACTTAGTTTGTAAGTAGCTCAAGTTTTAAAATTTTAAATTGTTTTGTTTATTAAAAGTGTTAAATAATTAAGTGTAAAGAGTTTGAAATTTAAAATGGAACTTGAGATTCTAAAGGAAGTATCTAACCAAAGTTAAATCAATATTTTCAAACCTAGACCTGGATCGAAATATGGAAATCAAGATGTTGAAATAAAATAAGTTTTTTAAATTTAAATGTTTAAATGAGTTTAAATTATTAAAGCACACTTTAACATATGAATTTAAAACAAGTTGAAAATCAATGTTTCAAATAAATTTGCGAGTGTTAATTAAATCATTAATAAATACGAGTTTTACTTTTAAGTAAATAAAGATTCAATAAATCGTAATTCATAAATTTTGAAGTTAATTTGTATGGAATGATTAATGTTGAATATTAATTAAATTAGTAATTAGAAATTTAAATTTATAAATTAAGGTTTAAGTTAATTAATTAAGAGATAGTTAATGTGCAATTAAGAATCCTAGATTCGAGTAGATAATTCATGATTAGAAATTAATTAATTGTAATTAATAACTAATTAAGTTGCAATTAACACCTAATAAATTGAATAATTAGGATTTATAAATGGATTATTAATGGTTAATCGATTTTTATAAAGAATAATTTAAGTTAATTAATCAAGTGATTAAGATGAAATTACATTTGATGTAATTAAATGTTGATTTATTTATAAAGGTAATTAAGTACTTAAAGGTAATTATTGAATGAAATTAATTAAGGTTAAATGATTATGTAATTAACTTAAGGTTAATCTAATTAATTTATTAATTAAGAATAATTTATTGAAAGGGTTTGATAAATTAATTTATATCAAACGATTTGTGATAAATAAATCAGAATTTGATAATAAGTTCATAAGTAATTTATTTAACTTGAAATAAATTGAATTAATTAGGATTAAACAATTAATTAATCCTGCTTATAAATGATTATTAAATGCTTGACCTTACCTATGAATGATTGTATTGTATGAGATGCCTTGAATTGATTATTCTATCTGATTTGTGATATTTTGTTCTGTAGATTGAGCTGTGTATATTTATTTACATTTGTATACTATCTGTGAATCTGTGAATGGACGATGAGCATTATAGTTTTATATCGCGTATCAACTATATTTCTGTGTTTTGATCTATGATGATTGAATGATGTTGCACTATTGTGTTAAACCCGGGACCACACTTATACACACACAAATATGGATTTCACGAGGAAATCGATTAAGTCACAGATTTTTAAAAATAGTTTTGAATTTGAATTTTAAATTCAAATGGTTTGAAAATAAGGTTGGGTTTTGATATGCACGTAATTGTGCATATATTTACATCCATATTTTATCTCTTTTTATTTAAATAATCATCATATTTGGGCATTTTAACATGTTTAAAACAAAAATTCAATTATTTCCAACCATCATATTTTCCTCTTCATTCAGGGGCAAAACATTCATTTTGTGCACGTGTCAATATAAGAATTTTTACTTGGACATTTTTTGACAATTTTTATAGGAATTTGGATGCATATGGAAGAGGCTTATATGAAGATATATGCATGCACAAATGAATACGAAGAAAAGAAGAGGGAAATAATTCAAGCCATGAACATGGAGGACCCCACCCACTTACCTAAAAGTACAATTTGGAGCTAATGGACAACTAAGTGGAGGTTAAAGCTTCATGCAAAACAAATGATGGATTAATTAGTGGTTAATGGTTACTTGTTGGCCACACTTCCTAAAGGGCATTTTTGGTAGCCCCCTAAAAATAGAATTAGGGTTTTATGCATGTATATATAGCCCTCTTATTTATATGAAACTATCTTCTACTCTTTCATCTTACTTAGGAAATTAAGAAATCAAGTGTAAGCACAATGTTCTATGAAATAAAAATGGCTTCCAAGCCTCTTTCTTCTCTCTTTTCTACATGCTTTTCTTTGTTTTATTGTCAATGTTTATTTCTATGCTCTCTTTCTCCTTATGTTCATAGCTTAGATTCATGTTTATGCAAGTAGTTAGTAGCTAATCTCTTTTGCCTTCTTTACTTATTTTCTATTTTTCTTTTCTTTTTAATGTTGAAACTTACATGTGATGCTTCAATGCCACAAATGAGTAGCTAAACCCCAACAATTTAGGGGTGATGAAGCTCTCTAACTTTATGTAATTTCAACATTTTTATGATTTATGATCTCTTTGTTTATGCTTCATGAATGTGAATTTTGATGTAAGTTTATACAAGTGGGTTTGATAGCTTATATTGCTTATGCAAATGAGCTATTCTTAGTCAACATAAACACAATTTACATCATCATTTGCTAATTAATTTTTGATTATGAAATGAAAGTAAAAATGAAATTTGATGATCTATATTACTAGTTACAATAGTAAATAGATCATACTTAAAATAGCTTTTGCTTTGGCTTAATTTTCATGAGAATTATAAGTGGTATAATTGTTGTATTACAGTTTGATGGTTTGAGTTAAGTTAAATAATAACATAAACAAACCATACTTATGATAAATACAATGATTATTCCACTTAATATCAAAGTTAGAGATCATAAATTATGTGTTTGTTGATTTACAAAAATTTGAGAGTGGATTTGCCTCTAAATTGTTCTTTAGTCTAATAGATTTCGAATCACATTTTTCTAGTGTTAGCCTCATTTTATTTTTAGTTAACAATTTCTCAACTTTGGGTTAATTTGATTGAGTAGGAAATTTAAATCAACAATTCCTTGTGGATCGACCCGTATTCGCCGCGTGCTACATTCGTACACCGTGTGCTTGCGGTTATATTTTAATTCAAAATTCGTTCGACGGTTTTCTAAACCGATAGACCTTCCGTCGACGAACAAGTTTTTGGCGCCGTTGCCGGGGAATTTGTTTTGATTTTGATTTACTATTCTTCGAATTATTTTTGTGTGTTTGTTTTTGTGTGATTTTTGATTGCATTTTGGTTTTGTGTGCATGTTCTTCTAGTTTTTCATTTGCATTTGCATTCCTATTAAAAAAAAGAAAAAAAAACTTCACAATTTCAAAACAAAAACAAAAAATATTTTATTTCCTTTTTTTACATCTCATTGTTTTTTTTGTACAAATTATTGATTTACATTGCTCTAAAACAAATTATATACATTTGTGCACTGTGCATTGTTCACAACCTCTCACTCTCTCTGTTTTCACTCGTACTCTATCAACCTCAGACTGCTGCATACACACTGCTAACAATTACTGCCACAACTCGCTGCCTCATCTCACATCACAAACCACTTGCCAAAACACTCATAACTTCCATCAACTACCACCTGACTTCTGCTTTGCTCTTCATCATCTCAACTTGCTGACCTCTGCTAACTCCACTCCAGTTCATACACACAACAACCTCAATCACAACACTACCCTGTATTGTTCCTCCATCTACAACATACAAACTGCTGTTCACTGCTGTGTCTTTTACATCACTTATCAAGCTACAAAAAAACAACCTTCCCACTTCTCAACTTCTAGTCATCTTCCATACTTCATATCATCCATCCACTATTACACTTTTTACTGCCCGATAGCCTCATCGCCTACGATAGCAATACAAACCCCACAACCACTATCATCACCTCTGACCCAAGCAACTTCATCTATACAACTCCATTATAGCATCCTCCCCACCACTTCACTGCAACTACATCAAAATTACCAGTCCATTCAACATATACATCACAATCTACTGCTTCCATCAAACACCCAACATTCTGTAACATTTCCATCACATCCTCCTCTGCCTTAACTAGCTACAGCAAAACTCACTTCAACCTTCAGACAACCGATACATCTCGTCCCCTCAACTATTCTCCCTGACAAAAAAAACAACCGCCATGACTTCAACAGCTACACCGTGAACTCAAGCCGCAACCCAGTAATCTACCTGTAACCACAACACTTCAACAATTTACTCCACAACCATTGAACCATTAGTGCACTGAACACTGTCAACCTTCATCCCCTACATCACCACTGATCTTCCACCTTTGCACCATCAGTACAACACTCCACTGCATCAGAATTCAAGCAACCATCCACATCGCTGACGTGCAGCAACTCCTCCAATCCTTCTTCGACAGTCGACATCCTCCAACACCAAAGCAGCCAAACATTCGCCACTGCATATTTCTCCACTGGTCACTACTTCAACTACAACCAAAAAAATAAAATAAACTGTGCATTACCTTGTTGTTCTGCCTTCCATTGTCACCTCTGTCCATCATAGTGAGCATCACCATCCATCCATCACGACTACCTCCCATACTACCATACATCCCCACCAACCTCTTCCCACAACAGTCAAACCAACAAACAGCTTCGTACATTTGTTTGCATAACTCCAACACGACCTGTAAATCGCCTTCCACCTCTTTTTACGCTACAGTCCTCTTCCACCATCATAAACTTTCCCCTCCGACAACCAGTCACACTTCCTACTGCACCTCATCAAAATACCACTTCTGCCATATCAATTTATCACCGCACTCCAATTCTACCACTCATCGACATCAAACTGGAAGTCCCTCCTCCTGCAAGCTCCGAACATCCCAAAACACCCAAAGCAGCGGCCCCGTAGACTTCATCAATTCGAAAACCACCTTCCTCAGCCTAAATCCACTCGATTCGAATCCCAAGTCGAACTCAATTCCAATCAAAATCACCGCTTAATTCAATTGTGATTGTTGCAAGAAAAAGAAAAAAATTGGGTGCGAATTTTTTTTACTGAGATTTTTCGATTAGAAAGAGGGGAAGTTAAAGAGTTTGGATATTCTGTGATTCGTGATTTTAAACTATTCCTTTCAGTTCATTTTTTTGGGCCGGGGTATACAATTTAGTTGGTGGGCCTGAGCAACCTTCTTTTAATTTTGTTTTATTGAATTGTTTTTAGTTTTGTTTAAAAAAAAATTTAAAAACTTGTTTTGTTTTGTGTTAGTTTGTTTGTCTTATCATTGAATTTTTTTTTTAAAGTAAAACCCTACTTTTAAGTTTCCTTTCAAAAAAAATAAATAATAATAATAAGTTTTGTTTGAAAATCTTTTGTTTTGTTTCCTTTGATTTCAAACAGTTGTGTTATTTTTCTTTGTTTTATTTCGTTCGATATATAAAAAAAAATTTGTAAATATATCTTGTTCTTCATTTCAGGTTGCCAAAGCAGAAATTCAAAAGGGAAAAGTGTTTGCCAACAAATAAACTGCCTTGCTTTGCTAAGAAAAATCGCCGCTAAAAAAAAATATTGCTAAAATAATCTGCACGCTCTGGTATTGTGCTTCCATCTTTATTCGCATTGTTGGTTGCTTGCATTTGCATTAAAAGAAAATTCAAAATCCAGAAAACCAAAAACAAACTTCATTTTAGTTGCATTGTTAATACACGTTTAATTTCTTGTTTTTCATTCATCTCATCTTATTTTCTTTTCTAAGGGCAACACCCCAATTCACATAAGGTGAGGGATTTCATCACCCTTTCCTTAGCCCACAAACGTATTTCATCGTAGAATTTGACTAATAATAAAGGTTAGACGTTGGACCTAAGGGTGTCACGAGCTCACTTAGGGCTTAATTGTATCTTCACAATTATTTTATTTGAACGATTTTATTTTTTGGTGTCTAGGCTACGACAGAGTAATAACCAGTTATAAAAATTACGGTGATACGTAAATATTATACTGGTTGTTCCTCTGAAGGTACTTAAACCTTCGGCTGCATTGCTACGGTGATTCGTGGTGCACCGATAACTCCTGTCCGTTACCTGGCTGAGAAATATTTTTGTTGATTTAAGACAAAGTGTGATTATACAATTTTAGGTTAGGAGCTAATAAGGATAGAAAATTGTAATTAAGTTCTTTGCATTCATTTAGTTTCATTAGTTCATGCATATTTAAAAAAAAATTTAAAAAAAATCCAAAATCCAAAAAAAAAAATTTGTAAATTTTAACTTGATTTTTCATTCAAAAAAAAATCCTTTTCTTTCTTTCCTTTGAAAATATTCAAAAATCCAAAAAAAATATATATAATCTTTTCAAAAAAGAAAAAAATGAAAAACAAAAATCAGTTTCCATTTTCTTAAGAAAAAAAATCTTTTTGGTAAATATTTGAAAATTCAAAAAACAAAAAAAATACAAAACCAAAAACATATAAAAAAATTTGAAAAACCAAAAACAAAATAAAAATTAAACTTTTCTTTTGAAAATAAATCTCACTTGTTAAATAGTTTTCTCCCTTGTAAAAAAAAATTCAAAAAAAAAAACACATTTTCAAATCTTCTTTCACTCCCTAAACTCAGTTCTAACTCCTTTCTCTTCTCGACTTTCACTTGTGCATGAGTACTTGGACTCGTGACACAACAACGAATCGTTGGACTCGCGACCCTTCTACAAACCGTTTAACTCGAACAGACGATCCTCCTGAAATGGCGAACGAAAACGCCCCTTAAACTCTTATGGATAGAATCTTTCCCGATAGAGTTTCTATTCCATCTTGCATCACGTTACCCGCCCCTACGGGTAACCATTTCGAAATCCATTCGAACCATATTGCCACGCTTCCAAAATTTGGCAATTTCGAGCACGATGATCCATACATCTTTTTGACTAAATTCGAACAAGTTTGTGCAACCATTAAACTCCAACAACTTTCTGATGACGGAATCAAACTTCGATTAATCCCATTTGCTCTTACGGATTACGCTGAAAAATGGTTGTACAGCTTACCTTCTAACTCAATTAAAACGTGGGAAGAATTTGTAAAAGTTTTCTTAAAAAAGTTCTACCCCTTGGAAAAAACAAGTAGAATTCGAAACGAATTTGTAAATTTTCATCAATTCAAGGGTAAACCATTTGGAAAATATTTTGAAAGATTCAAAGAGCTTTTGATAAAATGTCCACACCATAACTTTGAAAAATGGACGATTTGCCAAATCTTATACGATGGACTCGAAAACAGCTCACTAACCATGCTCGAATCAATGTGCCAAGGCAATTTTCTTGCCCAACATCATGACGATGCTTGGCAATTTCTTGAAAACCTCGCTGAAAAGTCGTCCCAATGGGAACGCTCGAACGAAAAATCAATATACTCACGATCTAGTGCACACTCGATAGGATCTTCAGTTGCTTTGGAAGCTAAGATCGATGCAATGATTAAAAAATTTGATAACGTTTTCTCATCGAATCAAACGAACCAAGATTCCCAACCAATGTGTTATAAATGCAACGATCCTAATCATATAGCCGATTAGTGTCCTAATTCCGTCGAACAAATCAATGCTTTCAATAAAACCAAAAACGACCCGTTTTCTCCAACGTACAACCCTGGTTGGAGAAATCATCCGAATTTTGCGTGGAGCCAAAACAATCCCAACATGAATACGATTCGTCCCAATTTTCAAGCATTTCCGAATAATGCTTCGAATCCTCCCTTTCAGCCCAATAATTTTCAACCACACTTTACGGGCCCGTCTCATAATCAACCACAACAACCAAATTTTCCACCAAATTCTGCTCATCCTCCACAAGACGATAAACGTTTAACTTCGCTTGAGAAAACTCTTGAAACGTTGGCTAAGGCAACTACTCAAAGCCTTCAACCAAACAACAATTTGCAAAATTTATTGACTTCATATATGCAAAACACAAACCAATCGATTGCAAAACTCGAAATGCAAATGAGTCAATTAGCCACGTCTGTAAGTGAACGTGAACGTGGAACATTCCCAAGCCAGCCCCTCCCAAATCCCAGAAACGCAAATTCAAATCAAGCCCATGTTGTTCAAGATAGCAACGTCACCCAGTTGAATGCTATCACAACTCTCCGTTCTGGTAAACAAATCAATAATCAAGTCGTTAATCCAAATGATTTACCGGAAACTTTTCTCGACGCTTCTAAAACAACGAACGACTCAGAACAGAACGTGGAGCCAAACGTTGAATCGAACGACAATCAAAATTCTTCTTCTTCTACTCAAGTATACCCGCCTAACGAGTATCGTGTTCCATTTCCACATCATCTTCGACCAAAGAAACACTCGGACCAAATGGAAAAGATGATGGAAATTTTTAAACAAGTGAAGGTTAACATCCCGCTTCTTGACATCGTGCAAAAAGTCCCCACTTACGCAAAATTTCTTAAGGACTTATGCACCCAAAAGCGACATACTCAAGTGCCCAAAAAAGTCTTCTTAGCCGCTAGTTTGAGTGAAGTCTTGTCCCAATCCATTCCCGTTAAGTATAAAGATCCTAGCTGCCCTACGATTTCGTGTACAATTGGAGACAAGACGATTAACAAATGTTTGATAGACTTAGGCGCGAGTGTCAACTTGATTCCATACTCCGTGTACGAACAATTAGGCTTAGGTGAGCTCAAACCCACGAAAGTAACGCTTCAATTTGCCGATAGTTCCATTAAGAAGCCCGTGGGAGAAATCGAAGACGTACTCATTCGAGTAGGGCAATTTATATTCCCCGTTGACTTTATCGTTCTCGAAACACAACCTGTGACAAATCCCTCGATTCAAATTCCGTTGATTTTAGGCCGACCATTCTTAGCCACCTCAAATGCCTTAATCAATTGTCGTAACGGATCAATGAAAATCTCTTTTGGAAACATGACTTTGGATCTTAATATTTTCAATCTTGAAAGCCAATCGAATGAACCTTGTGACCAAATGTTGGAAGTTAGTGCTATTCACGAAAATGTTGAAAACGAAACACTTGATCTTAACGATGAACGTGAGGCCGAGTATGAAAAATTGTTTCACAAAATTCCCAACGATATTGAATACACTCTTCCTTTTGAATCTCTTCCAGTTGAGTCCGAATCTCAACCCAATTCTTCGATCGAAAAAATTCCAAAGTTGGACCTCAAACCGCTTCCCGATCACCTTAAGTACGCATACTTAGGTGAAAATGAAACCTGTCCTGTCATCATTTCTAACAATCTTTCTCTTGACCAAGAAGTTTCTCTTCTCTCTGTCCTTTCGAAAAATAAGGAAGCAATGGGATGGTCGATTTCCGATATAAAAGGAATTAGTCCCGCTCTGGTACGACATCGCATCCATTTAATCGATGATGCCAAGCCTGTTCATGATGCGCAACGAAGGCTTAATCCAAAAATGAAAGATGCGGTACATGATGAAATTCTTAAACTTCTCGACAACGGAATCATTTACCCAATCTTCGATAGTTCATGGGTTAGCCCAATTCACGTTGTACCGAAAAAGTCCGGGCTAACCGTAGTCAAGAACAATTCAAACAAGCTTATTCCAACTCGTACTCAAACGGGTTGGCGTGTTTGCATTGACTACCGAAAACTAAATGCCGCAACACGTAAAGATCACTTTCCTCTTCCTTTCATTGACCAAATGCTCAAACGTTTTGCCAGCCATGAATTTTACTGTTTCCTTGATGGTTATTCTGGCTATAACCAAATTCCAATCGCTCCCGAAGATCAAGAGAAAACAACTTTCACATGTCCATTCGGTACCTTCGCTTATTGACGTATGCCATTCGGACTATGTAACGTGCCTGCGACTTTCCAACGATGCATGGTTGGAATCTTTTCCGACATGATAGAACGCTTTCTAGAAGTTTTCATGGACGATTGCTCAATCTTTGGCGATTCTTTTTCCCAATGTTTACATCATCTTGAGTTGGTTCTAAATCGATGTAGAGAAAAATATTTGACTTTGAATTGGGAAAAATGCCACTTTATGGTCAAACATGGCATAGTCCTTGGACATATCATCTCAAATAAAGGCATTGAAGTAGACAAAGCAAAAATCGATGTCATTGCAAATCTACCCATTCCCAAATCCATTAAGGGCATTCGATCATTTCTAGGACATGCTGGCTTTTACCGTCGCTTTGTGAAAGACTTTAGCAAAATCACCCGTCCTTTGACGACCCTTCTTGGAAAAGACGTTCCTTTCAATTTTAACTCTGATTGTATCTCTTCTTTTGAACGTCTTAAGAGCGAACTCATTTCTGTCCCAATCATTTGCGCACCCAATTGGGATCTTCCTTTCGAAATAATGTGCGACGCTTCAAACTTTTCCGTTGGTGCCGTCTTGGGACAACGCATCAACAAGATCTTTCATGTCATTTACTACGCGAGTATGACCTTGAACGACGCTCAACTCAACTACACAACAACTGAAAAAGAGCTTCTAGCTGTCGTTTTTGCGCTTGAAAAGTTTCGACCTTACTTGATAGGTTCACACATTATGGTCTACACTGACCATTCTGCGCTTCAATATCTCTTCGCTAAAAAGGATGCTAAATCCCGTTTGATTCGTTGGATCCTTTTACTTCAAGAATTTGTAACGACCCGTGTAAATTCGATGTTTAAAATGAATTAAATTATAGGATTTCTAATTTAAATTTAGGAAGAAACAGAAATCTTATTTGTTTACAAGAGAGAGAATGTTGAAATTTGATGGATCAAGGGTAATTAAAATTTTACAAATTTAATTTTATATTTCAATTAATTGGAATAGTGAAAATTTGGAAATAGATTCAAATTTATGTAAGACAATGAATTGCAGTAATTAAAGTTAATAAATCAATGGATTAAATGGAATAATTAATTGGGGTTAAGATCTAAATTTGTATGTGAGCATTCATTGATATTGGAATATAACAGGGTAAATTTATAGTATAAAATGTAGACATCACCTTTAAGATGATGTGTTTATAATTATGCATAATAGGGAAATCAAATGAATGGGTTTAATTGAATAACAATTAGCAATTAATGAATGAAGAGAAATTTTTAGAGCGTAATTGTTTTCGTTAAATTAATTTTGGTAACAAATTGTATTGAATATAGATTTAACGTTGTGTGATGTATTTAAGTAATAATTGGAAAACAATGTAAATTATATCCGTGAATGGTCAATTCAATTAAACAACAAGATTTTTTAAATAAATAAACGTTTTTATTTAGGTTTCAATTTGTTAATTTATGAAGTTTAATGGGAAATCAATTGCAATAAATTGCCCTAATTTATGCAGTTAGAGGAGATTTGGATTTGCATTATAGATGGAAGTATAATCTAAATTGATAGGTAACAAACTTAAGAATAAAATTTAGAGCTAATAGGTGGCAAATGTATATAGTTGTTTATTTACGTAATGTGTACGTAAGCTTTGGTAAACCGATTTCTATCGATCCAAATCTAACGATTTGTTAATATAGATTTAAGTATAGGAGCAGTATTTATTAATTAAATTGAAGTATTGCAAAATAAACGAAATTCAACGTTTAAAATTACATTATTGTAAGTAAGATAATATGTGTAAGTATTGTTAAGGTTATTCATATTTGACAAATTTATCGAGTTATAAGGATTGATATATAAATTAATGTTGGTTTAGGATATCATTACTTGGTGATTTATTATAGAGTAACGGGAGTGTGAACGTAAAATAATAAAAGCATAGATTTATGGTAGGACATAATTTATGGTTTTGGGAATTTAAATCCAAAGATTTATTTATTTGAGGAAATAATACGTATTAAATCTCAACTTGATATAATCAATGCAAATTTAGTAATTAAGAATAAATTGCAAGTTGGTAATTTAGGATGTTATGAGTAAATTTGCAGGTAAGATAATTTTTAAAGTTTTACCCATTCATATAATTTATTTAAATATATATATAAATCAAATGGCAACATTGTGTTAATAATAGTCGTAAGTGAATTTGAATGCTAAAGGGGTAAAATCGTTTTAGGTTAACCGTTTATTTAATATATTAAGTCTAGACTGGTAATTGATTGAAATAAAAAAAAGTTATTTTGTTTTGTTAATGTGACTTGGTTAATAAAGAGGAATTTATATGAAATGAAGTATGCATGAGAAATGCATTATAATTCAATGTTATGTTTACCCATTAAATGTATACTAGGTTAAGTATCAAATAGAGGGAAAGAAAAGTAAATATTGAATTGACTGATGAATAAGTATTCATTGGATAGAAATTTAATGTAAAGTTCATATTAATTGTATAAAATCTATCTAAGATAATGAATTGCAATAAATTGTGGGTTGATAATAAGGTGTGAATGGAAATTTGATTTGTTATATTAAATGAATGAGATTCAAATTTATTGGTAAAGGTAAATGGATATTTGGTAATAAATATAAACGGACTTCAATAGTGAATTTAGTTAATTTGAATATATATAATAAATAATGATTTAATGGAGACCTATACTCTGTACATATCTATAATATTTGAGTGGAAATAATATATACTTACAAATGTGGGATTTAGAGTCTTACAACAATTATTAGGAGTGATATAATTAGTTCATTCAATTAAATTTGAAAACATTGCAATAGATGTAAATTAAGGGTTGTGTTAAATAAAGTAATAAATGAGAAATAACGTAAATGTCTTCATAGTATGGTGATTTGTAATTATTACGTTAATTTAAATTATCGTTCAGCGCGTTTGTTTATCAGATCCATCTACTCTAATTCTAACATATCTATATAAACCCAATTACAAACCCTAGCCTCCATCTATTCTCTTTTATTTGTGCGTTCATTTTCTTCAATTCTTTCTCTTCCTAAATGAATGCAAATTTCAGATCCAATTCTATTCAAAAATCAAAAAAAAAAAAAATCAAAGTTCTCAGAAAATTTCAAAAATTATGTTGTAGTTTTCATCTACGGATCTAAGCGCAGTCTCTATTTTTGCAATAGTCGCTTAAGTCAACCAGAAATCACGGTCAAACGTGTAAAATTCGAAACCCAAAAGGTTGAATTGGGGCTTTTTGATTTCTTCATTTATTTGCGAAATCGGAACATGGGTTTGGTGAGATTAGTCACTAGGGGTGCGCAGGAAACGCTGACGTGGCAGGTGGTAATAGGTAGGTTTGTTTTGTTTGAATTTAATTTAATTTTGATTTTTCAAACGCGTTAATACATTTAACTTCCACATACGAACTCCGTTTCATGCGCGATTTTTTTTGTTAGGATCGTAATTAAATTCCAGATTTTTTTGACGCTGGTTTGGACAGATTTGGAGACCGTCGAATTTTTGGGTTTAAATCGAATTTTAATTCGATTTAAATTCAAAAGGTGAGTGTTTTAACCCACTCACAATTTCTAAAATTTCTTGTGTTTGTTAAATTAATTTTAGATATGAGTAGAAATATATTTATGACTGTTTGGCATGTTTTATTCATTATCTCTGATAAATCGCATTCATTTAATATAACTGTTAATTAATTTTATTTATTGCATAAAGTTGACAGTTAAAATTTATTTAATTGCATATTAACTGCCAGTCATAGTTATGTTAAATTTTCATATTAACTGCCAGTTAAATTTACATTTATTTTTACATATAAACTGCCAATTAACAGTTATTAAATTTATTGTGAGTATAAACTGATAATTGATACCATTATTTATCACCTGTTATCTATTGATGATTGTTTGAAATTGGATGATGACTGTGATAAATGGATGTATGATTTGATGGATGAATGGATGATTAATTTTATTAATTGCAAGTTGCTATGCATTTCATTCATTCGGGATTGCGGTTTGAAAATTTATATAACCGTATTTTTTTTCATTTTAAATTGCGGATTGAAATGATAAACATCCGTATCACTTGACCATAGGATAGAAAATTATACAGGCACCGCGGTAAATATATAAAATTATTTTTGAAATGTTTTTCTATGGTTTTGTAAAGTTATATATATATATGGTTTATGAGATATTGATTTGGTTATTGATAAAGGCTATTATATATATATAGTAATTTCCGGTTTTTAAGCTTTGTATAAATTTGATTTGAAGTTTAAATAAGTTTGATTTTAAGATCAAATAAGATTAAATATTGATTTAAAATTTAATTTCTGGAGTTTTATGACTTAAATGAGAATAGATTTAGAAGATGAATATTAAGTTAAATTGAAATTTAATAAAAACTAGAATTTTTAAAGGATATGATTTTTATAACTTGATTTTTGTGTAAAGTGATTTTAATGAATATCAGGTTGATTATATGAATATATAATAAATTGAAAGATGATCCAGTTATATGAAGTTAAAGGTTTTCTTAAATTATATTGAATTCATTAAGCAAACATTTCAAGTCTAAATAATAAGTAACTGAATTTGATATATATATATATGGAATTGTCAAATGAGTCTGTTTGAAATGGTGAAATATTTAAAGCCTTGAAACATAAGAATTGAAATGGTATTTGGAAGTTTAAATCGATATTTGAAATTGATTTGTGAAATCTAAAGAAGCTATTTTGTTTATAAAAGTAATTTAATATTTAACCATTTAAGAGACGGAAATTTTGTTTCAAAGCTATGTTTTCAAAGTAGTATAATTTGGAAATATTATATTCAAGAGTTTTGATTTCTAAATATTTTACTTTGGAAACCCTATGATTTTGGAAAGAATATATATTGGAAAATAAATGATATCGTATTGATTTGGGGTTTTAAGAATAAATGATATCGGGTTTATATGGGTTTTAAATGGATATTTTATTATGGTTTTAAAAGTATAATTTTTTTTAAATAACCGCGCTGTTATAATAACGATTGGTTGGCAAAGAGACCGGGATTGGATATGGACACACTCTCTGTCGATACCGAAAACCACTTTGACTAACCGTGTACGCGGTGGAGATTCCAGAATGAAGTAGGTTGGTGGCGACGTTTCCTGTAAGGTAAATACGTGGACCCAACTCCCGTGAGTTGGCATAAGGTGGCTAAAACAGGAGCGATTGACGGGTTAATGAGGTAGCACCTCTGATCGGACACTTCCCTTCGATACTATACTCTGATTTTGGATTGATTCGGTGACCACCTTCATTTTTGATTTCTTTGATGTGGGGAGTTTGTTCGAGGTGGGCGGCAGCTGCGCGCTGCGCGTTTCCATCGGTCCGGAAGCGTAATTGGTATATCTACCCTGGCATTGCCTAGCTGTGCCGTGTCACCTACCCTACCGCGCCTTTACTACGAGTTTCTATTTGTGTCGTACCTATGGAGTATCCTCTGGTAGCCTCCCGATCAGGAGGTATTACGGTACTGTATAGACTATTGGCATTATTTGTGTTAAGGGCTATATGGGTAACCCCTTAACGCTATTAAAAAGTAAGTTTATTTTACAAATAGACACTATTATAATAGCGCAATATACTATATAGTAAATAGTTTAACGGATCCTTAGGAGATGTAAATCCCGAGCATCTCTTGAGTTACTGCACTCATATTTATTTCTGTTAATTTAACTTACATAAGATCTTTTAGTTCTGACTCGAGTGTTTTGTCTTTTCAATTCGCTCGGGTCAGTCCGAGCGTTTCAGGATTTGAAGATTTAGCTCTGAAGGACGAAGACAAAGGTGTATATTATTATTTATACTAGTGCACTACACACTGTTCCGCTGCATTGTTGTTGGTATGTGTAACTCTGATATGTATTATATGAATGTTTTGTAAACAGATTTATAAACTGTATATTTTATTATTATATTTTATCCTTCCGCTGCGAGATTCTGTTTTCTTTTATTTCTTGCTTGTTTTTCTTATTTACCCCATAACAATCCGCCCTTCCGTATGGATTTAATCGGCATGTATGTCTGTTTAAATCGTGCGAAAAGGCGGGACGTTACAGAATTTGACCTTACAATCAAAGACAAAAAAGGATCCGATAATGTCATAGCCGATCACTTATCTCGTCTTTCGAACGCACCATCTCCTTTGCCAATCAATGAAAACTTCCCCGATGAACAACTTCTTTCAATTTCGATCGATCCATGGTACGCTGATATAGTGAACTACTTAGTCACTAAACAAACTCCCTCATCTTGGTCCAAACAGGATAAATGCAAATTTTTGTCCCAGGTGAAATACTTCTATTGGGACGATCCATACTTGTTCAAATATTGTCCTGACCAAATCATCCGACGTTGCATTCCGGATAATGAAATAAGGAATGTTCTTTCGTTTTGCCACAATCAAGCGTGCGGTTGACATTTCGGTCCTCGAAAAACTGCGGAAAAAGTGCTTCAGTGTGGTTTCTATTGGCCTTCTCTTTTCAAAGACTCGTTTGAATTTTGTAAAACTTGTGATCTATGTCAAATGCTTGGACGAATTTCTCGACGAGATATGATACCTTTAAACCCCATTCTTACGATCGAAATCTTTGATGTATGGGGTATTGACTTTATGGGACCTTTTCCCAATTCTTTTGGAAACTTGTATATCCTTCTCGCTGTCGATTACGTTTCAAAATGGGTCAAAGCCGTTCCTTGCAAAACCAATGACCATAGAATTGTTGTGAAATTTCTCAAAGAAAGTATCTTTTCGAGGTTCGGCACACCTCGCACAATAATCAGTGATAACGGAACCCATTTTTGCAACCGTTCTTTTGAAACTTTAATGAAAAAATACTCGATAACCCACAAGTTATCCACTCCGTATCATCCTCAGACTTGTGGCCAAGTTGAAGTTTCAAATCGACAAATAAAACAAATCTTGGAGAAAACTGTCAATAAAAATCTAAAAGATTGGTCTCAGAAATTGTCCGACGCGCTTTGGGCTTACCGTACTGCTTTTAAAACTAACCTTGGGATGTCCCCATTTCGTTTAGTTTACGGTAAAGCTTGCCATTTACCCGTTGAAATTGAACACAAAGCGTTGTGGGCAATAAAAAACTTAAACTTTGATCTTGAAAAAGCTGGCGAAAATCGAAAACTACAACTCAACGAACTCGAAGAACTTAGGAGCGACGCGTATGAAAATGAGAAAATTTACAAAGAAAGAACCAAAGTTTTTCATGACAAGTCAATCCTAAGGAAAACGTTTTCACCTAACCAGAAAGTTCTTTTATATGACTCGAGACTTATTTATTCCCTGGGAAACTTAAATCAAGGTGGACTGGACCATTTGTGGTACGAACTATTTTTCCACATGGTGCCATAGAAATAAAAAACCCAAAGGATGGATCAATTTTCAAAGTCAATGGTCATCGTTTAAAACCCTTCTTGGAATTGCCCGGTAACCAAGAGGAGGAGCTCATGATCCATCATGAGCCAAGCTACGTCTAGTAAGAATGTTAACCCTCTTTTGTAAATATGTACATATTTTTCCCCGTTACACTATTATATCATGCATCGACTATGGGGACACAGTCAAAATTAAGTGAGGGGGAGTCTCATTTTCATTTTTTTTAGTTTTTCATGGCCTTTTTTTTGAATTTTCATTTTCTTCAAAAAAAAATCTCAAAACTCCTAAATCTCAAAAACATTTTCTTTTAACAATTTTGGTTTATTTTTGAAGAAACACTATGGGATAAGTATAAGTTTTGGTTAATAAATTGAAATTTTTGAAAATTTATTTGTCTTAAAATAAAAATAAAAATGAAGTTTGATTACAAATAACAATGGTTTAACTAGTATATAGGAAGGTTCATCTATGCTAATTATGAAGTATGTTCTAATTGAAAATCTTTGTTTAAAAAGTGGTAAATTTAAAGTAAAGGATATAACATTTTTGTCTTCTAAGTTAAATGGTGCTAAGATGATTTTGCAAAACTCTCTCCTTTAAAAAAAAGATATATATATATATATAATAACATCCAAAGTATTCACTCTCATTTAAAAGTCCTCACGGTTATGCATGGGTGAATTACTTGGAATTTTTGATTATATGCTTTCATACTCATTTAAAAGTCCTCACGGTTATGCATGTATGGAACATATGTAAAAAAAAAGAACAGATTTAATAAAAACCACCTATGGTCGATAGGTGTATGCATGAAAGTGCGTGCACTCGCCATGCTCTGTACTCCTCTCACATAAGCCCGAAAGGCAGTGCATGGGTGGTATATCTGGCCTCAGTTTACCTGAGCTAGGTGTGTACTTTTTCTTGCAAATAATGAGAGAGCAAGCAATTGAAATCCAAGCACTAGTTTAACTTGTTTGATTTAACTTGTTATTGAAAAGAAATGAAAATACCACTTTAACAAACATTGATAATCAACTAAGGATTCATTTCATAGTTACATTATGTTACCAACCAAAAAACTAGATAAACTGTGGTCTATCTGTTATAACAACTTGATTTTTATTGGAAATTTTGACGAGTAAAATTTTTCAAGACAATGACCAAAATTTGTATCTAACTTATTCGTGTCAATTTAAAAATAAATCCTTCATTTGTAAATATTTCCAAAAACTCGCATTCATCTCTTTGTAAATAAATCTTGCATTTTGTAAATATTTTCATCCTACATTTGGATTTTGTGGGTAGTATCCGCTGAAAACCCTCACGAGACAACACTCGTCCTACTGGGGACACCCAGAGGTTTAACGGCTTGTTGCATACGCTCAATGCAATCGTGCTCCCTACGAAAACGGATTTATCTTAGTTTTCCTTTATTCGAGGACGAATAAAAAGATAAGTGTGGGGGTATTTGATATGCACGTAATTGTGCATATATTTACATCCATATTTTATCTCTTTTTATTTAAATAATCATCATTTTTGGGCATTTTAACATGTTTAAAACCAAAATTCAATTATTTCCAACCATCATATTTTCCTCTTCATTCAGGGGCAAAACGGTCATTTTGTGCATGTGTCAATATAAGAATTTTTACTTGGACATTTTTTGACAATTTTTATAGAAATTTGGATGCATATGGAAGAGGCTTATATGAAGATATATGCATGCACAAATGAATACAAAGGAAAGAAGAGGGAAATAATTCAAGCCATGAACATGGAGGACCCCACCCACTTACCTAAAAGTACAATTTGGAGCTAATGGACAACTAAGTGGAGGTTAAAGCTTCATGCAAAACAAATGATGGATTAATTAGTGGTTAATGGTTACTTGTTGGACACACTTCCTAAAGGGCATTTTTGGTAGCCCCCTAAAAATAGAATTAGGGTTTTATGCATGTATATATAGCCCTCTTATGTATATGAAACTATCTTCTACTCTTTCATCTTACTTAGGAAATTAAGAAATCAAGTATAAGCACAATGTTCTATGAAATAAAAATGGCTTCCAAGCCTCTTTCTTCTCTCTTTTCTACATGCTTTTCTTTGTTTTATTGTTAATGTTTATTTCTATGCTCTCTTTCTCCTTATGTTCATAGCTTAGATTCATGTTTATGCAAGTAGTTAGTAGCTAATATCTTTTGCCTTCTTTACTTATTTTCTATTTTTCTTTTCTTTTTAATGTTGAAACTTACATGTGATGCTTCAATGCCACAAATGAGTAGCTAAACCCCAACAATTTAGGGGTGATGAAGCTCTCTAACTTTATGTAATTTCAACATTTTTATGATTTATGATCTCTTTGTTTATGCTTCATGAATGTGAATTTTGATGTAAGTTTATACAAGTGGGTTTGATAGCTTATATTGCTTATGCAAATGAGCTATTCTTATTCAACATAAACACAATTTACATCATCATTTGCTAATTAATTTTTGATTATGAAATGAAAGTAAAAATGAAATTTGATGATCTATATTACTAGTTACAATAGTAAATAGATCATACTTAAAATAGCTTTTGCTTTGGCTTCATTTTCATGAGAATTATAAGTGGTATAATTGTTGTATTATAGTTTAATGGTTTGAGTTATGTTAAATAATAACATAAACAAACCATACTTATGATAAATACAATGATTATTCCACTTAATATCAAAGTTAGAGATCATAAATTATGTGTTTGTTGATTTACAAAAATTTGAGAGTGGATTTGCCTCTAAATTGTTCTTTAGTCTAATAGATTTCGAATCACATTTTTCTAGTGTTAGCCTCATTTTATTTCTAGTTAACAATTTCTCAACTTTGGGTTAATTTGATTGAGTAGGAAATTTAAATCAACAATTCCTTGTGGATCGACCCGTATTCGCCGTGTGCTACATTCGTACACCGCGCGCTTGCGGTTATATTTTAATTCAAAATTCGTTCGACAGTTTTCTAAACCGATAGACCTTCCGTCGACGAACAGGTTTAAAGTGAAAAGCTTTTAAAATGGAATTTCAAAGATGAAATTTATTTTGAATAACTTGATAAAGTTTGAAATTTAAATAATTTGATTTAAATTTAAATTCAAAATGTGAAACTGAATTCTATAATTTGAAACTAGGGATTAAAGATGTTAACTAGTTATATATGGGTTAAACCATTTTAAAATGTATTAATTTAGGAATATGAATATAAATTAAGAACTTTAACTCGTACAAATATAATTGGATTTTTCTGAAATGAAAACTGTTTGTTTTCAAATAATGAAAGCTTTCACATAATAATGAACTTCCAATTTGTGTTAAAAGATTTCCAGTTTAAAATGAAAATGATTTCCAAATTATAGAAACGGTTTGAAAGCTATAAGTTAAATCTTTGATTTAAGATTTTTAAACGAGTTAATCCAAGTGAAATGGAAATTGTTTTGAAACCCATAAATGGATCTTTGTGAAATGGGGTGAACTTTGTGAAATAAATCTTTTTTCTTAAAGATTTAAAATGGTAATTTGTTTAACCATTTAAAAGAAAGAATTTGGGTAATAAGTTGTGACTTAATTGAAATCCCAATATCCATATGTTTTTGAAATATTGCGCTCACTATTCGGTTTAGCCGAGAGAGGACCTTTGTGTCATATATCCCATTCCGAATATGTGATACGTCTTTATGGATAGCATTTGAAGACCGGTGGTGAAGACAGGATATTT
The DNA here is from genome assembly GCA_030765085.1 of Allium cepa. Taxonomy (NCBI): domain Eukaryota; kingdom Viridiplantae; phylum Streptophyta; class Magnoliopsida; order Asparagales; family Amaryllidaceae; genus Allium; species Allium cepa. Next base: position 875,099,523 of record CM060943.1, read on the forward strand.
TCGAAAATGAAAGGACAACTCGTCGAATGTCTTTGCATCGACTGGTCCCCGGTATAGAGACTCTATATGTGATGGGAAGTCCGAACGCGATTAGTGAATATCCGGATTGCAAGGGCTTCTTTGGAAGTGCCTTCGGTTCTGTTCGAACCCAGAACAGACTTATATGGATTGTATGTCTGACATTACAATTTGAGATATAAAGCAAATTTCTTTCAAATACATTTATGTTGGTTGCGGAGAATTTATTCTCTTAGCTTAACATCCTTCTCTGAGACGTACGAGCTCAGAGGTTATGTAGTTGAAGGTTATCAACAATATATTCCCAACTTGGTAATGCGGCATGCTGAGTGCGGCTGATCATTTATTGATCAAAGCGTGACTATTGTAAAAAGTGTAGCTTTGTGGACGAGACTTCGTCGAACCTCACACCTCGGAATGGTCGAAACAGGAAAGATGCGGCAAGGTTATTGGCGTAGCGCCCCTTAGGGTATGTTCATTTCCTTCTGGAAAAGGGTGGTATCATGGTATGGTGCCCAGATACTTACTCATGTTGAAACACTTTATTTATTACGTTTTGATGTTGGTTATCGAGCGCTCGGATAAAGGTCCTAAAGGACCGGGGGATGGCATACTCGTGTCAGTATTTACCCAGTTAGGGGTAACCCGGCCTTATGTTGGCAGAGATCCGGTTAGGTTCTCGGGACGTCCTTCCAGAGGCGTTTCCATGTGGCAATGGGAAGTTCCTTGGCCTGACCATTTGTTGGAAATCCAATCTTCAATATGAAACTCTGTACGGTATTAGTTGTAGAACCTTCCATTTACTTATGGTGGTCACCACTGTTTAGATGGTAGCTATAGTAGGCATATGATACTGGTCGTATGTTGGCTAAGATTTATATTCTACTTTCGAAATGTTTTCTGCACTTTGGACTTATAGTAATAATATCAAAGAAATTGCGTATCAAGCATGTTTAACTATCATAAGAAGAAATCTCCTCCAAGTCTACGTTTGCATTGTGTGTGTGGTGGGAGGTCTTATAATAGTTACATTTTCAAAAAGCATTGCGAATTGATTTTAAAATATTTCTTTGTTTGTTTTTAAAAGATAAACTGTTTTTGTTGCTCACACCAGTCCCACGACTGATCTGGAGTTTATTGTTTCCTTCCTAAACTCTGGGTGCTCATTATTTTCTACACGAGCAGTCTAGAGTTGGGTTTTTCAGATAGTCAGATTAGTAGGTTATATGGAGCTAGTTCAGTCTTTGGATATGGACTGCACTTGCTTATCTTTGGGAGTTCGAGCTATTTCCGAATTGGTGCTTTGCGAATGGAGTTATTTGTTCCGCTGCTGGTGTTATCGTTTTATTTTCCGCTGCTATTTCTTGTATCATATCTCTGATGTATATTGATATCTATTGTATCACTCTGTTGTATCGGATATTGTATCAGTGTTGTATATCAATGTATTATTCTTTTTATTCTGCTGTGTTGTTTACTTAATGTTGTTATAAGCTCCGGCGAATCGAATTTGAACGGTCGAATCTAGGACATTCGAGTACGAATGAAGTATGGATGTCGATTTTCGAATGCGAAAAATCCGCGTCGTTACAGGGAAAGTAAAGGAGTGGGTCAGACTAAAAGTCTGGCGAATGATAGTAATTACTAGAGTCTTTAAGCAAAGTAAAAGTAATAGACTATACAACTGTTCTAGTATATAAAGAGGAAACAAAGGAAGTAGGAAAGAGATAAACTGGAAGTAAATAAGATTAACTATAAGATGGTGAACTTTGATTGTTTGCACTTGTCCTCGAATTCTACTTTGATTAGGTTGAATTCCTAATCTTGTAATTAGGATATAACCCTAATCCTACCCTTCATGATCGGCCTGCTACTCCATAAACCTTAGTGTGGACCAGACGCTAAATAACTCCCTACACAACAGCCAATGGTATCTATGAAAGATGCACAAAGCACCCACTGTGAGTTCGAACGACATATATGTGAGAAATGAAGATTACGGATCTTAAGGCTAGGATTAACACTAGAGGGGGGGTGAATAGTGTTTTAAACAATTACTAAATCATTTTGAGTTTTTGTTAATTTGAACACAGATGTATGCAATATTCAGACACAGATATGATCATAAAAACAAAAACAGATGCAGAAATAAAGTAAAAGCAGTAAAGGAAAGAACACACCGGATTTTATACTGGTTCAGAGTTACCCTACATCCAGTCTCGCACACAAGTTCGTATTTCCTTTTAAAAGCAATTGTAAAATTACACCCTTGATTTCAAGGCTACGAGGTACACCCTCCAGATTCACAATCCTCTGGGTAGAGATACTTGATTTCCCGGGAAACAAGTTCACCCAATTGATTTCCAAGGCTACAATCACACCTTATCTCGCTTGATTGATTTCCAAGGCTAAAATACACCTTATCTCGCCTAATAGATTATAAAGAAGTCTATAATTCTAAATAGCACTGAGGTCTTGTTGAGATAGTGATAGAGAATCAAACCAGAAATAATCTAGTTAGATTCAATGTTGATTTCGGCAGAGTAATGGTAAGAATATATGGAAAGAAATGTGGAAGAAGAAGAGGAGTGAAAAACCATAAAAATATGAATGAAAATTCATTGAAAACAGCCCCTATTTATAGAAGAACAACAGCCGTGCCCATTCGTGAAAGGTTATGGCGAATAGACACTTCTTTTGAAATTTAAATTTTGAAACCAACTGACACTATGTCGACATGGGTAAATTGAGCTCGTCGACGTCCCAAAGGAAATTTTGATGATTTGTTTTTCTTTGAAAATAACTTCTATCTTATATTAAAACTATTTTAAACTTTACAAATATACTCGACTAAAGTTAAAATACATAAGTAAATATAAAAAATAATATATATATATATATATATATAATTTTACTATAATTTTATATTTAAATCTAAGTATAAATATTAAAAGTTAAATATATTATTATTAAAGATAGTTTAAAATCAAGGATAATTTGATTTTGAAATTAAAGATTATTTTAAGGCTAAAAGTATTTAAAATAAGGATAGATGCTTTTGATTCTTTGAAAAGGAAGGTTTTGAAAATCATTTTGAAAACAAGATAATTTTGTAAAATCATTTTGAATAAAAGTTAGCGGATACAAAACAATGTTAGAGTTTTCGTAGGTTTCATCCTACTTAGGGTTCCATCCCTTTAACGGGCTCGAAGTGGATTCCATTCCATGAATAAATTAGATTTTAAGATGCCAGTGCTTTTCTAGGAGTTTTAACAAAATTCCTAATTAAAATTATTTATTCTTGAAGTCTTGAACTCTTGATAATCTTGATATTCTTGATACTCATGAGTCTTCAATCTTGATATCTTGAATCTCTATACTGTACAGTCTTCATTCTTGGTACCTGCATGGTTAAATCCTACATATACATATATATCTAAACTATAATGTTAGTATTTATATTTTATAATCTATTCTAAGGTTGTTGTCATTAAACCATCATCTCAAGGACTAACAATCTCTTTTTTTTTTATGATGACAACCTTTGTTTATAAATATTACTTCTATCCTAATAATCCCTTTTAATCTATGCCTAACTATCCTATTTTATACTTCTCCCCTTTTGTCATCAACAAAAAAATCAACTCCAAACTATATAACTCCCGCTCATTCTTGAACTAAAGAACCTGCATTAATAAACTATACAATGGAGTATATAATAGATAGATTTATAGATAAGTATACTGATGAACATGATAATTAATCAAAGGTTATATACATTTCAATGTATACATGTTTCGTATAACAAACATCAATCCACATCAAATATCAATCTATATCAAACCAAATCAAAGCAAATGAAATCAAATCAATCAAAGCAAACAATTCAAACAAAGCAATCAAATAAAATCAAACATTACGAGGAACGTCCACCCATCCTTCTTCTCTAAATATAGGGTCTGCTTTAATGCCATCCCAATTTTCATTGTCATTGGCGAGAGAGACTAGAGGATGTGCTTCGTTATCATCCTTGTGCAGGGAGGAAGTCATCCATTGTATCGCATCGAAATGCCTTTCTTTCTCCTTGATCATCTGCATTTGACTCAACTCTAAGTGTCTTTGGTTACGAAGAATGAACGAAAGAATATTCTTGAACGAATTAAGAGTTTCTTCAAGATTCTCGGTTAAATTATGAATTGGATTGGCCATATTCAAGTTTATGAGAAGAATGAGAGACAAAGTAGATAGGAAATAATATTAAATGATGAATCCTAGAAGAAATATGTATTTATAGGTGTAGAAATTCGTTTGAAATTAATAGACATATGGTAGTTATTCAAATTTCAAATTCAAAATGAAATGTCATTTCTGACCAGTACATGTTCGACATGGTCCTAGGGGGGATGTCGACATGATGTAGTAAATTTTGATGACTTATTTTGATTTTGTGAATAATTGTGTATATATATACATTTATATAATATACTAACATTTATTCTGGAGATAAGATAAGCTTGATAACAGAAAGGAATTCAAATTCATTGCATAATAGAGTGATGCAATGATTAATCATAAAGAACTACATATACACTCAAATTAAAACAAACTAAACTAATACAACATGAAATGAAAAGATAGAACTAGATCGAGGATGATGAAGATGAAGATAATCCAAGCTTCTTGCTGATTTTGGAGAAAAACTTATTCATCTTCGATGAAATTTTATCCAACTTCTTACTAACGGATCGTTTAAGAATCCATTGATTCTCAACAATGGTCTTTTGGTTTTTGAGAAGAGTTTTGTTGGATGGATTAGAAGAATAGTCGATGCTTTCCAGAGAGGTTTCACCTTCTTCTTCTTCAATTTCCATTTCATCCCCTTCTTCTTCTTCTTCCTCCTCTTTCCATTTCCTCATGAGCCAAACGCTCTTCCTTTTCGGCAAGAGTCTCATAAGGTTAAAAAACAAATAGAATTTTCATAAGCGAAATATTGGAATGATTGAAAACTTTCCTAGAAACAAATTCTTCTCCTTTGAAATCCACTCCAAAATAGTTAAAAATCCGAGTGAGATAAATTCCATGATACAAAGTATTCTCACCCATTTCAAAAAATTTGGGACGAAGTTCATCCAAAATAACTTGCGCCCAATTAACATCATAATTTCCAAAAATAGCAAAAAGTGCTTTGCAAACTTTTGAAGTAGGATTGTTAAAATTCCCCGATCTTGGGGTCAAAGTATGTTGTAAAAGAAGATTGACAATTCTAGCTTTTGGTCGAAATTTTCGATTTTTAAATTCAAAATCATCATTTCCTTCGAAAATGTGATGAAATGTCTCACGATCATTTTCATCGATATTGAAACTAGAAAGATCCATTCCCGTACACTTGCAATTGAGAATGGTACCCAAAAGATCACAATTTAAAACAATTCTAGTGCCTTTGACGCTACTCCAAATTTCATCATCGTTTCCATTGTAAAATCCACAATTAAGATTAGCATAGAAAATTTTAACAAGATTTGGATAGCAAACAAAATCATTTTGAGAAGCATCAATAAGACTAAGAACATGATTGTTTGCAAAAAGAGAATCAATTTCATAAGTAGAAAAATCTTGAAATAGAGAAAACTTTTCGGGATGGACTTTTCCGTAGTTAGCATAGTTGATATATGCTTGTATAGCCTCCGGATCATTGTAGAGTTGCTCTTTTATCTTTCTGGAAATTTTCATGGTGGAGGTGTTGTTTGAAGAAGCCATTAGAGTAGAGAGTAGAGAGCTTGAAGTTTTGAAAAGAGACTTTGAATTTGAAAATGAAAGTGAAAAGATGTGATAAAAGATAGTGAATAAATAGATTCTCAAAGGACATATTCTCTGATCAAAAGGTAGATTTTTAGAGAATTCACTACTACAAAACAGGTCATTTGCATCGGTTATTTACCCCCTTTTGCATCAATTCAACAACCGATGCATATGCAAACGATGCAACAGGCTTAACACTTTTGCATCAGTTCCTGAAACCGATGCAAAAAGGTCCTTTTTGCATCGGTTGTTACTAACAACTGATGCAAAATATCATGGTTGGTTGCTTGGACACAGCCCCCATGTTGCATCGGTTGTAATGAAAACCGATGCAACAAAGGAACTTGTTGCATCGTTTTTTATAACAACTGATGCAAACTAATCCCTCTATTGCATCAGCTGTTTATACCTGATGCAAAAAAGCCATTCTCAGAAACCATTATTACAGTACTCAAATAGACTATATATATATTATTGATTATAACAAACAATTATTGCATGCAATATTACAATCATTCAAAATTAAATTTGAAGGCAAATACAAACTGAATAACATATTACCAAAATAAACATCGCAAGTTCATAAAACCACTTTCAACAAATTCATATCACTACATATACCCAATACATTTCATTGTCTCTGCCAATACCATCCTCTATCAGAACAACAACTTCATCCACCAATCATCAGCTGATTACAAGGCATGCCATCACCATCAATATCCATTCTACATCATCAGTTCCACAACCCACTGTCAACACTTCATCACTTCAATTCAGAACCCACTATCAACACTTCAATTCTGCATGCCTTCTGCACTTTCAACACCTGCAACATATTTCACCAGAGAACAACAATCCAACATTGCCTGCAACTTCAGCCACCACATCAACCATCTCCACACATCTCTGTCACTAGCAACTACAAGCTTCACCCATACAGTCATTACTACCACTCCACAACAGCATCTTCATTCATCTACCATTTGCCACAACCTGACCACAAAACAACATCATCCACTATTCACTACCCACAGTTCAAACATCATCGGCGAACCATCCCTCATTTATCACTGCTATTCACTGCAAATACCCCAGTTCATCCATCATTTCCACCTCTACAAAACACACTGCAACATTCACTATAATTACTTATAATTTCACTACGTCTTCAGTTTCCAGTTCCACATCCTTCATTTTCACTAATACTTCATCCCACTGTCTACCAAGCACATCTTCACATTTTCACTAATACTTCATTTTCACTAATACCGCATCTTCACATTTCAAACAACAGTATCTATCAACCATTTACCTGCCTTGCTTCTGCCTGAACCACTTCGACCATATTCACCATACCTTGTACATCACTCTACCCTACTGTCAATACTGACACTGCAGCTTCACCTGAACCATTGCCTTCCACCATCTGCTGCCACCCTGCTCAAACCCTGTCAGACCATCCACTTGCCTACACAACATATCACTCCTCCACAAACAATCCACCACCATCAGTTACAAACTGCCATTCATCAAACATTTCACACTACAGATTTCACTGCACATACCTGATCACCATAAACCCCCACACACACCCTTGTCCGATCAACTCCTACTGCTCCAAATTGCATACAACCACTATCTCAAACAAACCACAACATCATCACCCTGCCTGTCACATTAGTTCCCTACCTTCCATTGTTGCATTACTTCAATATCACAAAACAACTCACCACATAACCATCTACTGCTCCTCCACCTGACCATAAATAATTTATTATATAAATCAGAAAGTAGGTTAACAAATAAACTAGAATTAGTTGACAACCAAAACAATAATGTCCACAGATAATATTATTCTATTGTCAATGAATTGAATGAACCATAACAAACTATATAACATAAGCTGTAGCATACATATCTGAGGTGAATTTTATTCACAACTCTGAATTTTAGGACTAGATTGCAAGGGGGAAAAATGGCAAATGGAAAATAAAAGATTTATATACCTCAACAAGCCAATCAGTTAGAACACCCTCATGCTCTGAGTAATATCGTTTTGCACTGTTTCAATGAAGTTAGTAGTAGGTGTGCTGAATCGCTGAAAATTTGAAATATTTTAGCTAACCATATTCAGATCATACAAAAAAAAATCAATATGCAGCACGCACATCTCTAATTTAGGGTCTTTGTAGAAAAATTTACATGATCAAATAGTACGTTGAATGTTGCAGAAGATATAATCTACACATCACCGAGCCATACTTTGTGCATAAAATTTTACATGATCATGTAGAACTTCTTTGTTTTCTAGCATTGTTGACTCTGCAGTTCTGTTAAACTTTATATGGTTTTAGTACAACACTCGGTTTTATACGATTTCTCTAAGGGTTATCTTACAAGTTCTTTGGACCAAAAAGAGAGAAAGTGAACAGCAAAATTCTGAGACTAGTATAGAAGAAAGTAATATTATGATAAAATTAAAATTTAGCATAGGTATTGATAGTTTGATGCCACTCTACAATCATTTGGCATCTAATTCTTTAGGAAGTTAAATGACCTATGTAGTGCAAACTCTCATACCTTAAACTCGATAATACAAATTCTCTTGCAGCCCTCAATGAGTGAGTTTCTGACACTGTCTTCATTACAATCATTTAGTGAAGATTTTAGGTACGATAGAAGCTTGTGAAGTGTGAAGCTCAGTTTTTGTGTCTGATAGCTTCGTCGAGCCTCGACATCTGCTTCCAACTTTTTAGCCATAAAAGCTGCTCTTTCAATGCAAGAAGAAAGAAGCTGGAATAAGGGGAAATGTATTGAGCATCAAAATAAATGAACAAAGATGAAAAATGTTAGTCATTTCTGTTCTTTGCTGAATGGTATCGGCGCAAACCATTACCTTTACTCGGTAATTATGCACAGAAAACGATAATGTGTCTACTGAATGAAACTTACATTTCATGACAAAAAGAGGCAGATAACGAGTATGATAACAACAGAACCAACCTAGTACTGATGTATATTATGATAATTTATGATTGAGTTACGATGGGCACATGTTAATATAATCGTTGCAACAAAAAAATTATTAATTAATATACCCAAAATTACCCATCTCCCATAATCATTAAAAATATATATTAAAGGTAGATTTAGTCAATTGATCAATATTAACATGTGCTCAATCAGCATATGTTAACATTTTCAGCACACATTAACATTTTCCTTTGTTAGATCGCTGAGCAAATATGCCTATCATGTAAATTGATGATTTAAATATTAAGTAGAATCACCTGTGCAAGTTCCATCTCAGAAGCCTTCAGACCCTCTTACATCAAGTAGTTTTCAGACCACATTTTCACCTGTTCAACATAAAAAAGAAAAAGAGAGTGCAAGTTCCATATAAGAAAATACCATAAGAGATGAGCAACAAAGCATCAACATAGACATATAACAAGACAATGAGTGTCCATTGGATGATTTAGACCTTATTGATCAAGGACAAAAATTTATTGAAGAAATTGCAGATTCAATTGAAGAAACTGGGAAATAACAAAAACTGAAAACAAATGTCCCTCAGATGCTAAAGACAAACTTGAAATATAAGCAAAAGCATGACAAGCAACAATCCTTATCAGCTCTTCCTAAAAGAACTACAAGGGGCACAAGTAAGATTAAATGAATGCTATGGAATGGAATGCGAGAGGCTTGAACACTGATAGCAAGATGCTATCAGTGTTCTAGTTCAGTGTTCTAGTTTTTCCTGTCTCATAGGCTATCTATGGAACTAATCAGAGACTAAACTAAATTCTTCTGGAAAATATGCCTATCTTCAACTCAACAGCTACATACCTACCACTGCTCCCTGAAAGACATCATCCCGAACACTGTCAATCTCCAAAAACCATAATTCAGCTGGCTGCATCTCCTAAAACCACTCACCATGTCCTTTCACATAGCCATTCCCCCTGCAAACACTTGAAATACCAACACAGCACCATACTTGCCCCATTGTGAACCTCCATACATACATCACTCACATCACTCAGCATCAACCATTTACACTGTCAACACTTCGCTGATCAAAACAACTATTTCCATCCTATACTTGCATAAATACCATCCCATAACCACCACCAACTCACTTCATTGCAAACAAAAATTGCACTTCACTCAAACCAACAACATCATCCACACCTCCTAACCCCTGCACAACTGAATAGCAGACAAAAATTGTAAAAGGGTGCAAATTATGATCAAAGTATGAAGTATAAAATATATTCAAGAGTGAAAAAAGAAAAAGAAAAAAAAACACACTGAACCAATAGTGTCTTATCCTATACATGTTATTTGTAAAAAGCTTTACATTAACCGCTAACCAGGATGCTTACTCACTTTCTAAGAATGCTACTGTTTTGTATTCTAAGATTATAAGTATTATTTTAAGAAATGGTACAAATTTAATTAGTGTTCCTAATAATACTGCTGTAAGAACTGGGCTTTCATGGCGTACACTGATTTTAAATGACAAATTTGTTAAAAGAGGACAAAGCATTGTACTCTAACTATAATTATGACCACAGTATATGTAAGCAATCACAAACTAACACAATACAAAAGACTGGCTGGCCATGATTACAATTCACCCATGCATATTTCCCCTTCTTTTTTGTTATTTTTTGAGGACTTCAGAAAAGGTTGTTAAAGCAAATTAACTAGAAAATGTGATTTGATTTTTTTATTTTTTATTTTTTTAATCAAAAGGATGAATCAGGCCATATATGAAAGAAAAAGAGAGAAAGAAACATGTTTAGAATCCTCAAAAGCAACTTAATTTCTAAAATCTCTGAAAATCAATTAATTAATTTCAAACATATCAAGATGATATGATCAAGTTTCAAAGTTGAATAAAAATAAAAACTTCTAAACCTACAAAATGAAAGTAGAACGTACCATTATCAAATAACATTCACTTCACTTACTGCTACAACCTCCTTACTGCTGCCTTCTACCACTTCAACACAGCAACAGACATCACCACTCACCATTCACCCCATGCATTCACAGTTCAACCAGTCCCCTGCATTCACATTAAAACTGCACCGTCATCCTCTGCCTCCCAAATCTACCACTTGTTCACTAACTACTGCTACTATCAAACAATTCCACCATCTACTCCCAAATCGCCGTGACCCAAAGCAGCTTCCAACACCTCAATCACTTGCCATCAATTAAACGAACCAATCGACTCGGCACCTCAATCGCCTGCAATTCAAACCGCCAACCTTCCCTCACTACAATTGCCTTCGACCCCGTGATGCGTGAACCCCCTTCGCCACAAAAATCACGCAACCAAAATTGAGAACAAATCACCACTGTCAACCTCCTCCCCACGACCACAACTAGAACAACAACCGAACAAGGAAATCCAATCACCCGAATCAAATTGCTTGAATCTGCGGCGAGCAGTGCTTGGATTTTAGCTTGAAGACTAATTAGCAGCAAAAAAACTGATTTTAGCATCTCGTTTAATTTGTTGAAGAAGAAAAAAAAGTAAAAAATAAATTTTCTGCACCGACGATTCTGAGGTGGAGAATTTTTTTTTTGGACAGGGTTATTGAGGAGGTAGGAGCACATTTGTCCAAAGTAGCAACTTTGGAGCCAATTTTTCATTATTTCCCATCTAAATTTCGTATTGCCATCAACATGTAGTTGCATCGGTTGCATTAAAACCGATGCGACTAAAACTATTTGCATCGGTTGTTGGTGAGAACTGATGCAAATTTGATTTTTTTATTACCTACTACTTTTCACGTACCAATTGCATCGGTTTTTAAGATAGAACTGATGCAAATAGTTCTATTTGCATCAGTTTTTACTTGAACCGATGCAAATGAGGCGAAGCAATATGCACTTTTTGTACTAGTGATTGAATGAAGTGAAAAGGTGGAGGGAAATTCAACCATTTGAATTCAAATTTTGAATTTCAAATTCTGGTACCCATGTCGACATCATGGTAGGGACCATGTCGACATGTGCCTGTGAATTTCTATGATTTATTTTTCCTAAGTATTCTAATATATATATATATATATATATACTTATTATTTTTAATGTCTATATATATCTGAAATATTACTAAAATTATAGTATATTCCATAAAATATTATTATACTATTAAAAATAAAAATAAAAATATAACAATATAATAATAATAAAAAATAAAAAATAAATTTTAAAATTCAAACAACACACCAATTCAAAATCAATCAATCAAGCAATCAAGTATCCAATTTTAAACATGCAATTTCAACCAATTGTATTGTAAATGTGTACCTTTTTCTGAGTCCGTTTCTTCGTATTTGTCGGAGTCGTGAACTGCTGTGAAACACAAATTTGAATTATCTGTCTTTTGATCATCATCGCTTGAGGACGAGTCTAAGTCATCTAGAGTAGCAGTAAATGTACGCTTCCATTTATTTATTGAATCATTGTTTATAGGAGGATTTTGCATGTTTGGATGCAGACAGTCTCTTTTGATATGGCCTGGTTCATCACAGTTGAAACATTTGACATTTTTTGGCACTACATTCTGATTTCCAGAGTTCTTATAGTTATTTCTCTTGAGATTAATCATCTTTCTGTATTTCAGAAATTTTCGAAAATTCCTGGTTATAAAGGCTATCTCTTCATCATTATCGCTGTTTGAGTCTGATCCATCGGTCAATGCGTTGAATGCCATTGATTTCTTTTCAAATGCTTTGCTTTCTCTTCTCCGATCAATTAGACTTCAAACGACATTAGATTTCCAATTAATTCTTCTATCTTTAAGGTACTGATGTCATTTTCCTCTTCGATCGCAAGTGTCTTTTGATCCCATTCTGGAGTAAGAGAATTTAAATTTTTCAGACTTGATCTTCTTCAAAAAATTCCTTTCCTAAGGATATTAGAGAATGCACAATATCCTGAAATCTACTATACATATCTGAAATAGACTCATTGGAATTCATTTTAAATAATTAAAACTGATTTGTGAGCATGGAAATTTTGGTCTGTTTTACTTTGCTTGTTCCTTCGTGAGTAACTTGCAAAGTTTTCCAGATTTCATATGCAGACTTGCAAACTGACACTCTATTAAATTCATTCCTATCAAGTGAACAAAATAGAATATTCATTGCTTTAGAATTATTTTGTGCAATAGTCTTTTGCTCAGCGGTCCACTGTGCAAAATCAGTTGTGGGTTCAGAATATTCAGTTTGTGTGATATTCCAAGTGTCTAATCCTACAGATTGTAAATATATTTTCATCCTACATGCCCAATATGAATAGTTACTGCCATTAAAAAGTGGTGGTCTGACAGTAGTCTGACCTTCTACAAATGAACTAATGACAGGGATACTAGTGTTAGTAACAGTACCAGTGTTGGTAGCCATTTTGAAAACTTTTCATAATTCAGACTATGAAACTTTTGAAAACCTTGCTTTGATACCAAATGTTAGAAATGCGGATTACGGATCTTAAGGCTAGGATTAACACTAGAGGGGGGTGAATAGTGTTTTAAACAATTACTAAATCTTTTTAAGTTTTTGTTAATTTGAACACAGATGTATGCAATATTCAGACACATATATGATCACAGAAACAAACACAGATGCAGAAATAAAGTAAAAGCAGTGAAGGAAAGAGCACACCGGACACTAATACAAAACAGGTCATTTGCATCGGTTGTTTACCCCCCTTTTGCATCAGTTCAACAACCGATGCATATGCAACCGATGCAACAGGCTTAACACTTTTGCATCAGTTCCTGAAACCGATGCAAAAAGGTCCTTTTTGCATCGGCTGTTACTAACAACTGATGCAAAATATCATGGTTGGTTGCTTGGACACAGCCCCCATGTTGCATCGGTTGTAATGAAAACCGATGCAACAAAGGAACTTGTTGCATCGTTTTTTATAACAACCGATGCAAACTAATCCCTCTATTGCATCAGCTGTTTATACCTGATGCAAAAAAGCCATTGTCAGAAACCATTATTACAGTACTCAAATAGACTATATATATATATATTATTGATTATAACAAACAATTATTGCATGCAATATTACAATCATTCAAAATTAAATTTGAAGGCAAATACAAACTGAATAACATATTACCAAAATAAACATCGCAAGTTCATAAAACCACTTTCAACAAATTCATATCACTACATATACCCAATACATTTCATTGTCTCTGCCAATACCATCTCTATCAGAACAGCAACTTCATCCACCAATCATCAGCTGATTACAAGGCATGCCATCACCATCAATATCCATTCTACATCATCAGTTCCACAACCCACTGTCAACACTTCATCACTTCAATTCAAAATCCACTGTCAACACTTCAATTCTGCATGCCTTCTGCACTTTCAACACCTGCAACATATTTCACCAGAGAACAACAATCCAACATTGCCTGCAACTTCAGCCACCACATCAACCATCTCCACACATCTCTGTCACTAGCAACTACAAGCTTCACCCATACAGTCATTACTACCACTCCACAACAGCATCTTCATTCATCTACCATTTGCCACAACCTGACCATAAAACAACATCATCCACTATTCACTACCCACAGTTCAAACATCATCGGCGAACCATCCCTCATTTATCACTGCTATTCACTGCAAATACCCCAGTTCATCCATCATTTCCACCTCTACAAAACACACTGCAACATTCACTACAATTACTTATAATTTCACTACATCTTCAATTTCTAGTTCCACAACCTTCATTTTCACTAATACTTCATCCCACTGTCTACCAAGCACATCTTCACATTTTCACTAATACTTCATTTTCACTAATACCGCATCTTCACATTTCAAACAACAGTATCTATCAACCATTTACCTGCCTCGCTTCTGCCTGAACCACTTCGACCATATTCACCATACCTTGTACATCACTCTACCCTACTGTCAATACTGACACTGCAGCTTCACCTGAACCATTGCCTTCCACCATCTGCTGCCACCCTGCTCAAACCCTGTCAGACCATCCACTTGCCTACACAACATATCACTCCTCCACAAACAATCCACCACCATCAGTTACAAACTGCCATTCATCAAACATTTCACACTACAGATTTCACTGCACATACCTGATCACCATAAACCCCCACACACACCCTTGTCCGATCAACTCCTACTGCTCCAAATTGCATACAACCACTATCTCAAACAAACCACAACATCGTCACCCTGCCTGTCACACTAGTTCCCTACCTTCCATTGTTGCATTACTTCAATATCACAAAACAACTCACCACATAACCATCTACTGCTCCTCCACCTGACCATAAATAATTTATTATATAAATCAGAAAGTAGGTTAACAAATAAACTAGAATTAGTTGACAACCAAAACAATAATGTCCACAGATAATATTATTCTATTGTCAATGAATTGAATGAACCATAACAAACTATATAACATAAGCTGTAGCATACATATCTGAGGTGAATTTTATTCACAACTCTGAATTTTAGGACTAGATTGCAAGGGGGAAAAATGGCAAACGGAAAATAAAAGATTTATATACCTCAACAAGCCAATCAGTTAGAACACCCTCATGCTCTGAGTAATATCGTTTTGCACTGTTTCAATGAAGTTAGTAGAAGGTGTGCTGAATCGCTGAAAATTTGAGATATTTTAGCTAACCATATTCAGATCATACAAAAAAAAATCAATATGCTGCACGCACATCTCTAATTTAGGGTCTTTGTAGAAAAATTTACATGATCAAATAGTACGTTGAATGTTGCAGAAGATATAATCTACACATCACCGAGCCATACTTTGTGCATAAAAATTTACATGATCATGTAGAACTTCTTCGTTTCATGACAAAAAGAGGCAGATAACGAGTATGATAACAACAGAACCAACCTAGTACTGATGTATATTATGATAATTTATGATTGAGTTATGATGGGCACATGTTAATATAATCGTTGCAACAAAAAAATTATTAATTGATATACCCAAAATTACCCATCTCCCATAATCATTAAAAATATATATTAAAGGTAGATTTAGTCAATTGATCAATATTAACATGTGCTCAATCAGCATATGTTAACATTTTCAGCACACATTAACATTTTCCTTTGTTAGATCGCTGAGCAAATATGCCTATCATGTAAATTGATGATTTAAATATTAAGTAGAATCACCTGTGAAAGTTCCATCTCAGAAGCCTTCAGACCCTCTTACATCAAGTAGTTTTCAGACCACATTTTCACCTGTTCAACATAAAAAAGAAAAAGAGAGTGCAAGTTCCATATAAGAAAATACCATAAGAGATGAGCAACAAAGCATCAACATAGACATATAACAAGACAATGAGTGTCCATTGGATGATTTAGACCTTATTGATCAAGGACAAAAATTTATTGAAGAAATTGCAGATTCAATTGAAGAAACTGGGAAATAACAAAAACTGAAAACAAATGTCCCTCAAATGCTAAAGACAAACTTGAAATGTAAGCAAAAGCATGACAAGCAACAATCCTTATCAGCTCTTCCTAAAAGAACTACAAGGGGCACAAGTAAGATTAAATGAATGCTATGGAATGGAATGCGAGAGGCTTGAACACTGATAGCAAGAAGCTATCAGTGTTCTAGTTCAGTGTTCTAGTTTTTCCTGTCTCATAGGCTATCTATGGACCTAATCAGAGACTAAACTAAATTCTTCTGGCAAATATGCCTATCTTTAACTCAACAGCTACATACCTTCCACTGCTCCCTGAAAGACATCATCCCGAACACTGTCAATCTCCAAAAACCATAATTCAGCTGGCTGCATCTCCTAAAACCACTCACCATGTCCTTGCACATAGCCATTCCCCCTGCAACCACTTGAAATACCACCACAGCACCATACTTGCCCCATTGCGAACCTCCATACATACATCACTCACATCACTCAGCATCAACCATTTACACTGTCAACACTTCGCTGATCAAAACAACTATTTCCATCCTATACTTGCATAAATACCATCCCATAACCACCACCAACTCACTTCATTGCAAACAAAAATTTCACTCAAACCAACAACATCATCCACACCTCCTAACCCTGCACAACTGAATAGCAGACAAAAATTGTAAAAGGGTGAAATTATGATCAAAGTATGAAGTATAAAATATATTCAAGAGTGAAAAAAGAAAAAGAAAAAAAAACACACTGAACCAATAGTGTCTTAGCCTATACATGTTATTTGTAAAAAGCTTTACATTAACTGCTAACCAGGATGCTTAGTCACTTTCTAAGAATGCTACTGTTTTGTATTCTAAGATTATAAGTATTATTTTAAGAAATGGTACAAATTTAATTAGTGTTCCTACTAATACTACTGTAAGAACTGTGCTTTCATGGCGTAAACTGATTTACAATGACAAATTTGTTAAAAGAGGACAAAGCATTGTACTCTAACTATAATTATGACCACAGTATATGTAAGCAATCACAAACTAACACAATACAAAAGACTGGCTGGCCATGATTATAATTCACCCATGCATATTTCCCCTTCTTTTTTGTTATTTTTTTGAGGACTTTAGAAAAGGTTGTTAAAGCAAATTAACTAGAAAATGTGATTTGATTTTTTTATTTTTTATTTTTTTAATCAAAAGGATGAATCAGGCCATATATGAAAGAAAAGGAGAGAAAGAAACATGTTTAGAATCCTCAAAAGCAACTTAATTTCTAAAATCTTTGAAAATCAATTAATTAATTTCAAACATATCAAGATGATATGATCAAGTTTCAAAGTTGAATAAAAATAAAAACTCCTAAACCTACAAAATGAAAGTAGAACGTACCATTATCAAATAACATTCACTTCACTTACTGCTACAACCTCCTTACTGCTGCCTTCTACCACTTCAACACAGCAACAAACATCACCACTCACCATTCACCCCATGCATTCACAGTTCAACCAGCCCCCTGCATTCACATTAAAACTGCACCGTCATCCTCTGCCTCCCAAATCTACCACTTGTTCACTAACTACTGCTACTCATCAAACAATTCCACCATCTACTCCCAAATCGCCGTGACCCAAAGCAGCTTCCAACACCTCAATAACTTGCCATCAATTAAACGAACCAATCGACTCGGTACCTCAATCGCCTGTAATTCAAACCGCCAACCTTCCCTCACCACAATTGCCTTCGAACCCGTGATGCGTGAACCCCCTTCGCCACAAAAATCACGCAACCAAAATTGAGAACAAACCACCACTGTCAACCTCCTCCCCACGACCACAACTAGAACAACAACCGAACAAGGAAATCCAATCACCCGAATCAAATTTCTTGAATCTGCGGCGAGCAGTGCATTTGTCCAAAGTAGCAACTTTGGAGCCAATTTTTCATTATTTCCCACCTAAATTTCGTATTGCCATCAACATGTAGTTGCATCGGTTGCATTAAAACCGATGCGACTAAAACTATTTGCATCGGTTGTTGGTGAGAACTGATGCAAATTTGATTTTTTTTATTACCTATTACTTTTCACGTACCAATTGCATCGGTTTTTAAGATAGAATTGATGCAAATAGTTCTATTTGCATCAGTTTTTACTTGAACCGATGCAAATGAGGCGAAGCAATATGTACTTTTTGTACTAGTGGGATTTTATACTGGTTTGGAGTTACCCAACATCCAGTCCCGCACACAAGTACGGATTTCCTTTCAAAAACAATCTTTACAATTACACCCTCGATTTCAAGGCTACGAGGTACACCCTCCACATTCACAATCCTCTGGGTAGAGATACTTGATTTTCTGGGCAACAAGTTCACCCAATTGATTTCCAAGGCTACAATCACACATTATCTCGCTTGATTGATTTCCAAGGCTACAATCACACCCTATCTCGCTTAATAGATTACAAAGAAGTCTATAACTCTGAATAGCACTGAGGTCTTGTTGAGATAGTGATGGAGTATCAAACCAGAAATAATCTAGTTAGATTCAATGTTGATTTCGACAGAGTAATGGTAAGAATATATATAAAGAAATGAGGAAGAAGAAGAGGAGTGAAAAACCAGAAAAATATGAATGAAAATCGTTGAAAACAACCCCTATTTATAGAAGAACAACAGCCATGTCCATTTGTGAAAGGTTATGGAGAATAGACACTTCTTTTGAAATTTAATTTTTGAAACCAACTGACACTATGTCGACATGGGTAAGTTGAGCATGTCGACATTCCAAAGGAAATTTTGGTGATTTGTTTTTCTTTGAAAATAACTTCTTCTTATATTAAAACTATTTTAAACTTTATAAATATACTTGACTAAAGTTAAAATACATAAGTAAATAGAGAAAATAATATATAAAAAAATTTACTAAAATTTTATATTTAAATATAAGTATAAATATTAAAAGTTAAATATATTATTATTAAAGATAGTTAAAAAATCAAGGATAATTTGATTTTGAAATTAAAGATTATTTTGAGGCTAAAAGTATTTAAAATCAGGATAGATGTTTTTGATTATTTGAAAAGGAAGGTTTTGAAAATCATTTTGAAACAAGATAATTTTGTAAAATCATTTTAAATAAAAGTTAGCGGATACAAAACAATGTTCCACTAGATTTTTCGTAGGTTCCATCCTACTTATGGTTCCATCCCTTTAACGGGCTCGAAGAGGATTCCATTCCACGAATAAATTGGATTTTAAGATGCCAGTGCTTTTCTAAGAGTTTTAACAAAATTCCTAATTAAAATTACTTATTCTCGAAATCTTGAACTCTTGATAATCTTGATATTCTTGATACTCATGAGTTTTCAATCTTAATATCTTGAATCTCTATACTATACAGTCTTCATTCTTGGTACCTGCATGGTTAAATCCTGCATATACATATATATATATATGTATATATATAAACTATAATGTTAGTATTTATATTTTATAATATATTCTAAGGTTATTGTCATTAAAACCATCATCTCAAGGACTAACAATATATAGCTCCTTACACATAAGGCAATGGTGCCTACGAAAGACACCCATACTAAGCGCTTGAAACTCATAGCGATTGTTGAACACCAGAATGGAAGTCGCACGCGTAACTGTCACCTTGCCCTTGCTACCTTTTGCTCCACCTATTTGGTCTTCTTATTACCTCAAACTTCAGCATAAGCATGCCCCTCATCCCACTTCAGGCTAATGTGAGATCACCATGTTCCATAGAATCTATAGGAGGAACGCTGTTGGTACTGGCCCGTCATCCAAAAAATATCTAGTTGCGCCCCTTATCCAAATCCTCCGTGATTTGGACTTTTATTTGACCAATTACTACCATTCTTAGCATAAGAGTTCCCTCATCTCACTTCAGGCTAATGTGAGACACCGTTTTGTCTAAAAGGGAATGTTATATGGTATAGGCTCTACTTTCGTCTTTGCTTATTAACTTAGATAAATTATTTAAATAAGCCTTTATTATCATCTTTACTTTCTACGCTTATTAATTTATCCCATGTCCTAAAATAAGCCTCATTCTATTCTTTTTCTTATTATAACCTACGTTATAATCATACTTATTACTTAACCTAAGGTTTAATTGTGAAAATAAGCTTCTTTCATCTTTTAGTTATAATTCTATGTTATAACTAAGCCAATTAATTAGTCCAATTCTAATCATAACTAAGCATAATTTCAGTCTAATTCCATTTATATTACGGTCTTTATAATTTACATCTCATATTTATAAATAGGCCAATCTCTTTAATTTAGTCCAATTAATATCATAATTAGGCATAATTTCAGTCTTAATTTCATTTTATTACAGTCTTTATAATTAACATCTTATCTTTCATTTATTCAAAATTCTTATAATTTAATCAATTTCGCATTAAATTATATTCTAGTCCATACGCAAAGAAGAAGGAGAAATAAAAGAAAACTAAAAATAGAAGAAAACCCAAGGCGTAGGAAGAAGATGTAACATAAATAACAGTAAATAGATTAAAATACTGTAAATAAACTGTAAATAAATGGAAAAGCTATAATTAACAGAAATAACTAAAATTAACTGAAAAGAATAGCTAGAAAGAAATAGACTGAAAATAATTCAAAAAACTATAAATAAAACTACTAAAAAGGTTATTCCAAAAATCGTAGTAAAAGTACAACTATTGGAAACCATATTATTTTAAATTACCTAAAGAAATTTTAAAATAATTACAATCACTCACCTCTGGTCCTTAGCTCTTCCCTTTAGGCCCTCATGGATCCACTTGTGGTTGTTAGAATATTTTTATTGAAAAGATTCTCTCCTTGGAATTTTTTTCCATTTAGGGTCCTTCCTGAAAAGGTGAACCCAAGTAGAGAAAATCTAGAATGAGAAAAAGTGTTAGGCCTAGGGTCTTATTTATAGGGGTAGAAGTGGATGTCAGACCGTTGGATTTAGAGATTGAATATGAGCCATCGGATGGAAGCACGGAAGGACCAGATTGGTTAAAAGAATGCAAAACGGCGTGGTAAAATCACATAGCATGAAGGATTTCCTCCTTCGCTTCATTCTCATAGGCGGGTCGACCGCCCTTAGTGCCATGTCGATTGGCCGGTAGACCTGGACCTTGGGATGATCGACCTCTAGGTCGACCCCTTTTATTTTTTTTCCTTCGATTTTTGTTTATTCCTTTTCTCCTCCATACTAGCTCGTATTATGATGTTCTATATATAGAAATTGACCAGAAAATTATCACGGATACAATGGTGCAACTCCCATGGCTTAATTCTAATTATTTCACAAAGTTATTTTATTATTTAGTTAATTCACGAATTAATTATTACGGGTTAAATTTTGAGTTGTTACTTTCTCCCTTCCTTAAGGGATTTCGTCCCTAAAATCTCAAAGGATAAAAGAATGTACTAAATGTTTCCATCCACTTCTACAACCAACTACTCAATCATCAACCATTCATCCATTGTCCTTAAGTTTTTCTAATGCAATTTATGATACTTATGCGATTAGTGTAGAGTAAATGTCCTTAACTAATGCAAAAGATTAGGCGGTCCACTAATTTAGTTGACCTCCTTTTATGCAATCATGTCCGTGCCATGTATCCAAATGAACGCGAAAATTTCCTAATGATAACTGATAATTCTATATGTGTGCTACAAACGTCATCTAAATGCAACAACCATGTGAAAATCATCCATATATAGAAACCATGTAAAATAGAATAAAATGCGCACACATCCATATGCATATGCTCTAGTGTCCTAATTAGGTCGATCCCTAAAGAATAATAGTGTCTAGTGTACCTATATGCGTCCATTAGCATCCACTAACAAACTCTTGCAATAACTAGCATACATCATTAATAACATGTTCTATTAACATGCTTACATCAAATCCTACCATCCATAGGTTAAATCCTAAGTTCTACCCTCCCTAAGAAAAATAAAGTAAAGAGCCTATTCAAAACTAAAGATGGAAAAAGGAAATTCTAAAACCTATTCAATGACACATGGATATGAGATATGAATTTTCTCCTAATCAAATTAGTCTTCTAAGAAATCTCTCTAACCATGTCGGAACCAAGAAGCAACCTTTCCATAGACTCCAACCAACATGAAGACGTCCTACACGGCCTTCCCAAAAAGAGCTTCGAAAGGTGCCATTCCAATGCTAGCTTCAAAACTATTACTATATGAATTCTACTAAAGAAAGATGTTTTTCCCAAGTTCTTCAGAAATCAAGAATACTCATTTTCAACCATGCTTGTCTTACTATCCTACTAATTTCATTTTACTTTTCTTCATTAATCAACATTCCTGAGTTCTTACTAGTGTCCTATACACTTTACGAAAACTTCCATTATTACTTCTAAAAGTAATTACTGCTATCTCCTTACACCTTTTCTGTTACTCCTAGGAACTGATTCATATCTACTCCACATTTAAGAATTTGGTTTAGTATTTATCACCTTGTTTTAAAAACTAAGGTTTCTAACATCAAATCCCAAAATCTTTGTCTTTAAAAGTGTTATCTTTTCAGTTTCTATTAATTTCAAAAATACTTGGTTACTTAATATTATTTCCCAAACCAAGAGGGAAAAACTTCCAAATTTTAAGTCTAAAACTTATATCTCTCTTTCTTTTAAAGACTTTTATAGTTTTCTATAAAAATTTGAATTTTCAAATTCTACTTTTATTAAGATTTTCATTTCAAAAACTTATTTACATTTTCACCAAAGCATTTTCTTTTAAAATTTCTTTAAATTATCCTTTTTGTGTTTTCAAAATAACTCCTTATTACACCTAACAGTCTCAACCTTCATGTATTAGAACTACTTTCTCTTATGAGAAGTTATTAACGCTAAAATCTTCTATGAACCTTTTAAAGGAAAATTTCATGTTTATGTGAAATTACAAGGAACTTATTTTATATTTTTCGAAATAGGCTATACAAAATATGGTGCTTTTCATACCTTGTATATCTCTTTCATGTATTCCTTGTAACTTGCACAAAACATTTTTATCGATTTCATAGAAAATCATACAATTATTCTTTTCATTCCAATAGATTAAAATATTTTTAAATTATATTATTCCATGATAAATATTTTCTAATATCTAATTTACACATTTTCCTTCCAGAAAAACTCATCTTCAAAACTGTTTTAATATTTCCATATCTGCAAAAACACTTCCTTATACTTATTAATAATAAGTGTACTTTACAAACCATTTTGTTTCTATATTTAGAAATTACCTTTTAAAATACATTTTTATTTGGGTTAAAATGAATGTTGCATAAAACACCGTTACCACAACCCAAAAAATACTAGTGTGTGGATTCAATTCAATAAATACCAATAAATATCATAAACCTATGTAAAAATATTTCTCTTGAGAGTCACTTACTATAACAATAGTGTTATAGCCTATGCTCCACTTATTTTCCATGAAATTTTTTATTACAACAATAAAAGTTGTAACCTACGTTTTCGATACTTGATACACTCTAAGTTTTTTTGTTTAAAGTCTTTGTTTACTTACAACGAAACTAGTGAATTATATATATATACTCCATAATTCTTCAAAAAGAATTTTAATTTTTCATTATATAAAAACCAACTTAAATTTCAAACCATTCTTCAAAAACCCATGTTTATTTTCTGAAAGAAAATATTAACAACGAAAATTTTCAATTCAACAATTACAATTTTTTCAACTTTCTAAATTTCGAAAATTTCATTTTATTGGGCTTAGCATAAAGTGGGTCTTCTTACTTACTACCCTCGGAGTACTCTTTCTAAACTAGAGGCTTTTACTCCTATTCTCCTTATATACTCATATTTATTCTAAGGCATCACCGTCAAATCCACTTAACTAAGACGATTATAATTTCTGCAATTACGTACACATGGACTTTCTTCTCTGTTTATCTACTGAATTTTATTGTACATCTCTAACCTTTGCCTACCTCTCATTAGATTTCCCATAATCCTAATCCTAAATGTACAAAACTGTCTCTCAAATCCCTATCATGTATAGACATTCTCTATGGTCCAATAAATGCACTTTAAAAGTGATACTTCAAGAACTCTGCTCTCAACTGACGAACACGAAGCATACAAAGAACCTACTTTAGATGAATAACATGCTCTTACATATTTCTTGGAAAACACCAAAACGTCGACCACAAATACCACCATGAGCTTTATTTTAGGACTTCTCTATAAACATGGTTCATCAAATCTATAGAATAGGTTGGGACATTGGTTAGCCCAAAAGTCATGACTAACCACTCAAAGAATCTGTCTGGTGTCCTAAATGCCATCTTATCAATGTTATCATCAGCAACCCTATGCTGATGAAATCCAGTGGCTAAATCAAGTTGGGACAATAAAAAAGAGCCAACTAACAGGTTGAAAAGATCATCTATCCTAGAGAGTGGATAATGGTTCTTCTTTGCGAGCTTATTCAATTCTCTATAGTCAATGCAAAGTTGAAGAGAACCACCTACTTTATTAGCAAAGACGGCTGGCACTCCCTATTCAGATATGTTTCTTCTTATGAAACCTTTCTCCAATGCTCATGGATCTGCTTACTCAATCCCTTCCTTTCCTTAGGCGCCATATGCCATACGGATAATGCTACTGGCTAGCCAAATAAATCCTGAAGTCAATCTCTCTCTTAGGGGGTAGTCTCCTAACCTCCTCAAAGATGTCTGAAAAAATATCTGGCGCTATTAACCGAATCTAATTCCGATGATGATGAATCAAGGGAATAAAGGAAGCTCAACATAACTGACCCTTGCGGATCGTAAGAAACTTGAGAGTCCTACCGATGCATGTCTTTAGTCTACGACTCTCCTCTCACAATATAATATAGCTCCATATATGGATAGCCAATCTATTCCCCAAAATCATCCCATACCCCGAAAATCCCAAAATATAGGCCTCATAGTCAAATTCTATGCCCAGGATATAAATTTTCAAATCCCTACAAACCATAGACAAGAGTGCCGATCCTCCCATGGGTTTGGAACAACAATAGGGTCTACTACTAAAGAGATGTCAAAGTGTAAACAATCTACCAAAGAACTAGAGATGAAAGAGTGTGATGCTCTAGGATCAAAAAGAGTTTGAATGGTAAGATCTGAAATAGAAACCAAATTTTCCTACCACGATCTGGTCCACTGCTGGAAGGTGTTGCATCCAAAGCCTAAATATGCACTGTAGGGGCACTTGCCACATGCCCTATCTTCTGAGGATAAAACTTACTAAAGTGACCAAGCTGTCCATAATTAGAACACCTTCCCTCCGTTCCTACCCCTTATAGTCTTTTGCGTAATGACCAATCATTCTACAGCGCTTACATTCCCCATTTTTCTTGATTCGCTTCTAAGGTCCCCTTTCTTTCCTCTTATCCTTCCACCACTGTTTCTTAGAGCTTGTAGGAACCTCCTTAAGTTCATCCTTCGGCTTCCAATAAGTAGGTTGAATTCGCTGTCGGTCCTCCATGCTTGACCGCCTAAACTTTAGCTCCATATCTTCCAACCTAGCTCGTGTCTCCTTGAAATCCTTCGTGGCAGAAAATGTTCCGCCCCCTATGCTAGTGAACTCCTTGAATAGCTTAGAAAAATCAGCTGGTGTAGGTGGATTAAAGGGATTTCCACCTACCAGTGTTGTATTGGGCGCTTGCCTTTGCACCTCTGGTACTGTAGCTCTACGGAACCGGTCAACTATACTATGCAAAGAAAAGGAAACTTAGGCTTGAAAGAAATCTTTTATACTTAAAAACTATTTCTAAGAGGTCTTTTCTGAAAAATTACTTTTGAAACAAGTTATTTTAGAAAATACTTTACTTTCAAATTTCTTTTAGGAATCCTATAACCATAGCCTTTGATACCAAGTGAAACACCCCACACCCCTCGTAAGTTCAGATTTTCGTTGTCTTCGTTCTATCTTGCTACTTCTCTTGTCTAATCTTTGTCTTGTGTCAGGTTCTCCTGCCAAAAGAATTCAATAAAGTAGACAGAAGAACGGTGGAGTCTCTTATTGCAGCCTGCAATAAGATTGGAAACCGTCTGAGGCTGTTGATCTCCTCCAACTTGAGGAAGCGTTCTCTTCTTTCCTCTGGTCAAAGGGTTTTGGGGCTGCCCCCTTTGATCCAACATACATCAAAGGGAAAATGCTTCCTCTCCTTGGGAAATTCTAAACATTTTTCTCCCGTGTCACCTATCTGCTCAGATCACTCTGATAAATTATAGGCACAACATTTGTTTTCTAGCCCTGTTGCTTTTTGAGTTAATAAAACATCCCATACCCCTTAATATACCCAAAAGGACACATTAAAAGGTATGGTGAATTGTAGGTATAACTAAGGCTAACAGAGATTAAGATCCACAAGACAAAAATAGATAAAAACAACAGAAACTAAAAATAATAACTTAATTAAAGCAAAACTTCATAATTTCTTCATAAATAAGTCAAATACCAAACACCACATACATGTCTAAAAATCCAACATATCCGATGAAACAAAAACTCATAGTCTCAAAAGTCAGAGTACATAATATCCCTCATAATAAGCCAGTAATAGAAAGAACAAAAGCTAAAAGAAAAGAAATACATAGTAGCAAACTCCTCCAAGAAATCTCCAAGAAACTGCAATTTACTGTCCCCTCCGTTGATTGCCTAAGGGGGGA
This sequence comes from Allium cepa, assembly GCA_030765085.1. Lineage (NCBI taxonomy): Eukaryota > Viridiplantae > Streptophyta > Magnoliopsida > Asparagales > Amaryllidaceae > Allium > Allium cepa. The sequence goes on from CM060943.1 coordinate 875,126,598, forward strand.
AAGGGGAAAATTGAGGAGTGGGTCAGACTAAAAGTCTCGTGAATGATGGTAATTACTAGAGTCTTTAAGCAAAGTAAAAGTAATAGACTCTACAACAGTTCCAGTATATAAAGTGGAAACAAAAGAAATAGGAAAGAGATAGACTGAAAATAAATACGATTAACTATAAGATAGGTTAACTTTGATTGTTTGCACTTATCCTTGATTTTTGCTTTGATTAGGCTGAATTCTTAATCCTTTACTTAGGATGTAACCCTAATCCTACAATTTTTGATCGGCCTGCTACTCCATAGACCTTACACAGACCAGATGCTAAATCACTCCATACACAATAGCCAATGGTATCTACAAAAGATGCACAAAGCACCCATTGTGGGTCCGGATGACATATATAGCTCTTTACGCAGAAGGCAATGGTGTCTAAGAAAGGCACCCATACTAAGCGCTTGGAACTCATACCGATTACTGAGCACCAGAATGGAAGTCGCATGCGTAACTGCCACCATGCCCATGCTACCTTTTGTAGCACCTATTGGGTCTTCTTATTACCTCAAACCCCAGCATAAGTGTGCCCTCATCCCACTTCAGGCTAACGTGAAATCACCATGTGTCCATAGAATCTATTGGTGAAATGCTATTGGTACTGGCCCGTCATCCAAATAATATCTAGTTGCGCCCCTTATCCAAACCCCCCATGATTTGGACTTCTATTTGACCAATTACTACCATCCTTAGTGTAAGCGTGCCCTCATCTCACTTCAGGCTAATGTGAGACACCGTTTTGTCTAATAGGGAATGCTATATGGTACAGGTTATACTTTCATATTTGCTTATTAACTTAGATAAATTGTTTAAATAAGCCTTTATTACCAACTTTACTTTCTACGCTTATTAATTTATCCCAAGTGTTAAAATAAGCCTTGTTCTATTCTTTTTCTTGTTTTAACCTACATTATAATCATGCATATTAACTAACCGATGGTGTAAGTGTGAAAATAAGCTTCTTTCATCTTTTAGTTATAATTCTATGTTATAACTAAGCCAATTAATTAGTCCAATTCTAATCATAATTAGGCATAATTTCAGTCCAATTCCATTTATATTACCATCTTTATAATTTACATCATAATTATAAATAGGCTAATCTCTTTAATTAAGTCCAATTAATATCGTAATTAGGCATAATTTCAGTCTTAATTCCATTTTATTACGGTCTTTATAATTTACATCTTATCTTTCATTAATTCAAAATTCTTATAATTTAATCCAGTTTTGCGTTAATTCTATTCTAATCCATACGCGAAGAAGAAGGAGAAATAAAAGAAAATGAAAATAGAAGAAAATCCAAAGCGCAGGAAGAAGATGAAAATAACGCATAAATAATAGTAAATAGATTAAAATACTGCAAATAAGCTGTAAATAAATGGAAAAGCTATAATTAACAGAAATAACTAAAATTAATTGAAAAGAATAGCTAGAAAGAAATAGATAAAAAATAATTCTAAAAACTGCTAAAAAGGTTATTCCAAAAATTGTAGTAAAACAACAACTATTGGAAATCCTATTAATTTAAATTACTTAAAGAAATCTTAAAATAATTACAATCACTCACCTCTGGTCCTTAGCTCTTCCCTTTAGGCCTTCATGGATCCACTTGGGGTTGTTAAAATATTTTTATTTAAAAGACTCTCTCCTTAGAAATTTTTTCCTTTCAGGGTCCTTCCTGAAAAGGTGAACCCAAGCGGAGAAAATCTAGAATGAGAAAAAGTGTTATGCCTAGGGTCTTATTTATAGGGGTAGAAGTGGATATCAGACAATTGGATTTGGAGATTGAATAGGATGCAACCACGTCATAGGCTGAATAGGAGCCAACGGATGGAAGCACAGAAGGACCGGATTGATTAAAAGAATGCAGAACAACATGGTAAAATCACACAGCATGAAGGAGTTTCTCCTTCGCTTCATTCTCGTAGGCGGGTCGACCGCACTTAGTGCCTGGTCGACCGGTCAGTCGACCTGGACCTAGCGATGGTCTACCTCTAGGTCGACCCCCCTTAATTTTTATTTTTATTTTTTTCCTTCGATTTTTGTTTATTCCTTTTCTCCTCCATACTAGCTCGAATTCTAATGTTCTATATATGGAAATTGATCATAAAATTACCACAGATACAATGATGAACTCCTGCAGCTCAATTTTGATAATTTCACAAATTTATTTTATTATTTAGTTAATTCATGAATTAATTATTTTGTGTTAAATTTCGGGTTGTTATAGTTAATTTGCCGATTTTCAATCTGTTTGGGTCCTTTACAACTGCTTCTCAGGTTGCAGTGCCTGTTAGTGGTGTCGATCTCCTTCCTACAACTTCCGGTGCACTTTCTATCATTCAGTCATTCGTTAAGTCTAAGAAGGCCACTAAAAGGAAGTTAATGCCACCGAATAAAGCGGAACCTCCTTTGAAGGTTGCTAAAATTATTAGTATAGAGGAGGAGGATTGTTCATCCTTTGATATAGCTCCAGAGAGCGCGGTTGTAGAAGTTACTAAAGGAAAACCTGAGCAGACTCTATCTGCCACTGATCCCCTTTCTTGCATTTCCATTTTCGACTCTCCGGCTGCTCTCGTACAAATGCAACTGGCCTTGAAGACGCCCCCACTATAAAGCACACTCCTTCTAAGCCAACATCTTCTCCTCCTTCTTTCAATTTTGAAGAGATAGCCCAGTCTATCTTAAACTCGGAATCTTTCACCTCCATCCACTCGCCTTCCACTGTTTTCGATTTGGTAAGGCATTACTGCTCTCTGATAGAGCAACAATTTTTGGTGAGTTTTACTTCAGTTGACCTTATCATTACTTGTTTTCTATAAATCTCTAACTTGCACTACACTTTCTTATTTCAGATTTCTAAGAGTTGATTAACCCTACATGAGCATGCATCCAAATCTTCTATTGATTCCTCTAAGTTTCATTAGGAAATCTCTGCTCTTAGGAATCAAATGTCTTTCTTGTTTGCAGCAAAAGATGAAGCGAACTCTGAATTAGAACGATTAAGAGCTTCTGTTGCCTAGACAAAATCTGATCTCCTAGAAGAAAGAAGGGATCGTTAACTCCTTACGGATGAAAACTTTGCCATGGATCTAACCATAAAAGAATCCGATAAGAAGAAGGCCCGCATACTAGCGAAGAATATTTCTTTGAAAGAGAAGTTCAAGAAAAGTAGATCCTCGTTGAAACTTGCTATCAATACCATCACAAACGCCAAATAATGGGTATCTCAGTTTCTTAACACCACTCTCGAGGAGATTATGTTGAATTCCTATAAAGTGGCTTTGATGCTTGCCCATGCTGATAATTTTAAGAAGTGCTCTAACCTAAGCTCCCCCTTGCTTTACTCTGCCCTAATTGATAGAGTAATGGGCAAGATCAATCAAATGAAGTAGGGGATTGAAGCTACAGTAGAGGAAGAAATTAACGCCTCCAAAATTCTTTCTTTCGAAGTGCCCTCTTTCGAAATCGAATCTGACTCTTAGGACGAAGAGGACAAGGATGAAACTGCCGAGGAGAAAGGCAATGATAATGATGGTGATGATAATAATGACGACGACGATGATGATAACCTTGATGGCGGCCAAGGTTCAAGTGGTGATAGAGGGAACCATACTGGAACTTTTGCCAAAGATGGAGATGATGATATTAGTGCTCCTGAAAATGAGCCATCTTCCTAAATAGATGTTCCGCATGAATCCACTGAGCCTTCTTCTCCTCAAGAGGACGAGCCTGCTCCTGTTAATATGGAAGAGCTAGAAGGAAAAGAGAAGGCTTCCCAGACTTCTGTCCCGACATCACAGGTACAGGATTCTCTGTTTAAATATCTTTCACTTTGAAGATAATAATAGTGCAAATCATTTATTTTAGATAAGGAAGAAATCTGTCCTCCCCTATAAAACCGAACTTAAGAGAAAACAAGCAGAGATAGATAGGTTATATAGGGAGTTAGACAAGCAAATAAAAGAGCACAATGTACTTTCAGATAAATATCATAGACTTGATAGAAGTGCAACGGTGTCGGCATATTTTAAGCTTCAAAAGGCTACCCCTTTACTAAAGAGAGCGCTCCTTCACTACGACGCTCTCTTAAAAGAAAACCAGGGGTTAACCACCCTATTTTTGATGCTGATTGAAGAAAGAGACATTCTAATCAACTTTTTATATAAAGCTTATTGTAGACATTCAATTATTGATTTTTTGTACATAGGCGAATTTAGTGAGGGTCTACTTAGACGCTTCCATAAGAGATACTTAGATGAATTCGGATTTGACCCGCATCCTAGAGCTTGTTGGAACTTACCACGAGTCAGATCAATTCCCCAAGATCTCCCCCCTGAAAAGCTTAAGTACTATAAGAATAAATTGGTCTCTGAGTTGTTTTCTGAGTCTGTTTTGTATGAACCAGATGAGTAATTGTAAATATGTAACAATGTATTGATTTATATATATTTGTTTAGTCTTGCTTTTTATGCTTAGCTTCACTGTAGTATATTGTTAAAGAGTGACAGTTCATTTGGTCGACTTGTTTCTAGAGACCATTTAAGCCAATATGTTAGACTTAGAAGATTTTACCTTGATAAGGCATCATTATTAAAGTCTTTGAAATTAGCAAGATATTGTTTTCCTAGAGATTTACAAAAACTCAACTTGGATTATCCTCATATTTGCTTTGACTTCCTTAGTGATGAGGAAAAAATATTTCTTAAGGAGATCAGAACATTTCATACGAAATTAAATTGTGGTCGCGATAGTCCTCCAACCGAGAAGTGGGACTATAGCAAATGCCCACTAGTTATTACTCTAGAAGGAGTCGGTATCCCTTTTGATTCAACAGTTATCCTTTCCACTAACTCATTAGATAAAGTTAGAAAAGCAGTTTCTTGGCTTTAGATGTAAACCAATTGTTTATTGTATCTTTCAACTTCGTTGTTATTTTAATTGTAATCTGTTACTATAATAATAAAGAGATTTTTCATCTTGATTTTTGACTTTTTTTTGTTTCTTTTTGCCTAAATAGGAGCTATAATTATCTTAGTTTCTCTCCCTCTTGATTTATCATCATGCATCGCTACTCTTAGAGAGAAACTATTGAAATCATGTGGAAGGAGTGAACTCAGTGATGACATCTTACTCGAACGCTTTCATGGCAATGCCGAAGCATTGAAATGACACAAAAGACATTTTGTTCATAAAGCCATTGCTAGTAATTTGAAAGATCAAATTTCCTATCTCGAGGTTGACGTTAAAACCAAGGATGAATTGATCTCGTCACTGGGGCGACAAGTAAAATCAAACCCTTCAATCAAATTCGATCATAAGATGTCAGAACTTATCCAACAAATCAGTGACTTGGAATTGAAATTAAAGGACAACCAAGCGCAGTGCGAATCATTAGAATACATTATAGGAGACAAGATTTCGAATATTGATTTCGCGGTTCCTCATGCTACTCCCTCGGTTACCAGACCCACAAGGTCAACTCACCTCACTGCTTAGAAATTTCATACTATAACCAACGCACCCCAAGGCTTAGACAAGAATGTTGTGAGGAATTGGTGCAGGAAAGTTAAGTTCGAAATAGCTAGGTATTTTGATGAGCAACAAAAAGCGAAATATTCACAAAGTATTAATGAGTATGCTGCCAAGGTCCAGAAGCTTGAACGCGATAATTACTTCCTTAAAAAGCGCGTTGTAGTGTTAGAAAGGGACAACAAGACCCTTAGAGGTGCAAACAGAGCATTTAACTATGCTCTGAAGATAAATATTGATGCGATCGACAGCGCAGACATCATAAGGAAGAAGGAAAAGAAACTTAAAGAAGTTCTCGGCGCCGCAATTCACCACATAGTTGATCCTTCAATCGTTGAGAATCTTATCAAGGCTGCTCAAGACCTATGATATATTTGTATCTTTGAAATATATATATACTTGTCTTGTACATATGTGAATAACTTCATAGTTTTGAAAATAATTTCATAACTTATGTAAATCATATAAACTTTGTAAATGTCACCTGATTTGTAATCCTTTTCTTTAGTGTCACTTCTAAAATGCTTTTTGATAGTTCATACGTTGATTTATGTACTCGCTGAATCTCTCATTTCTCCTTGCTGTGCTGATTACCCTGAAAAGTATGAAGTAAACAGTATTTCTAATTGTTAGCTTGAAATTGACATACTATTCTATGCATATAATTTACTTAGATTGACAAATCAACTTGTTAATCATATGAAAAATAGTTTAGATTGAATGTCTAAATCTCATGTATAACCATAGTGAGAAATAATTAAGAATTCAACTCCAACCATTTGGCTGAAATGTCCAAGTCATGTTGATAGAAGTACCATCCTCAAACAAGGTTATAAATGTTGGAAAGTAATCTTCGAGAGATATTTAACAAGGAGCTAAATCTAGGAATCATTATCTGAATATTTGTAGTCCAAACCCATTGACCCATTCTCGAGTATTAATGAAATTTGAAAATTTAGAAATTCGAGACCCAAATTCGGGTATTAACAGAAATGTGTAGTAATGATCTTCTTGAGAGTATTCTTTAACCTAGATTACGGCATTTGTGATGGATAAATAGAAATCCATTATTGAAATTTTACACCTAGATTAAGGCTCAAATAAGTGATAGTCTTAATACCCAGATTCGGGTATAACAAAGATACTTAGAGATAGATAAAGACCAACCCAAATTCGGGTATTAGTAAATGAAGTCCTGAATGTCCCGAAACCCAGATTCGGGTATTAATTGATGAAATTCAGATATGAGAGATGTGATACTCAGATTCGGGTATTAATAGATGGAATTCAGATATAAGAGACCCGAAACCTAGATTAGGGTATTAATAGATGATATTTAAGAAATGAAAGTCCCAAAACCCAGATTCGGGTATTAATAAGTGGAGTTTTGTTCTACACCTTTGATGTATGAACCCTTTAGGTTTTGTATAGAAGTAATTTGATTAGTTGCCTCTTGAGCTCGGACGTCTTAGTCCATAACCGAATATGTCGTTTCTCGAGCTTGAACATCTCAGCCTTTTATTTAATGAGCCTCCTCTTGGGCTTGGACGTCATAGTCCATTGCTGAATGAGGTTCCTCTAGGGCTTGGATGTCTTAGTCCATTATTTGATGTGCCTCTTCTTGGGCTTGGACATCTTAGTCCAATGTTTGATGGGCCTCTTCTTTGGCTTGGACATCTTAGTCCATTATTGTCCAGTGCTCTTGGCTAGCTCATTTTAAAGGCTAGAACTAAGGACTTACCCGTCCTACCTCCAAGAAGAGTCCTGCCCTGGCCATAGCGTGGCATGGACAGGGGCTTGTTCCATGCTTTACCCTGGCCATCTTATGACATGAATAAAGGCTTATTCCATCCTGCCTCCAGTAGGTGCCTTATCCTGGCCATAGCGTGGCAGGGATAAGGGCTTGTTCGGTGTTTTACCCTCGCCATCTTATGGCGTGGATAAAGGCTTACTCCATCCTTCCTCTAGGAGATGCCTTGACCTGACCATAGGCACGGTCAAGGGCTTGTCCGGTGCTTTAACCTGGCCATCTTATGGCGCGGCTAAAGGCTTACCCGCCCACCCTCCAAGAGGTGCACTGCCCTAGCCATCTTGGTGTAGAAAGAGGCTATTCTACCATCTTAGGTAGACTACCATCTTAGGTAGTTTTCAAATGTAAGGAGCATTTCACTCTCAACCATGCAGAACTTCCTTTGAAAAGTAACTCTTTGTTGATTTTCTCTCAAATTCTCTTTATAAATCCATGAATCTTTCCTTATCGAAAGAAATGTATGATTGTAACGTACGCGATTTTTCGTTGCCGAAAAACCGAATAGTTATGGGTTTAAGAAAAAGAAAGACAAAGAAAAAGAGAGAAACTAGAAAATGGAGGGAAAAGAAAAATAGAACGGAATAGAAAACAGAACGGACAGAAAGAAAACAACAAAGAATAGAAAATAACTGAACAACAACAACAGAATCTCACAATTCGCAGCGGAACAACATATAATAATAAATGAATAATCTTTAAACAAAGAACTATATCAGTTATTACATTTCATTACATCATATCATCATCAGAGTGTACAGCAAACAACAACAAACAGTGCAGCGGAAAAGAAATACTATATACTAGTAATACGCCATGCCATCCAGCTTGCCTCCAGCAACTCCTGAATATCCAGAATATCCTGATAAACCTTAACTCTTGACTGCCCGTGTGGAAATTGGTGGGCACCCAGAGTTTAGGAAGGACAACAATAAACTCCGAGTCAGTCATGTGACTGGTGTGAGAACTCAAAACAGTTTATTTATCTTTAAAATCAAAATAGAGGAATATTTTTAAAGTCAATTCGCAATGCTCTTAAAAATGAGACTACCATAAGGCCTCCCGCACACACACACAGGCAAACGCAGAATCGGAGGAGATTTCTCCTTATGATAGTCAAAGATGCTTGATACGCATTAAAAAAACATTTGATATTATTACTAGTGCATAGTGTAGGAAAAATTCATTTCGAAAGTAGAATATAAATCTTAGCCAACATAGACATTCCGAACTATGCCTACTATAGCTACCATCCAAACAGTGGGGCGCCACCATAAGTGAATGATAGGTTCTACAACTGATACCGTACAAGATCGTATTGTTTCTTTGGATTTCCAACGAATGATCAGGCCAAGGAACTTCCCATTGCCACATGAGAATGCCTCTGGATGGACATCCCCGAGAACCAAACCGGATCTCTACCAACACAAGGCCGGGTTACCCCTAACTGAGTAACAACTGACCGAATATGCCATCCCCCGGTCCTTTGGGACCTTTCACCGAGCGCTCGTAATCAATTCACACAATCATAACAAAGTGTTTTCAACATGAGTAAGTATCTGGGCTCCATACCATGATACCACCCTTTTCCAGAAGGAAATGCACATATCCTAAAAGGCGCTACCCCTCATAACCTTGCCGCATCTTTCCTGTTTTGACCATTCACGGGGTGTGAGGCTCGACGAAGTCACGTCCACAAAAACATACTTTATACAAAAGCCATGCTTTGGGTCAACAAATGATCATAGAAATGATCACCAAGATAGACGATCAAATAAACGATCCTATCACAAATAATCAACACAATGATCATTTACAGCAACACTCAGCATGTCACATTACCAAATTGGGAATATATCGCTGATAACATTCAACTACATAACCTCTGAGCTCGTACGTCTCAGAGAAGGGTGTTAAGCTAAAAGAATAAATTCTCCGCCACCAACAGAAATATATTTGAAAGAAATCGGCTTTATATCTCAATTTGTAATGTCAGACATACAATCCATACAAGTCTGTTCCGGGCTCGAACAAAACCGAAGGCACTTACAAAGAAGTCCTTGCAATCCGGATATTCACAATCCTGATCGGATTTCCCATCACTTAGGGAGTCTCTATACCGTTGCAACTCAGTGCAGAGACAATCGACAAGTCATCCTATCGCTCTCGCAAATACCGGGTCTTCAACACCGATCTTCAAATGCAATTCACAACGACGTATCACATATTCGGAATGGGTTATACGACCCCATGGTCCTTTCCCGGTTAACACGAATAGTGAGCGCTTATTCAAAAATAAGTGTGGCATTCACATTCAAACAAATCACATCAATTACCCATTCAAAGGGAAATATTGATAGTCGGTTATTGAACTATCAATGGATATGCACACATCACCAGTTTCCAAATAATTTTCCAAATTATTTATTTTCCAAAAATATCTTTACAAGATATATATTTTCACACTTCAAAAATAAATCAATATTTATTTTTAACAAATTCCATTTTCTTTTATAAATTCCTTAGTGAATTTATAATCCAAAATATCTATGAATATTCGATTTCAATTATTCATTTCAATTTATCTTCAAAAAGATAAATTCTTAAGATATTCACTTTATATTGGAAAACACTTCCATACTTATTTAATAAGTAATTCACAAATTTTATTTATTTTCAACACTTGGAAAATATTCAATATACTTCAATCGAAATTAAGTATATATTTCATTCTTTAAGGAAATCATTCTTTTAAACATATTTATTTGGGCCAAAACGAATGTTGCGTAAAACATCGTTACGACAACCCAAAATCACTAGTATAGGGATTCGAGATTAAAATAGATATATATAAATCCCAATACTATACAAAACATTTCCTTTCGGAAATCATTTACTATAACAACAGTGTTATAGTCCACTATTTCCTTTTCATTTCTCGAAAACGTCTATTTCAACAATAAATGTTGAAATCTATGGTTTCAAATCTCAACACATTTTAAAACATCGTTAGATCGTTTTAATTCTATTTAAAACATCAAATTCAAAACAATTTCTTTAACGTATTATTCACTATTCAAAAACGTGAATATACTACGTTAACTAACTTCATCATTTCTATACATTTTATTTTAAAGGATTATTCACGGTTAAAAACGTGAATATAACTTCATTTATAGGTTTCAACAATTTACTTATCAAAATAAGTCATTTGCGAATTTATAAAACAACGTTTATAAATCCCATTTCTAATTATTTTATAACAACTTCCTTTTATAAATTTTCTTTATTAACCTATTCGATTTATAACTCAATTATAAACTAAAGGTTCATATTATAAGTTAAATACTTATAATTTATTCATTCACATAAATCATTCCTTTGAACTTCATAATTATAAATCTTATAACTTATAAGATTCAATTATTTATCCAAAACCATTCTTTTAATGACTTTATAAATTTTATAAACCTACTGTTTATAAAATTCCATTTATAATTTCACCGTTTATAATTTTATAAATTCCATTCATTTACAAAAATTCATTTTCACTTCATTCAAACACTTATAAAAACTCGTTTTATAATGTCAATATTTCAATTTATAAATATCCATTTATAAATCTCTTAATATAAATCAATTTATATTATTCTTTTTAAAACGTCTTTAAACTCCTTTAAAACTTCATCATTTTGATTTATAAAATAATTAAATTTTATAAATCCTATATTTAAACTTTTCACAATAAATTCTAAAATCCCGACTAAACTATTTTATAAATCCATTAGCATCATATTATCAAAAATCATAATTTTAACTATTTTTCTCAAAAATCTTAATTTTTATAACTTTAAAAATTATAACGTTTATTTATTTAAAATGGATCAATTCCAAAAATATTTTATAAACGTATACTTTCAAAAATCACTTTAAAATCATTTTAAAATTCCAAAATTTGGTCCAATGATGCTACACACCAAATAGTCAATCACGACTACAACGATATCATATATCGATATGATAATCCATCAAATATCAAAATATCTGAAATCAAATAAATACTGTTGAGGAATCCAGTTGGATCCCTCCAACCTGTTTTCCTGCATCCACAAACATTAGCACAATACCAATTCCGCTCCAGTACGAAATTATCGCGGTATATGGGATTTTAAATATTATCCGCTTAATAGACGGCGTAATAGGGTCTCATCCGCTAAACAAAAAATGCGGGAAATCAATAACTCCAATATATACATATGCCAATATATATATATTGCTATTATATATAATACCAATTTCACTGTTTATGAAATATTCGCGGTATATGTTTTTAATAAATAACATCCGCTTACTAACGACGTATAATGTCTATTTTAACAATAAATGGATAACAATCATCATTCAAACATGCATTCAAATATTTTAAATCTAACTATTTAAAATAAAATTGAAACTGATTCGATTGAGTGAGAAGTTCTCACCTTGATTTCAATTTCGTTTTAGCGATTTATTTCGAATAAAATTAAACGGACGTTTAATTTTACCCAAAATTCTCACTAACTCCAAACGACTCCAATCTAATTTCATCGCGTAGTGCTCATCCATACGATTCCAACGCAACTGGTTTCGCGCGTTTTCGACCTCGTATGAAAAAGTTACAAATATTTGAAGTTACACGAGTTTTTATATAAAAATTTACAACTTAAATTAAATTTTATAAACCCACTACCCCTCATCACCCTTGGATCCTTCAACCTCCTCATCCTAGCCGTAGGACGCAACCCCCCCCCCCTTTCTTCCTCTTCACGCGAACCACTTACAGGAAGCTGAACCCAACATTCACGTGAAAACCCTAATACACGCACCCCCCAAACGACGACGAAACCCAATCATCTCGCCACCATTCGAAGCGCTTTCTCCCCCCTGATGCTCGGCCAAACCCTTGTGACACTCGGCCCTATATCTAGCTTGAAAAACGTGTGCAAAGTTCACGCGTTCAACTGCAAATTGCCGTCGATTGACTCAATATTATCCGATCATCACCGTTGAGAACGTAGAGCTCGTGATGCTCTACATCTTTGCTGTTGGAAGTTGCTTGAATTAATGAGTGGATTCGAAGAAATTGAGGGATGAAGTGTGGAAGTTTTCGGCCATCCATTCTATGGTGGCGGCTGCGTTAGATTAGGGTTAGGTTTAGAATTTTATTTTATTTTTGAGAATGTTGGGCTATTTATAGAGTTTCGAACGAACACTATTCGTCCGGAAATTCCAAACTCCGATTCACGCGCCGTAACCAGCGTTTCTAGGGTTTACCCCACGTTCCGGACACAATGGAACAGGTTTCGAAAGCTAATTCGGACATCTGTGCGAGTTATGGCAATAAACGTTCAATTTGAATTAAACCGATTTAAATCGATTTCTAGGCGTTTTAATTCGTACCGGACAAACGGTAAATCCAATTGACACGAAATTTGAAAACATACAATAATATCACATTACGGATCTGATGAAACTGGTTTCGTCGAAATCCGAGACTTTTTGAAAAATGGCTATTTTAACTCGCCAAATTAAAATTAAAAATAATTCGATGCGTTTCGAGCTGCCACGCTCAAACGATAACTCCGATTGACACGAAAATTGAAATCCGGTAATAACTAACTATTACGGATCCAATGGAACTAGTTTCGTTCAATTCTGAGACTGTTCAAAAATTGACTATTTTCACTAGTCGATTTAAATATTAAAATATTCAATTTTCACAAATTAACTTTAAATTCGATTTTAGAAGTTCTAAAATATCATTCTAACTTCAACATGATAAAATAAAATTTTACAAATCATTTTCAATCATATTTAACTCAATTTTCAATTATTTCCATAATTTAACATATTAAATTATCGATTTAATTATCCAATTAAATCCAATAATTCAAATAAAAATTTATTCGACTTATAAATTCACTTATTAATACTTAAAATTAATTAAATATTCAAATTTTAATTACTTAAAATTCTGGGTCGTTACAATCTTCCCCCCTTAAAAGAATTTCGTCCTCGAAATTATTAAGTAAGAAAAGTTACAGAATCCATTAATTTTCCAAAATCCATAGTTAAACTTCTTACAATACTTTACTAAGTTTTCAAATCATACTTAGTTATCTTTTCAAAAACAACTACTATTGTTTAACTTTCCATTCCAAATCAAAGTTAAAGTTTTCAAAAAATTTCCAATTTTCTCAAATTTTTTCTAACGCCTTAAATTTTCGGAAAAATTCGCCATAGTCTCCTTTGCGCGGCTCGATCCGAAAAAAAATGACAGTATATATATCACAAATATACATCTCATCAAGTAATGAGGCATCCCGAAGGGAAAACGTATAAAAGTACGGTATGTAATCCGAGATATGTACCTTATATTTTATTAGCAAGCATATACGGCTAATATAGCGCGAAAGCGAGCTCCAAATGCGAAGCAAACGCGATCCGCACCTACTAAACACTCAACAAACAACATAAGAACATGCATATAGATAATAGTATCAATATACAACATATAGCAACATAATAACTATATATGTCAACATAGCAAATGCAATTATATTCAACCATCAACCAACTACCATCCATAACCAACAAATATTCATTCATATTCTCATTAATATTCAATGAATTAGGTTTTCAATTTAGTCACATTTAATTCATTAACAGTGGATGTTTACTAACATTTATTTTCAATTAGTTTATATTCACTAATCCATATTCAAGTTGGTTCACTTCCAAATCAAATTCAATTCTTTTAAGATTCACTTAACTTCCAATTGGATTTCAATTACTTTAGCTTTCAACTTCATTAACTCAATTTCATTAACACTTAATGAATTATATACAATCAACTAACAATCAAATAACAACTAATGTTTATTCAACATATCTTAAATTATACTTCCATTTCTAAAGTAAATTTCCATTTAACTTTAAATTCATTTTTATTTTACAACTCATATTCATAAACATATTCACATAGTTTCACCTCTCATATATATAAGTTTATTTCACAATTGTAAATTACTTTAATTATAACTCAATTCTTATAATTCTTCTGCTTATACAATTATTCTTCAATTTAGATTATTCAAACAACTAAACAATCAACTTATTTACACTTTAATAATTCTAAAAAATTATTCCTTATATATATATAATATACTCAAGTAAAATTATTTCTTTTACCCAATTTAAAACAATACTGTGTCGAATTGTTCTATTTAAATGTTTAGAAACCCCTTCGGCATAGTTGTCGAGACCACGCTGACGAAGGTTCATATGCCACTCAACAAACCAATCATCACAATATAAAATAATTTTATATATTCACTAACAAATACGATCTCATAGCTATATTACACTCAAACTAATTCTAGAGTACTGCTGACTCTATCTCTAATGAGTAATACCCAACAGAACCATGGTTGTCGCTTAACCATATGCTCTGATACCAGATGTAACGTACGCGATTTTTCGTTGCCGAAAAACCGAATAGTTATGGGTTTAAGAAAAAAAAAGACAAAGAAAAAGAGAGAAACTAGAAAATGGAGGGAAAAGAAAAATAGAACGGAATAGAAAACAGAACGGACAGAAAGAAAACAACAAAGAATAGAAAATAACTGAACAACAACAGAATCTCACAATTCGCAGCGGAACAACATATAATAATAAATGAATAATCTTTAAACAAAGAACTATATCAGTTATTACATTTCATTACATCATATCATCATCAGAGTGTACAACAAACAACAACAAACAGTGCAGCGGAAAAGAAATACTATATACTAGTAATACGCCATGCCATCCAGCTTGCCTCCAGCAACTCCTGAATATCCAGAATATCCTGATAAACCTTAACTCTTGACTGCCCGTGTGGAAATTGGTGGGCACCCAGAGTTTAGGAAGGAAAACAATAAACTCCGAGTCAGTCATGTGACTGGTGTGAGAACTCAAAATAGTTTATTTATCTTTAAAATCAAAATAGAGGAATATTTTTAAAGTCAATTCGCAATGCTCTTAAAAATGAGACTACCATAAGGCCTCCTGCACGCACACGCATGCAAACGCAGAATCGGAGGAGATTTCTCCTTATGATAGTCAAAGATGCTTGATACGCATTAAAAAGAACATTTGATATTATTACTAGTGCATAGTGTAGGAAAAATTCATTTCGAAAGTAGAATATAAATCTTAGCCAACATAGACATTCCGAACTATGCCTACTATAGCTACCATCCAAACAGTGGGGCGCCACCATAAGTGAATGATAGGTTCTACAACTAATACCGTACAAGATCGTATTGTTTCTTTGGATTTCCAACGAATGATCATGCCAAGGAACTTCCCATTGCCACATGAGAATGCCTCTGGATGGACATCCCCGAGAACCAAACCGGATCTCTACCAACACAAGGCCGGGTTACCCCTAACTGAGTAACAACTGACCGAATATGCCATCCCCCGGTCCTTTGGGACCTTTCACCGAGCGCTCGTAATCAATTCACACAATCATAACAAAGTGTTTTCAACATGAGTAAGTATCTGGGCTCCATACCATGATACCACCCTTTTCCAGAAGGAAATGCACATATCCTAAAGGGCTCTACCCCTCATAACCTTGCCGCATCTTTCCTGTTTTGACCATTCACGGGGTGTGAGGCTCGACGAAGTCACGTCCACAAAAACATACTTTATACAAAAGCCATGCTTTGGGTCAACAAATGATCATAGAAATGATCACCAAGATAGACGATCAAATAAACGATCCTATCACAAATAATCAACACAATGATCATTTACAACAACACTCAGCATGTCACATTACCAAATTGGGAATATATCGCTGATAACATTCAACTACATAACCTCTGAGCTCGTACATCTCAGAGAAGGGTGTTAAGCTAAAAGAATAAATTCTCCGCTACCAACAGAAATATATTTGAAAGAAATCGGCTTTATATCTCAATTTGTAATGTCAGACATACAATCCATACAAGTCTGTTCCGGGCTCGAACAAAACCGAAGGCACTTACAAAGAAGTCCTTGCAATCCGGATATTCACAATCCTGATCGGATTTCCCATCACTTAGGGAGTCTCTATACCGTTGCAACTCAGTGCAGAGACAATCGACAAGTCATCCTATCGCTCTCGCAAATACCGGGTCTTCAACACCGATCTTCAAATGCAATTCACAACGACGTATCACATATTCGGAATGGGTTATACGACCCCATGGTCCTTTCCCGGTTAACCCGAATAGTGAGCGCTTATTCAAAAATAAGTGTGGCATTCACATTCAAACAAATCACATCAATTACCCATTCAAAGGGAAATACTGATAGTCGGTTATTGAACTATCAATGGATATGCACACATCACCAGTTTCCAAATAATTTTCCAAATTATTTATTTTCCAAAAATATCTTTACAAGATATATATTTTCACACTTCAAAAATAAATCAATATTTATTTTTAACAAATTCCATTTTCTTTTATAATTTCCTTAGTGAATTTATAATCCAAAATATCTATGAATATTCGTTTCAATTATTCATTTCAATTTATCTTCAAAAAGATAAATTCTTAAGATATTCACTTTATATTGGAAAACACTTCCATACTTATTTAATAAGTAATTCACAAATTTTATTTATTTTCAACACTTGGAAAATATTCAATATACTTCAATCGAAATTAAGTATATATTTCATTCTTTAAGGAAATCATTCTTTTAAACATATTTATTTGGGCCAAAACGAATGTTGCGTAAAACATCGTTACGACAACCCAAAATCACTAGTATAGGGATTCGAGATTAAAATAGATATATATAAATCCCAATACTATACAAAACATTTCCTTTCGGAAATCATTTACTATAACAACAGTGTTATAGTCCACTATTTCCTTTTCATTTCTCGAAAACGTCTATTTCAACAATAAATGTTGAAATCTATGGTTTCGAATCTCAACACATTTTAAAACATCGTTAGATCGTTTTAATTCTATTTAAAACATCAAATTCAAAACAATTTCTTTAACGTATTATTCACTATTCAAAAACGTGAATATACTACGTTAACTAACTTCATCATTTATATACATTTTATTTTAAAGGATTATTCACGGTTAAAAACGTGAATATAACTTCATTTATAGGTTTCAACAATTTACTTATCAAAATAAGTCATTTGCGAATTTATAAAACAACGTTTATAAATCCCATTTCTAATTATTTTATAACAACTTCCTTTTATAAATTTTCTTTATTAACCTATTCGATTTATAACTTAATTATAAACTAAAGGTTCATATTATAAGTTAAATACTTATAATTTATTCGTTCACAAAAATCGTTCCTTTGAACTTCATAATTATAAATCTTATAACTTATAAGATTCAATTATTTATCCAAAACCATTCTTTTAATGACTTTATAAATTTTATAAACCTACTGTTTATAAAATTCCATTTATAATTTCACCGTTTATAATTTTATAAATTCCATTCATTTACAAAAATTCATTTTCACTTCATTCAAACACTTATAAAAACTCGTTTTATAATGTCAATATTTCAATTTATAAATATCCATTTATAAATCTCTTAATATAAATCAATTTATATTATTCTTTTTAAAACGTCTTTAAACTCCTTTAAAAACTTCATCATTTTGATTTATAAAATAATTAAATTTTATAAATCCTATATTTAAAATTTTCACAATAAATTCTAAAATCCCGATTAAACTATTTTATAAAATCATTAGCATCATATTTTCAAAAATCATAATTTTAACTATTTTTCTCAAAAATCATAATTTTTATAACTTTAAAAATTATAACGTTTATTTATTTAAAATGGATCAATTCCAAAAATATTTTATAAACGTATACTTTCAAAAATCACTTTAAAATCATTTTAAAATTCTAAAATTTGGTCCAATGATGCTACACACCAAATAGTCAATCACGACTACAACGATATCATATATCGATATGATAATCCATCAAATATCAAAATATCTGAAATCAAATAAATACTGTTGAGGAATCCAGTTGGATCCCTCCAACCTGTTTTCCTGCATCCACAAACATTAGCACAATACCAATTCCGCTCCAGTACGAAATTATCGCGGTATATGGGATTTTAAATATTATCCGCTTAATAGACGGCGTAATAGGGTCTCATTCGCTAAACAAAAAATGCAGGAAATCAATAACTCCAATATATACATATGCCAATATATATATATATATATTGCTATTATATATAATACCAATTTCACTGTTTATGAAATAATCGCGGTATATGTTTTTAATAAATAACATCCGCTTACTAACGGCGTATAATGTCTATTTTAACAATAAATGGATAACAATCATCATTCAAACATGCATTCAAATATTTTAAGTCTAACTATTTAAAATAAAATCGAAACTGATTCGATTGAGTGAGAAGTTCTCACCTTGATTTCAATTTCGTTTTAGCGATTTATTTCGAATAAAATTAAACGGACGTTTAATTTTATCCAAAATTCTCACTAACTCCAAATGACTCCAATCCAATTTCATCGCGTAGTGCTCGTCCATACGATTCCAACGCAACTGGTTTCGCGCGTTTTCGACCTCGTATGAAAAAGTTACAAATATTTGAAGTTACACGAGTTTTTATATAAAAATTTACAACTTAAATTAAATTTTATAAACCCACTACCCCTCATCACCCTTGGATCCTTCAACCTCCTCATCCTAGCCGTAGGACGCAACCCCTCCCTTTCTTCCACTTCACGCGAACCACTTACAGAAAGCCGAACCCAACATTCACGTGAAAACCCTAATACACGCACCCCCCAAACGACGACGAAACCCAATCATCTCGCCACCATTCGAAGCGCCTTCTCCCCCCTGATGCTCGGCCAAAGCCTTGTGACACTCGGCCCTATATCTAGCTTGAAAAATGTGTGCAAAGTTCACGCGTTCAACTGCAAATTGCCGTCGATCGACTCAATATTATCCGATCATCACCGTTGAGAACGTAGAGCTCGTGATGCTCTACATCTTTGCTGTTGGAAGTTGCTTGAATTAATGAGTGGATTCGAAGAAATTGAGGGATGAAGTGTGGAAGTTTTCGGCCATCCATTCTATGGTGGCGGCTGCGTTAGATTAGGGTTAGGTTTAGATTTTTTTTTTTTTTTTTTAGAATGGTGGGCTATTTATAGAGTTTCGAACGAACACTATTCATCCGGAAATTCCAAACTCCGATTCACGCGCCGTAACCAGCGTTTCTAGGGTTTACCCCACATTCCGGACACAATGGAATAGGTTTCGAAAGCTAATTCAGACATCTGTGCGAGTTATGGCAATAAACGTTCAATTTGAATTAAACCGATTTAAATCGATTTCTAGGCGTTTTAATTCGTACCGGACAAACGGTAAATCCAATTGACACGAAATTTGAAAACATACAATAATATCACATTACAGATCCGATGAAACTAGTTTCGTCGAAATCCGAGACTTTTTGAAAAATGGCTATTTTAACTCGCCAAATTAAAATTAAAAATAATTCGATGCGTTTCGAGCTGCCACGCTCAAACGATAACTCCGATTGACACGAAAATTGAAATCCGGTAATAACTAACTATTACGGATCCAATGGAACTAGTTTCGTTCAATTCTGAGACTGTTCAAAAATTGACTATTTTCACTAGTGGATTTAAATATTAAAATATTCAATTTTCACAAATTAACTTTAAATTCGATTTTAAAAGTTATAAAATATCATTCTAACTTCAACATGATAAAATATAATTTTACAAATCATTTTCAATCATATTTAACTCAATTTTCAATTATTTCCATAATTTAACATATTAAATTATCGATTTAATTATCCAATTAAATCCAATAATTCAAATAAAAATTTATTCGACTTATAAATTCACTTATTAATACTTAAAATTAATTAAATATTCAAATTTTAATTACTTAAAATTCTGAGTCGTTACAATGATCATCCCCTCCGGGGCTGTACATTGATTGGTTTCATGGCCATTCATCATATGGTAGTAAAAGTAGGATCCTCTCAAATTCCTTTTATGTTTCAGCTTCTTTTTCTATGTTGGCTAATAGTTAAGCTCGTCCTTAGTAAGTAAGTAGACATTCTCTATGGATGTTGTTAAGTTACATTCCTTTAGAAGTCTAGACTTGAAGCTTGATTCTTGCAGATGGCTTTTTGACTTTTTTTCTTGGCCTTATAGTTTCATACATTCCAATTTGTTTTCTTTTTGCCACCCTCTGTAGTTCTTGTATAGGAAGTGTTCTTATTGTAGTAGGTTGTTGCCACATATTTGCAAAGGCGTTGTAATCAGCCATTATTTCTTTTTCAAAGATTGTGCCTTTGGAATAGTGTTGGATGGTTCTTCTCTTTTGATTGAATACATCGTCACTTCCATTTCTTCTCTTTCCCATTGCAAAAAATAGGGTGGGGCCAACATGAAAGGGATTTAAGCTCCATTTCTCAGGATCATATGGTTCTGTTATTTATAATTCTCAGAGCTTCTAGCCTTAATCTTTGTTCTTCATTTTGATTAGAATCTTTAATGAATTTGGAGGGAAACTCTATCTCATATGGTTTAGAGGATCCTTGTTCATATCTTACGATTCTTGAAGCCATGATTTGACCAAAGTACATAAACTTGAGATTGGATTAAGTAGGGTTTGAGACAAGTAGTGTTGGTTGTTCAACCAAGTCGAAGGTTCATGCCCTCCTTCATGTGCCAAAATGTTAACAAGAAATCTTATCAATGCCCCAAAGTTGTGTTCTGGAATGAGGTTTATCATTTAGATTGATAGAGAGGATTGTAAGGAGTTTAAACTTCTTGAATTCCCTTTTTATAAAATTGCTGAAGTAAGAAATTGTTCTGTCAGACCTTTTGACTTAGTCGAAAGGTCGGCTTCTTCGCTTATCAACCATTCTATCCTATTGGGATGGATTGGCTTTCCTTTCAAAGGGTCATCTTTCGAAATGGATGGGATACCCTGAATAAGGGTTTTCTTGGTTGGTTTCGACCTGTTCGAAGGCCTTAGCTATTGTGTGGCTAGGCCTTTATCCAAGAATTTAAGGAAGAGGTTTCGACTCTGTCGAAAGCAGGGTTGGTTAGGTGTTCAGACTTAATCCAGGAATATAGGGTTAGGGTTTCGACCTCTTCAAAAGCTATATGCTTAAATATCTATGGTTTGAATTTAGAATCTCAAGTTGGAATGATTTGGAAACAGGTTTCGATCTTGTCGAAAGCTTACCCTCTTGGCACCTTGTATTAATCAAAGGTTTAGTAGATTGAGGCTTGGTTTCGTCCTTGTCGAAAGTACAAACTTAGTGGAAAGTATCTCAAAGTATGTAACTTAAGTTATTAAATTTGCTGGGTTTCGACTATGTCGGCAGGGTCCATTCGATGTAGGCGACACCTGAAACACAAGATTAAACTAGGCAAAAGCTTTAAAAACAGTAAGGTAATCTAAAATTTTGAGACTTCGCAAAAGCATACTTTATTTCTATAAATTCCCAAATCAATTTAGTAATTAGGGTTTACAACACTTTTGATTAAGAAGATAGAAGTTTGGAATGGAAGGAATCGGATCCACCAAACCTGACCCCTTGGGTCTTATTTATAGATGTCGGTCAACACATTTCGACCCTGATGCTTTTGACTTGGTCGAAAGGTGGCTGCCGAAAGACTCAAGTATGTTGCCGCTTTTGTTGAAAGGTTTGGTTGCACTTCCCTTCTTTGTGTTGCTTTGTAAGTGCTTCCGACTCTGTCGATAGGCTTCATTCTATGGTTTCGACGATGTTGGTAAAGTTTGAGCTCTTGTTTCTTATCTGATGTGGAACCCTCCTGGATCACATTGGCTTCGACCGGTTTGAAAGGCTTATCATTGCTTTCGATGGGGTTGTTCAGGACAATGATTGCTTTCGCATGGTTTAAATGAAGGCGAAAACTTTGGTGTCGAAAGGTTTTGCG
Organism: Allium cepa; assembly: GCA_030765085.1. NCBI lineage: Eukaryota > Viridiplantae > Streptophyta > Magnoliopsida > Asparagales > Amaryllidaceae > Allium > Allium cepa. The sequence continues at coordinate 875,149,054 of CM060943.1, forward strand.
CATATGCAAAGAGTTATTCTTCATTATCTTCGAAAGGTGCTGCTTTGACTCAATTGAAAGGTCTTTATGCATATGAAATGACCCAGTCGAAAAGTGGCTACCAAAGGCGAAAGGGTGCTTTCAACTCCTACGACTCCTTCGAAAGGTAAGAACCCAATGAATCTTGATTGCGGAAACCCTTCGACACCTTCGAAAGGTCCTGTAACTTTGAAACCTATGCAGTAGCATTCCTTCGACTCTTTCGGAAGGTCCGGCTGGAATTCTTCTCTCTTCTTAGAATGGTTTCGACTAAGTCGAAAGGTGGAATTTTTGGAGTAACATGTTGATAAAGTTTAAATTTATAAACTAAAGTTTTTGAATTATTGATTATTCAGACTTAAATCCCGCCGTTTTTTGGAAAAAAATGATTTCAAAAGAATTATGGAAAGAAATAGTAAAAATATTGTTTTGAAAAATATTGATGAAGTGTTATTGTTTCAAACGTTTGAAAGGAGTATTTTTGAATTGACTTTTTCAAATTTTTTCGTTGTGACTAAATTTGGGCTATTCGGGGTTTTTCCATTCGGAAGACTCGTCGGGTATATTTCTTTACTCTAGTTGTTGTTTTAGGAGGAACCGGAATACCATTGGATGCTCCTGTTGTTTTGATTATAGAGTTATACCACGCTTCGGTAGGTGTAGCCCCTCCTTATCATAATTGATTTTTGTTTTTGATTTATTTCTCTTCAAAGAAAATTTGAAAATATATTTTGAATACAAAAACCGGGCATTTAGTTCTAAATTTATTTTTTGAAAAGATTGGATCCGAAGTTTTGATTTCAGAGTATTCTCCGTATTTTGTTGCGTACGGTTTATATGATGCTTTTGTTTGCATGTTGCTTTATTCATTGAAGTTGCATATAGATTTATATCATGTTAGTTTTTACATGTAGAGATGCATTATTATTATTTGTTGCATCATATTGCCTTGTTGCATGTGGTTGTTACATTGTTTATGCTATTTGTGCTTATGATAGAGATAGTTAGTGTGTTGCTCTTTTGTCAGCTTGACTCTCTTTTGAATTATGTAAGTACATGTAAGCAAGAGATTTCTACTTGATTTCTTGTGTCCCTGTATTAGTATTGAGATAATAATTTACTTGAAAAAATAAAAATCAAACTAAAAAGTTACGTAGTAGATTTAGAAATTGAAATTGATTGGTGATTTTTGCCTGAGATATGGGAGGTCACTTGGCTTTTGTTTTCTTTTGTTGGTATGGGGTCCATAGTGGTGATTTGTTGTTTTTTCTATCAAGCTATGCAAAGAAGATGATACTAAAAAGTTTTGGAATTCGGGCCTAAGTTGAAAGGAAAGATAACACAGAGATTTGTAGATGTCACCGATAGTCATGAGAATCGATGGTGTGATATGCCCAGTTTACTTGCCTTTCAACTAGCAAATATGCATTGTATTTTCCATATTCTCTTTCATGAGAAATAAATTCATAACCTTGATGTTAGGATTAGTGTAGCGTGTTAGAAATTTAAGTGTTGGTATGCATTTTCCCTAAGGAAAACATAACTGATCAGATTACTATAAATCAAGTAATTTGATTCTTGGGTTGGATATTACATTCTCCGCTCCATGATAATTTCGGCGACGAAATTCCTCTAAGGGGGAAGGATTTAACATTTCAAAATTTTATTATTTTAATTTTTAATATTTTATTAATTTTAAATATTTAATAATTAGATTTTAAAGTTTAATAATTTGAAAATATAGGGATTATATAAATATTTGAATTGCGGATTAAATATTAATTGAATGAAATTAATTGCAATATTTAATCCCTTTTTATTAATAAATAATAACGGGAAAATTAATTTGTTAATAAAATGACTTGATTTTTAATAATGTATTTTTAATTTGATTTATTAGATTTTGCCATAATTTTTAACTTAAAAAATAATTAAATTTTCGTTTGATGATTTTTGGGTAAATTATGGTACTTTTGTGATTTTAGAAAATATGAAAACCGGTGTTTTTTATAATTATTTAGGAATCATGTTGCATTTTTGAGCGCGACTGTATTTTTTTTGTCATTCGCAGTCTATATGTGAATGAAATCCAATGTAGCGAAGTGTTGGTAATATTGGTTTAAACCAAAGTCAACACGATACAAACCAACACACTTTCGCTCCTCTTTTCCTTTGTCTGCGTCCACTTTTATATTTTCGGTCCTTGTTTGCTATCATCAAAAATCATTTCAACCTTGTTGAATTCTAAAAAAATACAAAAGAAGGCATCTTGAAGAAAGATGGTGATAGCAAGTCCTTTCGAAAGAGTTGAAGGGATGGTTCTGCAAATGTTAGATGAACTATAGGCTTTTGAAGAAGTCGAAATGGGACAAGGCTACCCTCCCACTTCAGTTGATCCCTTTCGAAATAAATGGCTCCGGATGCATAAAGGGGTTTCGCATGTGCTAAAAATTCCTTTCGAAGGCATCAAAAGAAAGGTTCCATATTAATTAAAGGGATTACTTTCGAAAGCAACCTTCCACAACCATCTTCTGTCCACCAAGAAGCCTCGTCCATTATAATTAATCTTTTGAAATGATCCATCCACCACCATTAAGCCCTTTCGAAAAAATCAAAATGCCCTTCCTTACTCATTCAAATAGCAACATATCATGTTGGCACTAGATCTTCCCAACAATGAAGAAGTCCAGTAAGCCTTCTACTAGGCTACAACCCTTTTGAAACCAAGGAAATACCCTTTCGATAATGTCGAAATCCACCAAAAACGCATAAAGTGGAGTGCAAACCGATTTGATACCCAATGATGGAAGTTAGATTTAAGTGTTTCGAAAGCTTAGACAAAGAAAGCATCATCACCTTTCACAAGCATTGGAGGTGTACCTTTCGAACACGTTTGAAGATCCTTTCCTGCTTATTTAACACTTCAACAACAAGATAAATGTCGCTCGTATACCTTTCGATGGAGTCGAAAGCACCCTGATTTCGTTCGAAAGCTATGTTAAAGAGGCGCACTAAATTCAACAGCAGCGAAAGGTCATTAAGGCACCCATTCAACTAAGTCGGAAGGACTAATGCGAAAGGGTCCAACATGCGTCTATAAATAAGACCCAAGGGGTATTGTTTTGGGGATCCGAATTCATTCATTCATTCAATACATATTCTCCTCTTGAGTTTGTAAACCTAATTTCTAAATCAAATTGGCAATATCACTTTCTTGTAATACTTAAACCCTTGTATTCATGAAAATTATCAATAAAGCAAATACATGGTACTTTCAAATACATAGATACTGATTCACTACTTATATATGATTACGGCAATGGAGTACATGCATCAATGCATATCAAAGGGGTACCTTTCAAAATAGTAGGATCCTTCCGACTCAATCAAAACCCTTTAGATCTCATTATGTCAAAACCTTAGATTACCTCAACCTATTCGAAAGATGGTTTTGACGGAGTCTTAAATTACTTCAAACAATTCGAAAGGTGGTTTCGAATGGGTCATTCACTCTTCTAATTTCAATTTGGGGTGTTGACGAGATTTCTTGTTAAAAATTTTGGTCCTAGGAGGGCTCGAACCTTCGACTTTGTTGAATTCCCAACCTTATTTCCTTTATCCCTTTTCCATTCCAAGCTAACCTTAGACCCTACACCACAATGCTTAGCAAAATCAAAAAGTCCGAGCAAGTATCTTCAGAACTACACTTGGTTGGATTCTCTCATGAAATTATTGAAGATTCTAGGCTATATGAAGAACAAATTTTAAGATTGGAGGCTTTAAGAATCATAGAATGAAGAAAGATGAATCTTATGATCTGGAAAATTGGAGCTTAAACCCATTTTACATTAGCCTTACACTCATCTTTGCCTTAAGAGGAGCAAAAAGTAGGGGTGGTAACTTGTTTGATCAAATGAGGAAGACTATTAAATTCTATAATAAAGGCACTATTTTAGCAGAAGGAATGATGGCCAATTACTATATATTTGCTCAGAAATGGAATCAGGTAATAGGTGAACCATTACCTTCATATAAACTTCAAAAGATTTTAAAAAGGAAATTGGTCATTGTGGGTGAAGCTCCCGAATCAAGCAACAAAAAATCTAGAAATCAACCTCAAAAGACAAGCTTCAAATCAAGACTCCCTAATGAACGCAATTTAACTACATCCATTGATAACATCTACTTACTAATGGGGAGGAACTCAACTACTGGCCATCTAGAAAGAAAAAGCCCAAATATGGAAGGAATCTGGGAAGATTTTACTGCCATTGTCATATGATGAACGGACACAAAACCAATCAATGTAGAGCTCTTGAAGGGATGATCATCAACTTTTTCAGACAAGGATAGATCAATAGATTTGTAAAGAAATCTTAGAAGAATTCAATAAAGACACATTCAAGTAAGAAAGTCTACATGGTTGGGGGTAAGACTCTCCTTAAATTTGAAAACTAGCTTAAACGGTCATAAACCTTTGTCCCCGCCAAGATGGCTAGGTTAAAATGCCTCCTGGAGGGAGGTCAAAGTAATCCTTTATCTGTGCCACACTATGGCCAGGTTAAAGTATCTGCAAGCCTTTGATTGCACCACACTTTGGCAAGATCAAGACGCCCTCCAGAGGAGGGACGGAGTAAACCCCTGAATCTGCCATGCTATGGTCAGGTCAAGGTATCGACTAGCCTTCAGCCCTATCTATATGGCCTGGCTAGAGCACCTCTTGGAGGGAGTGTTTGACGATGGAATTTCTATCGAATTAGAAAACCATTGACAAATTTTGAAATAAAATTAACAGCAAGCGAACGGTTTACAAATGTTAGTACGTGGCGAGTACGGGTCGATTCACAGAGAATTGTTAGATTTTAAATTTCTATTCAATCAACTTAAACCAAGAATTTAAAGAGTGTGAACTAAAAATGTAAATACTAACTAACTAACAAAAGAAATTTGATAAAATATGAGAGTTAAATGACAATTTAGAGATAACTCCACTCTCTAGATTATATAGTTCAACAAAACATGAAATTATGATCTCTCTTTTTTGGTTATTAGTTAGTTTAATTGATGTGTTTATCATAAGTATGGCCTATTTGTGCTATTAATTAGCTCAACATAATCCATCAAATTATAATACACCCCTTAAACAACTTTTAACTCTCATGAAAAAATGACAACAAGTTGAAAATGAAATCTATTTTAAGCATGTTAACTATTGTTTAGAAATATAGGCCATCAAATTTTGATTTAATTTCACTTCAATGCCATAATCATATGTAGATGAAGAGGCAATTTGTGATTCATGTGACTAAGTATAACCTATTTGTTTTGAATAACATAGGCTATCAAACTCAATACCAAACATAAAATTACATAAACATCAACTTTCCATGAAGCACAAAAAGAGAGCAAAGATTATCAAAATATTGAAACTACATGATTAGAGGCTTTATTACCCCTAAATTGAAGGGATTAGCCTCTCATTTTGTTACCGTATCAACATAAGTAGCATGCAACATGAAACACACAAAAAAAGATGAAAGCAAAGTAAAGGAAGAGCTATTCTACTTGAATAAAATAAAAGAAGATCTCCAATATTTGCATAAAAGTAAATAAATAAGAAAAGACTTGAATTAAAATTGCATAAAAAAATTACATAAAAGAAATGGATAAGTAGCCATGAAAAGAAAGAGAGCTCTCATATTGTTTTTGATCTAAACTAACTAAGAGAAGAGAGCCTAAGAGAGACTAAGAAGAGAGGGTTACATGAAACAAAAGGTGTAAATATACAAATTTAAAACCCTAATTCTCTTTTTAGGGAACTACCCAAGATACCTTCTTAGGAAGTGTGGTGGCCAAGTTATAATTAACTTCAAATAATCATTCATTAAGTGTGTATGAAGATTAAACGGCCTTTTAGCATGTGCATTAGCTCCTAAATGTACATTAAGATAGGTGGGAAAGTGAGGTCCTCCATGATCATTACAACAATTATTTCCATCTCCATTCCTTTGTATTCACTCTTTTGCATGCATATCTTCATGAAGTCACTTGTAAAATTCACTAAAATTCCTATAAAGTAACATAGAAAATTCCATGTAAATTTTCACAAATTAATAAATGCACAAAAATGATCATTTTGGCCCTATATGAAGATGAATGTGCGACAATTTGAAAATAATTTGAATTTTGGTTTAAACAAGTTAAAACATCCAATATTATCATTTTTTAATTTAAATAGACTAAATATGGTGGTAAAATATGCACATTTACGTGTACATCAAATTCTCCCACACTTATCTTTTTATTCGTCCCCGAATAAAAAAAACTAAGATAAATCCGTTGTCATAGGGAGCACGATTGCATTGAGCGTATGCAACAAGCCGTTAAACCTCTAGGTGTCCCCAATAGGATGAGTGTTGTCTCGTGAAGGTTTTCAGCAGATACTACCCACAAAATCCAAATGCAGGATAAAATTATTTACAAAATGCAAGATTTATTTACAAAGAGATGAATGCGAGTTTTTGAAAATATTTACAAATGAAGGATTTATTATTAAATTAACACTAATAAGTTAAATATAAGTTTTGGTTATTATTGAGAAATTTAAGATCTTTTACTTGTCAAAATTTCCAACAAAAATCAAGTTATCATAACAAATAAACTATAGTTTAACTCGTTGTTTCGGTCGATAATACGGTGTAACTATGAAATGGATCCTTAGTTGATTATCAAAGTTTATCAAAGTCGTATTTTCATTTCTTTTCAATAACAAGTCAAATCAAACAAGTTGAAATAGTACTTAGATTTCATTTGCTTACTCCCTCTATTTTTTCGGAAATTTTATTGGTATTTACAATATTTACATATGCTTAACTCGGATAAACTAAGACCAGATATATTATCCATGTAGTGCCTTGTGGACTTATGTGAGGGGAATATAGAGCGTGGCGAGTGAACACACAAGTGTGAACACATATTAACTGTAGGCGTTACTAAAAAAAGAATATTTATATACATACACATAGCTCAGATAAAGTGAGGCCAGATATACTATAACGACCCAGAATTTCTGTCAATTAAAATTCATATATTTTAATTGATTTTAAATATTAATAAGTAAAATTAAATAGTCAAATAAATTCTATTTCGAATATCAAGATTTAATGGGATAATTAAATCGATAGCTTAATATTTGAAATTATAGAAATAATTGGAAATTTGGTTTAAAGTGATTAAAATTTATTTGTAAAGTTATATTAAATCATATTAGAGTTAAAATGATGTTATAGAACTTTTAAAATCGAATTAAAAGCAAATTTGTGGAAATTGAATATTTTAATATTTAATTGACGAGTTAAAATAGCCATTTTTCAACAGTCTCAGATTTCGACAAAATTAGTTTCATCGGATCCACAATCGGATTTACCGTTTGTCCGTCGCAAGCCAAAACGCATAGAAATTTGTTTAATCAATTTAATTTAAATTTGATCGTTTATTTCTATAACTCGCACATATGATCGAATTAGCTTCCGAAACATATTCCATTATGTTCAGAACGCGGGGTGAACCCTTGAAACGCCAGCCGACACGCTTCGTTTGAAGTTCGGAAAATTTTGGATAAATAGTGTTTTAAGAAATTTTCTATAAAAGGCCCCCTCTATCTTCATTTTGCAAAAAATCCCCAACCCTAATTTTCCAGCTTCAGCCGCCACTTCTCGTTTCCATGGCCAGGAATTGTCGAGCTTCCACCTCGTTTATCTCACCATTCATTCACTTTCATCCAAAATCATCAACTACAAAAATAAAGATCTCAACGAGTACTAGCTATCCAACGGTGATGATCGAAGATAGGCGGGTAAATCAATGGAAATTTGAGCTTGAAGACGCACCGTTCGCACACGTTTCTTGAAGCATTGGGGCGACCGAGTCGCACGTGGCTCTGGCCGTGGGTAGAGTTCGAGTTGCTCTTCGAGATGGCGCTAGTTGATCGGCGCAAAGTTGAACGGAGTGGGCTCGATAATTTGTGAAGGGAAGGCGGCCGTGGGTTATTCCTGCGTTCGAGATAACGATGGAGAAGAAAACAAAAGTTACGGCCTAGATTTGCCTCCAGGAACGTTTGGCTGTGATTGAGCTAGGGTATAGAAAAAAAACTGAAATTAATTTATATTATACTGTGTACGAACTTTAAAAATTGATAACTTTGTCATACGAGGTAGGAATTTCACGAAACGAATTGCGTTGGCTTCATTTTGAAGAACACTACACAATGAAGCTTGATTGGGATTATTTTAGCTAGTGTGAATTTTGGATAAAATTAAACGCGTGTTTAATTTTATTCGAAATAAAACGCTACAACTATTATCGGAAACTCAAGGTGAGAACTTCTCACTCAATCGAATCTGTTTCGAATTAACTTTTAAATAGTTAAATTTAAATTGGTTGATTGTATGATTGGATGATGATTGCTATTGTTTGAATTGAAATAGACATTATACGCCGTATATTAAACGGATGTTATTTATTAAAAACATATACCGCGATAATTTCACCGTAAAGTGGAATTGGTATTAAATATGTACTTGGAGTTGGTTTCCCGCATTATATAGCAGATGAGACCCTATTGTGCCGTATAATAGCGGTTAATATTTTATAAATCTCATATACCGCGATATTCTGTTTGGAAACGAAATTGGTATTATGCTAATGTCTGTGGATGCAGGGAAACAGATTGGAGGGATCCAACTGGATTCCTAACCCGTATTGATTTATTTACAGATATTGTTATATATTCTGTTATTATATTGATATATGATGCTGGTTGCCGTGATTGATTATTTGGTGTTGTTGCATCATTGGGCCTATTTTGGAGTTTTAAAAAAAAATGTTAAAGGAACGATTTCTAATTTAAAAGGATTTTAAAGTGATTTTGAAAATATACGTTTATTAAATTTTGAATTGTTAATATAAATAAACGTTACAATTTTCATGTTATAAAAATTATGATTTTTATGAAATAACACTTAAGTATGGTTTATGGAGTTAAATAATTTTTAATAATAATTTCTAAATTTTTAAAAGAATAAGTTTATTTAAATTGGGATTTTTGAATTTATTATAAAAAATTTATATATAAGATTTATAAAATTGGATTTTCATAAATCAAAGTGATCAAATTATAAAGGAGTTTTAAAAAAATTTGTTTTAAAATAATGTTATAAATGGATTTTACAAAAGAATAGAATCTACGATTTGTGAAGTTATAAAATGAAGGAATTTGTAAATAGAGAATTATAAGTAATTTGCTTATAATTTGGATTTTGGCGGGTAAATGGGATATGGATAAAATTGTTAATAAAGTGATTTTATAGGTTGAAGTTGTTATAAAATATAAATGGAATCTATAAACATTGTTTTATAAATCCGAAAACGACTTATTTTGATAAGTTAATTATTATAGCTTATTAAAAGAGTAATATCCATGATTTCGGACGGTGGATAATCCTTTAAATAAAATGTGTAGAAATGTTGAATTTGGTTAACGAAGTATATTCACGATTTTGAACAGTGAATAATATATTAAAGAAATATTTTGGGAAAGTGATATTGTAAATGGAATTAAAATGATTTGAAGATGTTTTAAAATGTATTAAGTGTCGAAACCATAGATTTCAACATTCATTGTTGAAATAGACGTTTTCGAGAAATAAAAGAAAATAGTGGACTATAACACTGTTGTTAAAGTAAATGATTTTCGAAAGGAAATGTTTTATATAGTATTGGGATTTATATATCTATCTAAATTTTGAATCCCTATACTAGTGATTTTGGGTTGTCGTAACGATGTTTTACGTAACATTCGTTTTGACTCAAATAAATGTGTTTAAGAGAATGTTTTCCTTAAATAATAAAATATATACTTAATTGTGATTTAAGTATATTAAATATTTTCCAAATGTTGAGAATAAATAGATTAGTGAATTACTTATTTTAAATAAGTATGGAAATGTTTTCCAATATGAAGTGAAATGTTTTGAGATTATATCTTTTAAAGATAAATTGAAAAGTGATTTGAAATTTGTTTTCAAACGGTTAAAGTGTGGAAAAAATATATATCTTGTAAAGATATTTTTGGAAAATAAATAATTTAGGAAATTATTTGGAATTTGGTGATGTTGTGCATATCTATTGATAGATAAATAACCGACTATCAATATTTACCTTTAAATGGGTATTTGTTGTGATTTGCTTGAATTTGAATGCTACGCTTATTTTTTTTAAAAATAAGCGCTCGTTATTCGGTTTAGCCGGGGGAGGACCTTTGTGTCATATAACCCATTCTGAATAGTGATACGACGTATATGGATAGCATTGAAGACCGGTGGTGAAGACCGGGTATTTGCGAGAGCGATAGGATGACCTATCGATTGTCTTTGCACTGAGTCGCGCTGGCATAGAGATTCCCTAAGTGATGGGAAGTCCGACTGGGATTGTGAATACCCGGATTTGCAAGGGCTTCTTTGGAAGTGCCTTCGGTTCTGTTCGAACCCAGAACAGACTTGTATGGATTGTATGTCTGACATTACAAATTGAGATGTAAAGCTGATTTCTTTCAAATACATATCTGTTGGTAGCGGAGAATTTATTCTTTTAGCTTAACACCCTTCTCTGAGACGTACGTGCTTAGAGGTTATGTAGTTGAAGGTCATTAGTGATATACTCCCAAATTTGGTAGTGTGGCATGCTGAGTGCTGCTGATCATTTGTTGATCGAAGCATGGCTTTGTAAAAAGCGTAGCTTTGTAGACGAGATTTCGTCAAACCTTACGACCCGGTTATGGTCGAAACAGGAACCGTGGCAGCAAGGTTATTTGAGGATAGCGCCCTCTGAGGGTATGTCATTTCCTTCTATATTATGAGTGGTACCATGGTATGGAACCCAGATACTTACTTTGTGGTTGCTGCATATTTATTGATTTGTGGTTGTTGGTTGAGAGGTACCTCGGATAAAGGTCGCAAACGACCGGGAAGTGGCATACTCGTGTCAGTTGTTGCCTAGTTTAAAGGTAACCCGGCCTTGTGCAGCAGAGATCCGGTTATGATCCGGGGACGTCACTCCAGAGGCGTTCTATTTTACTTGGGAAGTTCCTTTGCCCGACCATTTGTTGGAAATCCAATCAAAAGAATACGAGCCCTGTATGGTTTTAGTTGTAGAACCTTCCATATAATATGATAGCTATAGTAGGCATAATATAATGGTACCTATGCTGGCTAAGATTTATATTCTACTTTCGAAATGTTTTCTACACTTTGCACTTATAGTAATAATATATCAAAGAATTTGCGTATCAAGCATGTTTGACTATCATAAGGAGAAATCTCCTCCAATTCTGCGTTTGCATTGTGTGTGTGGCGGGAGGCCTTATGGTAGTTTCATTTTCCAAAAGCATTGCGGATCTATTTTAAAATACTTCCTTTGTTGTTGTTTTAAAGATAAATAACTGTTTTAAGTTCTCACACCAGTCCCATGACTGACTTGGAGTTTATTGTTCCCTTCCTAAACTCTGGGTGCCCACCAATTTCCACACGGGCAATCTAGAGTCAGATTATCAGGTCATTCTGAAATTCAGGTGTTGCTGTAGAGATCTAGAAGCAAGCTGGATGGCATGGCTTACCAACTAGTATATAGTATTTTTTTCCGCTATTTGTTGTTGTAAACTCTGACAATGTAATGTAATGTAATGTGTTGTGATGTAATAACTAATATAGTTCTTTGTTTTAAAGAGTATTCATTTATCTATTATATGTTATTCCGCTGTGATTGTGAGATTCTGATATTGTTTCTGTTGTTTTCTTCTTCTATCTTCTTCTTCTACTTTTTTTTCTTCTTTTTTAACCCTAAAGACTCGTAAGTTGGTTCCTCTTTGGCTGGATTGTTATGGAAGATTGCCAGCTCAAAGGAGTACGGATTTTCGGGCTTTTACAAGTGGTATCGGAGCATATGGTTAAGTGACAACCTTGGCTCTGTTGGGTGTTACTCATTAGAGATAGAGTCAGTAGTACTCTAGAATGAGTGTGAGTGTAATAATAGCTATGAGTGCGTATTTGTTAGTGAATATGAAATAATTTTACCTTGATTATATTTTATCTATAAAGGAATAATTTTTCAGAATTATGAAAGTGTATGTAAATTGATGGTTTGGTTGTTGAATATGTAAGAATATATATAAGTTAATTAAAAGATGTTTGAATAATTTAAATAAAAAACAATTGTAAAAGAATAAATTGTATAAGCGAAGAATTATAAGTATGGAATTATAATTAATATGATTTACAATTGTGAAATGATCTTATATAAGTAAGGAGAAAATGTGAAATTAAAATCCAGGCTGTAATTGTTGAGTATAAGTCATCAAGTTTTGAACTTATAATATGAGACAATAAATTTAGCTTTAGTAAAGTTAAAGGATTTGGGTTAGCATAGTAAATATATGGTGTGAAAATTAACTAAAGGAAGTTAAATAAATTAACTCAGAATTGAACTAGATTGGAGAAGTTAATGGATTTGGAAGTTTAAATATATAAGTTGTATAACTTATTAAATGTGAAAATGTAAGTGAAACCAAATGATAAAATGATTGAACAATTTTATTAAGAAAAATGGGACATGAATTTGAATAAGTGACGAAATTTGACTTTGGTAAAAGTAAATAGAATTTACTTTAGAATTGGAATCTGAATTTGATTTATAAGTTGAAATTTAAGTTAAGTTAAACAAATGATGTTTAAATAGAATATAACTTAAGTGATATTGTATGAAGTTGATTTTGGTTTTGAAGTAAATTAATAAAGTGAAGTGATGAATTCGAACTTGAGTTATGTAATGAAATTCAACTTTTGTGGTAAAATGAATTAGCAATTGAATCAATGAATGAATTGAATGTAAATAAATTGATATAAAATAATGGATGTAAGTGTTAATTCATTAGAAGCTAATGAAATTGAAAAAAAATTGAATAATTGAATGAAAGTCAATTGAATGTTAAGCCAATTGAAATTAAAAGTGATAAACCAAATTGAATGAATATAAGCGAAATTGAATGAATTTGGTTGTATACGATATACATTGTTTGTTAAATGATTTTCAGTTGATTGAATATAGAAATCCATATGAAATTGAATTAATAAATGGAAAGCTAAAGAAATTGAAATCAAATTGGAAGGTAAGTGAATCTTAAATAGAATTGAATTTGATTTGGAAGTGAACCAACTTGAATGTGAATTAGTGATGTAAACTAATTGAATGTGAATAAATGAATGCTAGTAAGTCCAATGTTAATGAATCAAATGTGATTAAATGGAAAACCAATTCAATGAATATTAATGAAAAATGAATGTATATTGATTTGGTTATAGATGTTAGTTGGATGATAGTTGGTTGATGGTTGAATTTGTTGCTTTTGTTGCATTAGCTATATTGGCATATATAGCTGTTGGTATATGTTGTATATTGATATTGTTTTCATATATACATGTTCTCATTTGTTTGTTGAGTGTTTAGTAGGTGTGGATTGCTCATTTCTTCGCATTTGGAGCTCGCTTTCGCGCTATATTAGCCGTATGTACTCGCTAATAATATATAAGGTACATATCTCGGATTACATATCGTACTTTTACACTTTTCTCCCTACGAATGCCTCATTACTTTGATAAGATGTATATTTGTGATATATATATTGCCATTTTTTTGGATCGAGCTGCGCAAAGGAGACTATGGCGAATTTTTTTGAAAATTTAAGGCATTAGAATTTTTTTTGGGAATTTTGGGAAAAATTGTGAAAACTAAAATTTTGATGTTGAGTTGGAAGTTAAACGATATTAGTAATTTTGAAATGATGACTAAGTATGATTTGAAAGTTAGTAAAGTTATTGTAAGAAGTTTAACTATGGATTTTAGAAAAGTTAAAATGTTTAAATGAATTTGAAATTTAATTTGAACAATTTGTTTTGAAAAGTTAATAGATTATGTAACCTTTTCTTACTTGGTAATTTCGAGGACGAAATTCTTTTAAGGGGGAAGTTTGTAACGACCCAGAATTTCTGTCAATTAAAATTCATATATTTTAATTGATTTTAAATATTAATAAGTAAAATTAAACAGTCGAATAAATTCTATTTTGAATATCTAGATTTAATGGGATAATTAAATCGATAACCTAATATTTGAAATCACAAAAATAATTGAAAATTTGGTTTAAAGTGATTAAAATTGATTTGTAAAGTTATATTAAATCATATTGGAGTTAGAATGATGTTATAGAACTTTTAAAATTGAATTAAAAATAAATTTGTGGAAATTGAATATTTTAATATTTAATTGAGGAGTTAAAATAGCCATTTTTCAAATAGTCTCAGATTTAGACGAAACCAGTTTCATCAGATCCGTAATGTTATATTATTGTAATATTTCAAATTTCGTGTCAATCGAATTTACCGTTTGTCCGGGGCAAGCGAAAACGCATAGAAATTTGTTTAATCGATTTAATTTAAATTTAATCGTTTATTTCCGTAACTCGCACATATGATCGAATTAGCTTCCGAAACATATTCCATTGTGTCTGGAACGCAGGGTAAACCCTAAAAACGCCAGTCGGCACGCTTCGTTTGGAGTTCGGAAAATTTTGGATGAATAGTGTTTTGGGAAATTTTCTATAAAAGGCCCCCTCTATCTTCGTTTTGCAAAACAAAACCCTAACCCTAATTTTCAAGCTTCACCCGCCACTTCTCGTTTCCATGGCCAGGAATTTTCGAGCTTCCACCTCGTTTATCTCACCATCCATTCACTTTCATCCAAAATCATCAACTACAAAAATAAAGATCTCAACGAGTACTAGCTATCCAACGGTGATGATCGAAGATATGCGAGTAAATCAATGGCAATTTGAGCTTGAAGATGTGCCGTTCGTGCACGCTTCTTGAAGCATTGGGGCGACCGAGTCGCACATGGCTCTGGCCGTGGGTAGAGTTTGAGTTGCTCTTCAAGGTGGCGCTAGTTGATCGGCGCAAAGTTGAACGGAGTGGGCTCGATAATTTGTGAAGGAAAGGCGGCCGTAGGTTATTCCTGCGTTCGAAATAACGATGGAGAAGAAAAAAAAATGTTGCGGCCGAGATTTGCCTCCAGGAACGTTCGGCTGTGATTGAGCTAGGGTATAGAAAAAAAAATTGAAATTAATTTATATTATACCGTGTATGAACTTTAAAAATTGATAACTTTGTCATACGAGGTCGGAATTTCACGAAACGAATTGCGTTGGCTTCGTTTTGAAGAACACTACACAATGGAGCTTGATTGGGATTTATTTGAGCTAGTGTGAATTTTGGATAAAATTAAACGCGTGTTTAATTTTATTCGGAATAAAACGCTACAACTATTATCGGAAACTCAAGGTGAGAACTTCTCACTCAATCGAATCTGTTTCGATTTAACTTTTAAATAGTTAAATTTACAATGGTTGATTGTATGATTGGATGATGATTATTATTGTTTGAATTGAAATAGACATTATACGCCGTATATTAAGCGGAGCTTATTTATTAAAAACATATACCGCGATAATTTCACCGTAAAGTGGAATTGGTATTAAATATGTACTTGGAGTTGGTTTCCCGCATTATATAGCGGATGAGACCCTATTGCGCCGTATAATAGCGGATAATATTTTATAAATCCCATATACCGCGATATTCTGTTTGGAAACGGAATTGGTATTGTGCTAATGTCTGCGGATGCATAGAAACAGATTGGAGGGATCCAACTGGATTCCTCACCCGTATTGATTTATTTACAGATATTGTTATATATTCTGTTATCATATTGATATATGATGTTTGGTTGCCGTGATTGATTGTTTGGTGCGGTTGCATCATTGGGCCTATTTTGGAGTTTAAAAAAAAAGTTAAAGGAACGATTTCTAATTTAAAAGGATTTTAAAGTGATTTTGAAAATATACGTTTATTAAATTTTGAATTATTAACATAAATAAATGTTATAATTTTAATGTTATAAAAATTATGATTTTTATGAAATAACACTTATGTACGATTTATGGAGTTATATAAGTTTTAATAATAATTTGTAAATTTTTAAAAGAATAAGCTTATTTATATTGGGATTTCTGAATTTATTATAAAAACTTTATATATAAGATTTATAAAATTGGATTTTCATAAATCAAAGTGATCAAATTATAAAGGAGTTTTAAAAAAATTTGTTTTAAAATAATGTTATAAATGGATTTTATAAAAGAATAGAATCTACGATTTGTGAAGTTATAAAATGAAGGAATTTGTAAATAGAGAATTATAAGTAATTTGCTTATAATTTGGATTTTGACGTGTAAATAGGATATGGATAAAATTGTTAATAAAGTGATTTTATAAGTTAAAGTTGTTATAAAATATAAATGGAATTTATAAACATTGTTTTATAAATCCAAAAACAACTTATTTTGATAAGTTAATTATTATAGCTTATTTAAAGAGTAATATCCACGATTTTGGACTGTGGATAATCCTTTAAATAAAATGTGTAGAAATGTTGAATTTGTTGAACGAAGTATATTCACGATTTTGGACAGTGAATAATATATTAAAGAAATGTTTTGGGAAAGTGATATTTTAAATGGAATTAAAACAATTTGAAGATGTTTTAAAATGTACTAAGTGTCGAAACCATAGATTTTAACATTCATTGTTGAAATAGACGTTTTCGAGAAATAAAAGGAAATAGTGGACTATAACACTGTTGTTATAGTAAATGATTTTCGAAAGGAAATATTTTATATAGTATTGGGATTTATATATCTATCTAAATTTCGAATCTCTATACTAGTGATTTTGGGTTGTCGTAACGATGTTTTACGTAACATTCGTTTTGACTCAAATAAATGTGTTTAAGAGAATGTTTTCCTTAAAGAATAAAATATATACTTAATTGTGATTTAAGTATTTTGAATATTTTCCGAATGTTGAGAATAAATAGATTTGTAAATTACTTATTTTAAATAAGTATGGAAATGTTTTCCAATATGAAGTGAAATGTTTTGAGATTATATCTTTTAATGATAAATTGAAAAGTGATTTGAAATTTGTTTTCAAACGGTTAAAGTGTGGAAAAATATATATATCTTGTAAAGATATTTTTGGAAAATAAATAATTTGGGAAATTATTTGGAATCTGGTGATGTTATGCATATCTACTGATAGTTAAATAACCGACAATCAATATTTACCTTTAAATGGGTATTTGTTGTGATTTGCTTGAATTTGAATGCTACGCTTATTTTTTCTTTTAAATAAGCGCTCGTTATTCGATTTAGCCGGGGAGGACCTTGTGTCATTTAACCCATTCCGAATAGTGATAGGACGTATATGGATAGCATTGAAGACCGGTTGTGAAGACCGGGTATTTGCAAGAGCGATAGGATGACCTATCGATTGTCTTTGCACTGAGTCGCGCCGGTATAGAGATTCCCTAAGTGATGGGAAGTCCGATCGGGATTGTGAATACCCGGATTTGCAAGGGCTTCTTTGGAAGTGCCTTCGGTTCTGTTCGAACCCAGAATAGACTTGTATGGATGTATGTCTGACATTACAAATTGAGATGTAAAGCTGATTTCTTTCAAATACATTTCTGTTGGTGGCGGATAATTTATTCTCTTAGCTTAACACCCTTCTCTGAGACGTACATGCTCAGAGGTTATGTAGTTGAAGGTCATTAGTGATATACTCCCAAATTTGGTAGTGTGGCATGCTGAGTGCTGCTGATCATTTGTTGATCGAAGCATGGCTTTGTAAAAAGCGTAGCTTTGTGGACGAGATTTCGTCAAACCTCACAACCCGGTTATGGTCGAAACATGAATCGTGGCAGCAAGGTTATTTGAGGATAGCGCCCTCTGAGGGTATGTCATTTCCTTCTGGATTATGAGTGGTATCATGGTATGGAGCCCAGATACTTACTTTGTGGTTGCTGCATATTTATTGATTTGTGGGAGGTACCTCGGATAAAGGTCGCAAACGACCGGGAAGTGGCATACTCGTGTCAGTTTTTACCTAGTTTAAAGGTAACCCGGCCTTGTGTAGCAAAGATCCGGTTAGGATCCGGGGAAGTCACTCCAGGGGCGTTCTATTTTACTTGGGAAGTTCCTTTGCCTGACCATTTGTTGGAAATCCAATCAAAACAATACGAGCCTTGTACGGTTTTAGTTGTAGAACTTGCCATCTAATATGGTAGCTATAGTAGGCATAATATAATGGTACCTATGCTGGCTAAGATTTATATTCTACGTTCGAAATGTTTTCTACACTTTGCACTTATAGTAATAATATATTAAAGAATCTACGTATCAAGCATGTTTGACTATCAGAAGGAGAAATCTCCTCCAATTCTGCATTTGCATTGTGTGTGTGGCGGGAGGCCTTATGGTAGTTTCATTTTCCAAAAGCATTGCGGATCTATTTTAAAATAATTCCTTTGTTGTTGTTTTAAAGATAAATGACTGTTTTAAGTTCTCACACCAGTCCCATGACTGACTTGGAGTTTATTGTTCCCTTCCTAAACTCTTGGTGCCCACCAATTTCCACAAGGGCAGTCTAGAGTCAGGTTATCAGGTCATTCTGAAATTCTAGAGTTGCTGTAGAGATCTGGAAGCAAGCTGGATGGCATATCGTACCAACTAGTATATAGTATTTTTTTTCCGCTATTTGTTGTTGTAAACTCTGATAATGTAATGTAATGTAATGTGATGTAATGTAATAACTGATATAGTTGTTTGTTTTAAAGAGTATTCATTTATCTATTATATGTTGTTCCGCTGCGATTGTGAGATTCTGATATTGTTTCTGTTGTTATCTTTCTTTCTTCTTCTACCTCTTTCTTCTTAACCCTAACTATTCGGTTTTCCGGCATTCGATTGCTCGGCAGTTGATATAGTGGATGTATTAATGTCAATTTTCGAGCGTCCAAAAATCGATACGTTGCATATACTGATCATACACTGCCTTTCGGGCTTACGTGAGAAGGGTACAGAGCATGGCGAGTGTATACACAAGTGTGTACACCTAACGACCGTAAGTGTTAATAAATATATACAACATGATTTTTTCTTCTTTTTTTTTTTTTGGGAAAGAGAGAGTTTCGCAAAATCATATTAGCACTTTTAACTTAAAAGACAAAAAAAATGTTATATCCTTTACTTTGAATTCACTACTTTTTAAAACAAAGATTTTCAATTAGGATTTACTTCATAATTATCACCATGAAATTTCCTATATACTAGTTAAACCATTGTTATTTGTAATCAAACTTCATTTTTTTTAAGACAAATAAATTTTCAAATTTTTTAATTTAATTAACCAAAACGATATATTTACCCTATAGTGTTTCTTTAAAAATTAATCAAAATGCTTAAAAAAAATTGTTTTTGAGATTTTTTTTGGGTTTTGAAAAAAAAAAACGTAAAATAAACTATGAAAAAATCAAAAAGATGATAAGTCCCCCCCCCCCACACAGACACATGATTTTGACTGTGTCCCCATAGTCAACCCAAGTGGAAGGAGAAAAATAAAATAAAAATAAACATATGACCTTTATTTAAATGAAAATGTAAAGATGATTATTTACAAGACATCAGAAAATATGATGTTAAAGAGTAATGGAACCGATCTTCTAAAGACCGATTCATTAGTCTCGTCAAGTGTGTGAGATGCAACTTGAGTGTGGAAAACCAAATCATGTAAGATTTCAGAGTTGAGTATCGATCCAGAAAAACAAATGTCGTTTTATTAAAAGTCGTTCGAGTTGTTTTATTTCTGATAATTTTTGGGGTTGATAGAGTAATTGATTGAAATTCAAGTTTATTATCACCAAATTCAAATTCAAATTTATCATTGAAATCTTCTTCAAAATTAATGATTTCAAAATCAACATTGTGATGTAAATCTTCCCCATCAGAATTCGACAACTCATTTTCGAAAAATCCCAAGCAATCGTTTTCATTAAATTGGTCTTCCTTCGTTGGATTATCAACAACTTCACTACATGTATCGTGTTCAAAATCCAAAGTTGTATTCAAACTTTCGAAATCAGAAAAATAAAGATCGAAATTTAAATCGATTTTCTTACCCTCAAAAGAATTGAAATCCAATTCAATTACCAATTTTTTCAACAACTTCATTAAGTTCATCATTTTCAGTTTCAAAAGTTGTTAATTGAAAATCGTCGATTTTGGTAAAAGATGGATTACTATTTGACTCATCACACATTGAGATTTGATTTTGTTTATCATGTAATTTTTTGTATGTTTCAATCAACAAATCCATGTGATCATCGTAAATTTCGTTCATTTGTTCAACAAAATCCAACTTATAATTATTGACTTGAGAATTTTTGATTTGGACATGTCGAGAAAAATAATTTTTACTTGCATCGTAGTCGAGATTATTCCCATTGCCAAAATTATTTGAAAAGTGGTTCACATTTCAATTTTGAAATTGGTTTTGGAGTTCGAAGTTGTATTGGCATGAGTTATAATCGAAATCATTGAATTTTGAATTGAATTCAAATTTTGAAATCCTTGACTCGAATTATTACACAAATATGAATTACACAAATCATTTATACTTTGATTTTGTTGTGTAGAGAATTCAAGTAAAGATGAAATGCTATTTTCAAGAGTCGAGGGTTGGTCATCGTTTTGAAAACTTGTTGTTCAATATTCGAATCATTTAAATAATAGTTGTTGTTGAAATATCCATAAGAATTTGGTGTAAAAATTTATGGATTATATTGACTTTCACAACTATCGTAGAATTCATGTGAATATAAAAAATCGGACATTTTCAAGAATGTTTTTGAGTTTTTTTTATAAAGAGAACAAATTGGATTTATTTTTCAAAATGGAAAATTGTTTTTGTTTTTTTTTTTTGGATTTTCAATTTTTTTTTGGCTTTTTTGAAAAGGTTTTATATTATTTTTTAAATTTTTTTATAAAAAACCCTACTCAATTTCTTTTTTTATTTTTGATTGAAAAATAAATTTCAAAAGAGAGGATTAAAAAAAAACTAAGTTAAGGAATATTTACAAATTTTTTTAGCTTTGGATTTTGAATTTTTTTTTTAAATATACATGCAGTAATGCAACTAAATGAATGCAAGAGTTAATTACATACTTTCTATCCTAAGTTAACCCAAAATTATATAATCACACTTTGTCTTAAATAAACAAAATAGTTCTCAGCCAGGTAACAGACATGATTTATCGGTGCACCACGAATCACCGTAGCAATGCAACCGAAGTTTTAAGTACCTTCAGAGAAACAACCACTATAATATTTATGAATCACCGTAATATTTATAAATGGTTATTGCTCTGCCGTAGCCTAGACACCAAGAAATTAAATTGTCGAAAGAGGACAAATTGTCAATTTACAATTAAGTGTTGTCGATGTCTAACCGTTATTATTAATAAATTTTAAGATTAAATGCGAAGCAGAAATTAAACGTGTATTAATAATGCAACTACAAATGAAATTTGTTTTTTTTTGAATTTTTTTTAAATATGCATGCAAATGCAAGAAACCAACAATGCAAAACAATAGATAAGGGTGCAAAAAAAAAATTTATAAGCAAACAATTTATTTTGGCAGTAGTTCTTCTCCTTCTGAAATTCTGCTTTGGTAATCTGAAATAAAAACAAGATATATACAATAAATAAAAACACGATATATACATTTTTTTTTTTTTGTATATGGTTGGAACTTAATAACAAATTGAAACAAAACAACTTAAACCAAAACAAATTTAAAAATTAATTTTTTTTTGTTTTTAAGGATAAAACAAGGCAACAAAACTAAAACAAACAAAACAAAGTAAACAAAAACAAAGTAAACAAATTAAAACACTAAAATAATTAAACCCGAATTGCCATAGTATACAAATTATTTTAGAATTTTTAAGCCCGGTCCACTAAACACGAATTATCAAATTGAACTACCAGAGTAATCAACTTCACAATTAAAACCCCATCAGCTTATTTCTCAATTAAACTTCACAATTAAACTGCATCAATCATGCTCCGTCCTCGAATTCAACTTCGCAATCAAATCATGAAATACCAGAGAAATCAAAACCCCATCGATCCATACTCCGTCCTCGAATTCAACTCCAATCCTAAATCGATTTGTGGCAGTAAAGGGAGGCAGATGGTCACGACGATGGTTGGGTGAGTTCGAGTGGTTTCGGGATTGTGGTCGATGCTGTTGTAGTTTCAGGCGATGTTCGATTGGGTTTCAAGGATCATGATGTAATTCGATGATTTGAAGTTTTAGGCGAGTCGATGTCTTCGACTTCAGGCAAGGGAGGAAGGTGATTAAAAGTGAGTCGCGGTGGGTTACTGGAGGTAGCAGCAGTAGTAGTGGGTATAGTAGTGGTATGTCTGCAGTTGCTCTCTTCTTTTTTTCTTCTTCTTTTTTCTGAGGATGGTCGCTGTGATTTGGTGAAGCTTGTGGTTGAGTTTGAGTTTGGTGATGTCTGGTATTCAACTGTTATGATGTCTGGTGTCTGGTGTATTGCAACTATTATGGTAGAGTGGTTGATGAAGTATTGCAACTGTTATGGCAGAGTGGCAGAGGGTTTGCTAACATTATTGTTCGGTGAAGTTGCAGAGGTATATAGCAAATTGCAAGCAGCAATATAAGCTGTGCAATGGAAGTTGTTGTTGTTTTGAATGGAAGTTGCTTTTTGAACTGTGTAGTGGCTGAACTGTGTAGTGGTATATGTGCAGTTTGTAATGAGCAATTTGATCAGTGAATGTTGATGGGTGGAAGTCGCAGTTTGATCAGAGTTTTGGTTTGGGATGATGTTTGGTGGCACAGTAGGTGGTTCGTAGAGTGAGAGTGCTTCAGAGTGCAACAATGCTTCAGAGTGGATTTGATGGTGTTGTGCATGAATTGGTCGTGGTTGAAGTACTGCTTTGTACGATGCAAGGCAGTTTTTGTGAAGATTGATGTGGTCAAGGAATTGCTGGTTCGCGATGTATTTGGACAGTGGTGTGGATGCTGAAATGCAAGAAGTTATGGTTTGGTTTAGATAAGGGTGAACTATGGTGCACAGTATTTGTGATTGTAGCTGCTGTTGACTGTGGTTGAGCAGTGACAAGGGGGGTGGTCAGGAAATGAGATGGGTTGAGTAGATGATATGGAGAAGGGGAGGGCAGTACTGAAGTATGAAACAGTAATGTTGGTGGCACTTGACAGTGTATCTGGTATGTATGGTCGCAGATGTAGGTGGTTATGTGATGTGTGGTGGTGGATGTGGAGTGATAGCTGTTGTTCTGGTTAGTTGTTCAGAGAGCAGTGCTGTGGTTTGTTTTGTGGGTGAATGTGGAAGGATGATCAGTAAGGGATGTAGTTGTTGCTTGTGGAGATGAAGATGGGTTACAGGAGTGTAGTATTGGTACGGAGCAGCTGGGGATATGATGATGTCTAGGTGGTTTGACAGTGTTGCAGGTGAGGTTGGAAGGACTGGTTGAAGTTGTTATTGGGTTGTTTGGTGGAGATGGATGAGAGCAAGTGATTGAAAGTGGTCTCGACAGTAGTTGTAGCTGCTGGTTGGTCTGTGAGTGTGAAGTGGGAAAAATGGCAGAATGTTGTTTATGTGTGAAGTTAAACTGCGTAGTGAAGTTGCTACTGCAGTTTTCGACAAGACGGGTTATAGAGCAGTAGTAAGGTGGAAAGTGAATGTATGTGGTGTAGCACTGGCAGTTAATGTTTGAAGTTGTGCAGGCTGGGATGTATTGATGTAACAATTTGTTGATAGTGGTTCGGAGTACTGTGGTCGTTGAGTTTGTGGTGAGAAGAAGTGTTATGTTTGTGTTGGCGATGGAGAAGCGTTGGTCTGAAATGGTGGGTTATTTACAATGGTAATGGTGGATGAACAGTGACAGTTTTATGGATGGTCGAAGGAAGTTGAAATGTGATTAACAGTGGGCAGTGAGATGTTTGGTGGATGGAGATAAGGTGTGGATTTGTGGTATGGGAAGTAATGTTGTTTTGAAGATCTTTGTAATGGGGATGTTTGAACTGTAAGTTGAGATGTGGTGGAGAATAGGGCATAGTGTAGCAATGTGGTATGGTGATGAATGTTATTGGAGTGGCGGATGTTGTGTGTTATGATAGAGGAGTGGAGGGGTAAAGACAGTGGGCATTGTATGTAGAGAAAAGATGTAGAAAAATAGAATGTATGTTGAAATGGAAAATTGTAACCGAAATTCAAAATTGTAAAAACTAAATGAAATAGGAATTTTTTTTAATGAACTTGTGTAGTTTTTTGTTTTTTATGAAAAGGGAAATAGAAATGCAAATGCAATTTGAAAACAAGAGATGCACACAAATAAAATCACACACAACACACAATTTCTTTTTAAATGCAAGTTAACACACACAATAAATACACTATAAAACCAAACAAAAATAATTCGAAAAATAAAAAATTAATATCAAGACAATTCTACGGCAACGACATCAAAAACTTGTTTGACGACGAAATTTCTATCGAATTAGAAAACCGTCGACAAATTTTGAAATAAAATTAACTGCAAGCGCACGGCATACAAATGGTAGTACAGGGCGAGTACAGATCGATCCATAGGGAATTTGAAGAGTGTGAACTAAAAATGTAAATAAACTAACTAACTAACAAAAGAAATTTGATAAAATATGAGAGTTAAATGATAATTTAGAGATAACTTCACTCTCTAGATCATATAGTTCAACAAAACATGAAATTATGATCTCTTTTTTGGTAATTAGTTAGTTTAATTGATGTGTTTATCATAAGTATGACCTATTTGTGCCATCAGTTAGCTCAACATAAGCCATCAAACTATAACACACCCCTTAAACAACTTTTAACTCTCATGAAGAATGACAACAAGTTGAAAATTAAATATATTTTAAGCATGGCCTATTAACTACTGTTTAGAAATATAAGCCATCAAATTTTGATTTAATTTTACTTCATTGCCATAATCTAGAAGATCTGTTTAGAAGCATAACCTATTTGTATTGAAAAACATATGCTATCAAACTCAATACCAAACACAAATTTACATAAACATCAACTTTCCATGAAGCACAAAAAGAGAGCAAAGATTATCAAAATGTTGAAATTACATGATTAGAGACTTCATTACCCCTAAATTGAAGGGATTAGCCTCTCATTTGTGTTATCATATCAACACAAGTAGCATGCAACATGAAACACAAAAAAGAAGTAGATGAAAGCAAAGTAAAGGAAGAGCTATTCTACTTGCATAAAATAAAAGAAGATCTACACTACTTGCATAAAAGTAAATAAACAAGAAAAGACTTGAATCAAATTTGCATAAAAAAATTACATATAACAAATGTTAAGTAGCCATGAAAAGAAAGAGAGCTATCATAATTTTTTTGATCTAAAATAAATAGAGAAGAGAGCCTAAGAGAGACTAAAGAAGAGAGGGTTACATGAAACATAAGAGGTATTTATACAAGTTTAAAACTCTAATTCACTTTTTTGGGAACTACCCCAAATACCCTCTTAGGAAATGTGATGGCCAAGTTATCATTCACTTCAAATAATCATCCATTAAGTGTGCATGAAGATTTAATGGCCTTTTAGCATGTGCATTAACTCCTAAATGTACATTAAGGTAGGTGGGTAAGTGGGGTCCTTCATGATTATCACTTTGAATTATTTCCATCTCCATTCCTTTGTATTCACTATTGTGCATGCATATCTTCACGAAACCACTTGGAAAATTCACTAAAATTCCTACAAAACAACATAGAAAATTCCAAGTAAATTTTCACAAATTAATAAATGCATAAAAATGACCATTTTGCCCCTATATAAAGATGAATATGCGACAATTTGAATTTTGGTTTAAACAGGTTAAAACACCCAATACGATCATTTATTTAATTTAAATAAATTTAATATGGTGGTTAAAAATATGCACATTTACGTGTACAATAGGGAGGACGGAGTAAGCCATTGATCCCGCCACGCTATGGCTTGGCCAAGGCACCGAACAAGCCTTCAGTCCCGCCTATAAGGCATGGCTGGAGTGCCTCTTATAGGAAGGTCATGTACGTCCTTGAGTCCAGCTGGTGGATAAGCTAACCAAGCGCACCAAACAATGGTGGACTAAGACGTCCAAGCCCAAGAAGTGACACACATAACAGTAACAATGTACAAAATCTAAAGGGTGGCACATGTCAAAAGAATCGAGAAGCAGAGTGGTGACACAAAGAAAATGATTCAAACAATCAAAGTCCAAAGAGTGATGCAGAACAAAAGACTCAAATAAGGATTTATGAACCTCCATTATTCAAATAATGTTTTCCAAACTTTCCTTCTTATAACTAGGAATGGATTTTTAGTCTTCTACTACTTCTGAACGATACTTTCCGTACTACTTTCATATGAATTTATGGCCTTTAGCTAATTCCTAGAAAAAGATTTCTGTACTTCACTCATTAATACCCGAATCTGGGTTTCAGGTCTCCTTTTATTAATTTCAAGTCTTCTTTTATGGACTTCTTGTCCTCTTCTAATTTTCAAATAATAATTTTTGGATCTCTCTTAATATCTGAATCTGGGTCACGGGTCTTCAATTATTAACTTCCGCACTTCACTTATCAAGTTATTTCCCAAATCTGGGTTTCAGATCTTCTATCATTATTATTTCTAGATAAAAGTGTCTGGGCTCCTATTATTATTATTATTATTATTATTATTATTATTATTATTATTATTATTATTATTATTATTATTATTATTTATTATCAATTAGGATTCTCGATTTTCCATGACTTGTTTCCAAATGATGATTCCTGGACTTTTATTATTACCGAATAATTGTTCTTGGTCTTCTAACAATTATTACCAAAAGCTGGCTTCTAGACTTCTATTATTATTATTATTATTATCTCCAGAAGAAGATTTCTTAATTTCTATTATTAATGCCAGATCTAAATTTTTGGTTCTCAATTATTAGTTCCTTAATCAGCTTTCTGGTTTTCTATTAATATAACCAGAATTGAATTTATGAACTTATCTCATCATTACCAAAGTTGGATATTGAGACTTCATTATTGCCGGACAAAAATTTCCAGTCTTCAATCATTCCCAACTATGGATTTCTCATCACTTATTAACTTCAGATTTGTTCCCAGATTTAGAATTCTTGAATTTTGTAATTAGAGATTCTAATACTATCTCCAATTAATATTATGGGCAAACAACTGGGCATTTTCTTGCATAAACTTCAAACTAATGATAAGAAATGTTGCCTACTGTATACTTTACAAGAAAACAAGATTGATGAGGAAGACTAAATGATTCAACAATCACAAAAGAAAATTGTAGTCAAAGCTATCAAAAAGAAGATTCAGAAAATGATCGTACAAGTACAGATGAGGGCTATAAGCCAGTTGTATTTACATAATTTACATAATCAACAAAATTATTTACAAAGCATATTATACAATATAAGAGTGTGCCTTAAAAATCTTGTACAACCTTATCTAAATTCTCAGCAATCAAAGGATCAATAATATGGTGTATTACTGTAAAAGAATTTCTTTGAGTTTCTTTTCCTTCTTCCTAATTTCATCATTGTCATAAGTAGACTCGATACGAGTCTTCATAGCACGATTGCAAGCTTTGTTTGCACCTTTAAGAGTTTTTTTTGCCTTTCCAAATCAATAATACGTTTTTGAAGAAGATAACTTTCGTATTCGGGTTTTTGAATTTTGGCTGCATGCTCATTAATACATTGTGAGTATCTTTCTTTTTGCTGACCATCGAAATATTTCATAATTTCAAACTTCACTTTTTGATACCATTCACCAACCGCTTTTTCACGCAAACCCGGAGAAGGGTTAGTTGTACCAGGGAATTTCTGAATGGCTAAGGAATGTGACCTTGTTGATTTACCAATAGTTGAAGTGATTAGAGACATTGGTCAATTAATATTCGGAATATCACATCCCATGATAACTACAAAAAATTTACATTGAGCTTGACTATCCTTTAATTTTATTTTCAAATCACTCACCTGCTAGAGAAGGTTAGACATCTCATGATCAAAGTCAACCGAAGGATTTGATTTAATTTGACATTTCAATTGAGAAATCATCTCATCTTTCTTCTTGATATCAGCTTCGAGACTAGTGATTTGATCATTAAGGTCATTGGTGATCGCCTTTTGAAGCAAAAATTTATGATGTCATTCCAACGCTTGAGCATTGCCTTGAAGTCTAGTAGACAAAGGATCTTTATATATGCTTCTATTTTCAAGATTTGGAATCAATCTATCCCTAAGATTGGTGAAATGAGATAAGGGATCTGATGAGAGAGGTGTAATCGCTAATTACATTTCCTATTCAAACAAATGAAAAGAAAAAAATTAATACCCAAAGAAAAAATCTATTTTATTACAATAGTAGGGGTTACAACTCAAATGGAAATAAAAAAAAGTAGGTACAATATCATTAGTACAATCAAGTACTTGCTTTGCCTTATGACACTTAAAGTCTAGAAATAGCAATTCTAACTTTATCTAAAGAGTTAGCTGAAAGAGTAATCGTCGATTCAAAAGTGGCATTAAATCCTTCTGAGGTAATAGTCGCAGGACATTTGCTATAATCCCATTCTCCAACTAGAGGACTATCATAACCACAAATCAATTTTGTATTGTATGTCCGAATTTCCTTAAGGAGCTTTTCCTTTTCTTTACCTAGAAAATCAAAGTAAAGTCTAGGATGTCGCATATAAAGCTTTTGTAATCTCTAGGAGAGCAATATCTGGCCAATCGTGAGGATTTCAAGAGCGAGGCCTTTTCTAAATAATCTCTTCTTAATTTGACATGTTTTCCTAAGTAATCCCTAGTTACAGGGCTACTCGAGAGATATTTGCTCTATAATGACGTAATAGAATAAAACTAAGTATAAAAGAGGTAATATAGAAAGTCCATAGATCAATATAAGTACATGATTACAAATTTTATTCTGGTTCATACAAGATTGATTTCTTAAATAACACAGAAATGAATTTATCCTTATAATATTTAAGTTTTTCTGGAGGAAATGTGCAAGGAATGGAATTGACCCATGGTAAGTTCCAACAAGTCCTCAGGTGAGGGTCATACCCAAATTCGTCCAAGCATCTCTTGTATAGGTATCTAAGTAGACCCTCGCTAAAATCACCCAATAATGAAAAATCTACAGTTGGATGTCTACAATAAGCTTTATATAGAAAGTATACCAGATATACCTATCTTCTATTAGCACCCAAAAGAGTGTCCTTATCCTTTGCTCTCTTCCAGAAGCTTGTCATATGGAAGACATGCCCTTTTCAATCGAGGAGCCACTTCTTAATCTTTAAAAGATGCTAATACTATAGCGCTTTCATTAAGCTTATAATACATGTCAGAGAGTGCATTGTGTTCTTTTAACTGTTTATCTTACTCCCTATACATGCTATTTATTTTTTCTATTTCCTTTCAAGCTTTGTTTTATAAAGGTGTATAGATTTCTTCCTTATCTAAAATGGAAAGATATTAGCCAGTTTTATCTTGTAAGTAAGAGGCATTTTGATAAAAAAACTACATACCTGATAAACTAGAATTGAAGTTTGTAACAACCTGAAATTTAACCTATAATAATTAAGTTTGTTAATTAATTAAAAATAAAATAACTTTGTGAAATTGTCAGAATCAAGTCACGGAAGTTGCACCATTGTGTCCATGGTAATTTTCTGGTTAATTTCCATATATAGAACGTCAGAAACTAAGCTAATATGCACAAGATACGAGTCAAATATGAAAATGAAAAAAAAAATTGGCCAAGGAAAGTGGTGATCGACCCGCCTCTGGTAAAGGAACTAAGAATCGTTCCTTCATTCCAGTAGGTTACAACGTACCTTTTGCACGTCATTTGCACCTTTATTTCAATCTGGTCCTTACAGTTTAGCATCTGATGGCTCCTATTCAGCCTATAACGTGGTTGCATCCTATTCAATCTCCAAATCCAAGGGTCCGAGATCCACTTCTATACCTATAAATAGACTCCTAGACCTAACACTTTTTCTCAATTTAGGTTTTCTCCAATTGGGTTCACCTTTCTAGAAAGAACCATAAGCGGAATAATTCTTCCAAAGGAGAAAATCATTATAAATTAAATTATTTTACAACTCCAAGTGGATCCGGGAAGACCAAAGGAAAAGCTTAGGACTAGAGGTGAGTGATTGTAATTATTTTAAGATTTCTTTAAGTAGTTTAAAATAACAGGGTTTCCAATAGTTATAGTTTTACTATGATTTTTGGAATGACCTTTTTAGTAAATTATTTACAGTTTTTAGAACTATTTTTAGTCTATTTCCTTTTAGCTATTCTTTTCAGTAATTTTGGTTTGTTTCTTTTAAGCATAGATTTTTGTTGATTTACAGTTTATTTATGGTATTTACATTTATTTACTGTTGTTTACGTCTTTTTCGACGTTTTAGATTTTATGCAAGCGTTCATTCTCTTCATCACCCTTTTTCTTCGCATATGGATTAGAATAAATTAAAACGCGAATATGGATTATATAAGTAAGAATATTGAATGAAGAAAATAAGATGTAAATTATAAAGATTGCAATCAATAATGGAATTGGACTGTAATAAATAATGTAATTGAACTGAAATTACGCATAATTAGAATTGGACTAATTAAAGATAATTGATATAGTTATAACTTAGAATTATAACTAAATGGAGTAAAAGATGAAAGAAGCTTATTTTCATAATTAGACCTTGGGTTAAGTAATAAGCATTATTATAACGTATGTTATAATAAGAAATGGAACAAAATGAGGCTTATTTTAAGACTTAGGATAAATTAATAAGCAAAAAAATAGTAGGGACAAATTGTAAAGGCTTATTTAAACTAATTTATCTAAGTTAATAAGCAAAGATGAAAATAGGACCTATACCAAATAGCATTCCCTAGGGCACGCTTATGCTAAGAATGGTATTAATTGGTCAAATAGAACAGAATCACGGGGAATTTGGATAAGGGACACAACTAGATATTGTTTGGATGAAGGGCCAGTACCAACCGCATTTCCCCAATATATTTTATGGACATAGAGTGATATCACATTATCCTGAAGTGGGATGAGGGGCACGCTTATGCTGGATGTTGAGGTAACAAGAAGACCCAATAGGTGGAGCAAATGGTAGCAAGGGCATGGTGGCAGTTACGCGTGCCACTTCCATTCGGGTGCTCAGTAATAGCCATGAGTTCCAAGCGCTTAGAGTGGGTGTCTTCCGTAGACTCCATTACCTTCTGTGTAGGGGCTATATATGTCGTCTGGGCCACAATAACATTTTGTGTAGAGAGTTATACAACAGCTAGTCCACAGAAAGGTATTATAGAGTAGCGACAGATCAAAAAGGGTAGAATTTGGGTTACATCCTAATTACAAGATTAGGAATTCAGCCTAATTAAAGCAGAAATCAAGGACACGTGCAAACAATCAAAGTTAACCTATCTTATAAATTGAACAACATTTAATCGTACTTATTTCTGATTTATCTCTTTTCTATTTCCTTTATTACTCTTATTTATGCTAGAACTGTTATAGAGTCTATTACTTTGTCTTACTTAAAGACTCTAGTAATTACTATCATTCACCAGACTTTTAATCTGACACAATCCTCTATTTTCCCCTTTCCCCCCTTAGGCAATCAAGGGAGAAGTCAGTAGATTGCTGCAGCTTGGGGTTCTCTTGGAGGAGATTTCTTCTATGTATTTCTTTTAATTCAACTTTTGTTCCATCTATGTACTGGCTTATTTTGTTGGTGTTATGTATCTCTGATTTTGAGACTATGAATTTTTATTTCATAAGACATGATGGGTTTTGATATATGGATGTTGAATTTGGTATTTGACTTATTTATGAAGTAATTATGAAGCTTTGTTTTAATTAAGTTATTAACTTAGTTTCCGTTGTTTTTATCTATTTTTGTCTTGTGAATCTTAGTCTCTGTTAGTTTCACCTACAATGCAACACGCCTTTTAATGTGTCCTTTTGGGTATATTAAGGGGTGTGGCGTGTTTCACTTGGTACCAGAGCCTAAGGTTACAAGATTCCAAAAAAAGTTATAATTTTTTTTTTCAAAATAACTTGTTTTAAAAGTATTTTTCAGAAAAAGACTTTTAGGAATAACTTTTAAGTATAAAAGAATTTTTATGAAAATCCCCTCATAAGTCTAGTTCAATCTCACTTTGATTCTTTCCTACACAACCTTTTTCTTTTCGTAGAATGGATGATGCTCCAAATCTTCCCGAAGGCCTTCCAGTCCCAGCTTGGTTTCGTAGGTACTTATAAGCCACGACTTTAGAGGTGCACTAGCGTGCGCCTAATCCTGTACTAGCAGGTGGGAATCCCATCAACCCACCTGCTGGCATAAATTTCTCTAAGATCTGTAAAGATTTTACGAGTTTGGGCTGAAAGACTTTTTCGGGCAAGGAGATTTTTATGGAGGCGAGAGCATGGCTTAGGGACACAGAAAGGATTTTTGGTCTTTTGGGATTGGATGGACAACAGCGAGTTCAGCTGGCCGCTTAGCAGCTGAAGGAGGAGGCATCTTATTGGTGTGAGGTGATCGAGTTGGAGGAAAGGAATATTACCTGGGATGGATTGAGGGAGCGATTCGATAGGAACGTTCTATCTCAGGCAGAAGAAAGTGTTTAGTTGGAGAGATTATCATTTTGAAGCAAGGGAGTTTGTCTGTTAAGGAATACATCAATCAATTCAATGAGATGTCGTGGTTTGGTATGGATTTGATGAAGACACATCATAAGAAAGCTATGAAGTTTACGAAGGGATTGGATCAACCCCTTCAGGGATTATTGCTGACTCATGTACCGATTGGAGCTACTTATGAGTCTTTGGTCGAGATGGTGCTTATGTCGGATACGGTCAAGGAGGGAGAGTCTAAAGAGGAGGTTAAGTCTGAAGGTCCAAAGAAGAAGTGGTGGGAAAAGAATAAGAAGAAGAAAGGAGATGGTCCTCAAAAGCAGATTAAGAAGGGAAAAAGTGCCATTGTTGTGGGAAGGTTGGACATATGGTTAAGGATTGCTGGAAGGAGAAGATGAAGGGTAAGTGCTATACTTGCGGGCAGCCTGGTCATATGAGTAGGAGTTGTCCCCAGGAAGCGAGTGCACCAGCAGCGCAGATTCATGCATTAGACACAGCACCTTCTGGTAGCATTCCAAATAGGGGTAGGAAAGTCACAGTTGAAGGTTTGATTTCTATATTTGATTTTCACATTTGGACTTTATTTGATTCTGGAGCATCACACTCTTTATCTTTAGCTCTCTAGTAGATTGTTTGCACTTGGACATATCATTAGTAGTAGACCCCATTATTGTTTCAAACCCCATAAGAGGATCGGTAGACTTATATATGGTTTGTAGGGGTTTGAAAAATCTTTATCCTAGGCGTAGAGTTTGACCCCGACGCCTATGTTTTGGGATTCTCGGGGTATGGGAAGATCTTAGAGATGATTGGCTATCCACATACGGAGCTATCTTAAACTACGAGAGGAGAGTCGTTAGACCTAAGATTTGCATTGGTAGGACACTAGAGGTATCTTGCGACCCACAAGGGTCAGTCATGTTGAGTTTTCTCTATTCCCTTGATTCATCGTCATCAGAGTTGCTTTCGGTTCTTGTTGTTAGAGATTTTACAGACGTCTTTGAGGAGGTTAGGGGATGTTTGTGTCAAAATTGGGCACAACACTCGTTGGAAGTTTTTGAAGAGATAATAAATGAAGAAAGTAAATTAAAACGTGGATTATCTAACAAAAACTCCAAATAGCAGGAAGTAAATTGCACAAGAGACAACGATTTAGAGTGGTTCGGCATTTTGCCTACGTCCACTATGAAGTTTTTGTTACTTTATTGCTTGATATTCGGAGAATACAACTTTTTAATGTCAAAGTACAGCAAGTAGTAAGCCAAAATTCAAAATCAAAGGCAGCAGTGTTGCTCTGAAGCAATTTTGGCAGCGTCTGGACGTGCTTTACCTCTAAAATTCTCCCATCCCTTTTCTAAATGACCAGGGGCTCTATTTATAAGTGCTGGAGGCTGATATTTCTCCTAAAATTTGGGAAGAACGCTTCTGGCACGTGAGGGGGCCCACATGGCCGAATTCTGGAGATCCGGGCCCACTTTGGGATCGATTCGACCCTTGGTTCGAATCGATCAAAAAAGTGTCCAATTGTGATGAAACTTGGCGTGGATATTCTTCTGTGTATATGCAAGCTCCTGTAAAAATTTCATAGCATTTGGATTTGTAGATCTCGAGCTTTGATCGATTTAATATTGCATTTCAGATGGACACTCTTGCTTCGAATCGATCCTTTCGACTCGATAGGGTCGAATCGATCGCCTAAGCATGTGCTTGGTGACGTGGCTCGCTTGTTCCTCGGGTCAACCCCTCTTTTTCTCCAAGTTTTCTGGGTCAAATCCGTAGTTTTAGTCGCGTTTACTTGGTGGATTCGAAGAGAAGGATTCGAAGGTATGCTCCTTCGATTCGATCACACGTGCGTTTCTTCGTATCGATCAAGGCGTTCCATGGTTCGATCGATACGAAGAGTTCTTTGCTCCATGGATTCGAAGATGGTTATGAATTGGAGTCGAAGCTTCTTGAACTTCATGGATTCGAAGGATGGTTCTTGAGGGATTCGAGGATGGGAATACCTCGATGGATTCGAACCAAGGCCTAATGGGATGGATTCGAACCAAGGTCTCGTGGAATGGATTCGAACCAATGCATGGCTTATGGATTCGATCGTGAGGCTATCTTATGGATTCGAACCTAAACTTCTTCTGATCGATTCGAATCAGGACTTCTGACCGATTTGAACTGAGGTTGTCTCCTCCACTTTCCATTGGCGATAACTTGAGCATACGAACTCGAATTGTCTCGAAATTTGGAACGTTGGTTTCCATAGCTTCGCTTGACGTGTCTTATCAATTGTAGCCCGATCTGGACTCGGACAAAATTCATCGATATTTGCAGTTGCCCAACAATCATTCAAAGTTGAAGACGTGTGATCCTATTTTTCTTCATTAAGTTCCTTGGTATCTCAGCCTTGCCAAAAGGCGGGATAATATTTGCCCCCCGAAGTACGTCTTGTGTAAACATGACGTGCTTTGAAAAGCTGTAGTTTCACGTTGGACAACTATGACATGCTTTGCTGAAAGTTGTACCCTATATTGCTGTAATTAACCTTTGTAAGATTGTGATCGGCTGTTTGTCGATGAAATCACGATGAGATGAACCTTTGATCCCTTGACTTCGGTTAACGTTGCGTGTTTGCAAGTTATTATCAGTTTGGTTATTGAATTCTGCATCGATCCTCTCCTGAATCGATTTAAAAGGTAGACAAGTAATTTTCACATTGAAATGATTTCATCCATTTTCATCGGTGGTCTTTGATGGATTCGAAGCTATGTTTGTTCAAATCGATGGCCCGATGAACCTCGTGCTTCAAGTCGATAAGACTCTCAATCCAGCCTCTGTTCGGTTGTTCCTTCGAATCGATGATGCCTCGCCTCGACACTGCATGGATGGATTCGGAGTATTGATGGATTCGAATGCGATGGGTTCGAACGTG
Organism: Allium cepa; assembly: GCA_030765085.1. Taxonomy (NCBI): domain Eukaryota; kingdom Viridiplantae; phylum Streptophyta; class Magnoliopsida; order Asparagales; family Amaryllidaceae; genus Allium; species Allium cepa. The sequence goes on from CM060943.1 coordinate 875,184,843, forward strand.
ATGGATTCGAACATGGCTTGTTCGAATTGATCAGCGCATGACCGGTTGGGGTCGGTCATTTTGACCGGGAGACGAATCGTCCCGTTTCCTATGTGAGACCCATATAAATACGTGAAGCCGGTATCACTTTCACTTTTTACTTTTCACTGTTGCTATAGCCTCCTCTTCGAATCGATCTCTCCAGGGCCAAGACAAACCTGCTTTTCTTGAATCGATCAAACCCCTTCACGCTTCCATTCGTAACCAAATCAACTCAGGTAATCAAGGGATCGATTCGAGATGAGAATGATAGAACTTAGAATTTTTTTTTGGCATCGATTCAATCTTTTCTTCTGAAAATTTTAAGGAGTGGTGAGATCTGAACGAAGTGGGTCGACGCGATGGAACTGAGGAATGAGACCATTCAAGTCGTATCGATCAGAGTGTTGTCTTTCATTGCTTCACATTGATCCAAGAATGAGCGATTCGAATCGATTTTGAATGCATAGCTTCGAATCGATGGTTATAAAAGAAAAAGAAAAAAGGCTCGTGGCGATCGATTCGAAATAACGATATTCTGATCGATTCGAAGGAGCTCAATATTGATCGATTCGAAGTAATGATACGTTGATCGATTCGAAGGAGCTCAACGTTGATCGATTCGAAGTCATGTAGGGCTTCATGGATTCGAATTTCTTCTCTGTCCCAAGGTCTCATCAAGTCGAACTACATGGAGTCAGGGCGTACCGATTCGAAGTTCATCGATTCGCCTCGTGTCGATTCGAGTCGATCGATTCGAACGTTCTTGCTTCTGGGACTCCCACTCTTATGATTTGCTCCAACATCTGAACTACGACCAATTTCAAGTTGAAATTTAACGAACTCACTGAACTTTAGCATACTTGACTCCGGCGAGCTTCGGCCTTGCATAATCGAATTTGACTTGACCTCTCTTTTGGAGCTCGTCGATGGCACCATGACTTAACCAAAATATAATCAATTTATACTTGAATTGGTCAGTAGCATCTGGATGGCGTGGAAGTGACGGTCAATGATGACGGTCATTTTCATGCTCAAATTCCAAAGTTTCGTCGTTCGGACGTCTTGTTTCAACTTGTGAATTCTATTTAAGTTATGCATAGCACTTGCACTATACGACATATTCATACACTGTACACTGGGGGAATGCATGGGATTTTTATGTATTTAACGCCGCTTTCTGGTGAGTTAGTTAATTATGGAATCTTCGAGTTCTCAACAACAAGAAGTACAAAGCTCGCCTCGTCCAGTGCTTGAGATTCCGGAAATCCCTCCTGAAGTTATAGATCCGGCTCCGGATGAGTTGCTGGAGGCCATATTTATCGAAGACCCTGTCGACTCGGTTCACTCCAATATCTCGGAGTCTCTGTTGGGCCGGATATGCTTGAAGCATAACATATCCCTGGATGAAGTTCTATTACCTAGTGCTAATGACAGGCCACATAACCCACCTGAAGGATATACTGCCTTTTACCGTCATGCCTGCGCGGCTGGATCTCTTCCTCCTTTTAACCAATACATCAAAGAGATGCTGTCGTATTTAGGAATTGCTCCTTCACAACTTCATCCCAACGGGCATGCATTACTGAATAGCGTCTTTTTCATATTTATGGATTGCCTTTTTCGCCCGCTAAGGCCAAACGAGATCAGGCATATATTCAGTTTCAAGAGTAGGGGTGATAGCCCGTATTTCACTTTTATGGAAGCGGTTAGAAACTGTCAGGTTATGACTGGGGCCTGGACCAGGCTTAGCTATTTCAAGAATGAGTGGTTTTTTGTTCGATGCCCCCCAGGGTTTGCCAAGAGATGGTTATCCAGACGTAAGCATCATAATTCATCTTTGAATGGCCACTTTTAATACTTACACTAATACTCTGTTACTCTTACAGCCATCATTTCGAGACCTACCGGTGGGCATTATAGAGGCGTCGTTCAAAGCTTGCAAATGGTCCCAAGCGACTCAAGGCACATAGACTTGCTGTTGACCGATGATAACTTAAGGACATTGGGTTTGATTGGGATGAGCCAGAGTATTGTAATTGAAGGATTGGCAAAATCGGCCTCGAGGAGGAAGAAGAAAGTGGCAAAAAGGAAACCTGGCGTTGTGATAAGAGAAGCGAGCGATGATGAAAGAACGCCCACGGACACTGAGATAGCAGCCGACCTTTCCCGAATAGAAGAGGGTCAGAAAGGCAAGGCTGCTGTACCTAAGTTTAAGAGATGGAAGTCTGTAGTCGTAACCAGTTCCAAACCTGGGGTTACTGTCTCCGGCGCATCTCCTCGCCAGTCTGGAGACCTTTTCACAGGGTTGGACGATATTCCCATTCCGAACTACGTATCTCTCTACCACGGGTCCAGGTTGGAAGAGCTCCGGGGAGCGCTTGATATAAGCGAATCTTTTCCCGTTAGTGTAATCGACGCTTCTGGTTGGTCGGGGGGTTTGCGCATTTATACACTTTTCCCAACACTTCATGACTTCCACATGCATTGCAGTGCTTTTTCTTGGTACTTAACTGAATTGTTTCTTCTTTACAGGTGCCATGTCGGATCGTCCTTCTACACTTGATAGACTTTGGCGAGTGCATCATTCTTCATCTTATTACGAATCTCGCCGTAGGGATTCTGACCGTGATCGTGAACGGAGGCATTATGAGCAAGAGCATTGTGAAAGGGACCATTCTCGATATTATTCTAGCCAGGAGCATTCTGATAGAGACCGAAGGTACTATTCACCCTCTCGTTCTCCTCTGCCACCCAGAAGCCAGGCACCTGCAGTTGAACCTTCGCGACAACAGCCATCTCTACAGATCTCAAAACCTGGTCCACATCATTCAAGGACTGATACGGCTACGACCGTAACTGTGGAGGAGTCCCCTCTTGAACCGTCTGGTGAAGGGGCTATAAGAATTGCTCAACTGAAGAAAGATTTTCCAGAAATATGCTTCGACGCTTATATCTTTCCACCCAATCTCAAAAGAATTCCTGAAGAGGCTGTGAGCACCGCCCTCAGCTATACCCGCGATTTTTATGCTCAGTATAAAGAATGGTACAGGGCGGCTATTAAAGCTTCGAAAGTAGCCTTCGATCGAGCCAAAGTTATTGAGAAACTGGAAGCAGACTTGGCTTAGAAGAACCGTATTGTTTACATACTTCAATCTGAAACAGAATCTTCTCGTAAGGCCGAAATGGAGTCGCTAAAAAAGGTCGATGAGACACTAGCTGAGATGGCAAAGATGCAACAAGCGCATTGCACTTTAGTTGAAGATTTGGGCCATCGGTTCAAAAATGTTGAGGTCGAGCGAGATGCGGCGGTCAAAGAACTTGAGGAGTTAAAGGCTAAATTTGCCGACTTGAACAAGGAAAAAGATGACGCTAACATTGCCGCACAAGAAGCGTGCGAGCAAGCCGTGTCTCTCCGAGCTGAGCGAGATGCGGCGGTTGCTAAAGTTGAAGCGGTGGAAGCAGAAGTGGAAGGGAGAGTTCAAGCAGAGATATTCAGAGTAGAAGCCGAGTTTGATGATCTTATTGACACTTACGATGCTAATGTGCTTGAGCACAGGAATCTCTCGTGGCTCGGAGATCATTCTACGCTTCTACTCAGTGCTTGGAGAAAATTGGTGGCGAACAAGAAAGCATCTCTCCCTGAAGGTGTCGTGGATGAATTTGAACTCGAGTCTCGCTTGTTGAGCGAGGAGGAAAGGAAACTTCTCCATAAAGCGATGATTTCTGCCGAGAGAGAGAGAGACTTGGTTTTCACCATGTGGAGACTGGCGAGGGTTCTGGAGCTGCACATTATAGTGAGGATGTTTAAGTTGATGCCCCGACCTCGTCTGGAGTTACTGCTACAGTTGGTCCACATGTTGTTCCTGCTTATAACCCGGATCGACTGAAACTGTCTCTTGGTACAACTACTATTTCCGAACTCGTCTCATCACCAAGCCGAGGCAAAGAAGGTATTTCAAATGTTGCTTAAGTGTTTTTAGAATGACGAACTTGGAACAGATCATTTGACTAATTATTCTCATTTCTTTTCGACCAGTGACTGAAAGTGATGCGCCGGCACTTCCAGTACCAAAAACTTCGTAGCCAAGGCAAGGAGCTGTCGTTACTGAGGCTATTACAACTACCGCTGTAACCGGCGAGATGAGAGAGGGGAGTTCAATGTCGTTTGATGTTCAGATGATTGAGGAACTTCTCAAGCAACCCTGTGAACCTTTTACCGATCCTTCCTTTGCAATGGCGGTGTCGCCCCAACTTTTAGCTCGTTTATGCCGACTGTCAGTGTGTCCAGTGCTGCTCGATCTTCCCGAGAAGAAGAAATCCTTGCCGAGATAAGCGCTGAAATGGCTGCGGTGACGACGGTTGGTGGTTCCGGAAGTGATGTTGTTCCTCCAAGCTTAACTCCTTTAACGGTTACTTCTCCTGCCGACACAGCTATAACTTCTAGTGCCGAAGCTCCTCCACCTGTTACGGCTTCTCTGCCTCCGGTTCTTCCTCACAAAAGGATCTCTATCCCTTCCAGCTCTGAGGAAGACATGGATATTATGCCAGATCCTGAGGATGCTCCAAAGAAGGAAAAAAATCTCGCAAGAAGCCGGGTAGTGGGTCTAGCGGCTCAACCCCGAAGAAGAGACCCCGGAAGAAGAAGGAGTGAACTTCTCGTTTTATCATGTGGTTGTGAAATGGAAGTTCTTTTTACTTCTCCTTTTTTAGGCCGTGTATAAGTGTGGACTCGGCACCCACTTTATGGACTGTTTTTTGTTTTATCATGTAATCAAACCCCTTTTTTGTTTGTTGATAAAATGAAAAACAACTCTTTTCTCTTTTGCTTAAGTATTGCATTGATTAGCTCGTGCTCACATATGTCATAAGCCTTGAATACATGTCCACACTTCGGGGACTTAACACAAATTGCAATTAACAGTTCGGCCCATATTCTGGGAACTTATTAATTATCAATGTTTATGACTTAGTTCACGCTCCGGGAACCTGTAATTGACGTTTATACTCCAATTCACACTCTGAGAATTAGAAGTTAGTAATTTACACTCCGGTTCGCATTCTGGGAACCAAGAGTTGGTGTTTATGCTCCAATTCACACTCTAGAAATTTGGAGATAGAGTTTTATATTCTGGCTCGCACTCCGAGAACCAAAAGTGGAAGTTTATATTCCATTTCGTGCTCCGGGAATTTGGAGTTAGCTCATACTCTGAGAGCGATGGTATTATACTCCGGTTCGCGCTCCGGGAACCGAGAGTTGAAGTTTATACTCCAACTCGCACTCTGGGAATTTGGAGTTGGCTCGCACTCTGGGAGCGATGAATTTATACTCCGGTTCACGCTACGGGAACCGAGAGTTGAAGTTTATACTCCAATTCGCACTCTCGGAATTTGGAGTTGGCTCGCACTCTGGGAGCGATGAATTTATACTCTGGTTCATGCTCCGGGAACCGAGAGTTGAAGTTTATACTCCAACTCGCACTTTGGGAATTTGGAGTTGGCTCGCACTCTGGGAGCGATGGATTTATACTCCGGTTCGCGCTCTGGGAACCGAGAATTGAAGTTTATACTCCAATTCGCACTTTGGGAATTTGGAGTTGGAGGAGGGATTGTCGTGTATCAATCCCTGTGAATGTTGATGTAGTGTTCTGCCCCCGAGCTCGGGTAGCACTTAGCGAGTGACCGGTCGTATCACAGTCACTCCCTATTTGAATAAATCCCACCGCGTGATGGAACTTAGCTCTCCATGCATCGTGATATTGTACGTCATATTCAGTGAATCACAGCTCTGGCTCGAAGAGATGGCATTTTATTGCTGAAACGAGAAAATATGGCAAAGTCAGTTGCCTTATTACAAATTTAAATCTCGAAACGCTAGAATAAAATGCAAAGGGATAAATTGACAGAAAATAAATAAGTAAAGTCTTTTATATGTAGTAGCGACAAAGACTTTCGCTATTCCAAGCTCTCAGCAAAGTAAGACCGTCAACGGTCGATAATTTGAACGTGCCATCTCCGAGCTTTTGTGAAATCACATACGGCCCTTCCCAATTTGGCCTCATGTGTGAAGGAACCGGATAGACCCTTTTGAGTATGAGATCGCCGGGTTCAAAGGTTCGCGGACGGACCTTGGCATTGTACAGTCGGGCAACTTGACTTCGATATGCGACCGCCCTCAAGTCAGCCTCTTCGCGCTTCTCATCGAGTAAATCCAAAGATTCAACAAGTAGTATGGCATTTGTTTTCGGATCATAATATGTTACGCGATGAGAGTGCACTTCCATTTCGACTGGAATAACGGCTTCAGAGCCGTAGGATAGAGAAAACGGGGTATGACCGGTTGGAGTTTTATGAGTTGTCCGATAGGCCCATAACGCCATAGGAAGTTCGTCGACCCATTTGCCCCCATCTTTTTCCAGTCGCTTCTTTAGAATGGACTTGATGACTTTATTAACAACTTCAACTTGACCATTAGCTTGAGGGTGCGCTACTGCAGAGAATTTCTTATGGATGTGGAATCGTTGACAGAAATTCTTAAATTCAGTACTGTCGAATTGGGTTCCGTTATCGGTGACGATAGTATGTGGGAGACCAAAACGGCAGATGATGTTACGTACTACAAAGTTGATTACTTTCTTTGTCGTAATTGTCGCCAGGGGTTCAGCTTCAGCCCATTTGGTGAAATAATCAACTGCGACGATGGCGTACTTCGCACCACCTTTGGCCAGAGGCAATGTGCCGATGATATCTATTCCCCATACCGCAAATGGCCAAGGACTGACCATTTGGGTTATCTCAGTAGGCGGGGCTCTAGGAATTCGAGCGTGTTTCTGGCATTTGTCACATTTTTTAGCATAGTCTGCAGCATCGCGATTAACAGTAGGCCAATAATACCCATATCGAAGTATCTTCTTTGCAAGTGCTTGCCCCCCAGTGTGATCGCCACATTCTCCTTCGTGTACATCGTGTAACACTCGTTTGACTTCATCGTGCGCGATACACTAGAGGAGAGGAACAGAGTATCCTCTCCAGTACATGACTCCATTTTGAATAACAAATCGTGAGGCCTTTCGTAGAACTTGTCTTTTCTCGCTTCGTCGCTCGGGCAATACACCACATTTGATATAATCTTGATAAGGAGTCATCCACGACTCCCTAATGGAGGTAGCTTCATATGTAAAATCGGTCTCCCTTCGATCAATGCCCGAAGAGGATAGGGTTTCAACCAGAACAACCCCCAACTGCTGAGCCTCGCCCGTACTTGCTAACTTTGCCAACGAATCAGCTTTCTGATTGTGCTCTCGGGGTATGTAGAAAACGGCATAGTAATCGAATTGATCAAGCATCTCCAGAACTCGAGTTAGATAAGCGGCTAATCTTCGGTCTTTGGCCTGATATTCTCCTCGAACTTGACATACTATTAACTGGGAATCACAGTAGATCTCTACAGCGATGATTTTCATATCACGGGCAAGCTTTAGTCCGGTAAGTAGAGCTTCGTACTCGGCTTCATTGTTGGTTGCACGGAACTCGAACTTTAAAGCATAACATATGGATCGTCCCTCGGGGGTTTCAAGCACTACCCCAGCTCCTGAGCACCGATCGTTTGACGCACCATCGGTGTACAGCTTCCAGATGTATTCGGGAGATTTGCTGGTCTTGGGCAAGTCTTCAGAAACAGTGAATTCGGCTATAAAATCTGCTAGGACTTGGCCGTGAATGGCTCTTCTTGGAGTATAAGTGATGTCGAATTGACTCAATTCGATGTTCCACTTTAGTAACCTACCAGACGTCTCAGGCCGCGTGAGGACCTGTCGTAATGGCTGATCGGTGTATACAGTAATAGGATGAGCCTGGAAATATGGACGGAGCTTCCTCGAGGCAATGGCTAGGCAATATGCCAACTTTTCAAGCTTTGGATAATTTCTCTCGGCTCTGGTCAATCGTTTACTCATGTAGTAGACCGGTTTTTGCATTCGGTCCTCCTCCCGAATTGATGCAGCACTAATTGCATTTTCAGATACCGCAGGTAGAGATATAACTGTTCATGATCTACAGGCTTTGAAAGGATTGGTGGTACGGAAAGATGTTGGATTAGCGATTGAAATGCGCCCTCACATTCTGCAGTCCATTCGAAGTTTCGTTTCCCTTTTCGAATCAAATCGAAGAAGGGAATGCATTTGTCGGTCGACTTTGAGATAAACCTGCTCAGTGCTGCAACTTTCCCATTAAGACTCTGAACTTGCTTTATGGTTTTCGAAGTTTGAAGATTTCTGATAGCCCAAATCTTCTCGGGGTTGGCCTCTATTCCTTGGGCATTGACAATGAACCCAAGGAATTTTCCGGATGCGACTCCGAAATGACACTTTAGTGGATTAAGCTTCATCCCGTATTTCCAGAGGATATTGAACATTGACTCTAAGTCTTTGACATGATCATCGGAGTATCGTGATTTCACCAACATGTCATCTACATAGACCTCCATAGTCTTCCCAATCTGATCGGCAAACATTTGGTTGACTAAGCGTTGATAAGTTGCGCCAGCATTCTTTAACCCAAAAGGCATGACCTTGTAGCAGTATAATCCCAAGTCGGTTACAAAACTTGTGTGTTCTTGGTCTGGCACATGCATGGGTATCTGATTGTAACCTGAGTAAGCATCCATGAAGGATAATAATTCATGCCCGGTGGTTGAATCTACCAGTTGATCGATTCGGGGAAGCGGAAAGCTGTCTTTCGGGCAGGCTTTATTCAGGTCAGAGTAATCGATACACGTTCTCCATTTCCCGTTTGGTTTCCGGAGAAGTACGGGATTGGACACCCATTCTGGGTATAAAGCATCTCTAATGAACCCATTCGTCTTTAATTTGTCGACCTCTTCCTTAAGGGCGACAGATCTCTCTGGATCCATACCACGTCTTTTCTGCTTGACTGGGATATACCGCGGGTCAATGTTCAAAGTGTGGCTCGTGACGTCTGGCGAGATTCCATACATATCAGAGTGCGTCCAGGCGAATACGTCGAGATTCGCCTGGAGAAAATCAACCAATTCTTGTTGTGTCTCTTGGTTAAGCTGAGACCCAATCTTCAACATTCTCGAGTCATTGTGATCATCGTTAATCGGGACATCGATGGTTAGCTCGGCCGGAGAAGCTTGACTTTCCGTAGATTCTTCTTTATTATCATTCTCCCTTAGATCAAGATCCTTTAGGAATTGGTTGTGGTGCCCAGGCCGAGGCCCAAGCGCTAATTGTCAATCGTCAGTAAAACGGACGCAGAGAGATTCCTCTACGCCCTTTCCCTTTTCTTTTCGCTGCGCCTCCCGCAGCTCAGCAACATAACAGGCTCTCCCAGCAGCCTGATCTCCTTGTACAACTCCTATCCCGTGGTCAGTAGGGAACTTCAGAGTTAAACACCATGGGGAAATAGCGGCCCTAAATTCAGCAAGGGCCGGTCGGCCCAAAAAAGCATTGTACGGGGAAGGAATATCCAAGACAACAAATTGCAACATCCGAACTCTTCGGCATTCTCCCACTCCAACTCCACCGGCAATTCAACCATTCCGGTTGGCATCGTCGCACTCCCGTTGAAGCCGTGGACTCGTGATTGACAAGGTTTTAAGTCCTTAGCTTCCATTTTCATTAAATCATATGCTCTTTTAAACAGTATGTTCACAGATCTCCCACTGTCTACCAAGATCCTCTTCATCTAAGCAGGACCAACTTGAGCGGATATGACAAACGGGTCAATTGTGGGAGCTTCGACTTTATTGGCGTCTCGATTTCTAAATACGATTTCATCAGCCATCGTCTTTTGTTGTTTAGCCGGTGTTCCGTCTTCTGAGTTACTATAGCATTCAAAGTCCACATGCCTGATCGAGCTAGCATATGACTCCATTTCTCTCCAGCTTCTGTCTGCTGGATGGGGACCACCACTTATTGTATTGATAACAACCTTCCGCCCGTACGAGCGGGTTCACCTTGTCTTTCCTGATTCTGCGTTCGATTTTGATTAGATGGGCCTGCTCCACCAGACTGCGGTGCCCAAACAAACTGGTCCAACTTTCTCTCTCTGATCAACTTTCCAATGAGGTCTTGCAAATGCCTACACTCATTGGTATTATGCCCATAACTTTCATGAAGCCTACAGAATTTCCCTGTTTGAATCTGCCTTTCCGACGAAGGCTTCGGAGCAGGCTTCTTGTATTGCATAGTATTACAAGTCTGTAGGTATACGTTTTCCAGTGACGTGTTAAGCGGTGTATAACTGTCAAACATTGCGGCCCTGCGTCTCGGACCACGATTCTGGTCTTGCTTCTTGCTTCGGCTATCACCGTTTCTCGATCGTTGAGTCTGTTTATTTTGAATATTCAACTCGACTTTTCCTGAACTTTCTCCGGATTGTTTAACCGCAACATTACTCTTAATCCCTTCACCACTGGGCCTTGCATCGTCCTGCTTCCTAGACTGTTTCGCATCCTCTCGCCTCAAGAATTGAGCGGCTTTGGAATAGAAACGGTCCAACGATACGGGAGACTTTCCAGCTAACCAATTTCCAAACTCGGAATCAGGGTCGATTCCTTTAGTCAAAGCCATTAAAATAGAATTATCATTGGGGTTGGTGATCTCTGCGCATGCAGCATTGAATCTCTCCAAATATCGTCTAAGTGTCTCTTCGGGAGCTTGAGTGACACTTGATAAGGTATTAACATCTTTAGGTAGGGCAATATGCATGCGAAACTGCTCAACAAATTTGGTAGCTAACTGATAAAATGAAGAAATAGACCGTGGCGGTAATCGTGTAAACCACATCGTTGCAATTCCCCCTAAGGAAATGGGAAAACTGCGGCATTTTACTGCGTCATCAGCTCTCCCAGCAGTCATCGACCATTCGTATTTCAAAATATATTGATTTGGGTCGGAATTTCCTTCATACATGGGCAGGGTTGGCATTCTGAATCGCCGAGGAGGTTCAGCATACAATATGTCATCAGTAAACGGGGTATGACTTCGGGAGATTCCCCAATCGTCATTTGTTAGGCCTTGACTCTCGCGAATCATTCATCGTACCATGGCTGAGAAGTCTGGTATTGGAACATTCTGTGTGTGGTGAGCCAAAGTGTGGTCGGGCTCCACAGTACGAGGTGGGATCGAGCGCTGTTGACGATCCGTATCTCGCCTCCTTGGCTCGACGTCTTCTAGGACATATGGCTCTGGAGCATGTCCCTGCTGATGATAATTTTGATTGGAGTGATCTCGGGTATCAACTCCTATGTCAACTGCAGCAGCTGTGGCAGCTTGATCATCTGCAGTGTATTGTGGAATAGTGCCTACTCGGGAGGAGGGTCCAGTATGGAAACTGGTAGATGGGCCAACTCTTATTTGCCCAACGGTTAACGCCTGTTGATAGTCAGCAGCTTGCGCATGGTTTCCGCCTAGCCTGGGACGGGTAGATCTGTTATTGTAGTCAGACGAAGCAGAGCTTTCGGTGGAAGAATGAGGAGCTTGATCCCTTTTGGATTTTCTTCGCTTTTGGCGATTTAGTTGATTGGTCAACTCAGCGTTAGCGCGCAACTGCTCAGTTAGCTGTTGTTGGCTTTGGGTTAGTTCCTGGAGTAGCGACTGGAACTCTTGTCTTGTGACCGGACCTGACTGATCCGTGTGCCCAACAGCATCTTGATTGGTAGTCTGTAACTGTGTGGGATTTTGCCTATCCCGACCTTCTTGATCACCAACGTTAGAAGTGGTTCTTGTACTCCCCATCTTGAAGCATTGAATCCTTTCCTAGACTTTTAACACATCTGAATAGAACGGAAGGTATCTGAATATGAGGTCTGGATCTCTCTCTTAGATTTATGCAATCCGGTATCGAAGATAGATCCGAGGAGCAGGAGAAAAAAACTGGGTTTCTTCTCAGTGGAAGCACCAAAGTGTTTGTGTCAAAATTGGGCACAACACTCGTCGGAAGTTTTTGAAGAGATAATAAATGAAGAAAGTAAATTAAAACGTGGATTATCTAACAAAAACTCCAAATAGCAGGAAGTAAATTGCACAAGAGACAACGATTTAGAGTGGTTCGGCGTTTTGCCTACATCCACTATGAAGTTTTTGTTACTTTATTGCTTGATATTCGGGGAATACAACTTTTTAATGTCAAAATACAGCAAGTAGTAAGCCAAAATTCGAAATCAAAGGCAGCAATGGTGCTCTGAAGCAATTCTGGCAGCGTCTGGACGTGCTTTACCTCTAAAATTCTCCCATCCCTTTTTTGAATGACCAGGGGCTCTATTTATAAGTGCTGGAGGCTGATATTTCGCCTAAAATTCGGGGAGAACACTTCTGGCACATGAGGGGGCCCACATGGCCGAATTCTGGAGATCCCGGCCCACTTTGGGATCGATTCGACCCTTGGTTCGAATCGATCAAAAAAGTGTCCAATTGTGATGAAACTTGGCATGGATATTCTTATATGTATATGCAAGTTCCTATGAAAATTTCATAGCATTTGGATTTGTAGATCTCGAGCTTTGATCGATTTAATATTGCATTTCAGATGGACACTCTTGCTTCGAATCGATCCTTTCGACTCGATAGGGTCGAATCGATCGCCTGAGCATGTGCTTGGTGACGTGGCTCGCGCGTTCCTCGGGTCAACCCCCCTTTTTCTCTGAGTTTTCTGGGTCAAATCTGTAGTTTTAGTCGCGTTTACTTGGTGGATTCGTAGAGAAGGATTCGAAGGTATGCTCCTTCGATTCGATCACACGTGCGTTCCTTCGTATTGATCAAGGTGTTCCATGGTTCTATCGATACGAAGAGTTCTTTGCTCCATGGATTCGAAGATGGTTATGAATTGGAGTCGAAGCTTCTTGAACTTCATGGATTCGAAGGATGGTTCTTGAGGGATTCGAGGACGAGAATACCTCGATGGATTCGAACCAAGGCCTAATGGGATGGATTCGAACCAAGGTCTCGTGGAATGGATTCGAACCAATGCATGGCTTATGGATTCGATCGTGAGGCTATCTTATGGATTCGAACCTAAACTTCTTCTGATCGATTCGAATCAGGACTTCTGACCGATTCGAACTGAGGTTGTCTCCTCCACTTTCCATTGGCGATAACTTGAGCATACGAACTCGGATTATCTCGAAATTTGGAACGTTGGTTTCCACAGCTTCGCTTGACGTGTCTTATCAATTATAGCCCGATCCAGACTCGGACAAAATTCATCGATATTTGCAGTTGCCCAACAATCATTCAAAGTTGAAGACGTGTGATCCTGTTTTTCTTCAGTCAGTTCCTTGGTATCTCAGCCTTGCCAAAAGGCGGGATAACAGGGGACTACCCCCTAAAAGAGAGATTGATTTCAGGATTTATTTGACAAAGAATTCTAAGCCAGTAGCATTACCTGTGAGACACATGGCACCTAGGAAGAGGAAAGAATTGAGCAAGTAGATTCATGGGCTTTTGGAGAAGGGATTCATAAAAATGAGCATATCGGAGTGGAGAGCGCCAGTCGTCTTCGCCACTAAGGTGGATGGTTCTCTTCGAATTTGCGTGGACTATAGGGAATTCAATAAGTTCACCAAGAAGAACCGATATCCACTCCCTAGGATTGATGATCTTTTTGACCAGTTGGTAGGTTCTTCGGTTTTCTCTCAGCTTGATTTAGCAACGAGATTCCATCAGCTTAGAGTCACTGATGACAACATAGATAAGACTGCCTTTAGGACACCGAACGGATTCTTCAAGTGGTTGGTTATGCCTTTTGGGCTAACCAATGCTCTAGCATATTTCATTGATTTGATGAGCCGCATCTTTAGGGATGTCCTAAATAAGTTTGTGGTGGTATTCATGGATGATGTCTTAGAATTTTCCAAGAATACGGAGGAGAATGCTGTTCATTTGGAAGAAGTTCTTCGCACACTTCGCAGTCATCATTTAAGTTTTCGAAGTGTCATTTTTAGAGAGAGGAACTTCATTTCTTAAGGCATGTAGTCTCAAGGAAGGTTTGGCTGTTGACCTCGCCAAGGTTATTGCAATGTAGGATTGGAAGGCCCCCAAGAACGTTACCGAGGTTAGGAGCTTCCTAGGATTAGCTGGCTACTATGGAAAGTTCATTAGAGACTTTGCCAAGATTTCGGCACCACTCAGGCGCCTTACTAAGAAGAATAAAGCTTTCATGTGTGACGTGGATTGTGAGGATTCCTTCACGAAGCTTAAGAGAGCCCTTACTAGTGCACCAATGTTAGTTTTACCCGATGGAGCTAAGCCTTTCACAGTGTGTACACTAATGCATATAGAACAAGTCTATGAGCGGTGTTGATGCAAGAAGGGAGGGTAGTGTGTAATGGTTGTAGGCAGTGAGGACGCATGAGAAGAACTACGTTACCCATGATTTGGAGTTGGATGCCATAGTTTTTGCACTTAAGGCTTGGAGGCACTATTTGCATGGAGAGAGATTTGAGCTTTTTACCGACCATAAGACTTTGAAGTACCTATTCTCGCAGAAGGACTTGAACTTGAGGAAACATAGGTGAATGGAATTTTTAGCCTCGTATGATTTTGAGATAGCTAATACCTCTGGCAAGGGTAATGTTGTTGTAGATACATTGAGTAGAAAGAAAGAAACCCTTAGTCCTTTGTTCGTAGAGTGGAGGAACTTGGAGTTTATTTCTGCCTTTGATTTTAAGCCCTCTACGGACATTACTTCCGGATTGTTGGCGACATTGGAGGTGAGGCCTACCCTTATGGATTAGATTGGGTCAAGGCAGCGGGAGGATCCGAAGCTCATGGAAATTATGGACAAGATTAGCCGAGGAGAGGTCTTGAGACATCTCCAATGCTATTCCATTGATAGCAGAAGGTGGCTTAGGAGAGATGGGAGGCCTTGTGTTCCACGCGCCAGTGACTTGTTGAAAGCAGTTTTGGAAGAGGCACACTATTCCCATATGACTATTCATCCAGGTGGTGACAAAATGTATCAGGATATGAAGAGGATGTTTTATTAGGGTGGTATGAAGAAGGACGTGGCAGAATTTGTAACTAAGTGCCTCATATGCCAAAGGGTAAAAGTAGAGCAGTAGAAGCCCGATGGATTACTTCAGCCCTTAGACATGCCAGAGTGGAAGTGGGACAGTATTTCTATGGATTTCATTGATGGTTTACCCCATTCTAGGAAAGGGAACACTAGCATTTGGGTGGTTGTTGATAGATTGACTAAGAGTGCTCATTTCATTCCAGTTAAGAGTAAGCGTACGACTTCATGTTTGGCGTCCTTGTATATTCGAGAGATAGTCCATCTTCATAGAGTTCCTTCTAGTGTTGTTAGTGATAGAGATCCCATTTTCACCAATGAGTTTTGGAGAAGCTTACAGGAGGTGCTAGGGAAGCAACTTAGATTGAGTACGGCCTATCACCACCAGACAGATGGCCAAATGGAGAGGGTAAATTGGGTGCTTGAGGATTTTCTGGGGATGTGCATTTTGGACTTTGGAGGTACTTGGGAGGAGCATCTTCCATTGGTTGAGTTTGTGTACAATAATAGTTACCAAACAAGTATACGAATGACACCATTTGAGGCTTTATATGGGAGACCTTGCAAGTCCCCATCATGTTGGGTAGAGTCTACGGAGAAGTTATTACTTAGACCTAATATGGTTAATGGCTCAAGACAGGCAGAAATCGTATGTGGACAAGCGGAGGAGAGACTTAGAGATTGAGGTTGGAAACATAGCTTTTATCAAATTATCCCTGCTTAGGAAAGTGGTAAGATTCAGACCAAATGGAAAGTTAGCCCCTAGATTTGTTGGACCATTTCATATCACAGAGAGAGTTGGGAAGATGGCTTACCGAGTAAGGCTAATTGATGGCTCACAGGAGTGCACGATGTTTTTCATGTTTCACACTTACGAAAGTGCTTACATGACTAGGTGGAAGTTGTGGGGCCTAGTCATTGGAGGAGGTGGAGGTAGAAAGGGAAGCTTCTATTCGACATATCCCCATGAAGATTGTTGGAAGAGACATCAAGCGACTAAGGAATAAGGAGGTTCCACAGGTGAAGGTGCAATGGGGAGATGATGTTGCAAACGCCACTTGGGAAGTAGAAGAGAAGATTCGTACTTCCTATCCTCATCTTTTTGATAGTAAGTTCTAGAATTCCTTTTTCCATCTTTAGATTTGAATAGGTTCTTTCCTTTATTATCCATTGAGAGGGTAGAACTTAGGATTTAACCAATGGATGGTAGGATTTGATGTAAACATGTTAATGGAACATGTTATGAATGATGTATGCTAGTGGTTGCAAGTGGTTGCCAATGGATGCTATAGACATATATAGGTACACCAGGCACTATTATTATTCAGGGATCGGCCTAACTAGGACTCTAAAGCATATGCATATCGATGTGTACGCATTTTTATTTTATTTCCATGGTTGCTATAAATGGATGTTTATCACTTGATTGTTGCATTTGGGTGATGCTTGTAGCATGCACATAGAACTATCAGTTATCGTTAGGAAATTTTTGCATTCATTTGGATACATGGCACAGACATGATTGCATAAAAGGAGGTCGGCTGAAGCAGTAGGCCGCTTAGTCTTTTTCATTAGTTAGGAACATTTACACTATCCTAGTTCTATAAGTATCATAAATTGCATTATAAAAACTTAAGGATAATGGATGAATGGTTGATGATTGAGTAGTTGGTTGTTGAATTGGATGAAAACATTTAGCACATTCTGATTTCCAGGACGAAATCCCTTAAGGACGGGAGAATCTAACAACCAGAAATTTAACCCGTAATAATTAATTTGTTAATTAATTATATAATAAATTAACTTTGTGAAGTTACCGGAATCAAGCCACGGAAGTTGCACCATTGTGTCCGTGGTAATTTTCTGGTCAATTTCCATATATAGAATGTCAGAAACCGAGCTAATATGAGCAAGATACAAGCCAAACAAGAAAAAGAAAAAAAATATGGCCAGGTAGACCGGCTGGTCGACCTGGGGAAGGGGGCGGTCGACCGCCCGGTCGACCCGCCTCTGGTAAAGGAACGAAGAATCGTTCTTTCGTTCTAGTAGGATCCAACGTACTTTTGCACGTCATTTGCATCCTTTATTTCGATCTGGTCCTTACAGTTTAGCATCTGATGGCTCCTATTCAGCCTATGATGTGGTTGCATTCTATTCAGTCTCTAAATCTAACGGTCCGAGATCCACTTCTACACCTATAAATAACCCTTAGACCTAACACTTTTTCTCATTCTAGGTTTTCTCTAATTGGGTTCACCTTTCTAGAAGGACCCTAAACAGAATAATTTTTCCAAAGGAGAAAATCGTTAAATTAAATTATGTTACAACTCCAAGTGGATACGGGAAGACCAAAGGTAAAGCTTATGACCGGAGGTGGGTGATTGTAATTATTTTAAGATTTCTTTAAGTAATTTGAAATAATAGGGTTTCCAATATTTGTTGTTTTACTACGATTTTTGGAATGGCCTTTTCAGTAATTTATTTACAGTTTTTAGAACTATTTTCAGTCTATTTCCTTTCAACTATTATTTTCAATAACTTGGTTTATTTCTGTTAAGCATAGCTTTTTGTTGATTTACAATTTATTTACGGTATGTAAGTTTATTTACTGCTATTTACGTCTTTTTCGACGTTTTAGATTTTATGAAAGCGTCTATTCTCTTCATCCCCCTTTTTCTTCGCGTATGGATTATGATAAATTAAAACGTGAATATGGATTATATAAGTAAAAATATTAAATGAAGAAAATAAGATGTAAATTATAAAGACTGCAATCAATAATGGAATTGCACTGTAATAAATAATGGAATTTAACTGAAATTATGCATAATAACTAAATAGAGTAAAAGATGAAAGAAGCTTATTTTCACACTAAGACCTTTGGTTAAGTAATAAGCATGATTATAATGTAGGTTATAATAAGAAATGGAACAAAATGAGGCTTATTGTGAGACTTAGGATAAATTAATAAGCAAAAAAATAGTAGGGATAAATTGTAAAGGCTTATTTAAAATAATTTATCTAAGTTAATAAGCAAAGATGAAAGTAGTACCTGTACCAAATAGCATTCCTTGGGGCACGCTTATGCTAAGAATGGTAGTATTTGGTCAAATAGAAGTCCAAATCACGGGGAATTTGGATGTGGGGCGCAACAAGATATTGTTTGGATGAAGGGCCAGTACCAACAACATTTACCCTATAGATTTTATAGACACATGGTGATCTCACGTTAGACTGAAATGGGATGTGGGGCACGCTTATGCTGGATCTTGAGGTAATAAGAAGACCCAATAGGTGGAGCAAAAGGTAGCATGGGCATGGTGGCCGTTATGCATGCGAATTCCATTCGGGTGCTCAGTAATAGCTATGATTTCCAAGCGCTTAGAGTGGGTGTCTTCCGTAGACACCATTAACTTCTATGTATGGGGTTATATATGTCGTCTGGGCCACAATAACATTTTGTGTAGAGATTTATATAGCAGCTGGTCCACAGAAAGGTACTATAGAGTAGTGGACCGATCAAAAAGGGTAGATTAGGGTTACATCCTGATTACAAGATTAGGAATTCCACCTAATTAAAGCAGAAATCAAGGACAAGTGTAAGCAATCAAAGTTAAACTATCTTAAACTGAACAACATTTAATCATACTTATTTCCGATTTATCTTTTTCCTATTTCCTTTATTACCCTTATTTATGCTAGAACTGTTGTAAAGTCTATTATTTTATCTTGCTTAAAGAATCTAGTAATTACTATCTTCACCAGACATTTAGTCTGACCCACTCCTTTATTTTCCCCTTCCCCCTTAGACAATCAGGGGAGAAGTTAATAGATTGTTGCGGCTTGGGGTTCTCTTGGAGGAGATTTCCTTTATGTATTTCATTATTTCAACTTTTGTTCCTTCTATGTACTGGCTTATTTTGTGGGATATTATGTACTCTGATTTTGAGATTATGAATTTTTATTTCACAAGACATGATGGGTTTTGAGATATGGATGTTGTATTTGGTATTTGACTTATTTATGAAGTAATTATAAAGCTTTGCTTTAATTAAGTTATTAATTTAGTTTCCAATGTATTTGTGATATCCCGGAAATTTGGGACAATATCAATTTAATAATCTACATTAAAAATAAATTGATTTGATAATATTTGTTAATAATATATGAATTGATTTAATAATCTTCCTTTAAATAAATATTTAACTGATAATTTATTTTTAGAAGCTAATCAAATTGCCTTCTATTTATAATGTATATATCTGTATATATTGTAAATGGATAACCTTTGTTTTAAATTGAATAAATAGACACGTTTTCTAATTCTAATATTTTTGATAATTTAGAAATTTGATATTAATCTATTTAATAAATGACCATATGATTTTAAATTACTTAAGATTTAAGTTTAATTTGTTTAAAATAATTTTAGCTTAAATTTAAATTTAAACAAAAGGTTCGTTTGTTCTTTTTAAATACAGATTGATACAATAAGTAATTTACTAAATAAAGGAATAATTCTTTTATAAATCATTTTGATTTAATAATGAACTATATCAACAATGTAAATCTTTACAAATGGATTTTAAATAAAATTGTTATTTCAACCTTAATTATATATATGTGTGTTTGAATAAAAGTTATGATGTGGAAATCAGGAATAAAGGTTTCAAAATGTTTAAATTTAATAAACATTATTAATATTAATATAAGTATAAAATAACATTATAATAAGTAATTAAATATTTGTTAGTCATAGTTAAAATACAAATGTAAATACAAATAAGAAATGAAGAGAAACACAAACTATAAATTTGTAACCAATGAATAAAACAAGAACAAAGTATAAAACAAAGTAACCTTCTTTTATAAAAGCATCTACCTGTAAGATACAAACAAAATATCTTCATTCAAGTCAAATGGAATTAGTCAAAGTATGAAATAACAGCTCACAAAAAATGTATACTATAGTTCGAACTAGAAACAAATAAAACAAATATTTATAAACATGAAGCTTCATATACAAGCTAAACTTTGGTCTGCAGATTTGTACACTTACACATACACATATCTTTTTTCAGCAAACATAAATATACTTATGTCAACTAATAGAGAAACCAAATATTAATTACTATCATTTCAGCATATAATTTTGTCAATTCAAGTGTATACATTCTGTACATCTCAGATACAAAAATCTGCTATGGTAACCTACAGCTGTTCAACAGTTTTCCTATTTATATATCATACTATTTAGTTCGGTCAAAATCACTTAATAAACTCAGTAAACCCAAGAGTACAGGTAGCATTTCTATTTTGCTTGCAACTGAAGCATCAACAACAAACTTCTCTATACAACCTGAATAAAGTTTGCAACTCAATTACAAATAAGGAAATCAAAGAAAACCATTTTTCCAGTTTTACAAGTTCAACAACAGTTTAAAATCAGAGGTGCTCTGTTCCTCTTTTCAAAGCAAAGGTGAGTAACATCATCTTTAAAGGTTTAAATTTTAAATATGGTTGCTGGGTTGATGTCTGTAGTATGTATATTGTTTTCCATATCTCTGCATGGATGAGTGTAGCCATTTCTGTACATTTTGTTCTTTACTTCAAGCATCAGTGTGAAACAAAATCATTATTGTTTTTCTTACTTGCTGTTTGGATTAGGACTTAATCGAAGTTTGTTTTTAGCATTGATGGATGCTTAAATTTTATAAGAAAGTTAAACAAAATTTGAGTAATCCTGAGAAAAAATATAAAATAACAGAGAAAATCATAAAACAAGTCAAAATTTAGTTGTTATGATCCACCAATTCGAGCTTATGAACTGATTACTAAATCAAAATTAGGATTTTTAAAACCCAAATTACATTTTTTTTAGTTGAGCTGTGAACATGTTTTTCTGGGTTGAGCAATTCGAGCATTTTGGGTTGCCTCTGGAAGTGTAGTTGATCGGAGGGCTTGAGGTTAGTTTTGGAGGTAGTTGGATGGTCGGTGAGGCCAAGAAAATTTTCAGGAAGTTGATCTGTGACCGGTGGTGACGATGGTGGTTAGTTTTATCTCCTAGACCTAGTTTTGACTATGGCTGGAAATTTGATCATTTCAAGGCCAAGAAGGGATCGATTTCAATGGAACTCTGGGGGATGGTTGTGGGGACATGGTAGAAGCTGTAGCCAGAGGCGGTGGTACTCTGGTGGTCGGAGTTTGAAGAGCGGTGGAGGTTACAGGTTTTGGGGCTGATTGCTTGTTGTGTTTCCAGGTTGTAGGGTGGTAATTTCAGTTGGGTTTGATGCTCAAATTTGTCTCCAAGGGTGCGTGGAAGTACGGGTGGTCAGAACTGGGGAAGGCAGTGGTCGATGACTTGTGGAGGTCGTCAAAGATGGTCGGAGTTAGGTGGTTGGACTGTGCATGTGCACTGTGCACATTGGTGATGATGTCTGTTGTTTTTTTTTTGGATTGAGCAGAGTGTTACTTGAGTGTTACTCAAGTAGTTGGACTGTCTGGTTCGAAGGAGTTTGGTTAGCGACTCGAAGCATCTTTGTTTGGTCTCGAGTAGGTTAATTTCTGGTTTACAACCTGACAGTGTTAGTTTGTTTTTTTTTTAAAATTAAGTAGTTTAAAACCCTTTTCTTATAAGTAGCTGATATAAATAATGAATGCTTCTTGCATTTATTATAAGGTTTATAAATTTATTTAAAATAGGTTAAAGGGATAAACATTTTGAATCTTAAGTTCGAAATGGAATTTGAATTTTAAATTTAGAAGTATAATGTTTAATACACTTAAGTGTTTATGAAGTTGTTTGGATTTGGATTGGTTTCAGGTTGTGAACTGTCACTGTTTTTTTTTTAGTATGCAGGGTTTTGGGCTCGGGGAAAGTCTCGGGTTATTTGCCTTTTTACTCGAAGTAGAGAGAGCATTGACCCAAAGCAATTTTCCTTTGGTCTCGGGTGAGAGTTGAACTGCTACAGGTTGTATAAATTTCCTGTAATTCTAAATTTAAACCAAATTTAAAGAAAAATTAATTGTAAGTTAGTTGAAATCATGATGTATTTGAATTTTAAGTTGTCAACTAAGATTTAACAAAGTCTAAATCTAATTAGAAGTATGAATTCAAATTTATGCTTTAAACCTAAAATGAAGTTTTTAATACTAAAATGAGTTTCAGGTTTTAAAACCTGATAGTTTCGTTATTTTCAAAGTTAGACCTGAAACAAAATGTTGCAGCAGTTCAATTCGAATGTTTAAAGGTATTGATTCAAATGGATATTTGAATTTTAAAAGTTTAAAATGGATTTGGATGTGAAAAGTCAGTTTTCAATTCAAGTTTTGGTTAGGAAGTTAAATCAAAAGTTTGGAATTAAAGATAACTTGATGGAATTCAAGATCACCTAGAATTCAATCTGAAAATTTAAATCAGTTTGAATATGAATGTTTTAAAAATAAGTTCAAATAAAATAGTTTTGAAACGTAAATTTGTTTCAATAAAATTTACTTGATTTTGAGAATTCTTTAATTAAAGATTTTTGAATGAAAAGTAAATAAATTGTTTAACTTGAGATTTGCAAGTTAAATATTAATGTATTTTGGAAATTTAAATTTGAATTAAGATTCAAGTAGTTTAAATTAAAAGATTTTCTTATATAAGTTCATATGTAAATAATAAATGTTATTTACATTTATTTAAAAAGATCTTAAATTGAATTTAAATTATAGACATTTGAATCTTCAATTCAAATGATATTTGAATGCAAATTTAAAATGTGATGTTAATAAAATCATTTATTAAGAAATAAATTATCTTGAGAATAATAGTGTAATTAAGGAATGACTTATGTATTTAAGTTAATAATTTAAATTGATTTATAACTAAAGATCAATTAAGAAGTAAATTAAGGAATGTTATTAGTAATGTAGAAATTATTAATTAATTCATATATAGGATTAATTTTGGATAATTAATTAGATTAATTGGATAATCTATGGTAAATTGTTAATGAAATTACTTGACCAAAGTAATTAAGAATTAATCACTTATTAATTTTGATAGGATGATTAATTCAAGTTAATCAATCTATTTTAATTAATTTAAAGAGAATCATTTGATAAATTGATAAGTGTAATTACTTAGTGTATGCAGTGGAGCACAATTACTTAAGAAAGTAATTAATATTAATTACTAAATGTAATTAGTGAAAAATGACGTGTTAATAAGGTAATTTGGATAATTACTTTTGTAATTAATCAAGGGATTAATCAATGGAGATAGTCAATTATGGGATAATTAATTTATTGATATAAGTAATTAATGATAGTTAATTACTGATTGACATTAATCAAGAGTGATTAATAATTGGGTTTGATTAAAATTGAATCATTTAATGTAATGAAGTCATTAATTTAATTTACTGTAAATTAATTAGAGATAGAAGTAGTTAATTTAATTCATTTTAAATTAATTACAAATGGTATGATTATAAATCATTGCTTATGAATGAATGATATTGATATTTCATTTGATGATTGTGATCTCAGATATGAGATGGGTAATATCTTGTGATATGGATGCTTGGTTTAAGTAGGATAATATTTAATTATCTGATGGATGATAATATTGATTATCTGTATGTGAGATGATGTGATTATTTATTGTGTTATTATGAATTATCCATCTGCGTGTATATTGGTTATGCTGAATTAAACTGTTAAGACTAAATAAACAACTTGGCCCTAAAAGACACGTTTTGGATTTCGATGAGACCGGGATCGGGTTTTCTGCATTAGGAATATCCGAAAACCACATCGATTCCAAATTAACGATAGGTCGTGAATCTGAAGTGAAGATGAAAAATCAGAGTGCAAGGGTTGTCGTCGTTAACTCTGAGGGTGATTCCAAAATGAGTGTAACGAGATGATGCCTTCGGTTTCGTTCGAACCCGGAACGAACTTGTATGGATTGAATGCTTTCAACACATCGTCAGGTGGGCGATGAGCATTCTAAGGAATGTATTCTATAAAGGTAATCGCAGCCTCAAGTCTCATCAACCGGGAATGGCTAAAACAGGGGAGGTGCAGCAAGGTTAGGTGGGTCATGCCCAAGCAGGACAAGATTTTCCCCTGTCTAGATGTCCCTTTTTATTCGGCTTTGTGGGCGGTTGGATGTACACCAACTGCGGGGTTATCTTGTTCGGCACTATTCAGTAAGGAATGGTTCCGGCCTTGTGTTGCAGGGGATGAAGGGAGTAATCCTCGGTACGTTGATCTAGGCCACGTACTGTGACGGGCGGTACCCCAGTAGCCCTGCCATTGTATGGAATCCACAATCCAATAAGTGCCCACGGTTTTGATTGTATTACCCACTTTTGTGGCTAGTAGCTGGAATTTAATAGATGTAACAATTTCGGCTATTTTCTATTTACTTGAAAACCCTAGACCTATTATAATATCACAGAATTTCCTATCAAATGTTTTGGTTAGCGTAAGGTAAAAACTTTCCCATGTTTATGTGTGGGGAGTCTTACGTGATACCTTTTATTTTCAAAAGATTTTCAAAGTTAAACAACTTTACCCTGTTACTCATACCAGACCCATGTCTGACCCGGAGTTTATTTTTGTTTTTCATAAACTCTCGGGTACCCAAATTTTTACGGGTAGCCAAGGGATTCAGGTTAGCTTTGACGAATTCTAGAGGAGCAATGGAGCAGGTGGCTTCAGCGTTGTAGATATATATAGTTCCGCTGTGTTGGTATCTCTGAGTCGTTTTGTTTGAGTTGAGTTGTATTAACTAGACAGTTGTTTATAACTGTCTAGTATGTGATGTATTATCGGTATAACTCTGATTGATGTTGTATATTATGTAAATACTTATGTGATTATTATAATTTATTCGTTCCGCTGTGAGATTCTGATGCTGTTGTTCTTTCTTCTCTATCTTTTCTATTTTCTCACCTCTTTCTTTTCTTATTAACGATACTTCTTCCTGGGCGTAGGAAGTGGGGTCGTTACAGTATTTACCTATTTTTGTTTTGTGAATCTTAGTCTCTGTTAGTTTCAATTATACGTACCATGCACCATGCCTTTTAATGTTTCATTTCTGGTATATTAAGGGGTGTTTCAAAGTTTATAGGGTCTACTTCTTCCCTTTTGCTCCCCAGCATCTAAATCGACATCTTCTCTTCGAGGATCAAAGGATTCAAGGAATTCAACCTGGCCCTCTTCGTGGGCGATAGGATCAGGGATAACTTTATATGACACCCTAGAAGTGTCACCATCACCCCCTCTATGAGAATCATTCCCCCTTGTTGCGACTAGAACCCTGACCTTTATCGTCGTCATTAGGGTTCTCATCATCATTGTCATCATTATTATCATCTTCGTCAACAACAACTTCATTACCCTCTTCGTCTTCCTCCTCGTTTGAATCAGGATCTTCTTCTACGGAGGGGACTCCAAAAGATAGTAGCTTGGCAGCATCAATTTCTTCTCTACCAGGGACCTCGATCCCTTGCTCTATTTCCTTGATTTGGGCTATAAATATTTTGACTAGCACATGGTTGAGAGAAGGAAAACTTAAATTTGGTGTAACATCCTGAAATGACCCTCCAATTTCACCTACATTTATCTAGGATTTTTTTACATTGCTCAATTGAACTTAGTTTAAATTTCTCAGGGTCATTTTTTTTTCAAACAATTTGCCCAGGATTTAGATTCTACTAATATAAATATATCAGTTTAATTCATAGAAATATACACATACATATGAAGATGTATGTGCTCCTCTTGTTTAAAATCAGAGTTTTTTTTTGTAAACAAGAGCCGGTTCTGTTTGATTTGAATTTAAAATTAATCTATTCATAATTTAAATTCCTATATTCTATGATGTTTGCATTATATAGGTAGATCCTGTTCATATTTATTTGTGCTGGATTTTGATCATATAAACCATGATTTTCTATTATTTATCTTGGCAGATAATTTCAAAATACTTTAAGGTTATTATTGTTATGCTTCCTTCTATTTTGCATAGTTCAAATGTTTGGTATTTACCTAAGTGCCAGAAAATGATATCTACATCTATCATTTGCAATTTTTGTATTTTCTTTGAAGCCTCTCTTATTCTAGCCTTATAAAATATGACACAACATAAATAAATCATTTAATCATTTGTTTCTAAGTTTTCTTGTGATGAAAGTACTTATTTTAAAAATGAACCAGATTTTGTATCCAAAATACTTCATGAATTGATAATGTCAATCAGTTAAAAGAAAAATGCATATTTGCCATTTGTATTTGAAGGAAATTTTAACATACACTTAACAAGAGGATTAAAAAAACATTTTTGTTTTCAAATTGCAGACCAACATGCTCAACCAAGACCCCATTCTTTTGAAGCTGATTGAACCATGTTGCTGTGCTAACCAAACACTTTAATCATGATAATTGAAATGTTATTTAGTTGCCAGGTGCTAAAAGCTTCCTTCAGATGGATTTATTTCTTAAAGCAGCTCACAAATGAGCTTGAGTTCTTTTTACAAAATACTTTTAATAAAACAACTAAATGCTTGAAATACACTTCAAATTTGAAGTCAGGTTTTATTTCAAAGCTCACTGATTTTAAATGATTCAAGCCTGGCTACTACATTTTATAGATTTTGTATAAAGGTTACTTAAATGTGAAGACACTTCTTTCCCAGATTTTCAAATCCTAATACATAGCAAAATTCAACAGACAAACAACTGATTTAATCAAACAAAGGAAGTTCAGTACATATCAAGAAATTCAAACATTACTCTCTCATGAATACATGCAGATAAAATCATCATAGGCTCTTATTAAAATTAGCTAGCGTGTTCATTCACTCCTTCACAACAGCCATAACTTCATTTTTCTACTTAGTTCCAGCATTACCTGAAAGAGCATTAGTGACTGCCTCATTTCAAAAATGAGACACCCCCATATGCCATGAGCAAACAAGGGTCAGATCCATAATCTGGTATGAATAACATCATTATATTCATGATATTAAGAAACTAAGTGATTCATGAGTACTAGCCAGTTACTTAGCAATTTCTTAAATTCAACTGATACATTATGCTTCAGATAAAATTTTGTGCAGTCTTAGTATCTTTATAAATTTTCTATTAGTTCCTACATAATCATGTAAACATACTCATCAATCAACAGTATATATATTCACACTGGAAAAACCATGGTTCCATTCAACCAGTCTCAGGAAATACTCATGTTCCTATCTCATCATTTATAGGTTAGATAGACATCAATTTAAATCCTAGCCTCATCTACTATCAGGGAATCACAGGGACACATTGCAATGGACTAATTCACATCACTGCACAAAGATCTTAGGGCTTAAACAAACCATGTGCCAAACTTGCATACTTCAAATATGACAAGCATTCCAGCAGCCTTCTTGGCTCATCATCCCTAGTTTATTTACTAGAAGTATTTATTTGATTTTATCATCTGATATTTAGATGAAAATGCCACTGCATACATGAAAACATCCTATGCATCTTGCAAGCCTAATTTCCAGAAACAAATAAATAATCA
The DNA here is from genome assembly GCA_030765085.1 of Allium cepa. Classification (NCBI taxonomy): domain Eukaryota; kingdom Viridiplantae; phylum Streptophyta; class Magnoliopsida; order Asparagales; family Amaryllidaceae; genus Allium; species Allium cepa. Next base: position 875,212,468 of record CM060943.1, read on the forward strand.
TTTTCAATGATGTTGTCAAGAGATATCTGGGTCTTAGATCAGTACAAGAATATTTACAACTATAAATAGAGATATGGCATTTTAAGTTAATTTTGATCTGCAAGTAACTATGGTTGAACCAGATTCACAATCTAGCTTAACCATAATTTTTAACTTGTGGTTTTTTTTTGATCAGGGGTTCAGCACCCAAGTACACCCCTAATACACTGTTCTAAGTCTCAGCACTTATACATAGTATAATGCAGCTCATAATATTTTCTTCTATTAAAATTTCCATGCCATAGATCCACATTAGTTGTGAGTATTCTTGCCTTGATTTTAAGGTATCGTGCTTTAACTTTTCTGGGTATAAAAAAATAGTAATTTGCACATCCAAAGACAAACATCACAGCAAATCAAAGATCACCCAAAAACATCCATAATAAAATCATGGCAGATCCAAAAACATCCAAAGAGCATTGATAAAATCATATTCAACAAAACCAGAAATAAGCAAATAACAATATAAGAATTGGCTGCCTCATCTTAGGTCTTAATGCCATGAATTTGGTGAGGTTACTCACCTTAGTATCCCCTTCTAGTTGATGCAGAAAATCCCTGAGTATTTTTTTTCTTTCCTTTAAAATTTTTTCTTCCTTTCTTATTTTAATTGTCTCGGGTAAAATAATTTCTCTGGCTATAACTACTTATTTATAAGCATATTTTTGCTAGGGTTTTTCTCAAGACAAAATTCAATTTCTATCCTGGCTGGCATCATGCATTGTGTGTTTGCATTTTCACATTCTTCATCCTAAATTACCCCGGCCATATTAACTAGTTAAAGGCTGCATTTTGTTTTTCTTACTTTTTCAGAAAATAGCCAGTCTACCCAAATCATGTTAAAGGCGTGACTTAGCTGCCTTTGCACATTTATTTATTTCTAGGAATCCCCATTTTCCCATTTTTTCCTATACATTAACATACTTGCTTATTTTATATCTCATGCCATGTTAATGTTATTATTATTTTCTTGCTTAGTTCCAATATATATCTACTCACAGAAAATATACATGTGTATAGGTATATAAATATTTATTTTATTTAATTTCCCCCTGTTTCACAGAAAATACATTTAAGCATATATTTTATTTTTAACTTAGGTTATGCTTAAGTTACAATCCAATGCTTTAAATAAAGAATTTACTCTCTTATTTTTAAATAAGTTTTTTCTGTCTTTCTTTTTTTTAGTTTAATTTTTAATATCTAAATATTATTCTAGTTTCAATATGTATACTTTTTTTTTCACAGAAAATCTTTAATTTCAATGTATACAGAAAACATATTTAATTTGATCAATAATTCATATTTCAAAATCATATTTGAAATGCTTCTTTCCTTTGTTTATTTATTTTATTATCATTATTGTTTTTCAGAAATTTTAAATCTCTTCCTTGTGCCATTTCCAGTGTGCATGTGCACACATATCTCTGCACACCATTCAATTTAAAAACTCCATCAATATTTGATCCAAATATTTTTAAACTGAATTGTTTAATGTTACTCAAAATTTTTAGGGCATTTCATTCACCCCTCCTATTAGGAATTGTGTCCTCACAATTTTCTAGTACTTGTAACAAGCATTTACCGACTTTAGGAAAATCTACCAAGCATATGCATAAACAAACATATTCAATCATATCAACCATGCATATCAAATTTTCCAGAAATTCAAAAATTTACCTTTAGTTTGTAAAAAGCTTAGGATAATCCATCCTAATCTTATCCTCTAACTCCCATGTGCAGTCATTAGGATCAATACTCCACTGGACCTTCACTAGTTTCAAATTTTTGCTTCTCAATTTCTTTTCTTCTTTAGCTAAAATCCTCACTGGTTCCTTCTCATAAACCATATTAGGATTTATTTAAATTTGGGTAGGCTTTTCCAGAATTTCTTCTTTATCATGTACCTATCTTCTAAGTTGTGACACATGAAAAACATTATGCATTGCTTTCATTTCCTCTGGTAATTCCAATTTTTATGCTAAAGAACCCATTCTTTCCAGAATTTTATAGGGTCCAACATACCTTGGTGTGAGTTTACCTTGCTTACAAAATCTCAAGACCTTCTTCATAGGTGAAATCTTGATGAAAAAAAAGCCTCCCACTTCATATTCCACCTGCTTTCTCTTCCTGTCTGCAAACTTCTTTTGCCTATCTTGAGCTGTTGCCATTCTTTTTCTTATTAACCCAATTTTCTCTGTAGTTTCTTTTAGATATTCAGGTCCTAGAACAACCCTTTCTCCTGTCTCTACCCAGCATATAGGTGACAAACATGGCTTGCCATATAAGGCTTCAAATGGAGCCATTCCTATAGTGCTTTGATAGCTGTTATTATATGCAAACTCAGCTAAATGGAGATAGTCTTCCCAGTTTCCTCCAAAATCTAGTGCATATGCCCTTAACAAGTCTTCTAGAATTTTGTTCACCACCTCAGTTTGTCCATCCGATTGTGGATGGTAGGCAGTGCTTAAACACAATTCACTTCCCATGGTCTCTTGAAAACTTTTCCAAAATCTTGAGGTGAAAATGGTATCCCTATCACTCACAATGGTTTTGGGAACGCCATGCAGTTTTACCACCTCTTTCATGAATACTTGAGCCAATTTTGGTGCATTCCTTTCTGATTTTACTAGAATAAAATGTGCTACTTTGGTTAGCCTATCCACTATTACCCAAATGCTTGTGTTTCCTCTTCTAGATTTAGGCAGGCCATCTATGAAATCCATAGATATATCCGCCCATTTCCACTGTGGTATGCTTAAAGGTTGTAACAGTCCTAATGGCTTTTGTGCCTCTGCCTTGACTTGTCGGCAAGCCATACACTTTGCAACATGTTTGGCCACATCTGACTTCATTCCCTTCCACCAAAGATTTCTTTTCAAAATTTGGTACATCTTTGTACTACCTGGGTGTATGGAGTATTTACTCCTATGATATTCATTTAATATTTCCTCCTTCAGTTCTACATTTTCTGGAACACATATCCTATTTTTGTTCCTTATATAGCCATTTTTATCAATATGATAATTTATTACTTCCTCTCCTTTTGATAAGAGCATTTTCTTTTCCAATAGGTTTAGGTCTTGTTCTTGCATTCTTCCTATTTTCAAGATTAATTCTGACTGTAAGGTCATTAAACTCAGTTTTCCTTTATTCTCATCTATTACCTTGTTGTGTCTCATCACTTGCCTCAATTTCCAAGTCAGTAAGTATAGATAAATCTTTAAATTCTTCCATCATCAACATGGCTACTTTAGCATGTTGTCTGCTCAAGGCATCTGCAACTTTGTTTGCCTTACCTGGTGTATAAAGTATATCTAGATCATAGGCAGCTAGGAACACCACCCATCTATGTTGCCTCATGTTCAAATCTTTTTGTGAGAAAAGATATTTTAATGCCTTATGATCAGTGTACAAAATAAATTTTGCACCTAATGAATAATGTCTCCAAAGCTTCAAGGCATACACCACTGCTGCTAGTTCAAGGTCATGGGTTGCATATCTAGTTTCATATGGCTTTAATTACCTAGATGCATAGGCTATCACTTGGTCTTGCTGCATCAACACAGCCCCTAGCCCTGAGCCACTTGCGTCAGTATACACAATTAATCCCTCATTTCCTTCAGGTACTCTCAACACTGGTGTAACAACCCGATATTCGCGTCAATTCATAATCGACATTAAAACGATTTATATTTTCGTCAATTGCCATTTTGAAGTTTTTAAAATTTAAATTAAAATTTAAAATTACAAATGGTTATAAAGTTTGAGGGGCTTTAATTTTTAAATCGTGGTTCATTTGTTTTTGGGCCGTGAGAATTTTAAAAAAAAAACCCAATACCCTTTCTTTTTTTTTCCTTCGACTTAAACCCGATCCCCTCTTTCTCATTCTCTATTATTCGTTCGAAACCTAAAACCACCGAGAGAACAAAAATGGTGGCGGCCTCGTGCTCCATCGATCGTCATCACCAATTAGGGCTTCATCAATTAATGGCTGCTCGCCCTCACGTTCGTCTTCGCTTCAGGCCAAGGCGAGTGGTCCTCCGCTCACATCTAATTCAAGTCAATTTAATGATTTCTGGCTCATTTAAATTCGTGATTTTGGTTGCTTGATTAATTGATTCCCACGGTATAAAAATTGGACTGTTGTGATGGTGATTTTCGGGTTCACTTGTTTCGAATTTCTGGCAATTGATTTTTATGTAAATGTCGACATTTGCTCGACCTAATACTGTTAAGCTTTGTTCGTACCTACCACCATCGTTGCATTGATGTTATGCTTTCGGCCATTTGAGTTGTTTAGATGTCTGTGATGATTTTCGACTTTGTCAATTCGTATTCAATTGTTTGAGTTGTCGATTCATTTTTCTTGCAGTCCGTTTGAAGTTGTTTTATTTGACTTTGGCTATTTTGTTTACCGCCTCTGGTGGCACTATCGACTTCGTTCGATTTCACCTGCTGTTCAATGACTGCGACCACTTTGTTGGATTTTTGGATTCACTGATCATTATGACTTTGATTTTTGTGGCCTCGGTGTGCTTGGCTCTGACCATTCGCGTTCACCCTGGTAGTATACTTGACTTGTTGTTTTACATGATGTTTCTTTTTGACTCGACGATGAACTTGTCTTCGGCAAGTGAGTTGAACTGGCTTTGACTTGTTTGATTTTCGTTCGTCTGGAATTAAGTGAATTTGCATTGTCACTGCTAGTATTACTTCAACATTTAACAGTTACTTTGAATTCTCTATTGACTTTGGAAATTATTATCTCTGACTCTACTGGATTGTAGCCGTAGTCCAAGAGTTTCTCTTGTGACATGCCTGATTTTAGTTCCATAATTTTATTTATAAAAGAAAAAAAAACCCTTGTTAGTGCAATATCGGTTACTGTTAGTTCATTGTGTACATTGTGTTGTCTGGCCTTTTTATCTGTGCAGTCTTCTCTGGGGCACTTACTCATTTGAGTTTGTACTGCTTCGGGTTGCCCTTGCTCTTCCACTATTCACTTCGAGCATGGGTTGCTCTGTCCAGTTTAATGCATTCATATAGTAGCTGGATTTGGTCGAGTTGCTTGATCCACTGTTGAATTCAGTTGCTTGATGTATTCGAGTTAGTGTTGTCCCATCTGTTCATCACTATATATTTAAAAATATTTGTGCATATGTAAATATATACATATGTATGTGTGTATGAATAAATTGGTGGATTGGCTAGAATTGCAATCTTGTAGTCATCATGTATGCCTGGTCTCATTTTCATGTTACCGGTATCATGTATCACTTTGGTTGGTCTGCACCCATTTCTCTTCATTGCTGTGTGTATACATACATTTATGTAGCATGTTATTGCAATGTTGGGCACTTCATATTGTTTAGCCTTTTGGACATACATGTTGAGGCTGTTGTTTATTTGCTGTCATGTTCAAATTTACCATTTGCCTCTGTGTTGCATTGAACTGTGTTTCACTGTCTTGCTTGCTGAGGCAGCTCTGTCCACTGTTTCATTTTGTGTACACTACCTTATTTAGTTCACCTGAACTTTGAACCGATCCAATGTGATGTTAAATACCTTTGTAATTGCTGTCACCTTATTCCACTGTGTCTTCATGTTGGTACCACTGCCATTATTTGTTTGTTAGCACTGTTTCATCATGTCACTGCCATGTGCATTTGGATTGATTTTCGAATTACACTTGAGATGAATCCGATGACTCGGGTTTGATCTTGTGTTTGGTTGTGAATTTTCATTGGGTACATCATCACTGTGGTGGCAAGGCAGTGCACGCATGCGTGAACTGTAGCCACACAGTATTCATTGGGTACATCGTCACTATAGTGGCACGGCAGTGCACGCAAGCGTGAACTGCAGCCACACGGTATGGTTTTATGATATTCTATTTGTTTTGACTTATGGATCTTTTTGCGGATTCCATATTCCGTAGTGGCGAGGCAGTGCACGCGTGCGTGTACTGCAGCCCTACTTGAATTAAATATTTTAATTGATATTTCAATGGTTTGAACTGTTTGTTCATTTCAATTCAATATTCTGAATTGCATTCTGATTTGGTTTAATTACTGTCGCCTATTCATTATTTAATTATTATTGCTTCTGTGCACTAATAACTGAGTTTGAATTAGACTGACCCGAGTATTATTTTCTTTTGAATCTAATACTCGGGTCAGACCGAGTATTTCAGGTTGTAGATATTCTGCTTTGGGTTGCTGCTAGAGCTATGAAGTTCTTTCATATCTTTTGGAGTAGTCGTCATCATTTGTAATAGTCTGTAAAATTGTATAGGAAGATATGTGTTCATGTATATTAAATATGTTAATGTACTTGTATATGTAATTTCCTTAGTCGACTGTTGTAGTTGTATCATATGTACCGTGTGAATGTATTGTAACTGTCATCAGTTATTATATATATATATATATATATGAGACTTTCTGTTTCATCTGTGTTCCGCATCTATATTATCTGTGTTGATATTTCATATTTACTGTTCTAAACGATTACGAACCATCGTAGTTCGTTTTATACTGGAATTGGGGTATGTCGATGGGAGAAAATAAATCAGAGATGGAAAATGAAAGAAAATATATTTATATACCACTCCCATTGAGATAACCAATACTAGTATAAGGCCTAACTATTGATGGTCGCTCCTCAACAGCCTTATTCTCCGCGCTAGTTGACAGCACTACACCGTAGTGTTCTTGGCTAGCGTGGGTATAGAGGTGGGGCGTCACAGCTTGGTATCAGAGCCTGGAGTTTAGAACAAATATAAAACATAACTTAGATAGTACATGTGTTACAACTGTTTGTCGACGTTTTATCTCTCATATTTGCAAATGATTATCTTTGATTGTTAGGTATGAATTCCTAACGCTTATTCATATGCATTTGGTTTTGATTCTTGTGTTTTCGGCTTTGATTCGATTTAGCCGATGATTGATTTTGTTCGAATCTCAGCGGTTCCGAACTTGATATTTGATGTTTTCCTCGGCTTGATTTCCATTCGACTTCGGTCACTTTGTTTTTGAGAAATTTCTAAATTCTTGATTTCCAAGACTCTGACTTGGTTTGCCGTTGAGTCCTTTGATGATGATGTTGAATCGTTTTGTACTCTATTATGGCCATTAATTGTTGACTTCGGCATTGAATTGATTTTTATTTTTGTTGAAGTCCTTTATGCATTTATGCTCGTTTTGTTTTGTTTTTCCAATTGTTAATCGATTCTTCTTTTCCAATTAGTTGTTATCTTCTTTGTCGACTTTGACAACTTCTATTTCTGGGATTTTTGGATATTCCTACTTTGATGGATTTAAGAATCAAATTCTTTGGATTTTATTCACGTCTTCGAATGTGAATTTTAGTGAATTGATTTGGTTTCCAAATTTAATCGATTCTTGTTAATTCCCCGATTTGTTGCTATCATTTATTAGCAACTTTGATAACATTTTCTTCGGAACTTTTGTGAACATACCTTTTGATGGATACAGTATCGATTTCTTTGGATTCTATTCACATATTTGCATGTGAATTCTTGTGATTGATTGTTCCTACAATCATTTTTGTGATTTGTCACTTTAAAAATATAAATGTTTCAATACCAGTAGTAAATATCAAAACTCTTTTATCAAAATGTTTTCAACTCTATTTTCAATATCAAAATCTTTTCCTAAACCGTTTTCCAATCTATTAGTATATACAAACCTTTATTTCACTCGTATGAGAAATCTAATTAAACGACTTAGTAAAACAAGTGGTATGAAACGCTTGCGTTTACTTCGTCGGTTAATTTTTGGACTTGTTCGATTGAACCACTTGTGACATTTTTCTAGTGAAGATCTACAGTTTGTTCGTAAATATTTAAGTTAAGCTAGTGGTTATGGGACATGAAGCTAAACTTTTATATTTACTAGCTTAGTGTAATTGACACTTCTCGTTGATCTTGATGATCGCTTTATGAATTAGACTAGCAATTGCGCGATGTCTCTTTCATTGCAAGGTTAGACTAGACACCACTTGTGTGATTCCACTCACGCATACCTTTTTGCTTTTTGGTTAGTCTTAACCTCAATCTGTGTGATTCCATTCACACATGCTTAGTGTAATTGACACTCCTCGTTGATCATGATGATCGTTCTGATGGTCAGACTAGACACCACTTGTGTGATTCCATTCACACATACCTTTCTGCTTTTTGGTTAGTCTTGACCTCAATCTGTGTGATTCCATTCACACATGTGGGGTAGCTCCCCTTGGTCTTCGGACCGTCATGTGATAGGCCTCTTTCCCTTTTTCTGTGATTTCTAGATTCCTTATGTTGATTTCTGGAAATTTTATGCTTCACCTATTTTTGTGCATTGGTGAATTCATATGTTATTAATTTGTCATGAGTACAAATTTGGGGTATGATACCTCTTTGGATCTTTGAGAAGATTCTTGTGATATTGATTATCTCTTATCGGTTGATCTCCTGTTGATCATTATTTGCATACTTATAGTTGTATGTCAGTATGGGTATTTCATATTTATGCCATACCTCTTATCGGTTGATCTCCTGTTGATCATTATTTACATACTTATAGTAGTATGTCATTATGGATATTTTATGTTATGCCATATCTTTTATTCTATGTCATACTCCCATTCGAGTTTTCATACTCCGTTCGAGTTCTCATACTCCGTTTGAGTTTTCATACTCCGTTCGAGTTTTCATACTCCCGTTCGAGTTTTCATACTTTCATCTTGTGATTTCTGGATTTCTTGTGATGATTTCTAGAATTTGTGCTTCACCAATTTTCGTGATTTCTATTGATAAGTTTTATCAATTCTTGTGCATTGGTGAATTCGTGTGTTATTGACTTGTTATGAATACAAGTTTAGGGTATGATATCCCTTTCTATCTTTGAGAAGATTCTTGTGACATTTTTGATGAACGAAAATTCATTGGTATTATATTTTGATGCCAATTTTTTCGATGAAATTTTGACGTATGTCGAAGTTGCTACTGACATTGCTATTTTAATCACGTGTTTTAGAAATTTGTTATTCTTCAAAATATTTCAAAATATAAATCAAAATTTGTTTTCAAAATTTTTACGATTTGCGCTTTCAAAAGAATGAGGAAGTGAATTAAACGTTTCAGAAAAATCGAGGACTATGACCCCTTTCTTTTACTGATTCGCTTAATTCCGGACTCGTCCGTTTGAGAACGTGAAATGTTATTTATTTAAAATACACAATTTTGCACTTTCAAGGAAACGATGAAGTGAATTAAACGATTTAGTAAAACTCGTGGTTATGGGTCGTGTGCGTTTGCTATTTCGGTTAATTTCGGACTCGTTAATTGAAAATTTGTGATTTTTGATTATCGTTTTTGATAATCAGATATTTGAGATTTAATTATCGTTTGTGATAATTAAATATTTGTGATTTTAAATTTGATTACCGTTGTGGTAATTTCTGATTATCGTTTTGATAATTGGATGTTTATGATTTCTGATTTATCGTTTTTGATAATCAGATCTTTATTGTTTCTAATTATCGTTTGTGATAATTAGATATTTGTAGTTTGATTATCATTTGTGATAATTAAACATTTGCGATTTGAGATTTGATTATCAATTGTGATAATTAAATATTTGTGATTTGAAATTTGATTACCGTTGTGGTAATTTCTGATTATCGTTTTGATAATTGGATGTTTATGATTTCTGATTTATCGTTTTTGATAATCAGATATTTATTGTTTCTAATTATCGTTTGTGATAATTAGATATTTGTGGTTTGATTATCGTTTGTGATAATTAAACATTTGCGATTTGAGATTTAATTATCGTTTGTGATAATTAAATAATTGTGATTTAAGATTGATTTTCGATTTTTGATAATCGAATACTTGTTGATTTGATTATCGTTTTTGAATAATCGAATATTTGTGATTGAGATTTCTGAATTATCTATTGATAATTAGATTTTGTTGATAATTTGTGAATTTCTTTTATGAAATTAAAAGATTTCTTTGGCGTTTATATTGTATTACGCCGGTGTACCGACTCAATTTTCTGCTATTTATGACGTTTCCCACGTCTTCCAATTACGGAAATGCCTTTGGGATTTCCGATCCTTATTCTTATTCTCGAGCCACCTTCTATTCACATCATTGCTTCGGAGGTTCAGCATCCTCGAAATAAAGATGTTTTTCTCGTGAAAGCTCAGCGGTTCTCAAATCCTATGAATTTCACTTTGGAATCCAGAGAATTCATCGAGCAAACACGTTCAAGCTTACTCTTTCATGCTCTATATGGTGAACTTTCTATTTCTAATTTCTTCATCTTGTGATGATGTTCTTTATGGTTGTTACCATTTGTCCATTTATTCCTTATGATTGCGAGGACGCAATTTCTTTAACGAGGGGAGTCTGTAACAACCCGATATTCGCGTCAATTCATAATCGACGTTAAAATGATTTATATTTTCGTCAATTGCCATTTTGAAGTTTTTAAAATTTAAATTAAAATTTAAAATTACAAATGGTTATAAAGTTTGAGGGGCTTTAATTTTTAAATCGTGGTTCATTTGTTTTTGGGCCGTGAGAATTTAAAAAAAAAAAACCCAATACCCTTTCTTTTTTTTTCCTTCGACTTAAACCCGATCCCCTCTTTCTCATTCTCTATTATTCGTTCGAAACCTAAAATCACCGAGAGAACAAAAATGGTGGCGGCCTCGTGCTCCATCGATCGTCATCACCAATTAGGGCTTCATCAATTAATGGCTGCTCGCCCTCGCGTTCGTCTTCGCTTCAGGCCAAGGCGAGTGGTCCTCCGCTCACATCTAATTCAAGTCAATTTAATGATTTCTGGCTCGTTTAAATTCGTGATTTTGGTTGCTTGATTAATTGATTCCCATGGTATAAAAATTGGACTGTTGTGATGGTGATTTTCGGGTTCACTTGTTTCGAATTTCTGGCAATTGATTTTTATGTAAATGTCGACATTTGCTCGACCTAATACTGTTAAGCTTTGTTCATACCTACCACCATCATTGCATTGATGTTATGCTTTCGGCCATTTGAGTTGTTTAGATGCCTGTGATGATTTTCGACTTTGTCAATTCGTATTCAATTGTTTGAGTTGTCGATTCATTTTTCTTGCAGTCCGTTTGAAGTTGTTTTATTTGACTTTGGCTATTTTGTTTACCGCCTCTGGTGGCACTATCGACTTCGTTCGATTTCACCTGCTGTTCAATGACTGCGACCACTTTGTTGGATTTTTGGATTCACTGATCATTATGACTTTGATTTTTGTGGCCTCGGTGTGCTTGGCTCTGACCATTCGCGTTCACCCTGGTAGTATACTTGACTTGTTGTTTTACATGATGTTTCTTTTTGACTCGACGATGAACTTGTCTTCGGCAAGTGAGTTGAACTGGCTTTGACTTGTTTGATTTTCGTTCGTCTGGAATTAAGTGAATTTGCATTGTCACTGCTAGTATTACTTCAACATTTAACAGTTACTTTGAATTCTCTATTGACTTTGGAAATTATTATCTCTGACTCTATTGGATTGTAGCCGTAGTCCAAGAGTTTCTCTTGTGACATGCCTGATTTTAGTTCCATAATTTTATTTATAAAAGAAAAAAAAACCCTTGTTAGTGCAATATCGGTTACTGTTAGTTCATTGTGTACATTGTGTTGTCTGGCCTTTTTATCTGTGCAGTCTTCTCTGGGGCACTTGCTCATTTGAGTTTGTACTGCTTCGGGTTGCCCTTGCTCTTCCACTATTCACTTCGAGCATGGGTTGCTCTGTCCAGTTTAATGCATTCATATAGTAGCTGGATTTGGTCGAGTTGCTTGATTCACTGTTGAATTCAGTTGCTTGATGTATTCGAGTTAGTGTTGTCCCATCTGTTCATCACTATATATTTAAAAATATTTGTGCATATGTAAATATATACATATGTATGTGTGTATGAATAAATTGGTGGATTGGCTAGAATTGCAATCTTGTAGTCATCATGTATGCCTGGTCTCATTTTCATGTTACCGGTATCATGTATCACTTTGGTTGGTCTGCACCCATTTCTCTTCATTGCTGTGTGTATACATACATTTATGTAGCATGTTATTGCAATGTTGTGCACTTCATATTGTTTAACCTTTTGGACATACATGTTGAGGCTGTTGTTTATTTGCTGTCATGTTCAAATTTACCATTTGCCTCTGTGTTGCATTGAACTGTGTTTCACTGTCTTGCTTGCTGAGGCAGCTCTGTCCACTGTTTCATTTTATGTACACTACCTTATTTAGTTCACCTGAACTTTGAACTGATCCAATGTGATGTTAAATACCTTTGTAATTGCTGTCACCTTATTCCACTGTGTCTTCATGTTGGTACCACTGCCATTATTTGTTTGTTAGCACTGTTTCATCATGTCACTGCCATGTGCATTTGGATTGATTTTCGAATTACACTTGAGATGAATCCGATGACTCGGGTTTGATCTTGTGTTTGGTTGTGAATTTTCATTGGGTACATCATCACTGTGGTGGCAAGGCAGTGCACGCAAGCGTGAACTGCAGCCACACGGTATTCATTGGATACATTGTCACTATAGTGGCACGGCAGTGCACGCAAGCGTGAACTGCAGCCACACGGTATGGTTTTATGATATTCTATTTGTTTTGACTTATGGATCTTTTTGCGGATTCCATATTCCATAGTGGCGAGGCAGTGCACGCGTGCGTGTACTGCAGCCCTACTTGAATTAAATATTTTAATTGATATTTCAATGGTTTGAACTGTTTGTTCATTTCAATTCAATATTCTGAATTGCATTCTGATTTGGTTTAATTACTGTCGCCTATTCATTATTTAATTATTATTGCTTCTGTGCACTAATAACTGAGTTTGAATTAGACTGACCCGAGTATTATTTTCTTTTGAATCTAATACTCGGGTCAGACCGAGTATTTCAGGTTGTAGATATTCTGCTTTGGGTTGCTGCTAGAGCTATGAAGTTCTTTCATATCTTTTGGAGTAGTCGTCATCATTTGTAATAGTCTGTAAAATTGTATAGGAAGATATGTGTTCATGTATATTAAATATGTTAATGTACTTGTATATGTAATTTCCTTAGTCGACTGTTGTAGTTGTATCATATGTACCGTGTGAATGTATTGTAACTGTCATCAGTTATTATATATATATATATATGAGACTTTCTGTTTCATCTGTGTTCCGCATCTATATTATCTGTGTTGATATTTTATATTTACTGTTCTAAACTATTACGAACCATCGTAGTTCGTTTTATACTGGAATTGGGGTATGTCGATGGGAGAAAATAAATCAGAGATGGAAAATGAAAGAAAATATATTTATATACCACTCCCATTGAGATAACCAATACTAGTATAAGGCCTAACTATTGATGGTCGCTCCTCAACAGCCTTATTCTCCGCGTTAGTTGACAGCACTACACCGTAGTGTTCTTGGCTAGCGTGGGTATAGAGGTGGGGCGTCACAACTGGTGCATTAACTAAGGCTACCTTTATGTTGATAAAAGTTTGTCCACATTTTTCAGTCCACACGAAGGCTTGATTCTTCCTAGTTAAATTGGTAGGTGGTGATGATATTTTTGAAAAATCTTTTATAAATCTCCTATAATATCCTGCCATCCCCATAAATGGTCTTACTTCACTCACTGTGCTAGGACTCTTCCATGCTTGAATAGCTACTACTTTATTGGGGTTCACTGAAATCCCTTTGGCAGAAATGACATGGCCAAGAAAATGTACTTCCTCCTTCCAAAACACACATTTTGCAAATTTTTCCTTTAAATCTTTTTCCCTCAATCTAGACAAAAGCAGATGCAAATGATTTCTGTGCTCTTTTACTGTTTTGGAATAAATTAAAATGTCATCAATAAAAATCAGCACAAATTTGTCTAAATAATCTCTAAAGGTCCTATTCATTAAATCTACAAAATATGAGGGGGCATTTGTCAACCTAAATGGCATAACCATAAACTCGTATAAGCCAAAAATAAGGGGGAATTTTGAATTAATATCAAATTCAACTATTCATTTCATTTCAACACATTTGGACCATTTTCAACTTCCAAGTCAATAAACCAAATTCCAAACCTTTCAATTTAACATTTCAATAAACTATTGAATTACATATCATTTCAATCCATGTTCAAATATCAATTCGGATTACTCCAATTGCAAAATATTTCAAGGTTGTTCTCAAAAAACTTCAATAACTTAATTTCGATAGAATTCATTTATACTTAAAAGTTTAACTTTAAACTTCCAATTTAATTTCTTAAAGCAATTCCATTCAAACCAATTACATTCAACACAAAACTTGATTTTCCAATAATACTTCCATTTATATACGTCAAATTTTATTTCAAGATATCATTTGATTAATTCAAAATTTAAGTAGCTCAAAATCATTAAATTTAACCAATCAGTTGTCCGTATATAATTTGCTAACAAAATCATTTCAACCCATAACGATTTTCAACCCATAACGATTTTCCTTAATTTATGGATCATTAAATTTAATAACAAAATCATAACGATTTTCCTTAAATCATTAAATTTAATAACAAAATCAATAAAATTGCTCGAGTCTATCATTTCAACCCATAATGATTTTCCTTAATTTATGGATCATTCGAGTATGTATCATTTCAACCCATAGTGACTTGCAGTTTATAACGATATAACATACAACATCCATTCATCCAATATCAATAATCAACATCCATTACAAACATCATCCAAATCAATCAATAAATATCAATATAGAACTGATAATCAATAATAGGTATTTAACTGGCAATTTATATTCAGTAATAAATTACATAATGATTTAATTCAAATAAATTCAAATTAACTGAGATGATGATTCAAAATGTACCAAACAGTGATAAATAAATTTCTAATCACATCATAAATTTAATTTAACGAACGTAAGAAATTTTAGAAGTTGTGAGTGGGTTAAAACACACACCTTTTGAAATTTAAATCGAATTTAAATTCAATTCCAAATTAAAATTCAAAAAGTCTCAGAATCCAAAAAAACCAGCGCCAAAATGTCCGGTATTTCGATACGATCCCTGCGGAGAAAACCGCGCTTGAATTTGACCTCATATGTAACAGTTATGCATATTAGAACATTAACGATTTAAATTAAAAATAAAAAGGAACAACACCTTCCTATTCGGCCACGTCACAACATTCACTTGAGCAACTCCGGGCTCAACCCTAATGCACCTGAACCCGATCGAATACAGGATGAGCCGCCGCCAAGATCGCAATTATCGTCGATGCCATAGGCTGTGCCACCTAGATCTGAGGCTACCACCACCATCCTCACTCCGAGCAGCCCCTTCTTATGCCATCCACGCCCATCGCGGCTCCAAAACGAATGGCCACCGCCACTTCCGTTCAAATGCAAAACACGGCCAGTCAACGCGACTTTTACCCCAATTAATCATACAGATGCGAGCTACTCATCGACCTCTACGATACTGCACTCCTCGATCGAGCCGTCGATGAAAATCCACCGTTGAACGAGAAGCCACACAACAAACGGCCAAAAATAATCTAGCCAATTTTGGCCACACAGCAACCCAGATCGAGAAATGAATCACATAATTGACTTGCGCTCTTCTAGAGCTTCAAATCGATATATACTTCGATATGATTGAGGAGTTTGATATTTTTTTGATTTGATTTTTGATTTGAAATTGAATTGAGAAGCTTGCTTGGTTTGTCTGCCATTGAGAAAGAGGAGAAACTGAAATGTACGTACAGATAAATGAAAGTGAGGATTGGCTAGGGTTTATAACGAGCTATTTGTAGACAAGGCTGGAAACAGAAAGAATGGGCCGAACTGATTGAACTATACACGACCCGAAAAACCCGTTTCGACTCCGAAACGAAAATGGTCAACTCATATATCAAAATAGATGTTTTCAAATATTTTAAACTCAACGGAACAGATTTCAAGTCCTAATTCCATTGTATGAAGAAGTTATGTTAAATTCGGCTTATTTCAAATTGATTTCTAGGCGCTTCGAGTCCGTATGATCAAATGACAAGCCTGATCGCTACGAAACTTGAAATCCTACAGCAATTCACTATTACGGATCCGGTGAAACTAGTTTCGTCGAAATCTGAGTCAGTGGCCAAAATGGCTATTTTTCAGGTTAATTAATTAAATTAATATTAAACTAATTAATCACTTTTCGATTCAATATTTAATAATTTACAATTTCCATCACTCTGAATTACTTAGTGATTTATGGTCGTTTAAAACACATTCCTATATCAATTTACTGTGGAATATTTCACGATTACAAGGTTTTAATTTCATTTCAATATATTCAGAGATTATAATTAAATTTCCAAAAATCCAATTTAATTTTCTTTCCATCTTGTTATTAAACCAATTATTATCCTAAGGCTATAACTACACTAGTTTATATTTTATTACACTAATAATTTCCAGTTTCATCCAAATCCCTATTAAGGTGATGTTTAATTCCATTTAATTGCAATTGATTTCAAATTTAATATACCAGATTTAATATATAGGCAATTTATAATAATTGTTGCCATTAACTCTTAATCACCCTTTTATATGTTCATTATATTTCAAACAAGTATTATACTTACTAACGTAACACTGATTTAATCCAATTACCATCAATTACATACTATTCCACAAATCTATTCCATACTTACATTTGTTTTCTTATATTTAATTTATAGCCAAGTAAACATTTTAAATTATTACAACTAAATGGGTTATAAGTTATTTATTTTGCGTACTTCCTTTACGTGTCAAGTTGAAATGCAGAAAGCAAGAATATTTGTTTCGCGTGCATAAAGTTTATGCCCAGGCGACGTGGTAGAACACTAAAGATAAGTCAGGTCCTTTTTTCCATGCGTGCATGTTTTAATATAGTGCATGCGTGAAATGTTTTCTTGCATTTCATTTTTATGTGTCTGCATGAAAATTTCCTGGCATCATCTATTTTGCTTTTATTTTTCTTTGTGCATGCATGTTATTATAGATAGCACGAAAAATATAGCCCAGGTTATAGTTGCATTTGCAAATCGTGCCATTCATTTTTCTGTGTATGTGTAGCTCTATTTATATATGCTGTTTATTTAGTGTGCATGGCCTTTGAAAATGTTAGCCAAGTCATTTTAATTCTGCAATTCCATTTAAGCGTGAATTTTAGTTTGCCAGGCATCATACATTACTTTTTTATGTGCAAGAATATAAGGTCCAGGTTATATTTTCAACATTTTGGCTCGCGTGTCATATTAGTACGTGCGTGTCATATTGCGTGCACAGTCAAATATTTTTGACTCGCGTGTCATATTTTGTGGTCCAGGATGTTATATGTTTTCTTTTGAAAACATGTTGCATAGTCCATTTTCATGCATACATGTTAAGATAGAATGTTTAATGTTAGCATCCAGAGTACTTTTAATTGCTTGCGTGTAATGTTTACCAGTGCCCAGGTCTTGTAATTATATTTTTGTTGCGTGCAAGTGAGATTTTTAATGAATATGTAGTGGTGCAGTCCACTATTTAATTTACGTTGAACTGGTGTTACGTTTTAAAACGTATTTTGCGTCGTTATTTTTATAACGGAAATTTTTACTCCGGTGTTAAATTTTTGACGCATGTTGTTTTGATGACATTTTTTTGATGAATAAAAATTATTGTTGTTTTGACTTCAGTAACCGTTAATTTAAAGTGAATTTTTAAGCGGTCATCCCGCAACACTGATTTGATATCCGTTTTTATGGTGTTTTGGGAAGCGCAATTTCCTCGTCGAAATTGCTATAGTTGTTGCTGTTTTTAATCACGTGTTTTAAAAATCGTTTTAAAATAAAATCGTTTCCAAAAACTTTACAGTTTGCGCTTTCAAAAGAATGAGGAAGCGATTTAAACGTTTCAGCAAAATTGAGGACTATGAACCCTCACTTTTACCGATTCACTTAATTCCGGACTTGTCCGTTTGAGAACGTTAATTTTATTTATTTAAAATACACAATTTTGCACTTTCAAGGAAACGATGAAGTGATTTAAATGATTTAGCGAAAGTGCGGAGTATGGAACCACACTTTTACTAATTCAGTCTATTCTGGACTCGTTAATTGAAATATTTGCTGTTGTTTGTTGATTTTGATGATTTTGTTGGGCTTTCGAGCCACTTTGTTGGACCATCGGGTCATTTGTTGGACCTTCGGGTCATTTTCCAGTACTAGACCTTTGGGTCATTTGTTGGGCGCCAAAAATTATAGTACTTGGTAGGCTTCGGCCATTTTAGATGCACGTGCGGCGTAGCTTAGACTCACCATATGCTGGGATTGATCCACTTTTATGTTGATTTTTCTAGTTATTTATTTTTGATTACTAGATTTTGTGAATTGCCGTTTTCAATTCAATTATGAATTTGAAAGTTTATTTTGATGGAGTTTAATGAGATTTCTTCATTTAAACTATGTTGATTTCTTATGTTGAATAGTCTCATTCGAGACTATGATTATTTTGCTTTGATGTTGTTTATGATGCATTCACTTCTAAATTTAAATTAGACTGATCCGTTTATTATTTTCTTTTAAATAATACTCGGGTCAGACCGAGTTTTTTCAGGATAGTCGCTACCTCTGATTCAGTTGCAGCTTCATCTTTTGGGATTTCACTCCATCTTTTGTCTAGTCTTCGAGTTGTTACTTTTGGTATATTGACTATCGCCTCATGTATGTTGATATCTATGTATATGTACATTTAGTTTATGTGAACCATCGATTGTTGTAGCATGTATTCCAGACTTGTCTTCCGCTATATATATCTGATATTTCTGTTCTAATGTGATTATACTTATCTGTATTGCTGTTATTATGAGTTGTTCTAAATTTTTCATTAGCCACCATAGTTTTGTTTTAGATTTGGATTGAATATATATCTTTGGGAGTAACTTACATAACTCCTATCAATGTAATCAATACTCGTCTAAGGCATAACTTACGGATGGTCGCTTCTAACAAGCCTTATTCTTTGCAATAGGAGACGTTATTCCCTATAATAACCTTTGTTATTGTGAGTATAGAGGTGGGGCATCACATGAATGCATGCAACATCGACAATGATTTTCGAGTTTCTGAGTGGGGGAGAGGCCACTCTAGTAGCTTTGCTATGCGAGTTATTTTGTGAAACCAATTTTGATTTCAGATTTTGAAGTATGGTTTGATATTCAAAAATATATGTATGTATATATATTTGAAATGATCTAATGTAAGCTGGTGTTCAGCCCTCGAGTTTCAGATTGTTTTGGAATAACCTTATCTATTGGAATTGATTTACTGATTTGTTGGTGATTTCCAACTCTTGGATTAAAAATATGATTTCTTCAACTATTTTAAAGGTTCGAGCACTTCCAAATCAAGGATAACTTTTCTAAGCAAAGTAATTTTGAAAGGAATAGGGTATTTGATAAAGGATATATGGTTTACTTGTAATTTGACTTTATTTAAAAATGATGGATTTATGAAATGAATATTTCAAAACTAAGTAATAATGAAGTAAAATTTGAGATGTATGAAATTATAAAATTTAGTTTTGGAATATGGTACATTTAAGCTTTGAAATATATTAAAGATTTAATAGTTTATTTTATGGATCAAATCTTTATTTGAAATTTGATAATATTTGAAATGATTTTGTTGGAAAATTAAATTGAATTGAAACTGATGGTTTGAACTGAACTAAAATTTGAAATTTTAGATTTGGGTTTAATTGAATAAATTTGTGAAATGTAAAGAATTAAAGGAATGTTTTATGATTTCAAATGTATGATTTCGAAATGTTATGATTTCCAAAGTGTAATGATTTCAAGTATTTTGGTTTCGAAAGATCTATAACTTTGAAAGTATTATGATTATTGAAGTGAATATATGTTTGAAATGGAAATGAATTTGTTTGACCTAAATTTTGTTGATTTGGAAATTTGGATTTTTTTCCTAAATCTATTGTTTTAAGAAACTTTGAAACTGAATATATGTAATTAGGAAGAAATGATTTGGTGAAGTCATATATGATTTTGAAACTTAATTGATATTGAAACGAATTAAAATTGAGAACCTTGATTTACTAAATACTTGATTTGGAAGTTATCGAACTTATATAAAATGGATTTGTATAAGTATGAAATTGATTTGAAAACAATTGATTTGTAAAGGTACTCAATTTGTAAAGTGAAATCTTATATAATCGAAGTCTATATATGTATGATTTGACATACTATTGATTTGGAAAGTGTTCGATTTGAAATGGAATCTTATATATAATGGACTTTATATAAGTATGATATTTGAAAGTGATTTTGAAAAGTACTATATGATACATATTTTCGAAGTAAAGATATGGAAAGTGCCTTCTGCTAGATATCTGCTTTGTGGCTACACTGTGGATTCATTCTATCGATATTATTCTCTCTGATTTGGGTTTTCTGAATATGATACTCGAGTGTCCATCGAATTCCATAGCGATCTCCATGGTCTACAAGCGCGACTACATAGCGCAACTGCCTGGCTGAGCTGGCCTAGGTGTACGGATTATTTCCTGGGGGATCCAGGCATAACCATTATGTATCCAGCAATCTATATAGGTCACATTAGTAGCGAATCTGCCTGGCTGAGATGGCTCAGGGGTACAGATTGTTTCCTGGGGGATCAAGGTGTAAACATTGTGTATCCTGCATTCTACTAGTCATTATGGCGTAACTCGCAGGGCTGAGAAAGCTTACGGATACGGATTGTTTCCTGGGGGATCCAGGCGTAACCATTATGTATCTGCGATCCATGGTTAGATAAATGTTTGGTTTGGTTGATTTGTTTGGATTGTACTTTCCATATCTGTTGTTTTAAATGGTTTTCCAGTATTTTCACTGGATGTTGAAACAAGTCTACCAAGTACCTAAAGAATTCTAGCTTTGCGCCTGATCGACGCATAGCCAGAGTCTGTAGGAATGAAAGTAAACTTGTTAAGACATCGAGTTATAAAAGTATTTTGATTAAGTATTATATGAAGGATATTTTAATCATATAATATAAAAATGTTTACAAATGTTTTAAATATTGTTTACTTCGAACTATCAAATTTTAATCAAATGACTATTCATCATACAATAAAATGTTTAAAACATTATAAATATAAAAAATTTAAATTGAAATGTACATGGTTTTAAAATAATGGTTCATCCTTGTCTTTTAACCTACTTTCCCTTCTAACTATTTCTACCTTCTTCCTCTTTGAGGGTCCTTTCCGCATTATGGAAAGAGTTGGTTCCTTGGCTTATCGTCTGGATTTGCCGAGAAGCTTTCTGGAATACATGATGTATTCCATGTCTCACATCTTCTCTAGTACCTTTTGTAACTCATCTCCTATTGTTCAGCCTTCTGCTTTTGATAGTTTGGATATTTAGCCTAATCTGACTGTCGAGAGTAAGCAACTTCGTATTGTCGACAGAGGTATGAAGCAGCTAAGAAGGAAATCTGTTAGTTTGATCAAAGTACAATGAAGTACTGATGATTGGGATTGTACCTAGGAGACAGAGGAGAACATTCGTGCTTCGAATCTGAAATTGTTTTCCAGGTACTATTTGTTGTCCATCTGGTTTTTCCTTATTTTCCTTGTTCGTTCCATTCGAGGACGAAAAGATTTGATTGGGGGAGAGTGTAACAACCCAATATTTTTTGATTATTTTAATTGTTTATTTAAATTATTTAACTTGAAACTCCTAATTTAAAAACTTTATTTTATTTATTAAAATGAATAAATTTTGTTATTTTAAAAGTATATTTTGATTTTGTGTGAATTATAATTTCAAACCTGAATAAATAGGATATTTCCAGAAAAGTGGATTTTTGGTCAATCTGGTCAAACTTTGACATTTAAATTTAAAATTTAAAATTTTTAATTTTATATTTTATTATGAAAAAAAAATTAATTTCAAAAATATTGCTTTTCGTTCGTTGAAATCCGATTTATATTGTGAAAGTTATGCTTTTTACAATATTATGTGTAAATTGATTATTTAATAAAATTGTCTATTTTAAATTATATAAATAATATTTTTATTTATCAAATCATGTTCTAATATGTGTTATATGACATTTTAGGTATATATTTTATTTTAAAACATTTTTAAAAGTGATGTTTAAATTTTTCCAAAGTTTATTTAATTTATTTTCAAATTTTAAAGCCTAGTTTCCAATTTTTGCTATTTTCTTAGTTTAATTATATTTAATTAATATTTATTTATTTATTTTTGTTTATTTACTATATTTTCATGTTTTTATCTGTATTTGTACATATTTTACATGTATTTAAAATTGCAAAAGAAAATATGGAAATATGAAGAGTTTTGTGATCTTTTATATACTTAGACTTTTTGTATTCTTGACTTTTCATTTCAAACCAACACCTCTTCATTTTTGCTGCCATAACTCCCATGCGTCAGCCGACTTCTCTATTCATTTCTCATGTGAACTTTTTCTTCTCAACTCATAAAAATATTTCGGCCATCATTCAAGCAAAGATTTTGGTAAAAATCTTTTTTTTTCTTTCACTTTTTCATTGTTTTGATGTGATTTTGCACTTGCTTCATCTACTTTAGGTTCGGCCTGCCATATTCAGCCAGTTGGCCGCCTCCACCACCGCCTATTCCAGCCGCCATACCCTCCTCTCCACTGCCATTCCTGAGCCGAGCCATCCTATGTTGAAGATCCACCTAAAAATGCATAAACTCCACTTGAAACTCCATAGCCGATCACTACTTGTTGCCACCACCCCACCATCATGCTTGGCCGACCCAAACACCACCCACTCCAGCCACAAACCTGAGTTTCAGACCATGCCACACCTGTAGTTGACCTTTCAAGATCTGGCCGTGTCCAATCCATGCTTGGTCGAAGACATCCATGCCTTGAAACCACTTGTATTTGCCCTGTTTTGTGAATTCAAGCACATATGTCTTCATCTCCTTTGTAATTGCTTTGGCCGACCTCTACATGACCATAACCTGATCCAACCTGTTCCAAAACCATCTCTTTGTCGTGCCTTTCCAGTCCATAGCTGAAGCACAAGTTGTTGAAAGCAAGTGCAAACACTTTGGCATTGTGTTGTGCATTCATTTATAACATTATTTAATTATATGTTGGTTTGAAACTTATGTTGTTTATAATTGTTTTGTTTGTTTAAATGTATTCAAGGAGATCAGCCTTGGCTCTCCCACTCTCGAATCATTGTCGTGCTATCATGCCTTTGTGGATCTTTGTTGTGTGTTTTGGTTGTCATCTTCAGCTTATACCTGTGAGTTATTCTCACCAGACAGTTTTATACTTATATGACTAGTAAATTGATCACAATTGAATCTGTAAACCCATATCATTATGTTATATCTGCTATGCTATGATCATATGATGTTCACCCATGCTTATTTACCTGTTATATCATATGTTACTATTTATTACGCTATTCTGTTTATTTATATCAGTTTCTCACACTGTAAGTTCCCTGTAGATTAGAATCACTATGGGTTGAAATGATACATACCCGAACAGACTTTAGAATAGGGAAAAATTGTTATGGGCTGAAATGATAGGCCTGAACGATTTTTATTTATTTCGTTTTACTTGTGATTGCGGGCTTAAAATGATAGAACCCGTGTTTTCTTTGTAAATTACGGATTTAAATGATATAGTATCCGTATCACTTTACCTAGGCTAGAAAATGATATACAGACCCGTGGTTAATATATGTTTTTCTAAAATTTCTAAAATATGTTAGAAATGTAAATATTATAATATTTTGATTTAAACTTAATTTAAAAATGATTTTTGTAAAGTATTATTGATTTTTTTTAAAATTTATAAGTGAAATAAATTAATGATAAAGTTAGAAATTTGAAATGTAAGTTACTTTGGAAATTATGATTTGGTTATAAATGAAATTTAAATTAAGTTGAAAAAATATATGATAAATTGATTACAATTTGATTTAAAATGAATTTAAAATGATTTTATAAAGTATTGATGATTTTTGAATAAGCTAAAAGGTTAATTGAATGAATGTTTTAGTTAAATTTTGAAATATAACTTAAATTGGGAAATTTGTGGATTTTGTTTAAAAGTGAATTTAAGTTAAGTAAATAATATATGAAATTAATATATATTTGGAAATTTAAACTTAAATGTTAAATTAAAAATTTAACAATAAAGAATTGAAATTTAATGTTGAATTTAATAAGTAAATTATTATTAAATTTGATTTTTGAATGGAAATTAAACTTTATAAAATCATGAATATAAGGGTATTTTAAATGATTGTTCTAAAAGTGAAAAATATATGATTTTATAAGTTTAAGATGATTTAAAAAAAAATTAATTGTTTGCGAAATTATATTGAATATTTGGAATTTAATTAACAGCATTTTTGAAATGTTATTATATCTAATGTAAAGGATATTATAGCACTTGTAAATGCTGTAGTTGATAGAAATGAACTAAATGGCTAAATTTAATTAAGGGCTATTATAGCACTTTGTAAATGCTGTAGTTGCTAAAATTAACTAAGGTTTTATTTGAACTAAAGTAACCCTATTACAGCATTTTTAAAGGTTATCTTTTGTTAAATTGAATTGTTTTAAAAGTAACTTCCCGTAGCATTTTCTAAATGCTGCGAAAGTTGAATTTTCATTGTTTTAATAAATTTAAGCGAATAAATGAACTTTGAAAGATTTAAATTTTGGAAATTAAATAATTTAATTAGTAAGTATAATAACTTCATTTTAACGATTTAAAATGAAGTAATTTGTTTTGAAATATAAACTATTGTGAAATGTGTGTTGAAATGGTATTAAAAAAAATGAATGTTATTTTGAAAGGATATGATATTTTGATATTTTGTATGGATTTTTGAATGATATTGAATCTTGAAATGATATTTGATTTCGAAGTACAAATTACTATTTTGGAATTTTAACCACGGGATGTATTTAAATTTATGGTTTAACGGATCGTTAGAGGATGGGCGATCGCATGCATCCTTTAAGTTATTGTGCATTACTACTACAGTTCACTTGAGTTGGTTTACATTGTATAAGTATATATGTCCTGATTCGAGTGTTTTGTGTTTTACTTTACGCTCCGATCAGCCTGAGTATTTACAGCTTAGCTTTGGATTTCTTTTCTAGAGCTAGGAATCGTTGGAGATTCTGCTTGTCTAGTTATCTGTTCTCTTTCAGTTTCAGTTGTTCTGTTTCGGTTTTGGTATTTATAAACTTCTATATATTTGGGATTTCTATTGTATATGTTTCAGACTGATATTACGTAATTGTTTTGAGAGTTTGTTATAGTAGCTTCATGAACTACTATGGTATTTTAATTTCCGCAGTGAGTTATTCTGATAGTTCTGTGTCTGTGATTCTGTGATTGTATTTCATTTGCTCCAAATTTTATTACAATGGAGTATTTTGAGAAATTCAAGTTCGGCATGTGTGGATGCGAATGGCTGAAAATATCGGGTTGTTACAATATAGATGCGGCTACAAGGAAGTGATGATGGTAGGAGTTGCAACATGTAGAATATGAAGGGACAAGGTAAAAGGCAAGCTTGGATGCAACATTTTGGCTCGGCCTATGGGTCAAGTTGGCTCGACTCATGCTTGTACAGGTCTGGACATGTCTTGAGCAGCGGCTAGAGGGGGTGTAGGTGCTGGTGGTGGCGGCTAAGGGTGTGGCCGAAGTGGACAATAAGGGGAAGTGGTGAAAATTGTGGTTTAGGCATTGTTTTGGTGAAGCTTTTGTGCAAAGTTGAGGTGGTGACTTCATTTGGATGGCACGGTAAGATCTTGACAGAGAAGGGGGAGGAGGAGCTGCTGTAGATGGAGGAGGTGATGGTCGGTGTTGATGGTGGAGGGGCTAGGTCGAGCAAAGCATTAGAAGAAACAAGAAAAACCATGGAAAAATCAATAGAAAAATGGAAAGAAAAAGTAGAAAAAATGAAGAAGCCATTACCAATTTGTTCTCAGATCTAAATGGCTGAAAATTTGATGGAAATGAGAAGTTTTCATGTGGAAATGAAAATAAAAATCATGACTATACTAGAGGAAATGGACGGCTAAAGCTGGAAAGTGAAAGGGCAAGCAAATGAAGAAACTAGGCAATGAAAGGTCATAAGTTTTAAAGCTTTTGTCTCTTCAAATTTCCATTTAAATAAAACTAAAAAAAATTCAGTAAATAAAAGTAAAAAGATGAACAAAATAAAGCGAAAAATAAAAAAAAATTAAGGAAAAATAGAAAATAAATAAGAAATAGTTATATAATCGAAGCTAGAATTTAAAAATTGAAAACAAAATACAATCAACATTGAAAAATTATAACTACACTTATAAAATGTTTTAAAAATAAAATTATATACATAACATGTCATATTACACAAATTAGAACATGATTTGACAAAAAAATATTATTTATATAAATTAAAATAAACAATTTTTGTTAAATAAAACAATTTACACACAACATTGTAAAAAGCATAACTTTCACAATATAAATCGGATTTCAACGAAACAAAAAGCATTATTCTTGAAATTTAATTAGTTTTAATAATAAAAGATAAAATTTAAAAATTTGAATATTTAAATTTTAAATTTAAAAGTCAAAGTTTGACCATATTGACTAAAATTCACACTTTTGGAAAATTTCCATTTATTCATGTTTTGAATTATAATTCACATCAAAATCAAAAATTGTATTTAAAATAACCAAATTTACCCATTTTAATAAATAAAATAAAGTTTTTAAATCGGGAATTTCACTTAAAATAATTAAAATATGAAATTAAAATAATCACAAAATACAGGGTTGTTACAAGCAGTCCTTCACTATAAAAATCTTAAATATTAGTATCATCACAACCTGCACAATCGAATGCATAAATGATAATTTGAAGTGGTTTTCATATAAACCGATCCCAGTCTCTTCGCACCAACAACAAAAAAGCATTTCTTAACCTCACACAGAGACTAAGTCTCATAGACTTATCACGTCTCCAAATTTCAACTTGCTATCCTTCGGCCAAGAAGGAAGCTCGATAGATTGGAGTAATACTCCACACTACACGAATCAACATCCTCAACACAAAAGATAATCAAGCCTACACAAATGGGTACGAACTAAGTGTACGACTAAATAGTTCCCACATCAAGTCGAGGAACTAAAATGGCCAAATTTGATAGTCAGTTATTTAATTATCAAAGCAAACAAACAATATCTAGCACCATAAGCAATCACTAGGCCCTTTTAATTAATCTTTTATTAATTAAATCACATTCCAAATATTCACTTCAAATTATCTTTAAAAAAGATATATTCTCAAAACCATGTCAATATTTCACTATTTGGAAAACATTTCCATATACTTATTTAATAAATTAATTCACAGTTCTCTTTATTTTCAACACATAGAAAATATTACATATACTAAAATCAGGATTAAGAATATATTTTGTTCGTTAAGGAAAACATTATCTTAAACATACTTATTCGGGTCAAAACGAATGTTGCGTAAAACATCGTTACGACAACCCAAAATCATTAGTATAAGGATTCGATAATTAGATAGATATATAAATCCCATATACTATACAACTCCTTTTGGAAATCATTACTATAACAACAACGTTATAGTCTATGCTTTCCTTACTTCTCGAAAACGTCTATTTCAACAATGAATGTTGAAATCTATGTATTCGATGCTCACACCTTTTAAAACATCTTCAAACCATTTAACTCTATTTTAAAAGATCACTTTTCAAAACATTCATTTAAATTAAAGGATTATTCACTGTCCAAAATTGTGAATATAATGCCTAACCAAATTCATTACTTCTACACATTTAATTTAATGGATTATTCACCGTCCAAAATCGGGAATATATTTCCTTTAATAACATCTATAATTAACTTATCAAATTCAATTGATTTTTGATTTATAAAACAATGTTTATAAATTCCATTTATATATTATAAAAACTTACACTCATAAAATCCCTTATAAACCAATCTCATGTACATGTCGAAATCTGACAATAAGTTCATTTACTTATAAATCTCTTTATTTACAAATTCATTCTTTTTTTATAACTTCATCAATTCATAAATCTTATTCACTTGTAAGATCCATTTATAACTTCGTTTTAACACTTACAAAACTCATTTATAATCCCATTACTTTTATTTATAAAAATTCAATTTTATAAATGTTAAATATAAAACTTTTATAATAAATCAAAATTCTCAATTTAAATCATTTTACAAAATAGTTAACTCGTATTTCAAAAATCATATTTTGATTCCATTTAAATAAACTTCTTCTTTTAATAATTTACAAATCATTATTAAAACTTATATAACTCCAAAAATCAAATTTACGTATATTTCACAAATCTTATTTACGTATATTTCGCAAAAATCATGATTTTTATAACATAAAAATTACAACTTTTATTTATTCAAAATAAGTTCATTTCCTTAACAATTCAAAAATTAATAAAACCTCTATATTCAAAGTCACTTTGAATTCCTTTCTAATTAGAAATCATCACTTTAATATTTTAAAATTCCGAAAATAGGGCCCAATGCTACAATATCACTAAGTATGATGATCTACATTAATCATAGCAATCATAACATCTAAATCATCATATATCACATGATAACAGCATATATAACAATACATGTAAATAAAATCAACACTGGTGAGGAATCTAGTTGAATCCCTCCAACCTGTCGCCTGCAAAAAATATACACATGAGAAAATATGTACAATGTCCGCTTCAAGGCAGATGCGCGTACAAAGTGGTCATCCGCTCATACACGGGAACGTATAAGGACTCATCTGCTCCAATAGGCAGGAATATATCCAAATATCAATATATATATATATATATATATATATATATATATATAATATCATATATCATCCAAACAATCATTAATCAGCAAAAATAAATTTATTCTCACTTGTATAAAAATATAAGCGAGTCAGAAAGAGTGAGTTGTACTCACTTTGATTCCAATTGTCGTTGCAGCGTATTATTTCAAATAAAACTAAACGAGCGTTTAATTTTATCCAAAATTTTCACTAACTCCAATCAACTCTAATTTAGTTCCCTCGCGTAATGCTCACGAATATGAACCCAACACAACTTGTTTCGTCAAATTCCGACCTCGTATGAAGAAGTTACGCAATTTAGAAGATTACACGGTTTTAAAATAAATTAATTTACAATTTTTTTTTATCAACCTTCAAATCATGGCCATTAGATCTGTTATTCAAATCTAGGATTCCCCTTTTCTTTTCCTTTCTTCTTTGTTTCATTCGTGTCGTTCAAACCCATCACGCATGAAAATAATTGAACGCCGATCCACCATCGATCCCCTTGAAAATGATCAAGGACCACCATGCTGTAGCCCTTTGCGAGCTCCACCTTCGGCCGAAGCCATGAAGAGCTCGGCACTCCCTATGCCTCGAAAATCGTTCATGAAACATCGGTGAAAGTGGCCATTGTTCTCCCTCCACTTCGCGAATTAGATGATCACCACCCTTAAAGGCGTAGATCTCGCGAAGCTCTACAATTTTCATTTATGAATTTTCTCATCAATGTCGATGGATTTGGAGATACTGAAGGAATAAGATAGGAGATCTCTGGCCATTCATGAATTTAGTGGCGGCTAGGTTTTAGGAAATTAGGGTTTGCTATTTTTGGAGAAAATGAGGTCCTTATATAGAAAATTTCGTGACACTATTCATCGACAAATTTTTCAAACACCAATCGAAGCGTGCCGCCTAGCGTTTATAATGGTTTACCCCTATTCCGAACACAGTGGACTACATATCGAGAGGCAATTCCATCATATTTGGAAGATAGGTTTTTGAATTGACTTATTTTAAACTATAATTTACTTAAACAAATTTCTACCCGTTTCAGCTTCATACGACCAAACCGTAATCCGATTGACGCGAAATTTGGAATCCTACAATAATATAACATTACAGATACAACGAAACCGGTTTCTTCGAAATCCAAGACAGTGTCAAAAAATGACTATTTTTACACGTTAATTAAATAATAAAATATTAAATTTCTATAATTTAACTTTTGATTCAATATGAAAAGTTTATTAAACATCATTCAAATTCAAATAGAACTTAAAATAATTTTATAAATCATTTTTATTCTCATTAAATTCAAAATTCAATTATTTCTACAATTTCAAATATTAAATTAATCATTTAATTATCCAATTGAATTAAGATATTTGAAATATAAGTTATTCAACTTATAATTTTACTCGTGAATATTTAAAATCAATTAAATATTCGAATTTCAAATGACTGAAATTATGGGTCGTTACATTTAACCTAGCTATAACGTTGCACGAATAAAGGCTTACTTCGTCCTCCCTCTAGGAGGTGCCCTGTCTTGGCCACAGCATAGCAAGGATATAGGGTTGTTCGGTGCTTTATCCTTGCCAGAGCATTGAATGGATAAAGCCTTACTTTGTCCTTCCTCCATGAGGTGCCTTGGCCTGGCCAGAGGCGCAGCCAAGGGCTTGTCCGGTGCTTTAACCTGGCCATAGCCTGGCACGGTTAAAGGCTTGCTCCGCCCTCCCTCCAGGAGGTGCTCTGCCCTAGCTAACTTGACATGGACAGAGGCTTTCTACCATCGGTAGCATCCAAATGCAAGGAGTATCTCACTCCTAACCATGTATATTTTCTTTTTGAGGAAAGAGATGCTTTATTCATTCATCTTTGGAAAATATGATCTCAAATACTCAGCATTCCATGTTCTTGGAACCATATTGTCGTGTGGGAAACATAACTTGTAAGCTCATGGGCGGTTACTTTGCAAATGATTAAGGGTCCTTCCCAATTTGGTCCCAAGGGTCCATCTATGGAGTTTCTTGTATTCGCCATTACTCTTCGAAGTACGGATCTCCTTCTTGAAATGAACGCGTTTTTCACTTTCGAGTTGTAGTATTTTAAGATTCTTCTTTGATACTCCACAGTTCTTACCTCTGCTTCATCTCTCAGCTCATGTATCAAATCCAGGGATTCTCTTTTCAGTTCTTGATTCATATCGAATGCGTAGGCAATTCTTCAGTGTGAGGGTATCTCAATCTCGACTGATAACGTTGCCTCACACCCACAAGTCAAAGAGTAGGGGGTATATCCCATCGCCATTTTTTAGATGTTCGAAAAGCCCATAACACAAAAGGTAATTCTTCCACCCAATTTCCTTTCGCTTTGTTGAGTCGCATTTTCAGAATTCTCTTTATGGTATTGTTTGCAGCCTCGACTGTCCCATTTGCTTTCGGATGTGCGATGGAGGAAAAGCTTTTAATGATTCCATTCTTGTGGAAAAAGCGAGAGAACTCTTCACTCTCAAATTGTGTCCGGTTGTCAAAAATTATTTTCTAGGGAATTCCAAATTTGGTTATGATATTTTTGATGATGAATCTGAGTACCTTCCCAAAAGTAATCCTTGGGAGTGGTTCTGCTTTAACCCATTTAGCTAAGTATTGCTCCTTTTTTTTAGATTGGCAATGGGCCAACTAAATCCATTCCCCATACGTCAAAGGGCCATGGACTCGCAATTGGAGTTAACTGACTTAGGGCCAACCTGGGAATCATTGATTATTTCTGACATTTCTCGCATCTTTTCACATACTCGATGGCTTGGCTTACCATATAAGGCTAGTAAAACCCTTGTCTCATTATCTTCTTTGCCAATTTTGTTCCCTTCAAGTGGTCCTCATAGAATCCCTCATATGCTTCTACCATTAGTTTTACTCCATCATTCAAGTTTACTCATCTTAGATAGGGAATGGCATATCACTTCTTATATAGGATTCCATCCATTATTGTGAAGGTTGGAGCTTGTCTCCTAATTTTTCTTGCTTCACCTTTGTCAGATGGGAGTATTCCTTTAACAAAATATTTAATGATGGGTGACATCCAGGTGTTATCATAAGAGTTACCAGCCCTCGATTGGTCAACCCTTTCATCTGATATTTCTCTATCAATTTCTCTTCCCCCTTCCTCTTGTAACTTAGCTCGAGACCTTGTCAGAACTAATAAATCCTTTCCTGATGCTTCCTCTCCAATACTCGAAATTTCCTGATATCCTACTAGAACACTGCTTTTTCTGGAGCTCCCTTTGAGTTGGCAGTTTGTCTAGCAAATTTGCTTGTGAGTTTTTCGCTCTTGGGACTTCGAGTATTGAAAAGTCTTCAAATAAAGCAAGCATTTTTAGCATCTTATTCACATAAAAAGATAGCTTGGAGTCTTTTGTTTGATATATCTGCTTCACTTGATTTACCATTATCTGGTAATCACTAAAGATCTGAATTTGTGGAATCTTGAGTTCTAATGCCAAGGTTAATCCCACTACCACAGTTTCATATTCTGCCACATTGTTTATTGCGGGGAATCCTAATTACATGTATAATGTAAGTGGTGTCTATCCGGTGTTATGATCACATATCCTGAACCGAACACTTGTTCATTTGACGCACCGTCAATGGACAATTGCCATATAGGCTTCCGATCCTTTTCCTTTTTTGATTGCTTATTAAAGAAGTTAGTGCATTTGTTAATGAAATCTACTAATGCTTGCCCCTTGATTGCGTCTCACAGCTGAAATTCCAAATCATATTAGCTGAGCTCGATTCCTCGCTTTACCAACCTTCCTAAAGTTTCTGGTTTACTGAGGACTTACTTAAGGAGGGAATTGGTCAATACCCTGATCGGATGTGCTTGAAAATATGCTCCAAGCTTTCGAGCTGTGAGAATGAAGAGGCTAGCTTTTCTATCACTGGGTATCATATTTCCGCATCCTTCAGTCGTCTGCTCACATAATACACAGGAAGTTGAGCTCTACTTCCCTTTCTAATCAATAATGAGCTGACCGTCTATTCTGAAACTTCCATATACATATACATATACATATACATATACATATACATATACATATACATATACATATACATATACATATACATATACATATACATATATATATATATAAGATTTCCCCATTCTCGGGACTATAAAGTATCTTTGGCTTTTCCAGATGGCTTTTTAATTCCTGAAAAGCTTTTCTGCAATCTTCTCCCCATTCAAAGTTGTTCTTTTTCTTAATTACGTCAAAGAAGGGAATACATTTATCGGTAGCTTTGGAATTGAACCTTCTTAGGGAGCCACCATTCCATTCAAACTTATCACCTCTTTGCTTATTTTGGGTTTGACCATGTCCTTAATGGCTTGAATTTGATTAGGACTAGCTTCAATCCCTTGGGCACTCACAAGGTAGCCTAAAAACTTACCCGAATGGACTCCGAAAGAGCACTTTTTTGGATTCAATTTCATTTGATATTTCCACAATATCTCGAACATCTCTTTTAAATCTTTAATATGATTCTATGCCTAGCCAGACTTTACTAGCATGTCGTCCACATAAACCACCATGTTTTGGCCAATTTGCTCATAAAACATTCTATTAACCAACCTTTGATAAGTAGCTCCTGCATTCTTTAGCCCAAAAGGCATCGCTTTGTAGTAGTAAATCCCCTTTCATTTATGAAGCTAGTATGTTCCTCATCAAGTTTGAGCATAGGTATTTGGTTATATCCTGAATAGGCATCTATAAGAGACAATAATTTATGCCCGCTTATTGTGTCTACTAATTGATCGATTCACCGTAGCGGGAAACAATCTTTCAGACCTGCTTTGTTCAAGTCTATATAGTCAATACATGTCCTCCATTTCCCATTTGATTTCTTTACCAAAAATGGATTGGCTAACCATTTTGGTTAGTATATCTCCTGAATAAACCCATTCTTAAGGAGTCTTAACTTCTTGCTTAAATGCGTCAGACCTACTCTATCTAATTGTCTCTTCTTCTGCCTGATGGGGGTTGCTTCTAGATTGATGTTAAGCGCATCACACATGATCATTAGATCGATCCCGATCATATCAGAATGTAACCATGCAAATACATTCTTATTGTCCTTAAGAAATTGGGTTAAATCCTTTCTTCAGATCACTATCCAATTCCATTCCCATTTTGACCACCTTAGTAATATTGTTTGAATCTATATGCACCTCCTCCAGGTCCTCTATGGGTTTTATCGTTTTTGTTTCCCCTCTGCAATCAAATTTAGTGACAGTTGGGTTTTCCACAATGGAATTAGCATCGATTCTCTTCCTTTTGCCTCAAGGATGAATGTACCTTTCATACATGCGCTTGTTAGATTTATTAAACTAAATTTTCGCTTCAAATGTTGGATGTGAAAATCCATCACCGAAGGTTGTAAAATAGTGGAAGAATCAAGGTACGCAGAATATTCCCTTTTATATCGATCTAGGGTAGCAAAATACATTTCTCGAGAGCTGAATTTCTCTCCTCGGATGGTGCCCCGTCCTTTCTTTGTCAAGAACATTACTATTAGATATTTTGGGGAGACAAATGCATCTATTTCATTAAGTGCCGGCCTACTAAAGAAGGCATTGTAGTAAGAGGTTGGTTGATAACCACAACAATAGTCTCGAAAGTGTTGAATATGCGCTTTGCGCTATATGATTTTTGTTTGATGATAATAAACATATATACATTCATTTAAATGTATTTGTTAATGTACTATTTTTCATAGAATAAATAAATATTTGTTGAATAAAATAAATTACACAGAATTTGAATTTGAATTCAAACAAAACAAGGTAAACAGATTTTGAATTCAAACAGAAATTTTATTCAAACAAATATTTATTACAATTTTGAATAGTATGTATTTGGTAATGTACTATTTTGTTTTTCATAGATTAAATAAATATTTGTTGAATAAAATAAATTACACAGAATTTGGATTTGAATTCGAACAGAATAAGTTACACAGATTTTAAATTCAAACAGAAATTTTATTCAAACAAATATTTATTACAATCTTGAATAGTACAAATTCATGCTCTCACTATACATATACATTTTTGATTACATCACGATTACATCACAAATATTTTTACATTGATAACCTCACTACATATCACTCACACTCGTATTTTGTCTTCAACTGCATGCCAGTTTGAATCCAGCATCTGAGTAATCTGCAAAAATATTCACTAACGCAGTAAAATTGAAAAAGAAATATTTTTGCAATATAAAATGAAATACGATTTTTGAAAAAATGGTTTGCCTCAGTTATTTGGGTTGTTCGTCATCATTCACACTTGATTTCATCACAAAGTAGTGCACATAGATATTACAGGGACAGGTAGCCATAAGTGGCTGCAATACACACGTGTACATTCATACACGTGTGTACTGCCTCGCCAACTCATGTGCGCAGCCAACAAGAGCAAGTGTACAACAGTGTCAAGTTGCAAACAGTTCAAAGCTTCGACAAATCACAACAGATCAATTCCAAGTGACACAGTGAACCAAACAGTCGAAGACATGAATGCAACAAAGTTCACAAGTGCAGACACAAGGGAAGTAATACAAGATCAAGTGACAACACAGAGCAGTGATAATGAAACAACAGTACAACAGATGGCAGTGGACAGTACAAGCCTGCAGAATGCAAATGGACTCGACCAATGCTACAAGCAGCAATGTGAAACTGCAGTGATACATAGGCAACATGAAGCAATGCACATGTCACCAGTACATTGAAGACTCCAGCACGACCAAGTATGGAGTGTACAAATGCAAATGTCCAAACAACAACATGAAGTGAATCAAGTTCAAGCCACAAGTACAACTCGACTGCAACAGTACAGTCAAAGTGCAAAAGTGCATGAACATAGGATCAGTACAGCAACAATGAAACTGACTCAAAGCACAACAGTGAAGTGACAAATATTCAGTGGTGAAGCAACAACAATGAAGCAGTTCAAATCCAAATTCAAGAATATATACAATGCAAATGTACAGGCCAGTGAACACAAAAGAAAATGGCAGAGTCGAAGCACAAAGAACAAAATAGTTCATGTATGCAACAGTCAACAAGGCAACAATACAGATGAACAACAAAGGGTACATGTCAAATTATGATATGAACACAAGCCAGTGCACGACCATGTGACAGTATCAAGTTCTTACCAAATCAAGAAAACATCAAGATGATCAATGACCAAACTTATACATGAATCTGCACTAAAACAAATAATGGCCAGAACCAAACCACAAGACTACAGATGAAGCCAGAAACAATTCAAGTAGACCAAACGAAGAGCGCAGGTGAACAAATGTACAAATGAACTGCAAATATCCAAGTACAGCATGAACAAGTCAATTACCACATAACACAGCAGTGCAAACACTTCGAGTATGACACAGCAACACTTGCAACAGTGAAGTCGAAATCATGTAAAGGACACAGCTGTATACAAGTACAAGCCACAATATCAAAGCTGTGCCGTGGATAGCAAGAATATACATGCATATGAACAAGTCAACATCAAAGCCGTGGGACACAAGAAATGAAATTATACGCATATGACAAAGTCAGATTTTATCACAAGCATCCAAGTGTAATCGAGTGGCCGAGATGAATAAATTGACGAATTCAAACGAACGTAATTCAAGGAATACGAACGCATATAAAAGCCCCAAATCATCATCGGCATAAGTGTGAGTTCGAGTACGAAAATCGAAGAGGAACAGAGCCAAAAATCTTACCTGAAGCAAAATCGAACTCACCAAAGCGAAGCCAAGCCAAGCCGATAATCATCTCAACCCTAATTCGCAATCGAATCCCCAAATCCATAAACCCTAAATCACAGTAGCACAACAAAGCGAAGCCGTGAATTCAAGAGCAACGAAGATTGAGCAATAGCCAAGATTAAAGAGCATCGAAACAAAGCCGCCACTCATAATATCTCAGATCGAAGGAACGAAGAAAGAAACGGCCACCATTATCAAGAGAAAAAGGAACGGGCCGAAGTTTAACAAAAAGGGGAATTAAAAAAAAAAATACTATGTACCTTTTGGGCCGGCCTTATTATTAAAAGGAGGGGTGTTAGTTTTTAATTTTATAATAGGGGTTTTAGTTTTTAATTTTATATTAGGGTTTTTAGTTTGAGCAAAAATTACGTGTTCAAAGTTCATATTATAATTTTTGCTCCTGGTTGTATTTTTGAAGTTGTTTTTTCTTTTCAAGTCAAAGGAGTAGTAAATCACCACCTAGGTTTAGGTAGTGTCAGATTGTCTATTTTGAATTAGTTCAGTGAGTAGGGTGTGCGAGTTTGCAAAGCTGTATAGGCGGGAGCAGAGTTTGCGAGTAAGCGAAGCTCTATAGGCGGGAGGCAAAGTTTGCGAGTAAGCGAAACTCTATAGGCGGAGCAGGGTGTGCGAGTCTAGTAGAGTGTTTGTGAGCGTGGAGCAAATGTTTGCGAGCAGGGTGTGCGAGTCTAGTAGAGTGTTTGTGAGCGTGGAGCAAATGTCTGCGAGTCTAGTAGAGTGTTTGTAAGCGTGATACTGTTTAATTCTAATAGAAATCTGTGAATGCAGCAGTAGGCAGGGGTTGCCGAAGCTGGGTAAATTTTGTGTGTGATTTACTTTTCAGCATATTTATTTCTGCAATTATATCTCTGTGTTTAATTCGAGAAAATTTGCTATAACCCTATTCACCCCCCCTCTAGGGTTAATCTAGATCCTACAAGTGGTATCAGAGCCCGGTATATTTTTTATTTAACTCTAGAGTCATGAATCCACCAGATAATATTTTTGAGGGTCATTTCAATATTATTCCTTCTATTTTCGATGGAACAGATTTTTTGAACTGGAAATTGAAAATGGAATTTTATTTAAAATCTGTTAATATTAAATGTTGGGATATTATTGAAAATGGGTGTGATAAAATCGATAAGGAAAGTATCTCGATTAATGCTCTTACTATGCATATATTATATTCTCATATTAATCGTGATAATTTTAATTTTGTTTCTCTTAGTGAAAATGCACAGAAAATCTGGAATACTCTCGATGCAATATATGGTGCAAAAGTCAACAGCTATGAGAAGTCCTCCACAACTGACTCAGTTAAAGAAATATGTTTAACAGGATAGGTAAATAGCAGTTGTGATGAGGATGATGATGATGGAGCAACCGAGCTGACATTACGAACAGAGAATTCAAAAAGGAAATTTGCAGCCAAGTGGAATAAAAGCGATAGCAGTGAAAGTGAGGAAGCAGATATGTGCCTTCATGGGAATATAACCGATAGCGACGACGACGAGCCAAGCGAGGTATCAAAACTTACTCACTCTGAATTACTTATTTATTTCCACAAGGTAAATGGCTGTTTTAAACGACTTAGGGAGAAGTATGCCAAACTTGAATCACAAAATGATACTTTGTTAGAATTAAATGAGCAACTCGACAAATTAGTTAAAACCTATCAAAGTAAGATCCCTAAGTGTGATAAGTGTCCAACATCCGAAAAGGAAATTGAAAAATCAGAAATCAATATAAAATCACTTGAAAATGAAATTCTGATTTTAAAAGAGAATGAAAATAATAGGAGAGAGAATTCTATTGAAAAGTGCACACAATTGATAAATGAAAATGAATCTCTCAAAACACAAGTCCAACAATTGTCAACGACTTTAGATAAATTTTCAAAAAGTGAAAAATCGTTGAATATGTTAATAGAAAAACAAACTATCAATATTGATAGACAAGGACTTGGATATACTCGCTCTGAATATGTTAGAAATGAGATTAATCAAGAAAATTTAATGTGCACGATTTGTAGAAAATATGGACACAATCACAATAATTGTTGGTATAGACCCAAACATGTGAAAACTATACCAATTTGGGTTCCAAAAGGCACAAATATAAAATCTCTCAAAGTTAAACAAATTTGGGTGCCAAAAGGAACATATATAAATAGTTTTGGGTCTCCAAAAACATATTTTTCATATTCTGCCATTAACAACCATGGACCTATAAAAACAAATAGGTCACATAAATCTTTTCCCGTGTAGGTGTGGTGGCAGGCTAAGGAACAACAACAGTGTTCTCTGGATTTTGGCTGTTCCAGAAACACAACGGGCGACAAAGCAAAGTTCCTTAGCCTAGTACAAAGGTGACAGAATCACAATGGGCAATCACGAAAAATTATCGTAAAGGTAAAACAGGTAATTTTTTTTTAAAATGTGATTATCTGCACCATATTCTGAATGAAAATCAGC
This sequence comes from Allium cepa, assembly GCA_030765085.1. Classification (NCBI taxonomy): domain Eukaryota; kingdom Viridiplantae; phylum Streptophyta; class Magnoliopsida; order Asparagales; family Amaryllidaceae; genus Allium; species Allium cepa. Next base: position 875,251,884 of record CM060943.1, read on the forward strand.
CAATATTGAGATGAATAAAAGATGATAATTTTGATTCTGATTTTTTTTCAAAATGGTTGGCCAATTATGCATTTATGCCAAAAACACTACAATCCTTGAAATACTTTATAACGATTAATTTGGATAGCTGATGGTGTTTTTTTTATTGATTGACGATAATATTTTTGGCTAAATCTATATTCATGGTTTCTTCTATTTACATGGCTTCAACTTAAAATCCTAATGAATTCTATTAAAAAATTGTAAAAAGGATTTTAAGAAATTTTTGACTTGTTCTTATTTATGACATTGATTTGTGCTTAAATGATGACCAATCAGATTTTCAATTTTGAACTAATTTATATAAATTTGTTCGGTCAAATGATGGTTACTCATGCTACACGTAGATATATTGGTTCTGGCATTTTGGTCACTGCTTGTAAATTTGCACGATTTCAAATTCATGTGAAAAAGGTTTTTAAGAAATTGTTGAAACTTCAAGAAATTGTTTTTGAAATATTTATGGTGTTGATTGACTGTTGATTACTCATGAACTTGTTTATCCTATAGTTTCTGAAATTAACACCATGATATGTGTTTGAGTGTTTACACGGCTTCAATTCAAATTCAAAAGAATGATGTTAAGTTTGAAATTCTTGGTGCATATTTCATGGTTTGATTCAACGAGTGAATATTGAGTGAAATTTAAATTCAGATGCAGATTACACGGTAATATGGTTGATAGAAAAATTACTAAGTATAACGTGATTAATTATTTTGAAACATTCATTTGCTGCATCGTCTTTTTTAAAAGAAAATATCTGCATATTTTTCACTTGAAATAATTTTCAAATAGCAGAAAATTTTCTTATAAAACCCCCTCGAGAAAATCATGTTTGACCATATTTACAGATTAATCATTTTTTTAAAAAATTGATTTTATAATGTTTAATTTGATTTTAAATGACAAATTTTTGACTAATCTAACTTTCTTTGATTATCGAAAAGATGAATAGTGATTGAAAAAGAGATGAGTGTTGATATTAATCATATATTATAACTCGAGAAAGTATAATTAGAAAATTTCTTTAGAATTTCATAACAAGAGTTATAAAAACTTTTTGTTGGGTAATAATTCCATGACCATTTCTATTTCTATCATCTTTCTATCGACCATCACTCTTCAAGATCATATTTAGTATGTAAATTAGTAGTAGTTTACAAAGGAAATCATTTGTTCTTCAATATCTTTAAATCTGTGAAGGAAATTAATTGTGCTTCAACTTATTATATTCAGCAATAAAATAAATATCCAAAGTATTCACTCTCATTTAAAAGTCCTCACGGTTATGCATGGGTGAATTACTTGGATTTTTGATTATGTGCTTCCATGCTCATTTAAAAGTCCTCACGGTTATGCATGTATGGAACGCATATCAAAATTAATTGATTCAAATAGACAAGTTGATTCTAATCCCATTTAAAAGTCCTCACGGTCATGCGTGGTTAGAAGATACTTGATTTCATTTTTTTAAATTAAATTGGAATACTACTAATCTCATTTAAAAGTCCTAACGGTTATGATGGTTAGTAGATATTCAAATTTCCTGAAATAAATATACCACAAATAGACATATCTATATGAATTTTTGATGATTTTATCCCCATCACTTCTGAATGTGGAATATGCGCTTGACAAGGGTAATTATGATTTTTGTTTGAGTTTTATTGAGATTTGATATTTATATTTAATTGAGTTAAATGTTTTGATTCATGTCTATCACTTCATCCCTATTTTATAACACTATTATTCTTTTGCTGATAACAAAAGGGGGAGAGAAAAGTTAAGATTTTGTCAAATAGAATCAAGCAAAGGTCAAATAACTTTCAATTTGCATATAGGCTCATTTACATATTTTTATTTGTATGCATATATGTAGGGGGAGCCATATATGTAGGGGGAGCATCACATAAAAAAGGAAGCATTCAAATAGGGGGAGCAAATGAAATTATCAAATACATTTAATATATTCAAAATCTTAAATATATGTTTGTTATCATCAAAAGGGGGAGATTGTTGAATATGCGCTTTGCGCTATAGGATTTTTGTTTGATGATAATAAACATATATACATTCATTTAAATGTATTTGTTAATGTACTATTTTTCATAGATTAAATAAATATTTGTTGAATAAAATAAATTACACAGAATTTGAATTTGAATTCAAACAAAACAAGGTAAACAGATTTTGAATTCAAACAGAAATTTTATTCAAACAAATATTTATTACAATTTTGAATAGTATGTATTTGGTAATGTACTATTTTGTTTTTCATAGATTAAATAAATATTTGTTGAATAAAATAAATTACACAGAATTTGGATTTGAATTCGAACAGAATAAGTTACACAGATTTTAAATTCAAACAGAAATTTTATTCAAACAAATATTTATTACAATCTTGAATAGTACAAATTCATGCTCTCACTATACATATACATTTTTGATTACATCACGATTACATCACAAATATTTTTACATTGATAACCTCACTACATATCACTCACACTCGTATTTTGTCTTCAACTGCATGCCAGTTTGAATCCAGCATCTGAGTAATCTGCAAAAATATTCACTAACGCAGTAAAATTGAAAAAGAAATATTTTTGCAATATAAAATGAAATACGATTTTTGAAAAAATGGTTTGCCTCAGTTATTTGGGTTGTTCGTCATCATTCACACTTGATTTCATCACAAAGTAGTGCACATAGATATTACAGGGACAGGTAGCCATAAGTGGCTGCAATACACACGTGTACATTCATACACGTGTGCACTGCCTCGCCAACTCATGTGCGCAGCCAACAAGAGCAAGTGTACAACAGTGTCAAGTTGCAAACAGTTCAAAGCTTCGACAAATCACAACAGATCAATTCCAAGTGACACAGTGAACCAAACAGTCGAAGACATGAATGCAACAAAGTTCACAAGTGCAGACACAAGGGCAGTAATACAAGATCAAGTGACAACACAGAGCAGTGATAATGAAACAACAGTACAACAGATGGCAGTGGACAGTACAAGCCTGCAGAATGCAAATGGACTCGACCAATGCTACAAGCAGCAATGTCAAACTGCAGTGATACATAGGCAACATGAAGCAATGCACATGTCACCAGTACATTGAAGACTCCAGCACGACCAAGTATGGAGTGTACAAATGCAAATGTCCAAACAACAACATGAAGTGAATCAAGTTCAAGCCACAAGTACAACTCGACTGCAACAGTACAGTCAAAGTGCAAAAGTGCATGAACATAGGATCAGTACAGCAACAATGAAACTGACTCAAAGTACAACAGTGAAGTGACAAATATTCAGTGGTGAAGCAACAACAATGAAGCAGTTCAAATCCAAATTCAAGAATATATACAATGCAAATGTACAGGCCGGTGAACACAAAAGAAAATGGCAGAGTCGAAGCACAAAGAACAAAACAGTTCATGTATGCAACAGTCAACAAGGCAACAATACAGATGAACAACAAAGGGTACATGTCAAATTATGGTATGAACACAAGCCAGTGCACGACCATGTGACAGTATCAAGTTCTTACCAAATCAAGAAAACATCAAGATGATCAATGACCAAACTTATACATGAATCTGCACTAAAACAAATAATGGCCAGAACCAAACCACAAGACTACAGATGAAGCCAGAAACAATGCAAGTAGACCAAACGAAGAGAACAGGTGAACAAATGTACAAATGAACTGCAAATATCCAAGTACAGCATGAACAAGTCAATTACTACATAACACAGCAGTGCAAACACTTCGAGTATGACACAACAACACTTGCAACGGTGAAGTCGAAATCATGTAAAGGACACAGCTGTATACAAGTACAAGCCACAATATCAAAGCTGTGCCGTGGATAGCAAGAATATACATGCATATGAACAAGTCAACATCAAAGCCGTGGGACAAAAGAAATGAAATTATACGCATATGACAAAGTCAGATTTTATCACAAGCATCCAAGTGTAATCGAGTGGCCGAGATGAATAAATTGACGAATTCAAACGAACGTAATTCAAGGAATACGAACGCATATAAAAGCCCCAAATCATCATCGGCATAAGTGTGAGTTCGAGTACGAAAATCGAAGAGGAACAGAGCCAAAAATCTTACCTGAAGCAAAATCGAACTCACCAAAGCGAAGCCAAGCCAAGCCGATAATCATCTCAACCCTAATTCGCAATCGAATCCCCAAATCCATAAACCCTAAATCACAGTAGCACAACAAAGCGAAGCCGTGAATTCAAGAGCAACGAAGATTGAGCAATAGCCAAGATTAAAGAGCATCGAAACAAAGCCGCCACTCATAATATCTCAAATCGAAGGAACGAAGAAAGAAACGGCCACCATTATCAAGAGAAAAAGGAACGGGCCGAAGTTTAACAAAAAGGGGAATTAAAAAAAATAAAATACTATGTACCTTTTGGGCCGGCCTTATTATTAAAAGGAGGGGTGTTAGTTTTTAATTTTATAATAGGGGTTTTAGTTTTTAATTTTATATTAGGGTTTTTAGTTTGAGCAAAAATTACGTGTTCAAAGTTCATATTATAATTTTTGCTCCTGGTTGTATTTTTGAAGTTGTTTTTTCTTTTCAAGTCAAAGGAGTAGTAAATCACCACCTAGGTTTAGGTAGTGTCAGATTGTCTATTTTGAATTAGTTCAGTGAGTAGGGTGTGCGAGTTTGCAAAGCTGTATAGGCGGGAGCAGAGTTTGCGAGTAAGCGAAGCTCTATAGGCGGGAGGCAAAGTTTGCGAGTAAGCGAAACTCTATAGGCGGAGCAGGGTGTGCGAGTCTAGTAGAGTGTTGCTGAGCGTGGAGCAAATGTTTTGCGAGCAGGGTGTGCGAGTCTAGTAGAGTGTTTGTGAGCGTGGAGCAAATGTCTGCGAGTCTAGTAGAGTGTTTGTAAGCGTGATACTGTTTAATTCTAATAGAAATCTGTGAATGCAGCAGTAGGCAGGGGTTGCCGAAGCTGGGTAAATTTTGTGTGTGATTTACTTTTCAGCATATTTATTTCTGCAATTATATCTCTGTGTTTAATTCGAGAAAATTTGCTATAACCCTATTCACCCCCCCTCTAGGGTTAATCTAGATCCTACAAGTGGTATCAGAGCCCGGTATATTTTTTATTTAACTCTAGAGTCATGAATCCACCAGATAATATTTTTGAGGGTCATTTCAATATTATTCCTTCTATTTTCGATGGAACAGATTTTTTGAACTGGAAATTGAAAATGGAATTTTATTTAAAATCTGTTAATATTAAATGTTGGGATATTATTGAAAATGGGTGTGATAAAATCGATAAGGAAAGTATCTCGATTAATGCTCTTACTATGCATATATTATATTCTCATATTAATCGTGATAATTTTAATTTTGTTTCTCTTAGTGAAAATGCACAGAAAATCTGGAATACTCTCGATGCAATATATGGTGCAAAAGTCAACAGCTATGAGAAGTCCTCCACAACTGACTCAGTTAAAGAAATATGTTTAACAGGATTGGTAAATAGCAGTTGTGATGAGGATGATGATGATGGAGCAACCGAGCTGACATTACGAACAGAGAATTCAAAAAGGAAATTTGCAGCCAAGTGGAATAAAAGCGATAGCAGTGAAAGTGAGGAAGCAGATATGTGCCTTCATGGGAATATAACCGATAGCGACGACGACGAGCCAAGCGAGGTATCAAAACTTACTCACTCTGAATTACTTATTTATTTCCACAAGGTAAATGGCTGTTTTAAACGACTTAGGGAGAAGTATGCCAAACTTGAATCACAAAATGATACTTTGTTAGAATTAAATGAGCAACTCGACAAATTAGTTAAAACCTATCAAAGTAAGATCCCTAAGTGTGATAAGTGTCCAACATCCGAAAAGGAAATTGAAAAATCAGAAATCAATATAAAATCACTTGAAAATGAAATTCTGATTTTAAAAGATAATGAAAATAATAGGAGAGAGAATTCTATTGAAAAGTGCACACAATTGATAAATGAAAATGAATCTCTCAAAACACAAGTCCAATAATTGTCAACGACTTTAGATAAATTTTCAAAAAGTGAAAAATCGTTGAATATGTTAATAGAAAAACAAACTATCAATATTGATAGACAAGGACTTGGATATACTCACTCTGAATATGTTAGAAATGAGATTAATCAAGAAAATTCAATGTGCACGATTTGTAGAAAATATGGACACAATCACAATAATTGTTGGTATAGACCCAAACGTGTGAAAACTATACCAATTTGGGTTCCAAAAGGCACAAATATAAAATCTCTCAAAGTTAAACAAATTTGGGTGCCAAAAGGAACATATATAAATAGTTTTGGGTCTCCAAAAACATATTTTTCATATTCTGCCACTAACAACCATGGACCTATAAAAACAAATAGGTCACATAAATCTTTTCCCGTGTATGTGTGGTGGCAGGCTAAGGAACAACAACAGAGTTCTCTGGATTTTGGCTGTTCCAGAAACACAACGGGCGACAAAGCAAAGTTCCTTAGCCTAGTACAAAGGTGACAGAATCACAATGGGCAATCACGAAAAATTATCGTAAAGGTAAAACAGGTAATTGTTTTTTAAAATGTGATTATCTGCACCATATTCTGAATGAAAATCAGCCAATATTGAGATGAATAAAAGATGATAATTTTGATTCTGATTTTTTTTCAAAATGGTTGGCCAATTATGCATTTATGCCAAAAACACTACAATCCTTGAAATACTTTATAACGATTAATTTGGATAGCTGATGGTGTTTTTTTTATTGATTGACGATAATATTTTTGGCTAAATCTATATTCATGGTTTCTTCTATTTACATGGCTTCAACTTAAAATCCTAATGAATTCTATTAAAAAATTGTAAAAAGGATTTTAAGAAATTTTTGACTTGTTCTTATTTATGACATTGATTTGTGCTTAAATGATGACCAATCAGATTTTCAATTTTGAACTAATTTATATAAATTTGTTCGGTCAAATGATGGTTACTCATGCTACACGTAGATATATTGGTTCTGACATTTTGGTCACTGCTTGTAAATTTGCACGATTTCAAATTCATGTGAAAAAGGTTTTTAAGAAATTGTTGAAACTTCAAGAAATTGTTTTTGAAATATTTATGATGTTGATTGACTGTTGATTACTCATGAACTTGTTTATCCTATAGTTTCTGAAATTCACACCATGATATGTGTTTGAGTGTTTACACGGCTTCAATTCAAATTCAAAAGAATGATGTTAAGTTTGAAATTCTTGGTGCACATTTCATGGTTTGATTCAACGAGTGAATATTGAGTGAAATTTAAATTCAGATGCAGATTACACGGTAATATGGTTGATAGAAAAATTACTAAGTATAACGTGATTAATTATTTTGAAACATTCATTTGCTGCAACGTCTTTTTTAAAAGAAAATATCTGCATATTTTTCACTTGAAATAATTTTCAAATAGCAGAAAATTTTCTTATAAAACCCCCTCGAGAAAATCACGTTTGACCATATTTACAGATTAATCATTTTTTTTAAAAATTGATTTTATAATGTTTAATTTGATTTTAAATGACAAATTTTTGACTAATCTAACTTTCTTTGATTATCGAAAAGATGAATAGTGATTGAAAAAGAGATGAATGTTGATATTAATCATATATTATAACTCGAGAAAGTATAATTAGAAAATTTCTTTAGAATTTCATAACAAGAGTTATAAAAACTTTTTGTTGGGTAATAATTCCATGACCATTTCTATTTCTATCATCTTTCTATCGATCATCACTCTTCAAGATCATATTTAGTATGTAAATTTGTGGTAGTTTACAAAGGAAATCATTTGTTCTTCAATATCTTTAAATCTGTGAAGGAAATTAATTGTGCTTCAACTTATTATATTCAGCAATAAAAATAAATATCCAAAGTATTCACTCTCATTTAAAAGTCCTCACGGTTATGCATGGGTGAATTACTTGGATTTTTGATTATGTGCTTCCATGCTCATTTAAAAGTCCTCACGGTTATGCATGTATGGAACGCATATCAAAATTAATTGATTCAAATAGACAAGTTGATTCTAATCCCATTTAAAAGTCCTCACGGTCATGCGTGGTTAGAAGATACTTGATTTCATTTTTTTAAATTAAATTGGAATACTACTAATCTCATTTAAAAGTCCTAACGGTTATGCATGGTTAGTAGATATTCAAATTTCCTGAAATAAATATACCACAAATAGACATATCTATATGAATTTTTGATGATTTTATCCCCATCACTTCTGAAAGTGGAATATGCGCTTGACAAGGGTAATTATGATTTTTGTTTGAGTTTTATTGAGATTTGATATTTATATTTAATTGAGTTAAATGTTTTGATTCATGTCTATCACTTCATCCCTATTTTATAACACTATTATTCTTTTGCTGATAACAAAAGGGGGAGAGAAAAGTTAAGATTTTGTCAAATAGAATCAAGCAAAGGTCAAATAACTTTCAATTTGCATATAGGCTCATTTACATATTTTTATTTGTATGCATATATGTAGGGGGAGCCATATATGTAGGGGGAGCATCACATAAAAAAGGAAGCATTCAAATAGGGGGAGCAAATGAAATTATCAAATACATTTAATATATTCAAAATCTTAAATATATGTTTGTTATCATCAAAAGGGGAAGATTGTTGAATATGCGCTTTGCGCTATATGATTTTTGTTTGATGATAATAAACATATATACATTCATTTAAATGTATTTGTTAATGTACTATTTTTCATAGAATAAATAAATATTTGTTGAATAAAATAAATTACACAGAATTTGAATTTGAATTCAAACAAAACAAGGTAAACAGATTTTGAATTCAAACAGAAATTTTATTCAAACAAATATTTATTACAATTTTGAATAGTATGTATTTGGTAATGTACTATTTTGTTTTTCATAGATTAAATAAATATTTGTTGAATAAAATAAATTACACAGAATTTGGATTTGAATTCGAACAGAATAAGTTACACAGATTTTAAATTCAAACAGAAATTTTATTCAAACAAATATTTATTACAATCTTGAATAGTACAAATTCATGCTCTCACTATACATATACATTTTTGATTACATCACGATTACATCACAAATATTTTTACATTGATAACCTCACTACATATCACTCACACTCGTATTTTGTCTTCAACTGCATGCCAGTTTGAATCCAGCATCTGAGTAATCTGCAAAAATATTCACTAACGCAGTAAAATTGAAAAAGAAATATTTTTGCAATATAAAATGAAATACGATTTTTGAAAAAATGGTTTGCCTCAGTTATTTGGGTTGTTCGTCATCATTCACACTTGATTTCATCACAAAGTAGTGCACATAGATATTACAGGGACAGGTAGCCATAAGTGGCTGCAATACACACGTGTACATTCATACACGTGTGCACTGCCTCGCCAACTCATGTGCGCAGCCAACAAGAGCAAGTGTACAACAGTGTCAAGTTGCAAACAGTTCAAAGCTTCGACAAATCACAACAGATCAATTCCAAGTGACACAGTGAACCAAACAGTCGAAGACATGAATGCAACAAAGTTCACAAGTGCAGACACAAGGGCAGTAATACAAGATCAAGTGACAACACAGAGCAGTGATAATGAAACAACAGTACAACAGATGGCAGTGGACAGTACAAGCCTGCAGAATGCAAATGGACTCGACCAATGCTACAAGCAGCAATGTGAAACTGCAGTGATACATAGGCAACATGAAGCAATGCACATGTCACCAGTACATTGAAGACTCCAGCACGACCAAGTATGGAGTGTACAAATGCAAATGTCCAAACAACAACATGAAGTGAATCAAGTTCAAGCCACAAGTACAACTCGACTGCAACAGTACAGTCAAAGTGCAAAAGTGCATGAACATAAGATCAGTACAGCAACAATGAAACTGACTCAAAGCACAACAGTGAAGTGACAAATATTCAGTGGTGAAGCAACAACAATGAAGCAGTTCAAATCTAAATTCAAGAATATATACAATGCAAATGTACAGGCCAGTGAACACAAAAGAAAATGGCAGAGTCGAAGCACAAAGAACAAAACAGTTCATGTATGCAACAGTCAACAAGGCAACAATATAGATGAACAACAAAGGGTACATGTCAAATTATGATATGAACACAAGCCAGTGCACGACCATGTGACAGTATCAAGTTCTTACCAAATCAAGAAAACATCAAGATGATCAATGACCAAACTTATACATGAATCTGCACTAAAACAAATAATGGCCAGAACCAAACCACAAGACTACAGATGAAGCCAGAAACAATGCAAGTAGACCAAACGAAGAGCGCAGGTGAACAAATGTACAAATGAACTGCAAATATCCAAGTACAGCATGAACAAGTCAATTACTACCTAACACAGCAGTGCAAACACTTCGAGTATGACACAGCAACACTTGCAACAGTGAAGTCGAAATCATATAAAGGACACAGTTGTATACAAGTACAAGCCACAATATCAAAGTTGTGCCGTGGATAGCAAGAATATACATGCATATGAACAAGTCAACATCAAAGCCGTGGGACACAAGAAATGAAATTATACGCATATGACAAAGTCAGATTTTATCACAAGCATCCAAGTGTAATCGAGTGGCCGAGATGAATAAATTGACGAATTCAAACGAACGTAATTCAAGGAATACGAACGCATATAAAAGCCCCAAATCATCATCGGCATAAGTGTGAGTTCGAGTACGAAAATCGAAGAGGAACAGAGCCAAAAATCTTACCTGAAGCAAAATCGAACTCACCAAAGCGAAGCCAAGCCAAGCCGATAATCATCTCAACCCTAATTCGCAATCGAATCCCCAAATCCATAAACCCTAAATCACAGTAGCACAACAAAGCGAAGCCGTGAATTCAAGAGCAACGAAGATTGAGCAATAGCCAAGATTAAAGAGCATCGAAACAAAGCCGCCACTCATAATATCTCAGATCGAAGGAACGAAGAAAGAAACGGCCACCATTATCAAGAGAACTCTCCCTTGATGATTAGCTTTAGATTGAGGGTGTTCCTTCTTCTCGGAAGATGTTAGATTTATCTTGCTTTTGTTTTCATCGGAGTGAGCTTTCAAGTTCCTTTTGGGCGAAACCACCTCATCCCACTGAGTTGATTTTGCTGTTTTGAAAGACTTCTGAGATAATGTCGTTTTGAGGAGCTCTTACATTTCTTGCAACTGCTGCTTTAAGTGCTTTATCTTTGTAGTATTCTCATCCTACTGAATTCGTAACAAAGGCTGCCCTTGAACAGCTCCATCCAAATTGAAGGACGAAGCTATGTTCTCCTCAAGGGTTGTTGAGTGGATAACCCCGTCATCCATTCTTCTTAGTCATTTAGATTTCATTTTCCTACATCGAGTCAACTGATTCAAAATTAGTCCATGAGATAGTAACAAGATCGGAGGTTTGAGCTCTCCTTCTAGCATGAAAAATGTTAATAAGAAATCTTGTTAACATCCCCAAAGTTATGTGAATAACCAATAAGGTCATATAAGATTAGGAGGTCAATGAAGTTGCTTCTTTCAAAACCCACCTTTCAACCCTGATTGACCAAGTCAAAAAAGATAAGGTGGTTAAATTGAAAATGCAGGCTATGGATGAAGCATTAAACTTGAAGCCTTTCTTTTAAATGAGTCAAAGGCAGCTGTTTATAAGGGTTTTCGACCATGTCGAAAGGTTCGTTTCGACCCTTTCAACCCTGTCGAAAGGTACACGTGCTTTATTAAAATGAGATAGCTGCTCTCGACGTCATTGGTTTCACCTCAATTATTGATTAACTCCTTCGAAAGGGTTGCATATGTAGTGGGTAAGGGGGAGGGGGTGAATCCCTTCTGAATTAATTCCTTTCTTGACATTTGCTTGCCAATTATAGTCTGGATTCCCTTCGGAACACCCCTTTCGACTAGGTCGAAAGGAGCTTCATCCTTTCGAAACCGATCCAGATTGTATTAGCCTAAGCTTCATTCAGTTAACTCTGCATAAGATCGGCATGGATATTCCTAAGTTTCATATACTCAATAGTGTCCAAGCATCATCACCATTTTTTAGTTTTCGTACTTTAATTTCGATGGTTATGTGCTTTGAATAATCATATCCAAGTTGATCTTATGTATCGAATAGACAAAAAAGAAGATAAGAGAATAAGATAGAATCATGTGCAATGGATCATTAGTCTAGCTAATGATCATAATGATCTTACTCATAATCGAAATCCTTTTTGAATTCGCCATATTTTCATTTTTATTAATCCAAAATGAGTTACAATTATGAGAGCTTTCCCCAAATTGATTTAGGGTTTACAAAGATGTCTGTTGCTGCAAAGAAGTTGAGATAAGCTTAGGATTCCAAAATCTAGTCCCTAAAACTGGACCCCTTAGGTCTTATTTATAGATGCAAGTCAGCTTCCTTCTGCGCCAATCCCTTCGACCCAGTCGAAAGGCTCCCTTTTTATATGCCGCCTCATGCTTTTTGGTTTGATCGAAGGGCCTCTTTTGCTTTCGACGCAGTCAAAAGGCATCTCTTTCATGTCCTTTAACTCACTCTTGCGCTTTCCTTATCTTACTCAAGACCTTTGGACTAATTCGTAAGGGTCTTTTATCAACTTTCACCTTTGCTAAGTCTTTAGTATTCATTTTCTTCGCTTTCTCCAGAATTACTATCGATGTTGTTGAATGGTCTTCAAATGCGCCTTTCTCCTCATGTTCCTTGTTGTCATCGGAAGTAAGATAGGAGCCTTCGATTCCGTCGATAGGTTGTCCATAGGGGCTTCAAAGATGTTGAAGTACTAATGGTTTCGATGATGTTGAGCAGCTTCCGAATGCATGCCTGTGAATCGATGCAGAACCTTCTCCTGATGTCATTGGCTTCGACAGATTCGAAAGGCTTGTGTATGCTTTCGAAAGGGTTGTTAGGCAAAACATTTGGTTCCAAAAGGTTTGGCGTGCATATGAGAGATTTACATTCATTGCCTCCGAAAAGGGGTTTTGAAGATGCCTTTACTAATCCATTTGTGTCGGAAGGTCCGAAAGAGGCGAAAAGATAGCCCTATTCCCCCATTTTTTCATCTTTTTCGAAGGTATTTACATTATTTATCACTTGTGAGGGTGCCTGCTACTTGCGACTCCTTCAAAAGAGTAATGACCCATATTTTTAACTATTTTAAATTATTAAATTTAATACGATTAATGAATAAAATTCGTTAAAAATAATATTTAATGAATTATTAGTGTAGTTATTGAATATGAACATGAATAAAATTTTGAAATAAACAATTAGGAAGATTTTGGCGATGACAAATATTGAATGAAATTCTATATATTGAACATGTTTATAATCAATAGTTAGGATTGAATAATGAATATTGAATTACTATAAAATGGGAGTAGTTGTTTTATTATTTGAATTCGTTTTAAATTTAAATTTTATAAGTTGAATAACTTATAATATCGCAATTATTTAAATAATTAAAATCTAGATTAAATGTGAATGAAAATGATGTCAGAAGTTGATTTAAATTCTATTTAAATATGAATGAAGATTGTTAACTTTTAAAATTGAATTTAAAATTATTAAATTAAATTTTAGAAATTACTTATTTTAATTGACGAGTGAAATAGCCACTTTGGCTATTGTCTTAGATGTTGAAAAAACCAGTTTCATCGGATTCGTAATAATAATGAATTATCAGAGGATTTTAAGTTTCGTGTCGATCAGACTTATCGTTTGGTTGTGCGAGCTTGAGACACGTAGAAATTAATTGAAGTAATTTAATTGAAACAATTCAATTTGAAAAGCTATCTTCTGAATATGATCGAATTAGGCCTCGAGACTAGTTCCATTGTGTTCGGAATGGGGGTAAAACATTATAAACGCTAGGCGGCATGCTTTGTTTGGAGTTCCAAATTTCGTGGGAAAATTGGTTAGATATTTTCTATTATAATATATATTTTCCTTAGTCAACTTCCAGCTTTTTCGTACATCCAACCCATGCCTTTTGTCAAACCCATACTCTTCCCTTCTTTCTGTTCATTTTCAAATCACCGCCATCAATATTAAAAAGAGCGCGATCGAAATGGAAGCCGCGATCTTTGACCGAGGAAGAGGCCGAGCAACGCAACTTGAGAGCGTGGACGATATGGGTGAGGGAAGCAGCGGCTATGGAGTGGAGTTCGTCCTTCAGCTGTTGGGTCCGCGTCTGGGTCGAGCACGTTCGCGCGAGTATTGAAGGCGGTGGGGCACCGTGGGCGGCGCGTAGAGGGTCGTTGGTGGTGGTAGCTCGAGCGACTGTGGCGTTGAAGCAAGCGAGGTCATTCGTCGTTTAGGGTTTTAGGTTGTTTTGAGCACGCGCTACCTAGCACGAACGGAGGAGGCCACACCACTAGCATAGGTAAGGGCTTTGATGGTGGTAAATACGTTGGTCGCGTGATGGGTTATTTTTTTGACCGGAATGCCTGGAGTTGTTCTCTTTGAGGAAGATGAGAGATGAGGTAACGGTTAATCAAATTAATTATCTTCATTTAGTTAATTAAGTTTAGTTATTAACGTTATATTAATAAAAATTATAACTTTTGCGTGTTTTGGACGAAACGAAGCACGTTGGAATCATATCGACGAAGGCTTTGGCGTGGTGTCGAAGTGGTATTTATTTGAAGCTGAAAATATTTCAGTTTCAAATAAAAGGTGAGTGTTTTATAATGCTTACGAAATACTATAATAATTTTTAAATTAGTTAAATTATAATTGTGAAGTAACTTAAAATTTATTCACTGTTGTTTGGTAAATTTAACTGACATTTAAATTGATATGAACTAAAATGATAGGAATTTGAATTAATAGTTCAAATGTGAAATGGGAATTAAATTGCAAGTTAAATTCCCGATTATTAATAACTAGTAAATCGTTATGATATTTCGACTGATTCTGATATTGATTGTGATGGATGCAATTGAATGATATTTTGGATGATTTGGATGTTTATTTATTTTGACATATCCTGTTATCATCCTGTATATTATTTGTAGTATATAAAACTGTAATTTGAATTAGTTCGAATAAATTGAGAATAGGTTGAAATGATATATATATCTATGACATTTATTTTGGATTGAAATGATATATATCCATCCCAGATTAAATTGAAAATCTGATTCACTTGACCATAGAATAGAAAATATATACGGATATCAGATTTGGTTTAATTAAATGATTTTAGAAATTTTGATTTGAAATTATTTAAATGATTTGATTTAAAGAAATAATAACCAAAATATGTAAATTGAATTATTTTCAAATTTAAGCTTGAAATATGGAATTAAAATTTGTTAAATGAAATTGTTTAAAAATGAAACTTGAGATTTTGATGTTATAACTGAAATATGATTTGATTTTCGAAAATTGATTTGAAGTTAAAAGATTTAGATTTTTACTTGAACTTTAAAATATTGCCGAGTAAACGTAATCTAAAACGATATTTCAAAATTGAGCTCGAAATTGAATTATTTTAAAGACTTCAATCTTAAATTGAATAGAAGTTAAATTTGATTTAAATGATTTGAAGCGATATTTTAAATTGGACTTGAAATTGATATAAATTGAAATGGTTTAAAATTAGAACTGAATTGTAATTTAAACCATTGACTCGAATTGCTGAATCAAATTTGAAGTTAAAAATGAAAATCGAAATTGAAATTGATTTGGATTGAAATTGGAATCAAAGTTAATTCGGATTGAAATTGGAACTGAATAGATTTAAATCGAAATGGAAATTGAAATTGATATGAATTGGAAGATTGAGGATTGAATCAGTTTGACTTTGAAACTATATTCAAATAAATTATTTCAATATAAACTATTTAAAATCTATCTTCTTACATATTCAAATTATTTTGATTTCCAAACTATTTTACTTTATGAAAACATTTTAAGTACTTAATCATTCTATATCAAACTATTTTAACTATTTAAACTATTTAAACTATTTTAAACAATTTAGAACTTTTTTCCAAACTTTTTTCAAAAATTCAAACTGGTCAAAGGCTGGAATGTTAATATTTAAATCATGATTTAAATAAGAATCGTGTTAGATTGAAGTTATAAACCAAATGAAAATTCGAAGGAATTTTGAATTGGAACTGAAATCTAGAAATTAAGGCGAAAATGATTTTGAATTGAAATAGTATATTTTGAGTAAATATGATGATTTCAAATGAATTTGATTTTGAAACGAATACAATATTTTGATATCAAGTACGAATTGTTTTCGAAATATAAAAGCACCAGTCGGTGTGTAAAACGACATTTGGCTGTTGAAGAGACCGGGGCCTCTTATTGGCATACTCTCTGTCAATATTGGAACCACTTTGACAATTGTGTACACGGAGGAGACTCGAGAACGAAATGGTTGGATTTGGCATCGTTTGTTGGATTTGAAGAAAGAGAATGATGATGGATAGACTCCGGCACTTGTTCCAATTTGAAATGACTAAAACAGGACTGCTTGATAGGGCCAAGTGGGCTAATTACCCCTAGCGGACATCCATTCTTCGATTTTCTTGGACTCAGCCCATATTATTACTCTTGTTATTGGTTTCGATTGGTGCACCTAAATTTGGGATAGCCTTATTTTGACTCGATATGGGATGGATGGACGCGGTGGGTTTTTCTGGCTACGATGCGTTACCACCAGCCTTCGACCTGAACTGGTACTATCCTACCTTAAGCATTGCCTCATGTGCCATGTCATACTTTTATCCCTATACGAGCCCCCTACGATTTTGGTTTAGTGTTGTCATATCCCAGCGCATCCCTATCCCCCGACATGCTACTGGGGCGTTATATGCAAACTGTACGACAATGTTTAAAAACGCGTTAAGGGGATTAATGTAAAGCCTTAACGCTAAGAAAAATATTTATTTTACCGATTAGACATTATATATGTAGTGCTTTCTACTATATAAAAATATTTTGATGGATACTTAAGAGATGGAAAATCCCATAACATCTCTTGTGTTATTGCACGCACGTCATACATTGGATAAGAGACATAAAACCACGTAAACATCTCTGACGTTGTTACACTCATGTTATGTGATAACGATTTGACTCACATAAGGATATTTTAGTCCCGACTCGAGTGTTTTGCTTTTCATTACGCTCGGGTTGGCCCTGAGTATTTTAATGAATTGAAGATCATTTTCTGAAGGACGAAGATGAAGATTTGATATATTATTACTATTATTATTCCCTACATCCATATTGTTATGCTGCATTATATTTCGTTTCTATTGTATATATAACTCTAATAAATGTTGTATAAATTGTAGTCAAATGTATAGTAAACAGTTTCATGAAATGTTTATTTGATTATTATATTTTTTTCATTCCATTGTGAGATTCTGTGTTTGTTTTCTTCTACTTTTCTTATGTTTCTTAATTAATCCCAACGATTACCTATTCTCCGGATTGTTTAAGTTGGACATATGTGGATTATTGTCGATTTAAACCTTTCAAAATGTGGGTCGTCACAAAAAGCCTTCTCAATGCCTTCAAAACCTTCTTTCATGATCCTTGTCGAAACTCATATCTATAATTTCAGTAGAGGCCGGTGTTTCTCTTAACCTTCTTTCATACCTTTGCTCTCTAAGTGGATTTTATGGCTAAAAATACACATATGCATTACAAGTGCATGTGCAACAAAATAATGTATACATATTTAATATATACGTGTACATATGTTGGAATTTGCATCTATAGCATGAACATTAGCCATTCATATGTGCATTGAATGTTTAAAAATATTATTTAATATACACTCAAATATGTATGTATAAAAATTCAAAAAAAATTATATTAAATAAATAAACTTTTAAAACATTAAATTGGATTTAACAGAGTCAATAAATTCAAACTAAAATTTTGGGTTTTTAGGCACAAAGAAAAAGTTGGAGAAAAATTTAGTTTTAGGGAAAATAAGTTTTTTTTAGGCTGAAGGACACTTTTTAGTGTAAATCACAAAATGATAGTTGCAACTATGATTTTCTATTCATACTAAAAAGTGTCCCTTAGACTAAAAAACAAACATGTTGTCCCTGAGACTAAATTTTTTTGAAACTTCTTCTCCATGCCTATTTTTCTATTAAAATTTAATACCTAAAATATAAAATTTTTGACCTTGTAAAATAGTTAAACTCAAATTATACATTTAAAAAATGATTTAAAATATCTTTAAACTATTTGAAATAAACATATACCTATATTTTCTAAAATAACTTCATTGCCGAAACAAAAATAATATTTTTTAGATATATAACTATTTAAAATTTGCATAAAAGAAATTTGCATCAAAATTATTGTTAAAATAATACATATTTCTATTTATTATTCTCGGTCAGGTTTACTTTTTCTAGACGACACACACAAAGATTTACTATATATACATATACATATTATTAGTAAATGAACATTGTTGACATTTATCAAAAGTTAATACAATTATACCACAATATATAAGTTTAAAAAATGTGTTATTCATTTTTATATTGCCATAAAATTCCTTGGATTTAACTAAGGAGACAAAGGACGGTCCAGATTTAATATGGAGGAAGACATCAAATGGATGATATTGATCCACATAGGAAATAAAAGCAACCCCATTTGTTTACCAACGCATAAGCTATGTGGTGTGTTAACGTTGTTAACTTTGTTTCCCACGTCTCAGTTTATCCACGATCTATTAAAAGTTGTTGCTGTTTTTTTTCTACGTTAGATCACTTTAATTTCTTAAATTCCCGACTTTTCCCAAAATACTCATTCCTACTTCCATATTTTCTTTTTCGCTTTATATTTTGTTAAAACCTAACTTGGATCTGCCGATAACAAATGATAATGCAGAAGGCGGTTCTCGTTTCTCTTCCCCGACATTGATGGGTATTTTATTTTACTTTAATCTTTTTTAATTTCATCATAAAGTTTCGTCGATTTTTTTGTGCATTTTGATTTTCTCAAACTCTATTTTGGAATTTCAACCATTTGCTTTGTGTTTTTATTTTTTATATTTACTGTCAGTTGATGCTTTATATTCACGACTTAACCATGTGACCATTATTGCTTTTGGAAAAACTTAGAGAAAGCGCATCACTTTCTTCATGCGTAATATTTCCTTTCTACAACTTTTGATTTGTTATGAAACAACTTTATAAGAGCATATAGAGAGGTTGAAGTGAAAGGTTTGTAGATTTGTTATAAACCATATTGGTCTTGCTTTTTACACCCCATTTCACAACCTAAGTGAAAATATTTGGTGTTTAGTATAAAATGTTGAAGGGAGATATAGTTACTAATCTAAGTTAATTTTGGTAGCAATAATGGTTTAAATGAAATAAGTCAACGATAGAAATTATTGCTATAAAAGGACTTTTCTTTTTTACTTGCTTTTGGATAAATGATTTACTTGACAAAGTACACACGATATTAATATGGCTCGGGTTCTTCAAACCTTATCAACCTTATTCAAGTTTAAAATGTTAGCAGCCCCTACGCCTTGCATTTCAATATGGTTTATTACACGGTGAACATCTTTAGATGCAAGCTAATTTAGTACTTTATTTGGTTCAAATACTGGTTTAAATATTGTTTTGTTCAAACTTTAATTTGATCTACTTGATATTAACCATATGCTTCATTTACAAGACTCGATGCATGTTCCTACATTTAAAAAATTGAGAACAATAATTTTTGAAAAATGCATCCTAAGGTGAGCTTATCAAGGATGCCCCTTCTATATCAGATATTTTTCATAATTATCAGGTCCAATTGCGTTTTTCGATTTTAAAAGCATTAGAATTTGTAATACAGTGATCCTTCTTTATAGGAGGTTGTTGTTGAGCATAATGTTTAGGGATTTAAAAGATATAGTTGCATTTGCAGTTGTATGATATATTACGGTATATGTTATCACTCCATTGCTGGAAGACTAACTTGAATAAAAGAAAGGTGGGTAACATTTTTCAATTATATTGTTTTTGCAAATCTTATAAAGCTACTAAAATATTGGTTTTCTTTATGGTTTAATAATCATCCTTGGTTTCCAAAAATTACACATGCCAAGCTCTTGATGGTAGCTGCATATATAAATTGAAAACCTTAGTAAATGTGAATCAGTGGTTTCACATACTGTAAAAATTGAAAAATGACATAAAATATTTTTATATCAAGAAACATAGTTCAAAATTTTTTTTGCATTACATTAGTCAATACATAAAAAAATTGAAAACTAAAGTAACATTATGTCACAGAGATATACTCTTGATGTACAGAGCTTAAAGCCCAAGCTCAATGAGAAGAAGTCTTGATCAATGTCTTTTTTTTGAAGAACGAAGGTTAACATGTCCGAATTGCCCAGTCTCTTAGAATTCTCAAAGGTAAGATTGTGTATCTTTTTTATTATTATAAATCATCACCAATTGGCTTATATCTCTTATTTGGCAACTGCAATCTACTCATCATCAATGTGTCTAAACCTCTATATCTACTTAGTACATTCCTATAAACATGTTTAATCTTCTTCCTCATTTGGCAAGGTATTTCATCACATTTAGCCACTCTTTAATTAACTGCCTTCCTCTTTGTAAAATTGTAGATTTTTTGAAGAAACTAATTGATAATTATTATATGCTGATTGTGCCTTCCACACTTGCATATTTTTCTTAATCGTCATTTGTTAAAAACAAATGTTCTTCCTTCTGGAAAAATGTTTGTTTCCATTTTTTAACTAAAAACATTAACTATCTTTATGAATCTAATATCTTTTATTTTGATTAGAACGTTCTCTATACTATTTTTAAGGTTAATCTATTTTTGTTAAGGTTACTAACTATAAAGATTAACATAAAAAATGCAGTGAATTTACAAATCTAATTTTTAAATATATTCTCTATGATATTTTTTGTTAAGAATAGTCAAAATTTTCTAACGTGCATGGACTGATAAGTTAAATAGATTGGGCTAACCTCGACCTTTACTTTTCCCTACATATTGATTGTGATTCATGAATATACTATACTTACATATTATTTCTTTTACAAATTGTATTAGACGTTTAAAATAAATAGCAACATGTATAATGTATGAATCCTTTATTTTGTGACCCAAGTCCTCCTTCGCCATGTAACATGTCAATAGTTGTGTACTAATATATATTGATTTCCAGAGAGAATTTTTTTTCCAGAAAATTATGCTATTTCGGTTTCATCATTTTTTTTCTATGGTATTTCAGGTTCATTTACTAAAGTCTTTAAACCAATTTCATCTTTTTCATCTCCATTGTCAATGCAGTTCAAGACTATTAATGTGCCATTTTGTTGCTTTCTATGATTTTCCACTTTACTTCGGGTTGATATTACGATTCAGGTGTTCAAGTGGGGGTCTGCTTACATTCATGCCAAGTTTACTGACCAAAGTAAGATAGACGGTGACATAGAAGTGGAATCCATGGTGGTGTTAAATTGGTTGGTAATGGCCAAGTATTTAACTATATAGTTATTTGGTTTTTTTAGAAACTTTCTTTTTGGTCATGTACATTTCATAATCCGGTTAATGTTTTCATTTCAGTTGATTACTTTGTTCGATTAATTTAAGGTTATCATTTAATAACGGCGGTTTCTACAGGAGTAGAGGTAAAAAAAAAAAATCAATGGAAAATAGTTTTAGTGGATTACAAAGATAAACGGTTTACAACATGTGTCCAAGTATATAGTGAATGTATATATTCTTCAATAATTATACCAACAAAGGCATATCCGTAGTAGTAAATCAAATTCCTAAGGCTTTGCTTGGGAGTTTTGTAGTACTGATTACGAGAGGTTTTGAGAGTACCGGTTTTGATCATAAATGACCGTAGCGGTTTTGGTTGATTTACATGAAGTGTTGTTATAACCGATAAAATACATGCTTGAGAGTTTAATATACACCGAGTTTGAGAGTTTTCCACTAAAGTAACGTTACATATATATTCTTATGTTTATTCTCAAGTTTTGTGAAGATTAATTCTACAAAATAATTAGTGTGGATATAAATAGAAAAAAGGTTATAACAGATCAAAACATTCCAATTTGATAGGTTAAGGATTGCCATTAAAATTACATTGCACTAGTTTCAAACGGTTTTATAACCAACAACAACCGGTGTGAAAAACTTACAAACAGGGATTATGATAACATTTGAATTACAGAGCCATTTAAAACTCAGTCAATACTGGTAGAAAATAAACTCCAAAGAGGAGCTTAAAGTTGTACCTTACTGCCATTTAGATATGTGGCTTTCGCTAACTAATTTAACTTTTTTTATCTATAGAATTTGAATGTCACAACCGCTAAAAATTATATTTTATTCAAATAATTATTTTACCTATTTATATTAAGGATTTAATTAGTGGCACTATGATTGTAAACCAAATTTGTGCTTCTATATTTCATTTTTTATTGCCCTTGTTATTTATTGACAGTAAAATCAATACCTTTCTTAGTTGCAGTATATAGTTTAAGGTGTTTGTGTGAGAGTGTATTTCTTCAAGGTGTGGATAAAATGGTTTAAAAATGAAGAAATTAAAATGTATTTAATATGTCTGTTTGTCAGTATGTATACTTTTCATACCTTTTTTTAGTTTCGTTATGTTTAATTCATAATTTTCAAACGCTATATGATTTTCGTTTATGCTATTTGACAAGTTTTAGTTGCTTTTAGATTTTTTGCTAAAGTTGACAGTTCAGTATAGAACTTTAGTTTAATTTATGTGACTTTGTAAACATCTGCATCTTTTGGTTTCCTATTTCCACTTAATTTAGTAACATGTATATACCATCAAAGTCTTCCTTCTTGGATGATCACCTCAAGTTTAATGAGATTGATTTGATACAACTATAAAATGTGGATCATGAGCAATGCATAGTAATGAGTTAAAAGTTAGTACATAATATCATTGCATTATCTTTTTGTGAGAATTTTCCTACAAGTCAATATATATATATATATATATATATATATATAGACACACACACATACACATACGCATGCACGCACGCTGTTAATAAAGAGAATTCAATCAACATGATTTACACGGTGTTTTTTTTTAAATTCCAAAATTAGCCCCATTCGTTAATGGAATCTCACCACTCTTTCCTCCTATCCACCAACGGAATTTTACTATCAATTTGTCATCGATATCACCAACAGAACAACTTGAAATGTGTTGTGGCTACAAAAACATTTACACCTAAAACACACATTCATCAAAGGTAAACATCTTTGGATAGTAGATCCACGTACATGCGTTGTATACTAGTGTATGTGTGTGTGTGTGTGTATTTTTGTGTGTACATATACATATATAAATACAAACATACACACATATATGTAAAGATGTTAAGCTTATGCCATTTCTAGGGGAAGAAAATTCTATTTAATCAAGTGTCGCTATCGAAGCTTTATTTGTGCTTTCATGTCTAAGAACACAACTTTCTAACCAGGACTTAATTCATCTGTCCCTCCTCTTACTTAATTTTGGTTCTTTCTTTCTTACATCTTATAGTTCATTTACGCTTAACTAATTCTCCCTTATTTGGGAACCAATAACCAGTGTATGACATGTGAAAATAAAACAACAAATACACAAATATTGTGAACAATCTACTCAATAATTAATTACATTATGCATATTCCTTGTCATTATATCACGTAATAAAAATTATTTTATATATTATAGAAGCCAAACTATACTTTTCATATTTTTAACGTTTAAGAACTATTATACCAAACCATTTTTTTACCCATGCAATGCATGGGCTCTCTACTAGTGTGTGTACACATATGTGCATGTACATACATACACATACACATATGATTATTTAAAATTAGAAAATAACAATTTTTAAATTATAAAATTAATTTTAATATATAAACAATATAAACTAAATGCATAAAATATGCATAGCCGAAATAGTTATTTTATTTTATTTTATACAAAGATCAAAACACCAATATTAATTAACATATGTAGTTCAGTGTGGTTTGAGAACAGATTGTTAATAGAGAAAACATATGCGCATGTGAAATCATTATATAATTTTTTTGAAACTGGGCAAGCCTGTAGCGAATTTAAAGGTAAATTTCAAAAAGATTTTATTCATTGGATCTTTAATGGGCCAACATCATCGAAATCCATTTAGAAATTTTGTTTTAAATTAAATCAATATTTTATTTAAATTTAAAATAATGTTTTATTCATTGTTGTTTGTATTATATTATATATATGTATATTGTATCAACCTATGTGTGTACGTGCAACAGGATAATGTGTATATGGTTTAACATGCTCATGTATAGATTCTTAAATTTACACCGCAATGGACGTATAATGGAGTAGAAGTATGATAAAAAAGCCTTGTTTTTCTCTTACTTTTTTTCCTCTTTTAACCATTCAGAAGCCTTAGCCAACATTTGGCTAGCCAAACAAGCACCACCTAGTCGAAAATAACATGCCATATGTGGGCCTCAAACCCAATCTAAGCCAGAACAAAAAATCGTTGCAATAGAAATCCGATTCAAACGTGTACCGATATCGTATATCGATCACTAAATTTATAACTATTATAAACCCACTATTTATTATTGTTCAACACATCAAGTAAAATTTTATAACTAATATTTCATAAATATTAATTAATCTAATTAATTATAACAATTATCAATTTATTAAATCAGGTGGTAAAAAAGGGTATTCGATGTTTCGGTTGCGTGACTATTAAGTGTATATTTGGTCAGCTATTAATATCGAATATTAGCTTTCACACTTCACGTTGTGGCATTATGGCCAAATTTATCGCTAAATCGATATGGGTAAAATCAAATTTTGCTTTATTAAGCGTTACCCTATAGTGATAATTGTTTATACTAATTCTCTTCGTTAAAACTATATCACTTTGGACTTATGGAATTTGGTAATGGTAAAAATTCCATTATTGTCCATATTCTACTCTATAGTCCAAATATAAAATCCTAGGTTCAAAATAATTATTATAGTTATAACCAAACTACTCTGGTCAGATATTTTGACTTTGTGTAGGCTTCAATTGATTTTAATACTAACACCATTTAACTGAGGAGACGAATCCATTTTTAAATAGTGTTTTACTTCCAATACTTCCATTCGATAATTATAGTCATTCGATGGTCGACTGCCATGGTTTAACTATAGTTAAAGCGAAGCTTTCATATTAATGATCAATAGTATTCTCAAGTCGAGTGAACTTTGTAAATTAGTCAGATCGATATTTTTTGTTTGACCTTATTATATTAACCAACAGAAAACTACCGAGTGAGTCATTCCATGATTATCCAACAACAATCAGTATGTAAGCCCTTGGTACCTCCGACGGTCATGAATAATACACTGTCTAAAATCTAGAGAGCATTATGTACTCTAATCCTAATAGATGCATCAATATCTAGTTTGGATGCATCTTGAGTAGGAATGTTTAAAATGACATGTTTATTACATCATGATACAATACCTATAAGTACAACTATTTATAATTACTATCACAAACACACCATTTATAGTTTTTCTGTTAAATATATTTCAATTAAACATTAATTATTTCTAACACAATATAACAAAAATATAATAGAACGATAAACACCTTTATTGTGAACGAGAATTGATTACAGAATTAATAATTTGTAATAAATTATAGAATTTCCCATAGAATGTAATCCTGACTCTATTAATCTCCCACATGCACTTGGAGCCAATTATGGAATCTTCCTCCAAACCCTTCAATTAGCTTCTCAAGAGCTAACCAATCTAGACCCTTAGTGAATTGTAACACCCCTAATTTTAATTCATATTATCCAGGAGATTTAATTAGGTAAATTGAATAGAGTAATATGATGACTGTAGTGATAAGGGAATTGATGCATGAAAGTAAGTAAGGTCATGCCATAACTAAGTAAGTCTATAAGCTTATTTTATAATTTAAATGCATATCTTATAACCCTTAAACCCTTATTCCATTCTATTTAGGTTTTCTTAAATAAAAAATAAATCAAAGAGCTCAAGCAAGGCCAGCCATTAATCACAATCTAAGTTCTGAAATCAAGTGGAGATTTAAGAAGTAAAGCTAGGAAGATTAAGCAATAAATAAATCTCAAAACCCATTATCTAAACAAGGTGAATAATAGCTCAAACCCTAACATGTTTATTATCTTGTGATTATCTAGATTCGGATTAAATTTGATGCTGAATATGTATTGATGATTTGATGATATGCTATGTTTGTCTTTGCCGTGTTTGATAAATGATAAGTTATAAGAATAATTTATGAACATGATTATTTCAGTTCTAAGATTTAAATCGAAGATTTATTTCTCAAAATGTTATGATTTTTTAGTATGATGTTTAAAAGATAAATTTGGAGATGAGATTTTATTGTCATAATTTTCCTAAGCCTAAATAATATTTTACGAATTTTTAAAGGTGGAAAACATGTTAATTCGTGTTTAATTTAATTAAGTCACTAAATAATGATTTTTCGAATCGAAAATTTTATATGATGAGAAGAATACCATTTTGGGATTTATGTGAATTTTTGAGATTTTTCTCAAATATATTTGAATAGATATGGATTAAATAAGAGAGATTAGTTTTTAATTATTTAATTAGTTAATTATGTAAATAACATTTTAAACATATATTTTAGGCCTTGGGGGATAAGTGCGGGAGCATAGCTAAAATTGGTTGTAAGTTTTTTGTAACCAATCACATATTGACGTACAAGGGAGATTTATTGAAAAGAACATGCTTTATTAGGCTAGAATTCAGTTGTAGTGATAATTATGATGATGCCATTTCCCTTTATGTTGATGATGCCCCTATCATGCCTTTGACATCATCGAGAGAAAAGCATAGGGCATGCTTTGATAGTGTATGTAACGACCCAAAAATTTCAATGGTTTAAATAACGTAATTATAGCAACCCGAATTTCAGTGAGTCCAGATTTTTCGCAAAAATGCTAAAATCCAAGCCCATTGAAACCCGAGTTGGATATCTGGTATCCTGCAAATAGATAAAGGCAAATATATCAAAGATCATATAAATATCTCATTGCGGAACTAACAATATATAATAGCAAGTAAATACTCGCCAATATAATAACACTTTCTAGACAAGTGTCACACAGTTGGAAACTCTCTACCATCTATCTAACATGTAGGATGTTATGAGGAGGGGGTCAGAACTAAAGTTCTGGTGAATGGACAAATTATACACTTCTAAACTTAATTCCACATATGCCGTTTTATTTCCATTTATTGTTATACTAGGTTTATTGGGTTTATAAAACTCCCGCCTCTGTGCGTGGATCGTGTCCATCTACTCCCTAGTATATTAAAACCTAATAACTAATATATATATATATATATATATATATATATATATATATATAACTATATGCCTCTTGACCGCATTGGTCCTAGATAGTACCCATAGTACCTTCTGTATGCTCCTCGCAAAGGACTCCATCGTCTTGCTACTATGACGTTCTGTGACTACATCTATAAAGGACTGCTTCATAAGGGATATAATACAGATGTACCTCCGTCTACTATGAAAATGTAAAACTGCGTCCGCACCAGTCTATACCAATGCTCGGACATCCACAATGTACCACCCAGTGTGTACCTTGAGGAATATACGTAATCAGACTATACATCTACTCCCTGAATCCCGCTGAACAAGGTCTACCTTGTACGGAACTCAGTCAAGGATTTTCTATTTCTGTAAAGGACTTCCCTGTTAGGCCTACAATATAGATATCCTATTTGGTCTGTCTCTTTTCTTATCGTGGCTATGGCCCCATGCAGCCAACCCACAACTAATCGAAAGACCTCCAAAGAGCTAAGTGGTTGTGCCCTACTTAAAACAATCTAAACATCCAATTGGCTGCGCCCCTCAACCAATGTCTCGATAATGAAAGGTTCATTGGACTGTTCATTTAACTCTAGTCTTTCCCAAACTCGCTTCTTGGTTTTGGTGTTGGCCCGATAATGGCATGCGACTATCCTTTTGGCCCTTCCCACGGAAACTTACTTGCAAGTACTGGGACATACAAATATCCTACTCCAAACATCAACCCTTTTTGACTACCAACAATGGTCATTCCATGCAAAAAAGTAGTCAAGGCATACTCTTTTGATGGAACACCTACAGAACTACATCCGAGGGACTGCTCCATTATGCCTACCCTAAAGGGCCATCCTAGAGTATCCTGACGTCCTGTTGAACTCTCGTACTTCTTTTAGCCCAAAGTATCTAAATTGGACGTGCTCCTTCTGTGCTGGAATCTGTGATGAACTGTTTCGTTAGGCTCTTCATCCTTTAGGCTCCTCCAAACTATGATGCCCCACCTCTATACTCACACTAGCCAAGGACACTACTGGGTAATGCCGTCAACCAGGGCGAAGAATATGGCTGTTGAGGAGCGACCATCTGTGAAATGGCCTTGTGCAAGTACCGATATGTCAGATGGTATGTCACGCATTTCATTTCAAGAAGAAATTCGACATATCAAATACAAACACAAGACTACTTCACAGTGGCTACGTGGCCTTTAGAAACAAATATAGAAACAAGCATAACGAAAATCAGCCACAGATATTCATATCACTAAGGCGGAAACATATATGAATATATCACATAAAAGTGTACATCAAAGTAGTGGCCATATAAGATCCAATACATCACAAAAGAATAGGTACAAGCGCAAGACAAAAGAATATGTCTACATCTAGGAGTCTCTATCTCGAATGTATAATAACAAAAACTACTAAGCTAAAGTAGTTAGCCGAAAAGTCAGATGAAGGACCATAATATAAAGTCACACAGAAGCATCTGAAATACCTCGGTCTGACCCGAGTATTATTTAAGAAGAAAATAATAAACGGATCAGTCTAGCTATAAATATCATATAAAATGAGATAGGATAAGAGATATGACAAAAACATATGATAACAATAATGCATACTGTGACAAGTATACATCAAATAACAAAAAAAATCATATAATATCTCAAATTTTTCTCAAACACCAAAAAGAATGTCATATTCTTTAGCTTATTCACCAAGCAACAAATATTGATCAAGCTTATCAATATAAATCACAAAAATTGGTGAAATACAAATTCTAGAAATCATCAATTAGAAATCCTAAAATCACAAAGGGGGAGGCCTATCACAAACGAGAACATGAAAACTCACCAACACGTGTATCACAAACGGGTTGCTGTCCCATGGTCGCTAACCACAGAGCCGGTGCAACGACTTAGTACAGCGTTAAGCCCGATGAACCTGAAACCCCAATAAGCCAGAACAACAACGTAGTACAGCGTTACGCCCGATGAACCTGAAAATCAAATAATCCGGAACAACGACGTAGTACAGCGTTACGCCCGATGAACCTGAAACTCAAATAACCCGGTACAACGATGTAGTACAGTGTTACGCCCGAAGAACCTGAAACTCAAATAATCCGAAACAACGACGTAGTACAGCGTTACGGCCGATGAACCTGAAACTCAAATAATCCGGAACAACGACGTATTATAGCGTTACGCCCAATGAACCTGACTCCATAAAACCCTTAGGTCGCTAGCCCATAAAAGTGAGACGAAGCTCCATAAAACGAGGTATAATCCCCACGTGGACAAGGAGACATCGCATATCGCTAGTCTAATCCATAAAATGATCACCATTGATCAATAAGAAGTGTAAATTACACTAAGCCAGTAAATAAATGAGTTTAGCTTCATGTCCCATAGCCACTAGCTTAACTTAATTATTTACAAACAGATTGTAGATTTCCACTCGAAAATTGTCACAAGATTTCAATCGAACAAGTCCAAGAATTAACCGACAAACAAAACACAAGTGTTTCATACACTTGTTTTTCTAAGTCATTTAATTAGATTTCTCAAACGAATGAGGTAAAGGTTTGTATATAGTAAATTGGAAAACATTTTTTTTTAAATCGAGCTTTGTATTAAAAATAACATTGAAATCATTTTTGTGAAAGAGTTTGAATATTTACTACTACCATAGAAACCTTTGTGTTTTAAAGTCACAGAAATGATTGTAAAAACAATCAATCACCAAAAATTCACATCCAACGATGTGAGTTAAAACCCCAAAAATCGATATCAAATCCAATCAAATGGATGTTCCTAAAAATCCAAAAAAGAAGTCATCAAAGTCGATAATAAATGACAACAACCAATCGGATCAACAAATATCGATAAAAATTGGAAATCCACTCAAAAACAGCCAAAATAGGCAAAATTGACAGTTCTAGACGTCTGGTAGGTTTAGCCAGACGTCTGGCCCTAGGTTTTGGAAATATTTATGTTTTTCTTCTTTCTTTTATTAATTCTAGAACTCTTTCAGACGTCTGGATTTTATTCCAGACGTCTTGATTTTAGCTCTGCCCTTTTTTTATTTCCAAAACCCTTTCAGATGTCTGGATTTTTCAACCAGACGTCTGGATTTTGTTCCAGATTTCTCTTCTAGGCAAAAAATCAGCCTAGCCCAAAGAGGGCAAAAAATCTAAATCGGAAGCGATGGATGCTAGGGATTTATGCCAATCGACAACCCAGCTCTATAGGCTCTTCGATACACCACCAAAATCATGGACAAACATCCAAGATAGGATCTTTAAAGATTTTGACTTCAAAACAAGAAAATTGGAAAATTCACCAAATCAATTCAAATCAAAAGCAATTGAACATGAAATAGATGTTAGGAATTCATACCTAACAACAATGAAAGCTATAGACGTAGATGTGAGTTCAAGAACTCACCTTTAAATCGAAAAACAAGGAATAAGGAGCTCTAAAACAAGGCAAGATCAATTACTCCTCCACTTAACTTCAAAAACCCTCAATCTATGATCAAATGGAAATATTACCTAAATTAGGTTATAGGATTTTCTAGAAATTGTAGAGAGATTGAGGTGGAGAAGAAGAAGAGGATGCTTACCTAAGCTTCTCTTTGATTTTGGAGCTAGAATCTTGAATTCCCTAGTAATCTAGGGTTTAGGAATATTAATTTCCCATGTTTTCCCTCATTCTTTCCTTTAGCCTGAAAGTGTTAGAAAAATAGAATGAATGAATGAAGAGGGGGTGGAGTTAAGGTAATTTGTTTGGTTAGTGGGCTGAAACCCGAATCCAAAGCCCAATAGAAAAATGGAAAAATTCTACTCAACTCCAAACATATCGATGTTTATACTCAAAAAGGTCGCAAACACCGTATTGAACTCAACGGAAGTGGTCCTGAGTCCTAATTCGATTGTTTACAAAAGGTAGCTTTTTGGACTTTATTCCGACTAACGATGCTATATCTAAATATATCATTTAAATACATAATGGTAAAATATGCAGGTTGTTACAGACTCCCCTCCTTAAAGAAATTGCATCCTCGCAATTCTTAAGAAGAAAACAAAGAATAACAACCATAAAAGCATATCAACACACAATAAAATTTGAAATAAGAAGTTCACCTCAAAGAGCTCGAGAGAGTATGTCCGGATGTGTTCGCTCGATGAATTCTTTGGATTCCCAAGAAAAATCCTTAGGATTTGAGGACCATTGAACTTTCACAAGTGGGACATCTTTATTACGAAGACGTTTAACCTCCGTAGCAATGATACGAATATGATGTTGCTCATAAGTCAAGTTAGGTGAAACTTCAATTTCTTCAATAACGCTGGGCTCAAGAATAGAATCGAAATCCCTAAGGAATTTCCATAGTTGAGAGACGTTGAAAACGTCATGAATAGCAGAAAATTGAGCCGGTAATAAAAGGCGATAAGCCACGGAACCAGTGCTTTCGGTGATGGGAAATGGACCAATATATCGAGGTGCTAATTTTCCCGATCAACTAAAACGCACAACACCCTTCATAGGTGAAACACGAATAAACACCAAATCTTCCATAGAACATTCTAAATTCCTTCTTCGGTTATCAGCATAGGATTTTTATCTACTTTGAGCTTCTTTCATCCTATGACGAATAAGATCGATCTTTTCTTTGGAATCACGAATAAAATCTGGACCTTCCGTAGAGTGCCTTGGAAGGTGCCATACCAGTACTAGATTGGAAGCTATTATTATAAGAAAACTCAACAAGAGAAATATGATCTTCCCAACTTTCACCAAAATCAAGAACACATGCAAGAAGTAGTTCTTCAAGAGTTTGATTCACACGCTCGGTTTGTCCATCGGACCGAGGATGATATGCGGTGCTAAAATTAAGCTTCGTTCCCAAAGCTTTTTGAAGACTCTTCCAAAATCCACTAGGAAATAATGGATCACGATCACTAACAATAGAAGTAGGAACTCCATGCAATTTAACAATTTCTCTAATATAGAGTTTGGCCAAAAGAGATGCGGTCCAATTCGACCGAACGAGAATAAAATGGGTGGATTTTGTAATTCTATCTACTATCACCCACAAACTGTCATAACCAGAATGAGAACTGGGAAAACCACCAATAAAGTCCATGAAAATTTGATCCCACTTCCAAACTGGAATATTGAAAGGTTGCAATAACCCACCGGGCCTTTGATGCTCGGCCTTAATGAGTTGGCAAGTCATGCAACGCTTAATGAAGTTACCAATATCAGATTTCATTCCATCCCAATAATAAAGTCTCTTCATATCCGCGTACATTTTACTACTACTGGGAGGAATGGTAAATTTAGAACGATGAGAATTTTATAAAATGTCTTTACGAAGATCACTCAGTGGGTAAAACAACACAAAATCATCTTCTATATGATAAACATGTCTCTCAAATTTTTTTACGAATATTCTTTGCTCATTTTAAGAACAAAATCCAATTATACTTATAAATGTATCTTATTAAAAAAAGATTCGCAAATTTTAAATTGCTGTTTTCATCCATAATCAATGAATACAAGGCGGACTCATCGAGATATTTGTAGAATACTCGATTCATAAGATGGATGAAATAAGCCGGACAAACCGAATGACATCACGAGTCATTCATAAGAATCATAACGAGTACGGAATTTGGTAAAGGGGAATGCTACCCTCCGCAACTTGTAGCTAATGAAAACTGGTCGCAAGGTCGAGCTGAAAAGACATTTGCACCTCACAATAGATCGCTTAGGTGGTAATCCTAAGACAAACTTGAAGATACCGAGTAATTCTCGAACAACTTGAATGCGAGAAATAACATCTTCATCAACAAGTGGGTCTAGAGAATAAAATGATGCCACCAAATTGGAATCAAAATCATTAAGAAAAATAGAAATCTGCTTAACAGTTTGAGGATGACGAAGATAGATAGTCCTCGCTGGATATTGGATATGGGCTTCATAACTGTTAACCCAATCCATTCCTAAAATCATCCCAAAACCTAAGTAGCACATAACATGCGAATCGAATCGGAAAGCACAATTACATAAAATAATCTCAACTTTTTTACAAAGTAAGTTGAGTGTTGCAGATCCATCAATCGAATTCACAATTCTCAACGAAGTCATCAAGCCCATAGTATTCAAAGAAAAAGAATCAACAAGTTCTTTTAATATAAAAGAGTGGGATGCACCCATGTCAAAATAAACTCGAATAAGATGATCACGAAACATAATAATGCCATCAAAGATAGAATGAGAAATACATTGACCAAGAGAAGTGTTACTAGGTTCTTGCACAATATTAGTTTTCTCTCCTTCTTGCTTGGAAGTTTGGGACATGAAGATAAAAGATGACCCGAACCTTTGCAATAGCGACAAGTAAGGGGCTTCGAACACCTATTTGCATAGTGGTCTGTAGAACCATAGTTGTAGCATTGTCCACGATTAGGGATTGGAGTCTTTGCTACCGAAGTTGCTTGCTTCACTTTCTTGTTGGGATTAGGGCTTTTGAACTTAATATGCCTCTACTTGTCATTATTGAGGCTCTTTTTGGAACATCCAACATCACTATCACTTCCTTTATCAGCCTCTTCAAGTCGAATAGTGATATCTACAAGCTGATCGAAAGGCACTTCAAGTTTTAGAGGCAAAATCTTATTAGGGTTCTTACTCAAAGCATAGATAAACCTTTGATTCTTTACAAGATCCAAAATTATTGGGCAGACATGAATTCGCCATCTAGAGGAAGACTACTGGATTTACCAGCACTAGGACTGCCAAGCCTGACCATCTCTTCTTCTTTAAGAAAGAAAGAAAGAAGAGGAAAAAGGTTATTCTCAAAATGAATTTCAAACAAACTTGATTGATAAAACAAGGCGTCATAAAATAAAATAGGACAGAACGGGTCCTAAGACACGAATTAAATCCTAAGGCACGATTCCTAGGAGAGACATAGGATAATGATCCTTGCTATAATATTCTATATTGTTCCGAAGTTTGGCTCCGATACCAAGCTATGATGCCCCATCTCTATACTCACACTAGCCAAGGACACTACTGGGTAATGCTGTAAACTAGCGTGAAGAACAAGGCTGTTGAGGAGCCATCTGTGAAATGGCTTTGTGCGAGTACCGATATGTCAGATGGTATGTCGCGCATTTCATTTCAAGAGGAAATCCGACATATCAAATAGAAACACAAGGCTACTTCATAGTGGCTATGTGGCATTCGGAAACAAATATAGAAATAAGCATAACATAAATCAGTCACATATATTCATATTACTAAGGCGGAAACAGATATGAATATAACACATAAAAGTGTACATCAAAGTAGTTGTAACGACCCAATTTTTCGACGCCCGAAAGTCGACATTAATACGTCCACTGTATCAAATACCGCACAGTCGAATGCTGGAAAACCGAACCATTAGTGTTTAAGAAGAAGAAGATAGAAGAAGAAACAGAAAACAATAACAGAATCTCACATTTCGCAGTGGAATGAAATACAATAGATAAATGAATAATCTTTAAAACAAAAGAACCATATCTGTTATTTCAATACATCATCAGAGTTTACAACAGGATACAACTGGTAACAACACAAACACAACACTGGAATTCATTAGAACTTGCTTACATTAAAATTTGACTTGCACCAACCCAAACGCAATGGACACTACATAGTATAAGTGATACGCCTCGCCATCCAGCTTGCTTCTAGATCTCCACAGCATATCTTTTCTCACTTCGCTCCAGAATAACGATAACCTAACTCTAGGCTCCCCATGTGGAAAATTGTGGGCACCCAGAGTTTAGAAAGGAAACAATAAACTCCAGGTCAGTCATGGAACTGGTGTGAGATTTTTAAACAGTTATTTTCACAAAGAAAGGAAAAGAAACTCGCTATGCTTTTGGAAAATGAAACCACCATAAGGCCTCCCACCACACACACAATGCAAACTCACACTTGGAGGCGATTTCTCCTTATGACAGTCAAAAATGCTTTATACGCGAAAACCTTTGTATATTATTATTAGTGCATAGTGCAGAAAACATTTCGAAAATATAATATTAATCTTAGCCAGCATACAACCATTATTGTATGCCTACTATAGCTACCATGTTCAATAGCAGGTTACCGCCACATTTCATGGTAGGTTATACAACTAAAACCGTACAAGGCTCGTATTGTTTCTTTGGATTTCCATTAATGGCCAGGCTAAGGAACTTCCTTACCGAAATGGGTACGCCTCTGGAAGGACGCCTCCGAGAACCTAACCTGATCTCTGCTAACACAAGGCCGACATAACCTCATGCTTTAACCAAGCTATAACATAGGTAACTGCCACACAAGTATGCCATCCCCAGTCATTACCGACCTTTATCCGAGAGCTCTCAACACCAACAACCACAAAGCAATAAGTTTGCAACAACCACATAGGTTAAATATTTGGGCTCCATACCATGATACCACCTCTTATCCAGAAGAAAATGGACATACCCTAGGGGCGCGGCCCCTAAAAACCTTGCCGCAACATTCCTGTTTCGACTATTTTCGGGTTGTGAGGCTCGACGAAGTCTCATCCATAAAGCTACGCTTTTCACAAAAGCCATGCTTCGATCAACACCTGATCAACAATACTTCATATGCCACATTACCAAATTGGGAATGTATCACTAGTAACCATCAACTACATAACCTCTGAGCTCGTACGTCTTAGAGAAGGGTGTTAAGCTTAGAGAATAAATTCTCCGCCACCAGAAGAAATGTATTTGATAGAAACCAGCTTTACATCTCAAAGTGTAACGTCAGACACACATCCATACAAGTCCGTTCCAGGATCGAACGGAACCAAAGGGACTTGAAAGAAGCCATTGCTAATCCGGATATTCACTAATCACGTCTGGAATCCCCATCACAAAGGGTGATCAAATCTCTATACCGGAGCAACTCAGTGTAGAAACATTCGACAGGTAATCCTTTCACTTTCGAAAATACTCGGTCTTCAACACCATCTTCAAATGCAATCCCATTTCGTCGTATCATTATTCGGAATGGGTTTTATGACATAAAGTCCTCTCCCGGCTAATCCGAATAATGAGCGCTTATTTTAAAAATAGGTGTTACATTCAAATTTCAAACAAATCACAACAATTTTCATTTTGATCTTTTAAACAAAAGATCCATCACAATCACAAAAGTTCGATGTGGTTTTCGAATATCCATTTGGAATCCGACCTCCGGTCGCATCGAAATTCAAACACCGTTTAAAGGCCAATATTGATAGTCGGTTATTTAAATATCAATCACCATTCACAACAAACATCAAGATTTAAATAATTTTTTCCAATTATTTATCATTCAAAATATCTTCACAAGATTTTTTTTTAACATTTCATCACTTTGAAAACAAATTTCGAATCACTTTTGACTCGCGGAATAAGATTCCCAATATTATTTATTTCCACTGAAAGTTTGCCGAGTTCAAATACTTAAAAATAATTCAAATCACTTATCCAAAATATACTTGGAAATATTTAGAATAAAAACTATTTCTAAACACTTATTTAAATATTGGCTATGAAAACATTATACCAATATTTCATATAAAACTTCAAGTCCAATCTAATTTTAAATAAAATTAGTAGATAGAATTTAAATATTCAAATAACTCTTTTCTAAATCAAATATCAATTAAATCTTTAAAATAATCACTTCTATAATTAATTAAATAAATCTTCACTTTAAAGATTTAAAAACAACTCAAGAAATAATTTCTCTAAAATATCCTTTTAAAATCAACTTTATAATTTTTATTTTATACTTCAAAGCTACTTTGAAAATATACTCGGCTTCCCAGGGAAAATACGCTTTCCATTTCAAAATGGTCAATTTAAACCAATTAATAAACCCTTCTCGATTTATTTTAATTTACATTTCAAACATGTAAATTCCTTTCCACTTTTAAAAATAACCCAATGTTTATTTTTAAAACAAAATTCCCTCTCCTTTATAAATTCCCATTGTGAATTTAGATTTTCAAATATAAACTAATACACGATTTTCAAACCGATTTCCAAGTATTCACTTTCAAATACCAAATCAAATCCCAAATTGATTTCAAAACATTTATTTCAAACGCCAAATCAATTTCCAAATTAATTTCCAAAATCATTTCAAATACCAAATTAAATCCCAAATTGATTTCCAAATTTATTTCCAAACGCCAAATCAATTTCCAAATTGATTTCCCAAATTTATTTTCTTTTAAAATAAATCTCTTTATTTCTTCCAAACTAATTAAAAATCCGAATTTTAAATAAATTCATCAACTATTAAGTAACATTACTCAAAATCCATTTATTAAAATCTTTTCCCATAATTTGGAATTTATTCAATAGGATTTCAAAAATAAAACTTTATCCTTTTAAAATTCTTTTAAATTTATAAAATTGTCAAAATTTAATTTACTATAGATTTTCTACTTAAATTTCAAAAATCGAATTATATTCATTTCTGATTTCAAAAATCCAATTTTATACATTTCTGGTATCCTACGATTCCAAGAATATATTTGGCTAAACTATATCCTTCAAGGATTTCAATCACAAATATAATCACACGTAGATTATAAATAAGCAGCACACAACATAAGAAACAAATTCAATGATTTGAGGAATCCAGTTGGATCCCTCCAACCTGTTTCCCTGCATCCACAGACGTTAGCACAACAATTAAATACCAATTCCACTTCAAGGTGGAATATCGCGGTATATGTGATTTATAAAATATCATCCGCTATTATGCGGCGCATAGGGTCTCATCCGCTATATAATGCGGGAAATCAATCACTCCAAATACATATATAATACCAATTCCACTTCGAGGTGGAATATCACGGTATATGGGTTTAATATAATAACCTCCGCTATTATGCGACGCATAGGATCTATTTCAATACAACAGATAATAATTTATCATTCAAGCACACAATCGACCATTTTAAATTTAACTATCTTAATTCAAAAATCAATTAACAACTGAAATTTTCAATTATTTAATTTGAGTGAGAAGATCTCACCTTAGATTTCAATTTGCAGTCCATTCCCATTTCGGCTTGATTCTCCATTTTAGACCTTGTATAAACATTTTTACAGTTGATTAATATTCGAAATAAATCGAATAATAAATTTCCACTGAATAGATTTATTTAATTTAAACTAATAATTTGATTTTCAAACATTTTCCCTTTAAACCCCTTTTGTATCATAAATAAATCAATCGGTTTATTAACCAAATTAATCTTCGTAATACATTATTTTAAAATTAAACTGGTAAATTTAAAACATGGATATTCTTTCCTCCTTTAACTATATATACATATATATTAAAAAAAATTCTGATTAAAAATATTATTTTTACTTTCTTCTGTTTATTAAAATTATCATAGTATTTTTTTTCAAAATCTCATATATATATATATATACGTACTAAAAATAGAATTGTTTTTCTGTAAATATTTTTATTAAATTAAATTAAGTCAGACATTTTGAAAACTGCCTATCAAAGAATTTTTCGGTTTACTGTACTTTTCCCTTACTGTTTTTTGTATATTTTCAAATTCATTTTCAAATTTAAATTAAATTGAAACAATTTGTAAATACCTTACTCTAATCATGTAGATCTCGATCTCGGCTATCATTCCAAAAGCTCGAGAGCTTTCCTGCCCCTTGCATGATTCGCCAATCCTTGGTCAACTATCGCGACCACCGACATCCGATCACGAGTCCACATCGGCCACCTGCCTCGAGCGCGAGCGCCAAATTGCGATTGTTGCGATGCCCTTCCTAGAACCTTGCGAACAAGCTAAATCCAAATGAACCCTAGGTGAGCAGCTCCCCTAAGTCGGTGCCCCACCTTCGACGCCACACTGACGGGATCGTGGCCGCCCATGCTCGTGACTCCCACATCTCAGATCTGCCAGCATTGATGCCTAGTACGAACGAGAAGGCGCACGATTTTGATTTCAAAGAGGAAATGATATTTTTGTTTTTTAATTTATTTTGGTATTTTGATTTCCCAGGCTTCGGCCATTTTTAATCTGAAGCTCTGCGTTTTTATTTTGAATAAAAATAAACTCGTTTATTTTTTTTTTAATTCGTATACGTATATTTTTTTCTATTTTAACAGATGAAGAGAAAACACTTGTACACATTTTAAAATGGTAGGGGAACACGTGTTGAAATTTCTCTACGTGTGTAATGCCACAGTGCTTCAGTGCATTAATACGATTTAAATTTAATTTTAAATTCAAAATTTAAATTGTCTTGGATTCGAAGCCTTAAAATTTTACATCCTATCGAGGCGTGCCGCCAGGCGTTTATAAGGTTATACCCCTATTCCGAACGCAATGGAAAAGGTTTCGTGTCCAAATTCGATCGTATGGAGAAGATAGCTTTTTGGACCAGTTAAAATATCGAACTTTCGATTTAAATTTCAATGCGTTTATTGATTGTACGGTCACACAACAACTCCAAACACTACGAAAATTGAAATCCGATAATAATACAATGTTACAGATCCAATGGAACTGGTTTCGTCGAATCTCGATACTGTGACTCGGAAGGCTATTTTTAAATATTGATTTAAAATGTTATAATTTCAAAACTGAATAAAACATTTCAAAATCTAATTCTAAAGCTTCCATTATCTTCAGTATCATCAATATAGATTTTTTCAAGCCTTTAAAATATTTTTAACGAGCTTAAAACTGAAGATTCAATAATTAAAATTAAAAATTTTAACTGCCAAATC
Source organism: Allium cepa (assembly GCA_030765085.1). Lineage (NCBI taxonomy): Eukaryota > Viridiplantae > Streptophyta > Magnoliopsida > Asparagales > Amaryllidaceae > Allium > Allium cepa. Next base: position 875,292,335 of record CM060943.1, read on the forward strand.
CATTCTGATATTTGAAATTCAAGTTAAACTAACTTCCAAATATTTAAAATCAATTAAATATTTTGATTTCGATTGTTCAAAATTCCGGGTCATTGCATCCTTCCCCCCTTAAAAGAATTTCGCCTCGAAATTACTAGTTAAGAAGAACGATCCTTAACTCATTCGCTATCTTTCCAAAACAAAATAGTTTTATTTGCTTGCCAAAACAAATCTTTTTATTAAGGACCCATTTACTTCAACTAACTTTTCAAAATCTTTCATAGTTTCCAAACAATTTTATTTACTTCACAATTCAAATTTATATTTTCATAATTTTCTCAAAAAAAAATTTAACTCCTAAATTTCCAAAAAATTTCGCTAGCGACTCCTTTGTGCGGCTAGCTCGGTACGACTACAAAATGCCTTAATAGGCCCCCAGATTCAAAAAGAAAATGAAAAGCCAAGCGGCTGGACAAGAAAATCATCAAATTTCATATAGAAATTTAAATAAATACCTTTGTTGGACAAATCAATTTTATCTTCAGAATTCAAAAATCCAATTTCCTTTAACACACCTGTGTATCTATTTAGCAATAATGTCCAATTATAGCTTTCAAAATCATTTTACACATTTCTTTACCAAAGTTTCAATATCTATTATATTCAAATCCTTACGATGTACACATATCATTCGTACGCAATATCAAATCTGATCGCTCAATCGATCACACAGTTTCACTTCCGAACTAGTATCGTCGACCCGACTTCCTAGTGCGGACTCAGATCTGGTTTCTTGATCAGAAACCATCATTCTCCTTGCATAGCCGTAAAATATGATAGAGAACTTCCAGAATCAACCAAAAATCCATATCCAGGGTTCGCCGTCGAAAATCGAGTGAAAAAATCCAACTCGGATCGATATAACTATCTTGAAATTCTATGCTCGAATTTTGGATCAAATTGCTATGCGAATAATATACGTACATCCCACGTATTTATTTCAAATTGATTATTTGCTATATCAATTTTCTTTTATTCTTTTATTCACATTTGATTTTCATTCCTATACACTTATTCACAATCGCCATTTCAAGATTTTCCAGTTTAATCTTCATTCGATCATTAACTTATTAAACTCCAAATTTTTCTTAAGAATTTCACCACCTTTTTCTTAAGTTAATATAAATATTCTATATACTTCTTAAATTTATTCTCAATTCACTGCACTTTGGTTTATAACTTCTTATATTAAACTGAATTTCCATTTCCATATAAACTCAATTTTCATCTTCAATTTGTTTCACTTACTAATTTTATTTCAATACTTCGCTTTGTTTATCACAAATCAAACTCAATTCTAATTCAAATTCCATTTACTTACAAATTCAAAATGAATTTCAACATTCAATTTCACTTTCATTTACTTGCAATTGTAAATTTATTTATTCATTCACAATTTTATTTTCACGTTAGTAAATTTAATTCCATAACTATTTTTATCAGATTCCAGAGTCTTTCCAACATTTAAATCATTTTTGAAATCAATTCAAATTATCTTTTGAATTCTCAAAACCAAACTTAGTTTGCAAACAACTTCATTTAAAATAATTTGGCAGCAATTCCTCTCTTGGAAACTCGAAAATGAACATCTATGATGTTGCGATCATCATCAGAATTATTTTCCAACGACCGAAAAGAGTTTAGAGCTTTCATTCTTTCAAAAACATTTTTCCAAAGCCTTTGAAAATCATTTTCAAATTCAAGGGGATTCAGACTTTTCACCATATTTTTAGATTTTTCAAATCCTTTCAAATTCTTTCAAACATTTCTCTGGATTTCTATTTCAAACTATAAATCACATTTACAATTTATATTCTCAAATTCCATTTGTATGTGAATTTATATCTTAACTTTGGAGTTACAATTTCAGTTTCATATTAAATAATCAATGATAATAATATTATCACTTCTTATCAATCAAGCAACCATATACTATAATAATTTACGGAAATGATTTCTTTTCTATACAAAAATAGTTCTGGTAAAATTATTTCATCTACCCTAATTTAAAAAAAATACCATGTCGAATTATTCTATTCGAGTGTTTAGGGATCCCTATCAATAATGTTAATTACTCGTATTGACCAGAATTCATATACCACTCAATTAACCAACCATCACAATATAATTTTTTTTTATATTCACTAACAAATACGCGCACATATCTATTATTACACTCAAACTCATTCTAGAGTACTATTGACTCCATCTCTAGTGAGTAACATCCAACAGAGCCAAGGTTGTCGCTTAAACAATTGCTCTGATACCACTTTGTAACGACCCAATTATTCAACGCCCGAAAGTCGACATTAATACGTCCACTGCATCAAATGCCGTACAGTCGAATGCCGAAAAACCGAACCGTTAGGGTTTAAGAAGAAGAAGATAGAAGAAGAAACAGAAAACAATAACAGAATCGCACATTTCGCAGCGGAACAAAAAAATGGATAAACAAATAATCTTTAAAACAAAGGACCATATCTGTTATTTCAATAGATCATCAGAGTTTACAACATGATACAACTATGAACAACACAAACACAACACTGGCATTCATTAGAACTTGCTTACATGAAAATTTGACTTGCACCAACCCAAACGCAACAGACACTACATAGTATAAGTGATACGCCTCGCCATCTAGCTTGCTTCCAGATCTTCATAACATATCTTTTCTCACTTCGCCCTAGAATAATGATAACCTGACTCTAGGCTGCCCGTGTGGAAAATTATAGGCATCCAGAGTTTAGAAAGGGAACAATAAATTCCAGGTCTGTCATGGGACTGGTGTGCGATTTTAAAACAGTTATTTTCACAAAGAAAGGAAAAGAAACCCTCTATGCTTTTGGAAATGAAACCACCATAAGGCCTCACGCCACACACACAATGTAAACGCACACTTGGAGGAGATTTCTCCTTATGACAGTCAAAAATGCTTTATACGCGAAAACCTTTGGATATTATTATTAGTGCATAGTGCAGAAAACATTTCGAAAGTATAATATTAATCTTAGCTAGCATACAACCATTATTGTATGCCTATTATAGCTACCGTGTTCAATAGCAGGTTACTTCCACATTCCACGACAGGTTAAACAACTAAAACCGTACAAGGCTCGTATTGTTTTTTTGGATTTCCAATAATGTCCAGGCTAAGGAACTTCTTTACCGAAATGGGAAACGCCCCCGAGAACCTAACCGGATCTCTGCTAACACAAGGCCGACGTTACCTCACGCTTAACCAAGCTATGACATAGGTAACTGCCACACAAGTATGCCATCCCCGGTCGTTACCGACCTTTATCCGAGAGCTCTCAACACCAACAACCACAAAGCAATAAATTTGCAGCAGCCACATAGGTTAAATATCTGGGCTCCATACCATGATAACACCTCTTATCCAGAAGCAAATTGACATACCCTACGGGCATGACCCCTAAAAACCTTGCCGCAACATTCCTGTTTCGATCATTTCTGGGTTGTGAGGCTCGACGAAGTCTCATCCACAAAGTTACGCTTTTCACAAAAGTCATGCTTCGATCAACACCTGATCCGCAGCACTTCGTATGCCACATTACCAAATTGAGAATGTATCACTAGTAACCATCAACTACATAACCTCTGAGCTCGTACGTCTCAGAGAAGTGTGTTAAGCTAAGAGAATAAATTCTCTGCCACCAGCAGAAATGTATTTAATGGAAATCTGCTTTACATCTCAAAGTGTAAAGTCGACACACATCCATACAAGTCTGTTCAGGGATCGAACGGAACCGAAGGCACTTCAAAGAAGCCCTTGCAAATCCGGATATTCACTAATCACGTTGGAAATCCCCATCACAAAGGGTGATCAAATCTCTATACCAGAGCAACTCAGTGTAGAAACATTCGACAGGTAATCCTTTCACTTTCGAAAATACCCGGTCTTCAACACCATATTCAAATGCAATCCCATTTCATCGTATCATTATTCGGAATGGGTTTTATGACATAAAGTCCTCTTCTAGCTAATCCGAATAACGAGCGGTTATTTTAAAAATAAGTGTTACACTCAGATTTCAAACAAATCACAACAATTTTCATTTTGATCTTTTAAACAAAAGATCCATCACAATCACAAAAGTTCGATGTGGTTTTCGAATATCCATTTGGAATCCGACCCGCGATCGCATCGAAATTCGAACGCCGTTTAAAGGTCAATATTGATATTCAGTTACTTAACTATCAATCAACATTCACAACAAACATCAAGTTTAAATAATTTTTCCCAATAATTTATCTTTCAAAATATCTTCACAAGATATTTTTTAAAAACTTCATCACTTTGAAAACAAATTTCAAATTACTTTTCACTCGCAGAATAAGATTCCCGATATTATTTATTTCCACTGAAAGTCTACCGAGTTCAAATACTTAAAAATAATTCAAATCACTTATCCAAAATTCCTTTCCTTTATAAATTCCCATTATGAATTTACATTTCCAAATATCAACTGACATACGATTTTCAAACCGATTTCCAAATATTCACTTTCAAACACCAAATCAAATCCAAAATTGATTACCAAACATTTATTTCAAACACCAAATCAATTTCCAAATTGATTTCCAATTTCATTTCATATACCAAATTAAATTCCAAATTGATTTCCAAATTTATTTCCAAACGCCAAATCAATTTCCAAATTGATTTCCCAAATTTATTTTCTTTTAAAATAAATCTCTTTGTTTCTTCCAAACTAATTAAAAATTCGAATTTTAAATAAATTCTTCAACTATAAGTAACATTACTCAAAATCCATTTATTAAAATCTTTTCCCATAATTTGGAATTTATTCAATAGGATTTCAAAAGCAAAACTTTATCCTTTTAAAATTCTTTTTAATTTATAAAATTCTTAAAATTTAATTTACTATAGATTTTTTACTTAAATTTCAAAAATCCAATTTTATTCATTTCTGATTTCAAAAATCCAATTTTATTCATTTCTCGTATCCTACGATACCTAAAATATATTCGGCTAAACTATAGCCTTCAAAGATTTCAATCACAAATATAATCACACACAGATTATAAATAATCAACTCACAACATATGAAACAAATTCAATTATTTGAGGAATCCAGTTGGATCCCTCCAACCTGTTCCCTACATCCACAGACGTTAGGACAATAATTAAATACCAATTCAACTTGAGGTGGAATATCGCTGTATATGGGATTTATAAAATATCATCTGCTATTATGCGGTGCATAAGGTCTCATCCGCTATATAATGCGGGAAATTAATCACTCCAAATACATATATAGTACCAATTCCACTTCGAGGTGGAATATCGTGGTATATGGGTTTAATATAATAATGATGCAGCGCGCCCTGCTTTAAGTCATAGGTCGCTCGCGAGTTATCTTGGGTCACCTATGAGTTATATGACGTTGCCAACGACCCAAACACTTGAGCCGCCTTTTCTTAGGTCGCTACGACCTACTGAGCTACAACCTAGCGAGTTAGGTCCATCGTGTTCTCATATATGCCGCTTCTCTATAGGTCGCTCACAAGCTATAAGCGACCTAGCGAGTCGTATTGACCGACCTAGCAAGTTATGCCGTAGATCTTTATGGCACCATGATAGGTCGCTGACCTTAAGTCGCTCATTGCTTAAGCCGTCCTGGTTCTTAAGTCGCTACACCATGATAAGTCGTTGGTTCCTTATGTCGCTGCTTTCTTATGTTGTTATCTTCCTTATGTCGCTGTCATGTTTCATTATATCGCTCAAGCCTTATATCACTTTCAGTTATGCCGCATGATATCTTTTTGGGTCGCTGATGTCCTATGTTGCTCCTGCCTTGAGTCACTCCATCTTATGCCGTATGTTGTTATGCCATGGATTCTTAGGTCGCTCGACCATATGCCGCATCAATTTTAGGTCGCTCAAGCATATGTCGCTTAGTTCCTTATGTCGCTTATCCTATAGGTCGCATAAGTCAATCCTGAAGTTGATTCTTCTTATGTCACTGAAGCTTATGTCGCATTGTTGTAACTCATGTTGTATATTTCTTATGTTGTTTGCTGTAACTCGTTTGTTTTTAGGTCGTTGAGTCATGGGTCGTTTGTATTGTTATGCTGCAGGTCTGTGTGTTGTAACCTGTATCTGTTAAGTCGTGTTGTTGTAGGTCGCGTGTCACTTGTGTTAGGTCGTGTATGATGTGTTGTAAACTCCTATAAATAGGGGAGTGGTGTCATTGTAAGAGATAGTTGATTTTGAATAAACTTTTGAGTGCTTTGTGCCTCTTTTAAAATTGTAAGTTGAGTGTTATCTCCTTTCTCCATCTTTGGTTATTCGAGTACGCTCGAATCAACGGACTTGAAGTCGATTCATGGAATCTCGTGCGCGAGATCAACGTCGAAGAATCGTAGATCTTCTAACACGGTATCGTGCGCGATCAACGTGTTAAAGATAGCTAGAATCAGGTATCTCGAGATATCAACGGATTTGGGCACTTGGGTATTATCAATCCATCTTTTCATCTTGTATCGTTCCATCGTTGTTTGTTGTTGTTGCATCAATTTGATTCATTTGAATTATCCGCTGCGTCAAATAACCTCCGCTATTATGCGGCGTATATGGTTTATTTCAATACAACAGATAATAATTTATCATTCAAGCACACAATCAACCATTTTAAATTTAACTATCATAATTCAAAAATCAATTAATAACTGAAAATTTCAATTATTTAATTTGAGTGAGAAGATCTCATCTTAGATTTTAATTTGCAGTCCATTCCCATTCCGGCTTGATTCTCCACTTTAGACCTTGTATAAACATTTTTACAATAGATTAATATTCGAAATAAATCGAATAACAAATTTCCATTGAATAGATTTATTTAACTTAAACTAATAATTTGATTTTCAAACATTTTCCCTCTAAAACCGTTTTTGTATCATAAATAAATCAAATCGGTTTATTAACCAAATTAATCTTCGTAATACATTATTTTAAAATTAAACTAGTAAATTTAAAACATGGATATTCTTTTATAATTAATCGAATTCCAAGACTGTGACTCGGAAGGCTATTTTTAAATATTGATTTAAAACGTTATAATTTTCAAAACTGAATAAAACATTTCCAAATCCAATTCTGAAGCTTCCATTATCTTCAGTATCATCAATATAGATTTTTTCAAGCCTTTAAAATATTTTTTAACAAGCTTAAAAACGAAGATTTAATAGTTAAATTTAAAAAAATTAACTGCCAAATCAATTCTGATATTTGAAATTCAAGTTAAACTAACTTCTAAATATTTAAAATCAATTAAATATTTCAATTTCAGTAGTTCAAAATTCTGGGTCGTCACAGTGGTCATATAAGATCCACTACATCACAAAAGAATAGGTACAAGTGCAAGACCAAAGAATATATATACATCAAGGAGTCTCTATCTCAAATGTATAATAACAAAAACTACTATGCTAAAGTAGTTAGCCCAAAAGTCAGATGAAGGACCATGATAAGAAGCCAAGCAGAAGCACCTGAAATACCTCGGTCTAACCTGAGTATTATTTAAGAAGAAAATAATAAACAGATCAGTCTAGCTGTAAATATCATATAAAATGAGATAGGATAAGAGATATGACAAAAACGTATGATAATAATAATGCCATACTGTGACAAGTATACATCAAATAACAACAAAAATCATACAATATCTCAAATTTTTCTCAAACACCAAAAAGGATTCCTTATTCTTTAGCTTATTCACCAAGCCATAAATATTGATCAAGCTTATTAATATGAATCAGAGAAATTGGTGAAACACAAATTCTATAAATCATCAATTAAAAATCCAAAAATCACAAATGGGAAGGCCTATCACAAACGGGAGCATGAAAACTCACCAACACGTATATCACAAACGGGTCGTATCCCATGGTCGCTAAACATAGAGCTGGTGGAACGACGTAGTACAACGTTACGCCCGATGAACCTGAAACTCCAATAAGCCGGAATAAGGACATAGTACAGCGTTACGCCCGATGAACCTGAAACTCAAATAATTTGGAACAATGACGTAGTACAGCATTACGCCCGATAAATCTGAAACTCAAATAATCCAGAACAACGACGTAGTGCAGCGTTATGCCCAATGAACCTGAAACTCAAATAATCCGGAACAATGACGTAGTACAACATTACGCCCGATGAACCTGAAACTCAAATAATCTGAAACAACGACGCAGCACAGCTTTACGCCCGATTAACCTGAAACTCAAATAATCTGGAACAATGACGTAGTACAGCGTTACACCCGATGAACCTGACTCCATAAAACCCATAGGTCGCTAGCCTATAAAAGTGAGACGAAGCTCCATAAAACGAGGTACAGTCCCCAGCGTGGATAAAGAGACATCGCATACCGCTAGTGTAAACCATAAAATGATCACCATTGATCAATAAGAAGTGTAAATTACACTAAGCCAGTAAATAAATGTGTTTAGCTTCATGTCCCATAACCACTAGCTTAACTTAATTATTTGCGAATAGATTGTAGATTTCCACTCGAAAATTGTCACAAGATTTCAATCGAACAAGTCCAAGAATTAACCGACAAACAAAACGCAAGCGTTTCATACCACTTGTTTTTCTAAGTCGTTTAATTAGATTTCTCATACGAATGAGCTAAAGGTTTGTATATACTAATAGATTGGAATATAGTTTTTTTTTAAATCGAAATTTGTACTAAAAATAACATTGAAATCATTTTTGTGAAAGAGTTTGAATATTTACTACTACTATAGTAACCTTTGTGTTTTAAAGTGACAAATCACAGAAATGATTGTAAAAACAATCAATCACCAAAAATTCACATTCGACGACGTGAATTAAAACCCCAAAAATCGACATCAAATCCAATCAAATGGATATTCCAAAAAATCCAGAAAAGAAGTTGTTAACGCTAAAAATTGAACGCTAACACCCCGGTGTATGTTGAGATTAAATGAAAGCACCACCCGTGAACACGGGAATTAAATACAAGTAGGAAAGTCACAGAAAAAGCAGCAAAAGACAACAGTTTTATAGTGGTTCGGCTTCAGGTTAAGCCTACGTCCACTTTAATCCTCTTTATTACTGAATCAATTACAACTTTACAACAGTCTTCAATTACAATACTGATGAGACAAACAACTAGAACTCCAATGTAGAAGAATTCTTTGAATTCATGTTGCTTGTGTTAGATTTCCTCTTTAAGTTAGTTGAGATGCCTTTCGTGTTTGAAGTGTCGAGTGAGTCGAGAAAATTCAACAGAGTATCGGCGCTCCAAGAATGAGCCAAAAGATCCCCTCCATGTTGAAGTTAGTGTCGTATTTATAGGGTGAGCTCGGAGTTAGGTCGTAGGTCGTAGGTCGAGGGGTTGCGACCTAAAGTAGGTCGTAGGTCAAAGGTTGCGACCTATAGGAAACGAGCTACGGCCCATTCTAGTTGCACTTGGCTTCTCCTGAGCGGGTCAGCAGGTTGCACGCGACCTAGGATAGGTCGCTGATCTCTTATGAGTGATTGAAGCGACCTAGGAGAGGAATGTCATAAGATGTAGCGACTTATGGAGCTGTCTCGACCTTGTTTAGGTCGTGAGCGACCTTATGAAGAGGCATGCGGTCTTGTACTGCCTTAACCTGTTAGGTCATAAATTGCTAACTCGTTAGGTCGTTGGACCAGTAAGTTGCTTAGCCCATTTAGGTAGTTAGGTCGTAGATTCTTAGGTCGGGGCCGCTCTAAACCGCTCTATGCTTTAACTCGTGGATCACCGATCTTCTTAGGTCGCTAGGACCGCTTCATTTTTAGGTCGCTAGGACCGCTTCATTCTTAGGTCGCTGGGACCGCTTCATTCTTAGGTCGCTAGGACCGCTTCATTCTTAGGTCGCTAGGACCGCTATCCTGTTAGCTTGTTGGCTCGTTGGGTCATTGATGAAAGAGAGTTAACATTTTCCCCTCGAAGTATATGCCTAAGAGTTAGGTCGTGTGCTTCGATATCTATTAACTCGTTCCCTCCTGAGTCGCTAGGTCACAAGCGAATTAAAGGCTTGGTTAGGTCGTAAGCGACTCAAGGGATTTGATAGCCCGCATGCCCGTTCACCTCCTTATCTTTGTCCCATAGAAACCGTTGGCTCGCTTATTCGTCTTTACTAAACTGCTCCAACAGTTCGCTCCGCCATTAACGATCTTCCAAGCCCCTCAAAGATGAACTCGAACTATCAGGCTGTCGATTCCTCCTTGCCATAACATCGTGTAAGTGAAATTGACCTTTGTTCCAATCTTTGATCGCCGTCGAATCCTGAATCTCCTAATTTTCAACCCTTCCCCGATTTTGCATTTCGCATTCCACCATTGATCATGTTATGACTAATTTGTGATCGTTTTTGGACACATTGTTGTTGTAACTCACGAGAGGACAACAGTACATCGGGTTTGCGATGGATCCAAAGTGATTTGTATTGGCTTTGGTTGATTTTACGATATAGGAAGATGGTGGATTTTTGGTGTACAATGGCTAACAGGTTGCTAGGTTAACAGATTCGCGAGTTATGGAAGTTAGGTGGTTTGGTAAGTGGAGAAAAGCTTAATGGGTTGAGGAGAGCTGTCGAGCGACTTACGGCTCAAAAGTTTGGATGTGAACCATGCGACCCAATTCGCTTGTGACCTAGCGTGCTCGCAACCTTCCTTCCCCGCGACTTATCATGTTTAAACAACATAGGGCTTAAAGTAGAACGACCTAGTAATTAAACAACTTAATCATCAATGACACTATTTCTAGGTCGTAGCCGAGCTAGGTCTTAGAGAAATTTGCGTTATTTTGACTTGAGGCTTTTTCCTTCATGTGCATTACGACTTAAAGAATTAACGGCCTAGGTCAACTCGCAACGTAGCATTTAGGTCGTGGATGAGCTAACACTTAGTTTAAAAATGCTTTGCCTGCCTTGAAGCATAATTTCGACTTGAATTCTCAACTTGAATTGCCTGAATTTGTAATCGTATGAACTTTGCTGCACTTCTTTACAGACTACACTAACTTTAATGCTAATGACCTGTTAAACACAACATTTGGAGAAAAATGGGACGAATATACTGCCACTGATTGCCCACATCAAATGATAGATTAGTCGATAAAATATAATCAACTTAAAGAAATTATATGAAATGCTGTGAACCAACAAATTCAAGTGAAGTGGTAAAGCAAATGTTAATCAACTAAAGTCGATTTGTTTGCATCAATACTGCACTTGCATTTGGACTTAAGGCGACAAGTCCTGAAATTTTACAATTGTCATATGTTTATTAATTTAATTCCAGTTATACTTGCTTGTCACTTTGTTAGTTTTACACAACACTTCACACATTTAGAAAACGTGCACCTTCACATTTGAATATCCAGTTCCTTGTGTAGAATGTCTTCTCAAGAAGAGATAATAGAGCAATTTGAAGGAGTCTTCCCGATAGCCGACCCATTGGTTGATCCTTCGGAGAGAACTCCAACTACCCTGAGTCAACGGACATTCAATCAATTACGTATTCAATTTGGGATCGCTGAAGCAGATGCTAGATTTCCTGGCCCAAATGATACTGCCGACAGGCCACCTCTTGGTTTTGTCGCCGTCAACCGTCAGATGTGCCTTTGTGGTGCCATTCCTCCTTTCAATGAATTTCTTCATCAACTCCTTTTTCGGCTAACCATCTCTCCCTTTCAACTACATCCCAATGGCTATGCCATCCTGATGGGGTTGTGTGTTTTATTCAGGAGGACACTTAACTGTCTTCCAAGCTTTGAAGAAATTTTCTACTTATGCTCATTTGCAAAGAATAAAGACCACCCCTCCTTTATACTCGTGAGAAGTGCCAGAAATCGTAAACTTATTACTGATCTTTCCGAAAGTGCTCACGCTTTCTAAATCAATTCTTCTTTGTCCGCTGTCCTCTAGGGTTTTATGCCATTCGGAGAAAAGGAAGTAAGATTGCTCATCCCCGTTTTTTCCGTTTTAGCTTTTCATGATCCGAATTGTTAAGTGCTAACTTCATTCTTTTATTTTATTGCACTTCCTCCTCCCTCTAGAAATCCCAGTCACAAAACGACTTTTGATAGATTAATAAGTACCGTGCCGGTTGAAGAAAGAAGTATTAAGTTTTTGCTGAAAGATGAATTTCTGCACCAGTACGGGCTTTTGCACCCTTCTCGTTCTACCCAACCTCATGAAGTCCCCGACTCTCTAGTAAAAACATCGGATGCCCCACTCCCCGTTGGAGAACTTGCACCGAAAGAACATGCTGTTAAGGCTTCCTTGGTAAAGTGTTCTACTCCGATTGATGTTGCGGGGTCATCCGTCAAACATGCACTTCCCCCGGTCATTGAAGAAGAGGAGCCTCCTCAACAATCCGGGAGATTTGGTGGCGAAGGAGTTGAGAAAACAAGTCCTGCTAGGCACAGCGGTGATGATAATTTTGAGGGGTTGAGTGACCTGATGATTACTTCGCAGGAGCTTTTTAAAGATGATCCTATCACTGCTAAGGTTGCTTCTTCAGCAGTCGAAGCGACATCCGTTCTACAACAGACTCCATCAGCTCAAGAATTGACACTAGCTGTTAAATCCGTCATCGCCTCTCAACCCAGGAGTGGTTCGTGATTCGACGCACGTAGTTTACACGTTACACACACTTAGGACTTTTCAGCACTTATATGCATTCAATTCTCTTGCTTTCAAGATTTCAGAGTTTATCTTTTCTTCATTTTCAGATTCTCCAATGGGAAGAAGTGGCTCTTACTACGACGATTTCCAGCGTTATGGGAAGCGCGGTGCTTATGACCCCAGGTGGTATCTTCCTGCCTCTTGGGAAACTGACGAAGAAAGAGCTGCGAGGAAAGCTCATGAAAGGCGCGCATATGAAGAACGCCACGAAAGATGAGATGAGCGACACGACTCTTCCCAGAGGGAAGATGATTCTCATAAATGGAAATCCCGTGATGATAAAGGGAAAAGCCACTTCCCTGAAGATGCTAGTAAAAGGGCCAAACATGGCGAAAAACCAGCATCCGAAGTTCCTAAAAAGCCTGCTGCTCCTGTACCTTCTCAATCTCCTGCCCTTGCTCGCACTGATATTCAAACAATTATTGGCAAGCCCTCATATCAGGTTGGACAAGGCCCGGCTACTCTTCAAAGTCGGTTTCCGCATTGGTGCCTGAAAGGAGTGCGCTTTGACCTTGATTTGGTCTCGATTGACAAGCAGGCTATGCTGCGCAATCTTGATGCTGTGAAACTTGATATCGAGAGAATGTCTACCTGGAAGAAGCTTGTCGACGAGCTTGAGAGAGTAAATCGCACGAATCTTGAGGCCATGCTAACAATGGAAAACGACAAATCTGAATGGCAAAAGACTCTTGAACAGCATGACGTGGAAATGAGGAGCGTAGCCACCTATAATGAGAAGCTTGAAGCAGAAGTGGAAAAACTTAAGGAAGAGCTCGCCACATCTTCCACTTCCTTCTCTCAGAGAGAGGAAATGCTTCAAAAACAAGTAAGAGACGCTCATGCGGCGCAGAGAGATGCTGAAGCCAGATTTGAAATGCAACAGCAAACTGTAGAAGACTACCGGGCTGACGTTGCTCAACTTCGAGAGAAAGCCAACGCCCAGAACTCGGAGATTGAATGCTGAAAGCTCGACTTTCCAAAGTTGAGAAGGAGCGCGACGAAGCTGTTGCTGGCAAAGCTGCAGCCGAAGAGTCTCTTATGGCAACAAAAGATGAAGTCAGCTCCACTCTATTCGAGTTTACATCCATAGCGTTCTGGGCCGTGGTAGCCTTAAGTTTTTGGGGCCAGCATATGAAATCACTTTGGCCAAAGTGTGGGAGACCATATTTGATATGTTTGGAGGAGCCGGATATGCCGAAGTAGATTTAATGGCGCATTATCTAGATGATGATGCATGTGCCGCTCTTGCAAGGGGAACATTTAGGAAAGACAGTTTCAACCGACCCAGTTCTTCCTTCAATTTCAGCCGATATAGATATTGCTGGCTCCAGTTCCCATTCTCCTCCTCCTGCTAAAGCCGTTATTGAAAGCACCACCGCCCACACAGGAGATGAGGCTCAAGGAAGCGCCGAAGCGCAGGACTTCGAAATTGACGTAGTGTAATCTACTTCTCCAGGTAACCTCAATGTTGATCTCTCTCAAGTGGACTGTTTGTTCGCTTCGACTGAGTTCGATGAGCTTCTTGCTTATTTCTTAAGTGTTGATGAGCCATTATCCCCTCTTTTTATGAGGAATACTGACTTTAACTTTTCTTCCCCTGTAGAGAAAGCACCAAGTATCGTTCAGACTTTCCCTCCTCCGGCTATTTCTTCTCCACCTCTTCAGATTACTCCCCCTTCTATCTCTCAACCGGGGTCGCAAGAAGAGCAGATAGAAGCTCTCCGTGACTTGGACGATCCTGTTGCTTCTCAAGAACAGAAGGTCGAAGAACCTGAAGAAGGGGAGAGAACTCCGGAGCAGACTGCTTCTGATGACATAACATTATCCACCCTTTTCTCTCCGGGCAGTGATCCTTCCTCAAGGAAGAAAGGGAAGCATGTAGTTTCAAGGAAGGAAGCTTTTGCTGGCGAAGCGAAAACAGAATAAAGTCTGATTGCGCCCCTTCCTCTTTCTTCCCCTACCCCCACAAGCCGGCCCAAAAAGTTAATTATCCGGCCAGGCGAAGGCTCAAAAGGTGGCAGGAAGAAGAAGAGATCGGTTTAGGACTTATGCTTTTCACCTTGCTTTTTGCTATTAAGCTAGTATATACAAAGATTTATGTCGACCGGTGATTGTGCGGGTACCGGTCCCCGCCTTCTTTTGTTTTGAAACCTGCACATGTATATAAAAAATTTATAGTATGGAATAAAATGATTCTTTTACCTGTACAAACTCCTGTTTGTATTTGAGAATGCATTTATTCTCTTTTTTTTTATATATACAAGTTTCTTTATTTTCTCTGTGTGATGTTGCAGTAAACCTATGGTATGTTGCTTGAGCATTGTTTTTTATTTTTGTGACTATATTATATTGCCCCCATACCATGGTTTATTGCAATCTCTTTCACGTTGGCAGAATTTTGAAGAACAACTTTTCTGTTTCGAGAAGACTTGTGTTCTTTCTTTAAAGAACAACTTTTTCATTTGAAGGAGGTTTCATCTGTACTTTATAAGATAATATTTCCATTTTAAGGAAATATTTTTCTGATTTAGTAGAATGCGCCTCATATTGGAGAAGCTTTCTCTCTTTTCTTTTGTTGCGAAGTTTTTACACTTCACTTTCGGAGAAAGTCACTTTTATTTTGGCAAGTGAATTTTCCTTCGTGGTAAAGTGGGCCTTCAAAAAAGGGCTTCAACCTGCTTGTGCCTCCGAAGAGGGCTTTTGTTTGATTGTGCCTCTGGGAAGAGGGCTTTTTGTTTGATTATGCCTCTGGGAAGAGGGCTTTTTGGTTGTGCCTCCGGGGAGAGGGCTTTCTTGTTTGTGCCTCCGGGGAGAGGGCTTTTTGTTTGTGCCTCCGGGGAGAGGGCTTTTTTGTTTTTGCCTCTGGGGAGAGGCCTTTATCTTTTCCCTGGATGCTGGGAAGCGGGCCTCCGAAGAGGGATTTTCACATTTCGACTCGTGTGAAGTTTTATTTAAGATCACGGTGAAATGTGTGCCTCTGAGTAGGGCTTTTGCCTGGAAGTTTGGATTTTCCTTCTCTCGGTTGGATGGATTCATGGGGCGAACACAAATTAATGAGTGCCCTGTGCCACCGATCAGTCCACAACTTTCTATCGAGAAAGAGCTCTCTTTTTCTGGCGAGGCGCATTAGAGGTCTTTATCTTCCGAAGAGTTGTACCTCCGAAGAGGGATTTTCACATTCCAGCACTTGTGAAGTTTTATTTCAGATCTCGGTGGAATGCGTGCCTCTGAGTAGGGCTTTTGCCTGGAAGTTTGGAGTTTTCTTCTCTCGGTTGGATGGATTCACGGGGCGGACATAAGTTAATGAGTGTCATGTGCCACCGATCAGTCCACAACTTTCTATCGAGAAAGAGCTCTCTTTTTCTGGCGAGGCCCATTAGAGGTCTTTATCCTTCGAAGAGTTGGGCCTCCGAAGAGGGCTTGTACCTCCGAGGAGGTCTTTTGCTGTTTGATGCCTGCTCGCCCATGTCTTTTCGCCATTTGCTCATATCAGCGGTTTCCTATTATCATTTCCAAGCGCACATTCCTTTTTTTTGCAAGTAGCTTATTCTATCCAAAGAAGTGTACTTCATTGTTAAATGAGTTCGCAGGGGTAGACACAGGCTAATTAATCGTATGTTTGTTTGCTCAAACGATCACAATTAGTTAGGAAGAGTCTACTTCTGGTGGAACCACTAACTGTTTGCTTGAAGCACTTCTTATATAGGATTCGAATCTGGAATTTTTATGGCTAGATATTCATTTGTTGAGTGATGTCAGGGATCGCTTGGTCTTATGATGGGTAAGCTTTGTTTTAATAGCCTGTAATATTGAATCGACATTTTAGCAATACAATTGAAGTACTTTATATATCGAAATAAAACAAACAGCTTATAATAGTAGAGAACACAAGATTTATAGTGGTTTGGCCAAGAACTGGGCGTACATCCACTTTATAGTTTTTATTATTCACTTGCACTGGCTTTACAATGGCTTTCAATACAAGAATCATACATTCATCATTCTTTTACAATGTTTCATTAAAGCCTTTAAGTAAAATATGGGCGCAAATGATTGTTGTTCCAAGCTCTTGGAATTGGATCTCCTACGAAAGTTGTTAGTTTGAACGTGCCGTCAAGAAGTTTTTTTCCAATGACATACGACCCTTCCCAGTTTGGCACAAACACTCCTGTTGCTGTCATGACCCTCTTCAAGACTAAATCTCCAATCTCAAAGCTGCGTTGGCGAACGTTGGAATTGAAGTGCCTGGCAATTCTTTGCTAATGGGCTGCAATTCTGAGCAAAGCCTCTTCCCTTTTTTCATCAAGGAAGTCAAGTGCTTCAAGTTGCAACTCTTCGTTTTCATCCTGGTTGAAATGAATTCTTCTATGTGAAGGGACTTCAATTTCTACCGGAATCATTGCCTCTGATCTATATGCCAATGAAAATGGAGTGTGCCCCGTCGCAGTTTTATGTGTAGTTCTATATGCCTATAGTACTAGTGGAAGCTTATCGACCCAACCACCTTTTGCTTTTTCCAGCGGTTTTTTGATGGTCGATTTGATAATTTTGTTTACTGCTTCCACTTGCTCGTTTGCCTGCGGATGAGCCACTGCTGAGAAGCTTTTCTGGATCTTAAATCGCTTGCAAAAATCTTGGAACTATTCACTTTCGAATTGGGTTCCATTGTCTGTGATTATCTTTTGAGGCACACCATACCTGCAAATGATATTCTTAGTTACAAAGTTTATCATCTTCTTGGAGGTAATAGTAGCTAATGGTTCAGATTCAGCCCATTTAGTAAAATAATCAACAGCGACAATAGCATATCTGATTCCGGATTTGGCAGTTGGCAAAGGCCCGATGAGATCTATTCCCCAAATAGAAAATGGCCACGGACTGACCATCTGTGTTATCCCTGTGGAAGGTGCTCTTGGGATTTTTGCAAATCTCTGGCATCGGTCACATTTTCGGGCATAGCTTGCAACATCACGATTAATGTCTGGCCAAAAATACCCATAACAGAGAATTTTCTTTGCTAGAGTTTGACCACCTGAATGATCTCCACACTCTCCTCATGTACTTCTGCTAGAATTGTCTCAGCTTCTTCCTTGGTCACACATCGGAGTAATGGCATTGAGAATCCCTGTACAATCGACCATCTTGAATTATGTATCTGGAGGCGTTTCTTAACAACTTCTACCATTCTTTTGAATTTTCCGGTAGAGAACCGTTGAGCAGGTATTCCATTATCGGAGTCATCCATGATTCTTGCTCCTGTGATATAGTCATGATCCAGTCAATATCCATCTCATCAATGCTTGGAGCTGACAGGACCTCCATAGGAACTGATCCCAATAATTGAGCTTCGCCATTGCTTGCGTACTTTGCGAGAGAATCTGCCTTCATGTTTTCTTCCCGGGGTATATGATTTATCGTATAATGGTCAAGGTCATCAAGAAATTCCCTGGATCTTGACAAGTAAGCGGGCAGATTTCCTCCTTTAGTTTGAAACTCTTTCTTGACTTGACATATAATAAGCTGTGAATCACTGAAGATCTGCAACACTTTGACATTCAATTCTTTAGCAATTCTCAAATCGGCAATAAGAGCTTCATATTCTGCTTCATTGTTTGTCGAAGGGAATTCCAATCTCAAAGCATAGCACAATGACCGCCCTTCAGGGGTTTCAAGCACAACCCCAGCTCCGGAACAGTAATCGTTTCTTGCGCCATCAACCTACAATTTCCATCAAATTGGGGGATTATCAGTCACTACTTCCTCACTATCACCTTTGTCTGTACATTCTACGATGAAATCTGCCAAAGCTTGTTCATTGATTGCTCTCCGGGGATGATAAGTGATGTCGTATTGGCTGAGTTCAATATTCCACCTCAAAAGGCGACCCGAAGTCTCAGGGCGAAAGAGGACTTGCTTCAGAGGTTGATCAGTGAGGACTTTGATTGGATGAGCTTGAAAATACGGCCTCAATTTTATTGATGCAATCAGTGCACAATAGGCGAGCTTTTCCAACTTCGAATAATTTATCTCTTCCCTAGTGAATCTTTTGCTGATATAATAGATCGGGCGCTGAATTTTTACGTCTTCCCGTACCAAGGCTGCACTGAGAGCATGAGACGAGATTGCCAAATATACAAAAAGATCTTCACCATTGTCCGGCTTAGAAAGTATTGGAGGCGTTTCCATATGACGGATCAACTCATCGAAAGCTTTCTGGCATTCAGGAGTCCAATCAAAATTCTTCCTTCCTTTCTTCAGTGCATCAAAGAACGGAATGCATTTATCAGTAGCTTTGGAAATGAATTGACTCAAAGCCGCGACTTTCCTATTAAGACTCTGTAGTTCCTTCTTTGTCCTAGGGGCTTTGACTTCTCTTAAGGCAGTAATTTGAGCAGGATTAGCTTCAATGCCCCTAGCACTCACAATGAAACCCAAGAACTTTCCGAACTCCACCCCAAACGAACATTTCAAAGGATTAAGCTTCATTCCGTACTTCCGGAGGATTGCAAACATCTCCGCCAAGTGATCCATATGGTCTACCGCTTTCTTTGATTTCACTAACATATCGTCAACATAAACTTCCATAGTTTTGCCAATCTGCGGTTTAAACATAGCATTGACGAGTCTTTGGTAAGTTGCCCCTGCATTCCTAAGTCCGAAGGGCACGACTCTATAGCAGTAGAGACCAACATCGGTGATGAAGCTTGTGTCCTCCTGATCCGGCTCATGCATCATAATCTGGTTGTATCCGGAGTAAGCATCCATGAAAGATAACAATTCGTGTCCCGCCGTTCCATCCACCAACTGATCTATTCTGGGTAACGGGAAGCAGTCTTTGGGGCGGGCTTTGTTTAAATCTGAGAAGTCAATGCAAACTCTCCATTTCCCATTAGCTTTCTTAACCAGTACTGGATTTGAAACCCAATTCGGATAAGTAGACTCCCTGATGAAACCATTCTCCATAAGCCGGTCTACCTCTTCCTTCAACGCTGCTGACCTTTCAGGACCCTGGGTTCTTCTTTCTGTTTTACCGGTGTAAACTTTGGATCAATATTCAAAGTATGCACTGCAATTTCTGGGGATATTCCACACATATCAGCATGAGTCCAAGCGAATACGTCCAGATTTGCTTTCAAGAATGTTACCAAGGAATTTTGAACTGTCACACTAAGTTGTGAACCCACATTCACCACTTTGTTCGGATCTTTCGGGTCAACAGGTACCGGCACCGTTACTTCAACTGGCACCACACTATTTTCCCCCGCACTAGCTTTTCTGGGATCCAATTCTCTTCGTGCCCCGCTATGCTCGCCAGTGCAGGGTCCACCCTGTAATTGCTACAAGGTTGGTTCTTTGATGCGTACTGGGGCTGCCGCATCTTTTCCCATCTCTTTCTTCCTTGCTTCTCGCAACTCTATCAGATAACATTCTCGTCCAGCATTCTGATCCCCTTTAATAACTCCAACTCCATTATCCGTGGGGAATTTTATAGTGAGGCACCACGGGGCGAGAATTGCCTTAAAAGCCCCAAGAGTTGGTCGGCCTAGGAAGGCGTTGTAGGCAGAAAATTCATCAACAATTACAAAGGTCTGTTTCCGAACTACCTTTTTCTGCCCCTCTCCAAGCTTTACGAACAAGTCGATAGTTCCAATGAGCTGCTTCAGTTCCCCAGTAAACCCGACAATCTTCTGAGATGAGGCTTGAACATCAGCCATTGGAATTTTAATTTGATCGAATGTCTTCTTGAAGAGAATATCGCAAGAAGCGCCGCAATCTATAAGCACTCTTCTCACAATAGCCGGCCCAATGCCTGCAGAGATGGTCAAGGGATCTATGGTTGGAGCTTCGATGCCCATAGAGTCCCTGGCTTTGAACACAATATCAACATTGAAAGTTTTCTGCTGCTTCAAAGGTGCAACATCTTCAAGCACAAAAACACTCTTCTGCTGGCACATACTTCAAGGCATGGGCATATCTTTCCATTTCGCCCCAGCTTCTGCCTGCTGGGTGAGGCCCTCCTGTAATCACATTAATAACAGGCCTTTTTGATTCATGCACAGTATTCCTCTCACCCGAGCCAGATGGATGAGGAAGTTGCTGACCCTTAGCAGACGAAGTTGGGTCATTTCTACTTCTCTTAACATACTGCTGCAACTTGTTCTCTCTCAATAGTTCTTCAATTAAATTTTTCAGATGGCGACATTCGTTTGTATCATGACCGGGTTGATTATGAAACCAACAAAATCTCCCACTCTGAGCAGCTTTTTTACTAACTCTCATCTCAGGCGGTTTTGGATACTCTATTGCATCTTTGGTAGCAAAAAAGATATTCTCTGGGGTGTCATTCAAAGGAGTGAAATCTGAAGATCTTAAGAAGCGAGGTTTCTTCATATCTTTCTGTTTCTTCCCACTATTATTTTCCCTTTTCTGACCTCCGGATTCCTTCTTGGTAGAAGCAATAATATTATTCTTAACCTCTGTCAGTGCCACTTTTACCGGTGCTTGAAGGCTTTCCAAGCGCATGAATTCATCAGCTTTCTTATAGAATTTCTCAAGCGAATTCGGTTCTTTCATCTTCAGCCACTTCCCAAATTCGCTTGATTTGTCGATTGCCCTCATCAAGTATGTCAAGACCATCCGCGGTTCTGCATTGTCCACTTCAGCCAGAGCTATGTTGAAGCGGTTCAAGAAAGATCTAATAGACTCCCCAGGATTTTGTTCTAGGCTTGACAGTGACATGATATCCTTTGCCTTCGAAGCGTACAACCTGAATTGCTCTTTAAACCTTCGAGTAAAATCGGCAAACTGGTCTATGAATCGGACCGGAAGCTTTGTGAACCAAAGTAGAGCCACCCCTTCCAAGTATACCGAAAAGTACTGGCATTTAATCTCATCAGATGCCCTAGCACCAGTCATGTGCCAATCATACTTATACAGAAATTGATTAGGGTCACTGGTTCCCTTATAAGCTGGAATGGTAGAAGGAACGAACTTTCTTGGAAATTCAGCTTTCAAAATCTTTTCAGTGAACGGAGTTTTGCTCGGAGCGAATTCCCATTCCTTTTCATCTTCATTCCTCTGCATGCTTTCTTTCATGATTTGTCGCACCATGCCCGAAAGATATTCCTCGTCGTTTAAAGTATCTGCAGGACATACTTCGGCCATTTTCTCGAAAGTTTGTCGGGACAAACGTTCGCGGAGAGTTGGCTGTGGTCGCGATCCTCCAGCTTGAGGAGGTGTTTCTTTGGCAGGGCAAGCGGCTCTTTGATGAATATTCCTCTCTTCAGGATCATGAACATCATCCGCAGGGTTTTCTTCGTTATTCACCGGTTGATGGTTTGCTCCGAGCAATGCATTTAACCTCTCAAGCATTAATGCATTCTGAGTTTCCAACTGCTGGTATAATCCAGATACTGCAGCATTTAACTCTGCTCGTGTAATTCCGGCACTTGGTGCCGCTTGACTTGACGAAGGGGAAGTGGCAGCATTTTCATGATCATTACTGGGTCTTGCAGATCCATGCTTTCTTCCAGGAGCCATTATCTCTGACAGACTTCTGGTTTTGAGAGAGACTCTTTCAACAAACTTTTGCGAAGCGATGGTGAAGATTGCCTGAGTTAGGTTCTTAGTGAAAGCACCAAAAATGTTAACACTAAAAATTGAACGCTAACACCCCGGTGTATGTTGAGATTAAATGAAAGCACCACCCATGA
Organism: Allium cepa; assembly: GCA_030765085.1. Taxonomy (NCBI): domain Eukaryota; kingdom Viridiplantae; phylum Streptophyta; class Magnoliopsida; order Asparagales; family Amaryllidaceae; genus Allium; species Allium cepa. The sequence goes on from CM060943.1 coordinate 875,314,825, forward strand.
ACACGGGAATTAAATACAAGTAGGAAAGTCACAGAAAAAGCAGCAAAAGACAACAGTTTTATAGTGGTTCGGCTTCAGGTTAAGCCTACGTCCACTTTAATCCTCTTTATTACTGAATCAATTACAACTTTACAAAAGTCTTCAATTACAATACTGATGAGACAAACAACTAGAACTCCAATGTAGAAGAATTCTTTGAATTCATGTTGATTGTGTTAGATTTCCTCTTGAAATTAGTTGAGATGCCTTTCGTGTTTGAAGTGTCGAGTGAGTCGAGAATTCAGCAGAGTATCGGCGTTCCAAGAATGAGCCAAAAGATCCCCTCCATGTTGGAGTTAGTGTCCTATTTATGGGGTGAGCTCGGAGTTAGGTCGTAGGTCGAGGGGTTGTGACCTAAAGTAGGTCGTAGGTCGAAGGTTGCGACCTAAAGGAAACGAGCTACGACCCATTCTAGTTGCACTTGGCTTCTCCGGAGCGGGTTAGGCTGCACGCGACCTAGGATAGGTCGCTGATCTCTTCTGAGTGATTGGAGCGACCTAGGAGAGGAATGTCATAAGATGCAGCGACTTATGGAGCTGTCTCGGCCTTGTTTAGGTCGTGAGCGACCTTATGAAGAGGCATGCGGTCTTGTACTTCCTTAACCTGTTAGGTCATAAATTGCTAACTCGTTAGGTCATTGGACCAGTAAGTCGCTTGGCCCATTTAGGTAGTTAGGTCGTAGATTCTTAGGTCGGGGCCGCTCTAAACCGCTCTATGCTTTAACTCGTGGATCGCTGATCTTCTTAGGTCGCTAGGACCGCTTCATTCTTAGGTCGCTGGGACCGCTTCATTCTTAGGTCGCTAGGACCGCTATCCTGTTAGCTCGTTGGCTCGTTGGGTCACTTATGAAAGAGAGTTAACTGAAGTCATCAAAGTCGATAATAAATGACAACAACCAATCGAATCAACAAAAATCGATAAAAATTGGAAATCCACTCAAAAATAGCCAAAATAGGAAATTGACAGTTGTAGACGTCTGGTAGGTTTAGCCAGACGTCAGGCCCTAGGTTCTAGAAATATATATGTTTTCTCCATTCTCTTTTTAATTCTATAACCCTTTTAGATGTCTGGATTTTGTTCCAAACGTCTGGATTTTGTTCCAGACGTCTGGATTTTAGCTCTGCCCCCTTTTTTATTTCCAGAACCCTTTCAGATGTCTAGATTTTTTAACCAGACGTTTGGATTTTGTTCTAGACGTTTGGATTTCTCTGCTAGGTAAAAAATCAGCCTAGCCCAAAGGGTCGAAAAATCAAAACCGAAAGCAATCGTGCGAGCGATGGATGCTAGAGATTCATGCCAATCGACAACCCAACCTTATAGGCTCTTCGATACACCACCAAAATCATGGCCAAACATCCAAGATAGGATCTTTAAATATTTTGACTTCAAAACACCAAAATTGGAAAATTCACCAAATCAATTCAAATCAAAAGCAACATAACATGAAGTAGATGTTAGGAATTCATACCTAATAACAATGAAAGCTATAGACATAGACGTGAGTTCAAGAACTCGCATTTAAACCGAAAAACAAGGAATGCGGAGCTTTAAATCAAGGCAAAATCAATTACTCCTCCACTTAACTTCAAAAACCCTCAATCTATGATCAAATGCAAATATTATCTAAATTAGGTTATAGGATTTTCCAGAAATTGGAGAGAGATTGAGGTGAAGAAGAAGAGGATGCTTACCTAAACTTCTCTCTGATTTTGGAGCAAGAATCTTGAATTTTCTAATAATCTAAGGTTTAGGAATTTTAATTTCTCATCTTTTCCCCCATTCTTTCCTTTAGCTTGAGAGTGTTAGGAAAATAGAATGAATAAATGAATGAACGAATGAATGAATGAATGAATGAATGAATGAATGAAGAGGGGGTGGAGTTAGGATATTTTGTTGGGTTAGTGGGCTGAAACCCAAACCCAAAGCCCAATAAAAAAATAGCAAAATTGTACTCAACTTCAAACATGTCGATGTTTATATTCAAAAAGGTCGCAAACTCCGTTTTGAACTCAATGGAAGTGGTCCCGAGTCCTAATTCGACTGTTTACAAAAGGTTGCATTTCGGACTTTAATTCGACCAACGATGCTATATTTAAATAAGTCATTTAAATATATAATCGTAAAATATGTGGATTTTTACACAAACGCCTCTCACTCTTTTATTAGACCCTAAGTCTAATCTTTTATTTTGCGTCTAGTTTACTTTTCTTATTCTATTGGCTACTTATTTACCTTAATTAGCGTAATTTTGTCCCGGCCTCACTAACTATTGTAAGACAATCAGTTCCTGACTGAAAGGGAATGCTGTTGGTATGGGCCACTTCTATTATCTTGCTTATTAAATAAATTTAAGTCTTAAGTTTATTAAAATAAGCCTCTTCTATTATTTCTAATCTATTTGCTTATTAACTTAATTTAAGTCTTAAATAAGCCTTTTCTATTCTTTCTATTATAACCTATGTTATAATTTTACTTGTAATTATCACTTTTATTTTCTTTTATAATATGTACATTATAAGTATATTTACAAGCGTCTTTTTTCTATTCTAGTTTGTCTTCTTTTATTATGTTATTGAATTCCCTTTAATTCTCTTATTATATGACAATCTTGGCTTGGGACTACATCCAACTATCACAAATTTACTTATCATAATAACTGCTTTGCCTTTATTCTATTATCTGCGCAGTTTTTGCACATCTAGGTATATTTCTTTTAATTGCTGAGTCTTGTCTAATAATTAACTTGATTTCTTCTTTACTTTCTGTAATTATTCACTTTATTTTCTTATATTCTAGGAATTAGTTCTATTCTATTTGGTTGGTTACAAAAACTGGGTTAAAATTCCATTTCCATGTTTTAATACTAAACAATGCTATAAACAATAATCTATAACTGCAAGATATTTCTATTATTATTTCTTTACTTTTTGGATAGTGCAAAATACAGTAGTTTCTCTATTTTATAATAATTCCATTTTTCTTTCCTTTATTCCTGCAATTAAGTTTATCGTTATCTTTTTTTAAATATTAAACTGTAGGAATGTATTCTATTTTCTGAACCAACCAATTAACCTATCACTTACTTCCAAATCAAGTTATCAGTGATCCACTCTCTTGTCGTCCTTAGCTTTGCCAGTGATCAGCTTGTCTCCATGGTCTTCCTGGATCCCCTTCTAAGTTTTCGAATATTTTATTGAGAAGATCTTCTCCCTAGAAATATTTTTTTTGGTCCAGCCTCAGGAAATGAACAGAATTGGGAGAAAATCTGATTATGAGAAAATAGCGGCCTAGAGCTCTATTTATAGTGGAGTTTGGGGATCTCAGACTGTTGGATACTTAGATTGAATCTGGAGCCACCACGCCACATGGTCATTTGGAGCCATCACATGCATCAACATAAAGCTCAGATCAAATGAATATCAAACTAATACACTTCAGCATGTCCCTGGACGAATTCACGTCCAAGGAGATACGTGGGTCGACCTATAGGTTAACCTATGTGTATTAGGGGCCGACCTTAGGGTCGACCCTTGTAGCTTGTGGGCCGACTTATGGGTCGACCCATGCCATATTTATTATTATTATTTTTCTATTATTTCTCGTTTTTCTTTTCTCCCATTCCTTCTTCGTATTGACTCGGATATTGACAAGTTATATATAGAAATTGATCCGAAAATCGCCACAGACACAATGTTATAAGTTTCGATGACATATTCTGATAATTCCAATTTACTTTCACTGTTATCATTGTTTGATTATTTAATTATCGAAAATGCAGGGTGTTATATTCTGCCACCCTTTAGGAAATTTCATCCTCGAAATTCAATAAGGGTAAAATTATGCAATTCCTTGCATCAATCACTTCCATTTTTTGTACATCCAATTTTACGGCCATCCGTGCACTTGTGCAAAGTGTCATTCAACATGAGATATATGCATGAACAAGAATTTCTAAGTGGTACCTCCTATATGAATGCTTTTCTTCTTTAAAAATTTATTTTAAAACATGATGCACACGTCCTAAATATAATTGCATATTCTATATGAATGCAATCTTTTTGAAAACTCAAAACATTTTTCGTCCTATTTTTCCCACACTCCTACTAATTAGTGGTGCAGTTCAACGAATTTTTCATCCAAATCCAACCACACAATTTTAATATTCGAATTTCAAAAAAATATATTCTAAACTCGATTTCTTATGTCAGAATGAAGGTAGAAAATGAAAAAACTTCACATTTCTCTTTTTTACTTTTGCGTACCTCTCACTCCGTACTTGGAACTTAAGCCGCTATCCTATGAAATCTCTATTTTCTTTCCCAAGCACGATTTACATAAGAAAGATTTTTCTTTTTAAACTTTTTATCGAGCTTAATTTATGGGAAAGAAATATTTTTCTTTTACAATTCTCATTTATTTCTATTGACTTTTCTATTTCTTTCTTTACATCTTACTGTTTTTCTTTTAGTTACATTTTATCTGCTTTTACTTTTCTTTTAATATAGCAACTTAACACGGCTATCATCTAGGGCTAGGAGGTTTAGGACCATGTCCACTCTGTTGCAGAAAAGTTTTATTCTTGGAATCCAAGTAACTCATATGCTCTCCTGCCGCCTATTACTTGTTACTAACTTATGTTGTGTTACTCATGACGAATAAGATCTATTCATCTCTTCTATACTATGCTAAATAAGGACTAACTAAGTCTCATTTACTACAACTGATAAGGGTTTCAATCTATGCAGTTCTATCTAAAAAGGAAACTAAGCTTAGGGAAATTTTCTCTTTACATTTCATTTTTCCCCAACTAAGGTCTACTTTTCCCAACCATGTGTGTCTTACTGACTTACTAATACCACTTCACTATTTTTCTATAGTCTACACACATAAAGCAAAATTTCTAGGTTTTCACTAGTGTCGTATACACCTTACGGGAACTTTTATTATTACTGCTAGGAGTAATTACTGCCACAGCCTTACACTTTTCCCGTTACACCTAGGAAATGATTTCTATCTATTCCATATTTAAAGTCTGGTTTGGTTTGGTATTTATCATTTTACTTAAAAAATTAAAGCTTCTAAAATTTTGAAACATCAAATCCCAAAATTCTTTCCGTTGAAAGTGTTATTTTGAAGTTTTCTGTTAAATTCAAAAGTACTTGGTTACTTGAAATTTTATCATTCCAAAAACTTATTTACTTTTTCACCAGACCATTTTTCTTTAAAACATGTCTTGCTTGTTCTTAAAACATTTTTCTTTTTTCTTGACTTTAAAAAAAATGTCCTCGCATGTTTTCAAAATATCTTCTTTTCATAGACTTTCAAATTTACTAAAACTGGAGTGGATAAGAACAATTATTTTATCAAAAATCACTTAACTTTTCTACTCTTCCAATTACCCAACCTCAAAGGAGTTTTTTAACTTACTACACTTAATGGTTTTATACCTTAGTGTATTGTAATTACTTTCTCTTATGGGAAACTATTAACGCTAAAACCTTCTATGAATCCTTTAAATGAGGATTTCATTTTAGTGAAATTATAAGGAATTTATTTTATATTTTATCGAAATAGGCTATACAAAATATGGTGCTATCCATTCCTTGTACATCTCTTTCACTTTTTCCTTATAACTTGCACAAAATAACTTTATTTGTGATTCATAGAAAATTATATCATTATTATTTTCATTCCAATAGATTAAATATGTTTACTCTATATCCACTTACATAAGATATTTCCTACTAAATTCATTAATTTAACGTACATTAGTTTTCAAATGAACTCATTTTTCAAAACTGCTTTAATATTTTCATAACTAGAAAATACTCTCATATACTTATTTAAATAATAAGTGTACATACAAACTACTTTAGAAATTATCTTTAAAACTTATTTGGCTCAAAACAGATGTGGCATAAAACACCGTTACTACAAAAATACTAGTTTATGGATTCAATTAAAATAAATATTAATAAATCCCATATGCTATGCAAAAACATTTCCTTTGGGAGTCACCTACTATAACAATAGTGTCATAGTATATGCTTCCTTTGTTTTTACCGAAAACATCTATTACAACAATAAATGTTGTAACCTATGTTTTCGATACTTAACACCCTAGGTTTTTATATTTAAAATTTTTGTTTACCTACAAAGAAACTAGTGAGCTATACGCGCTCTATAATTATTCAAAAAGAATTTTGATTTTAACAAAATCATATAAAAACCAATTTAAATTTCATATCACTTTTTTTTCAAAAACCCAATATTTACTTCCTCAAATTTATTAGCAATTGTATTTTTGAACTTTTCAATTCCAAAAGTTTCATTTTATTGGGCTAGACATAAAGTGGATTTTCTTCTTACTAAAATCTCTTATTCAAAAACACTCTCCCTACCATCCCTAGGAAACTTGCCCACTTCCTATAACATATGGATACTAATCTTCTCTCAAAACATGGCTTATTATACACTATAAATTGGTAATAAACATAGGGCTCAATATACTTGGGTCATCCCAAACCCAACTAGCAAACTATGCACAAATATACTTTTAAAAAACTTCCCATGTGTTAAAATCTATAATTGGGGACTATTTGGATTTTAGTACATAATATATTTATATTTTATTTAAAATACGAAAACGTTCACTCACCATCTACCTAGGAATCCTAAACCTAGGCTCTGTACAAATTGCAATAAACCGAATTCCAATAAGTACAGATTTTTTGCAAAAATGCTAAAATCCAAGCCCATTGAAACCCTAGTTGGGTATCTGATATCCTGCAAATAGGCAAAGACAAATATATCAGAGCTCAAGTAAATATCTCACAGCGGAACTGACTAAAGTACAATAGCAAGTAAATACTCATCAATACAATAACACTTTCTAGACAAGTGTCACACAACTGGAAAGTCTCTTCCATGCACCTAACCTGTAGGATGTTATGAGGAGGGGGTTAGAACTAAATTTTTGGTGAATGGAAAAATTATACACTTCTAAGCCTAATTCTATATATACCATTTTATTTCCATTTATTTTTATATTAGGTTTATTGGGTTTATAATACTTCGCCTCTGTGCGTGGATCGTGCCCATATACTCCTTTGTAAATTGAAACCTAAAAACTGATATATATATATATATATATATATATATATATATAGCTATATGCCACATGACCGCACCGGTCCTAGATACTACCCATAGTACCTTCTGTATCCTCCTCGCAAAGGACTCCATTGTTTTTGCTACTATGGCGTTCTGTGACTACATCTATAGAGGATTTCCTCATAAGGCCTACAATACAGATGTTCCATGGTCTACTATGAAAACATAAAACAGCGTCCACACTGGTCTATACTAATGCTCGGACATCCACAATGTACCACCCAGTGCGTACCATTCGGACTATACATATCGTTCCATCTACATCCTGAATCCCGCTTAACTAGGTCTACATTCTACGGAACTAAGTCGGGGATTTCTATTTCTGTAAAGGACTGACCTGTTAGACCTACAATATAGATATTTTATTTGGTCCGTCTCATTTCTTATTGTGGCTATGGCTTCACGTAGCCACCCCTCAACTAATCAAAAGACCTCTAAAGAGCTAAGTGGTTGTGCCCTACTGTAAACAATCTAAACATCAAATTGGTTGCGCCCCTCATCTAATTTCTCGATAGTGAAAGGTTTATTGGACTGTTGGCTTAACTCTAGTCTTTTCTGAACTCACTTCTTGGTTTTGATGCTAGCCTGATATCGGCATGCGACTATCCTTTTGGGTCCTGCCCACTAAAACTTACTTGCAAGTACTAGGACATACAAATATCCTACTCCAAACATCAACCCCTTTTTACTGCCTACAATGGTCTTGCCAAGCAAAAAGCTATCAAGGCATACTCTTTTGATGGAACACCTACAGACATGCCTCCAGGGGACTACTCCATTATGCCTAACCCGAGGGCCATCCTAGAGTACCCTCACGTCCCGTTGAAGTCTCGTACTTCCTCTGGCCCAAAATATCAAAGTTGGATGTGCTCCTTCTGTGCCAAAATCTGCGATGAATTGCTTTGTTAGGCTCTTCTTCCTTTGGGCTGCTCCAAACACATCTCACTCTTTTATTAGACCCTAAGTCTAATGTTTTATTTAGCATTTATTTAACTTTTCTTATTCTGTTAGCAACTTATTTACCCTAATTACCATAGTCTTGTCCCACCCAAACCTAACTATTGTGAGACCATCAGTTCTAGACGGAAAGGGAATGCTATTGGTATGAGCCACTTATATTATCGTGCTTATTAACTAAATTTAAGTCTTAAATTTATTAAAATAAACCTCTTTTATTATTTCTGCTCCATTTGCTTATTAACTTAATTTAAGTCTTAAATGAACCTTTACTGTTCTTTCTACTTAATTATAACCTATGTTATAATTTTACTTGTAATTGTCACTTTTATTTCTTTTATAATCTGTATATTATAAATATAATTACTAGCATCTCTTTTCTATTCTGGTCCGTCTTCTTTTATTATGGTATTAATTCTCTTTAGTTCTCTTGAATTCTCTTTAGTTCTCTTATTATATGACAATCTTGGCTTGGGACTACGTCCGACTGTCAGAAATTTATTTATCATAAGAACTGCTTTGCCTTTATTCTATTATATGCGTAGTAATTGCACATCTAGGTATATTTCTTTTAATTTCTTCTAGTCTTGTCTAATAATTAATTTGATTTCTTCTTTACTTTCTGTAATTCTTCACTTTATTTTCTTCTATTCTAGGAAGTAGTTTTATTATATTTGGTTGTTTACAAAAGCTATGCTAAAATTCCATTTCCATGTTTTAATACTAAACAATGCTATAAACAATAATCCGTAACTGCAAGATATTTCTTTTATTATCTTTTTACTTTTTGGATAGGGCAAAATATAGTGGTTTCTTTATTTTATACTAATTCCCTTTTTCTTCCTTTTATTCTTGCAATTACGTTTATCGTTATCTTTTTTTTTAATATTAAACTACAGAAATGTATTCTATTTTCTAAACCAACCAACTAACCTATCACTTGCTTTCAAATTAAGTAATTTGATTTTAATTTATCACTCCCATTTTAGCATAATTACTGTAAATGTCTTCCTTCTAGGCTTAAGCATTTTTCTATAATTGTTAAGCCTAGTTTTATTCCCATTTAAATAGATCTCTATCTTTCTTTTCCATCTAAGTAGTTAAATATAGATTTATAGTCTCAGCATAATAAATTAACCAAATTAACTACTGAAATAAATGCTTAATTTTATAATTAACGGGAATCTAACGATAATATATCATAAACGAAAAAGGTATATAATTTAAACCCACTCACTAGTCGTCCTTAGCTTTGCTTGTGCTCGGCTTGGCTCCATGGTCTTCCTGGATCCCTTTCTAAGGTGTCTAATACTTTTATTGAGAGGATCTTCTCCCTAGAAATATTTTCTTTTTAGGGTCCAACCTCAGTCAATAAACCTAATTGGGAGAAAATCTAATTGTGAGAAAATAGCTAAGCCTAGGGTTCTTTTTATAATGGAGTTTAGGGATCTTAGACCGCTGGATTCTTGGATTGAATCTGGAGCCACCATGTCATAGGGTCGTCCGGAGCCATTAGATGCATCAACGTATGGCTCGGATCAAATAAAAATCGAACTAGTACACTTCGGTATGTCCCTGGACGAATTTACGTTTAGGGAGACAAATGGGTCGACCGACCTATAGGTCGACTTATGTGTATCAGGGGTCCACCTTAGGGTCGACCCTTGTCGACCTATGGGTCGACCTATGGGTCAACCCATGCCATATTTAATATTATTATTTTTTCTATTTTTTTTCGTTTTTTGTTTCTCTCATAACTTCTTCGTATTGCCTCGAATTTTGACTAGTTATATATGGAAATTGATCAGAGAATCGCCACCGACACAATGGTATAAGTTTTGAGGCCATATTCTAACAATTTCAAAAATGTTTATTTTCATTGTTCATCGTTATTTGATTATTTATTTACCAAAAAATGCGGAATCGTACAGTAATTAATTAAATTTTTCATGAAAATAAATAATTTAAAATTTTGTTGAATTGAAATTTAAATCAGTTAAATTTGATGGAAATGAAATATTTTTGAAATCTAAATATTTTTATATAAGAAAAATGTAAATCATTTTCTGAGTTTGTCGTCGTATTTCGTTTTGCCAAATTTGGACTGCTTTAGCTCCATTTATCTTATTTTCGGCATTTTAGCAGCATTTTCGGCAACGGGAGAAGCTTATATTTTTATAGGTAAGTCATATCGCTGATATTACGTACCATTCTGTTCGTCTTGTCACGTTGATCTTTGCAGTGTATTCATTTGTGTGTTTCGGCGTCTGGTACGAGGAGAAATCTGCGAAACGATTTTTCGTATTGGTTCCGTATTTGGGCCTTTTGGGTTCTGTGTCCTTTCGTTTGTTTCCCGAGACAACCAATAGCCAGTTGTCTTTTAATATTTTTAGAATACAACTATTGACCTTTGGTTATCCCACTATTTCATTTTTTATCTGTTGGTTCTTTTCCCATTCCTATCTTCTTTTCGTTTGTTCTCTTCTTAGCTTTTGAAGGGAATATATATATATATATATATATATATATATATATATATATAATTTCATATAAGTTTATATATATTTCGAAACCTGTTCATTTTCTTCTTCCCTCACAAGAAATTTCTCAACATTTTTCTCCAGCCTCCACCTGCATCTTGACCTCGCCGACCCGCCACTTCCCTTCTGGCCACGTCACCGGCCTTCCCATCACACCCTCATTCACCGCCACTTTGCTTCCCTATGTCCTCCGCCTTTAGTCCACCACCAAACCTTCATTCAACATCGACCACTAACCCATCTCCTCAATCCGAAGCCAGCCGTGTCACTCCCTCTGACAGCCCTTGTGCCATCTTCCTACACATAACCACCACTACCTTTTCCATCTTGGCCTCGTAGACCCTAAGCACCCATCCCCAGCAGTCACGGCCATTCCATCACACCCACCTTCTCAGATACCCTGACCTCCATCTTGTCCTTCTTCCCATATCCAATAGCAACTGTCTTGACAACTCCACCCGTTGCTTTATTTTCGAACACAACTACCTTCTCTCTCAGCCGCCTCCACTTCCTCTAGTCACGGCTAGCACTTCTCCTTCCATTTTCGAGCCTTATTACAGTAGCTCCGAACCACTACCCCCAAGTTCCGACTTCCTCATTGCCTCACAAGTGGACAGCCTCCACACTTGTAACAACCTGGTATTTTGAACCATTCAAATCGACAATCATCCACTCATGTCAGACTTGAATTGACCAAAACAACCGATTGTCAATTTATATTTGGCAAAACTTGGCGCATATAGTAAATAAATCAATCATAGAATCACAGACCCAGAGTAATAAAACAATAAGTAGTGGAATAGATAAATAGTTGTTAATGAAGCTACTATAACATCAGAGTCTAAAACAAGATACACAAAAATCTCAAATACATTAGCTGATGACAAGTCTGAATATCAACAACTGGAATAAACTGAAATAACTGAAAGCGAAAAGATATATCTTCAAGCAAAACTCCAAGCTCCAAAGGTGAGTCTCAATTGCTGTGACACTTAGTCTGACCCGAGCATAAAGCAAAACACAAAACACTCGAGTCAGGATAAACATTCTTATACAAGTAAATCAACTCAAGTGAAATGTCAAGTGAAATACAAAATAACTTAAAGGGTGTTTGGGATTCACATCCTCTAAGGATCCGTTGTACTATCTACATACGTAGTACAATACGCTACATATGTAATGTCTATAGTAAAGAAAACTATTAAAATAGTGTTATGGCGTTACCCATATCCCCCTTAACACATTTTATATAAATGTCGTAGTCTATACAGTACTGTAAACTCCACCAAACTGGTGGGCTATCAGGGAGCACTCCATAGGTATGACACAAGCCAAACTCGTAGAAGGCGCAATAAGGCATGTGACAAGGCTCGCAAGGCAATTTCTAGGGTATGATTCTACCGTTTCACAGAACGGGGCTGGTGGTAATACATAGCAGCTACTACCGCCCACCTCGAGACATACTCCCAAAATCAAAGATGCACCCAATCAAATCACAAAGTAATAGAATGGTATCGAAGAAATGTGCCCGATTGGAGGTGTGACCTCACTTGACCTAGGTATAGCTCCTATTTTAGCCACATCAAGCTAATTCACAGGAGTCAGGGCAGCGTTAATACCTCATATAGAATCGTTGCCAAGCCTTCCAACTTCGTTCTGGAATCTTCACCACGTACACCGTTGTTAAAGTGGTTTTCGGTATTGGCAGAGAGAATGACAATATCTGATCCCGGTCTCTTTAACAACAAAATGCTTATTTCACACCGTGGTCATTTTCAAAACAGTTCATACTTCAATCGAAATGTCATATCCTTTACAAAATCATATCGCTTACGAAATCATATTCACTTTCGAAATCACAACAACACAGTAGTTTAAAACCATCATATCAAGATATTCGCATTTAAATCCATTAAGTCTAAATCATAACAGTTCCAACTTAACCAGTTTAAATATTGAAAATAGTTTATATATATATATATATATTAGAATCGTTATTAATAACAGATATATATTTAAAAATAGTATATATATTGAAAAAGTTTATGTCCAAAATAGTTTCAAATTTGAATTGTTTCTTCCAATTTCACAAATCAATTCAAATCAACTTTAGTTCTAAATTTAACTTAAATCAATCTAAGTTCAACAATTTCAAATTCTCATTAAAGCCATGTTAAATTTATATCGATTTTAAATCCAGGTTTGAACTACCAATTAAACTACTTAATATTCAATATATTACAAAGTTTAAATATTCAAATGATTTACTATAACTCAATTTGAAAATTTTCATTTATATTTCAAAATTCAACTTTAATTAATTTAAATTTGAAAATATTCATTTTATCATTTTCATAAGCATTTAATAAAATCCCAAAATACAAATTTAAATCAAATTTTAATATTAAATATCTAACTTTAATTTATTTAATTCTGAAATATTCACTTAATCACCTTTTATGAACATTTAAATAAAATCTCAAAATTCAAACTTAAATCAAATTTAAATATTCAATTTCAATTTTTAATTTAAATTCGAATATATTAATTCAATCACCTTACTCAAAATAAGGTTATATAGTTATGAAATCATATTCTTAAAATCTCAAACTCAATAAGTTCAAATTCATTCTTATTTATATCCAATTCTTAAACAAATAATATTTCAAATCAATTCCAATTTCTCTTTCCAACCATACTTTATTAGATTTATTACAAAACCTATTTTTAAAATATTAATGTAGTTTTATATAAATAATTAAACATATTATATATATATACTAAGTAAATTAAATTTTATTAAATCAAATCTTTTTATTACATTTTATTTTTATATTAAATCTTATTTTATATATTTTTAAAATAATAAAATTATCAGTAAAATCTCAAAAATTATATTTTCAAAACTAGCTTACAAATTTAAAATTTCCAAAACATATAGTTTTTAAAAATCTAAATTTTACGCATATATAAAAATAACATTTATATATTATATTTTAAAAATCAATATTTATTAAAACCCATATATTTCCTTTCAAAATTTTGGAAATTATTTTCAAAATATAGGCCAACTATGTCCGTATACAATTTTCTATCCTATGGTCAACTAATATGGATATTTATCATTTTAGTCTGTAATTTAAATGTCTATGGGTATATATCATTTCAACCCGCAATCCAATAATTCAAAATCAATGAAAATCGCTTGGGGTATCATTTCAACCTATAACGATTTTCCCATAATCTATCATATCGTTTGGGTATGTATCATTTCAACCCATAGGATTTCTAAACCAACAGGAAACTTGCACGGTGAGAACAAAAAATGATAATAATATAACATATTAACAACAAACATACATCATCAGCAACAAATTTAAATATAATATATACAACAGGTTATGGTGTCATGTGTAATAGGTAAGCAATTACAGATAATGGCATATCGTATTTACACTTGAATAACTTAACAATTCAAATTAAAAAGCATACTTCAATCGTCATTCCATGTGAATCAAATTTACTAAATGTAAGAATTACAGACAAACTATACAAACTGAATGGACTTGAAATTGAGTAAGAAAAAGGGAAATTGTGAAATAACCAAATCGGATTTAAAAACGGCCTAAAGCAGATTAATGAAAATAATCAATATGTAAACTGTAATGGTAAAATTAATTAATCTGGAAGCGATTTGGTAGGCAAACCTTGTAAAGGTCTGGATATGTGTTTTATGCAGTTAAGACCAAAATATAGTTTTGGATGTACGTACTATGAGCGGCAAGTAGGTTCGCAAGGATGTTTGTTACCTTTCATAGGTTGCTAGTACGTAGGATAGATAGCATTCTCAATCGTAGGCTTCTTTATGAGGATTTTGCGCAGCCGACCCAACTGCGGGCACTCTTTTGGGGCACCGACACTTTGGATTGGGGCAACCACATTAGTGACCTAGGAGACAGGAGGATAGGACTCCAATATAGTGGAGCCTGAGCGCAACTTCGGGGTCCTGTAAGGTTATTTGAGTCGGCGCCGGCCAGATGTAAGAGGCATTTAGTCGCAGTGCACGGGTGAAGAGCACAACTTTCACACAGTAGCACATGTATAGGTAAGGACATCAGGTACGACAGGCCGATTGACATTTAGTATTACTACATGGTTGACTTTCCTAGAGTGACCATGGACTTTGGCTTCTTAGGAACTGTATTTAAGATGGATTCACTACATTATATTTTTCTCCCTCTTTGATATCCGAGGAAGACCTGGAATTAAACTTTTTATTCATTCTGCTTCATCTTATTTCTCATTCACCAAACTTTATGTCTGACCCATTCCTATTTTTCCTATTTCCCCAAATCAAAGGAAGGCATGTCTTGGTTGTAGTTCTTTGTAGCTTAAAGGGCCATTGAAGCAGTTGTTAAGTCCAGCTTTTATTTCTTTTGTCTCATGTACTTCATTTCTTTTTTTCGTACTTTACGCAATATATGGGGATCTATATTTTGAACTTTATTATGTTTTATTTTTTAGTGGAGACTACTTGGTACTTTTGGTTTCAGAAATAAATTTGGGATAATGTTGTTTTTAATGAAGCCGTTTTGCTATTTATTTATAATTAGTGAAAATTTTCTTCCGCTGTAATACTTTAATCATTTTATGTTGTTGCCTTAGTCTTTGTGCTATGTTATGGATTTTTATTTCACCTGACCACTCGTGCTTCTAGTCGTTTTCAATTTTCGGGGTGCCTAGAGGTGCGGGGTGTCACATATATAATGTGTTAATATTTTGAAATGTTTATATATATATATAATGATTATATTTTGAAATAGATTTTTCATGATTTTTAAACGTATATAGATATTATGATTAAATATTTATTTGAAGAATTTTGTAAACTATGGGTTTTATTTTAATTTTAGTATGTGTTTTTAGAAATAATGATTTTGGAATACACACACACACAAATATATATATATATATATATATATATATATATATATATATATTATTTTAAATCTGTGTGTAAATTTTAGGTTTACGAAAAAATAATTATATTTTGTTCCATCAGCTCAGGTTCGTTGTGATTTGCTTTGTTTGTCGAATTCATGTTCATCGTGCTGTGCTTTGGAATTTTTGATTGAATTTATGATTGGATTCATAGCTTGTTATGTGTCTAATTTTTCTAACCTTGAAAGGTGAGCGATCACTCACGATTAACATTTTTATATTTAGTAAATTTAGTTCACATGAAATGACAATAGAAATGTGTTGTTAAAAATTAATTTGTTAGTAATTAAATTGTTGAATATTTTATGTTATTAATTATTCACCTATGATTGATATATGACACCATAACAAGTTGTAAATATATTTAAATTGTAATATATGATATATGCTATAATTGGTATGTTATGCTAATTCATGTAGTTATTCTATTGTACTTACTCTACAAGTTTCGTAATAGTTTAAGAAATCCCTATGGGTTGAAATGATACATACCCAAGCAATATTATAGATTAGGGAAAATCGTTATGGGTTGAAATGATAACCCTAAGAGATTTTATTTATTTTTGGAATTTTGGGATTGCGGGTTGAAATGATATATACCCGTAAATTTTAAATTTATTGTGGATTGAAATTATAAATTTCCTTATCACTTGACCATAGGATAGAAAATTATATACGGACACCGTTGGTATATTTTGAAAATGATTTCTAAGGTTTTGAAAAGGAAATAGATGGGTTTAAATAAATATTGATTTTTTTATATAACTTAACCCATTGCCCTGATGAAATTGAAGGGAATAGAAGGAGCCCCCTCCAGCCTGGTTCGACCACAGACAGTTAGGATTTTAACCAGCCCAACAAAGAGGTTTGATGCCCCCTCCCGCTTGGGATTTTCGGGGACCCACCTCCGCGCCGTGAAATTGGGATTTTAAAGATTTTATTTTAATATATGTGTAAATTTTAGATTTTTAAATTATATGTTTGGAAATTTTAAATTTATAAGTTAAGTTTTGAAAACATAAATTTTAGATTTTACTTATTATTTTAGATTTTAAATATATAAAGTAAGATTTTATACAATATATTTTGTAACGACTCGGATTTTGCGCGCTCGAAAATCGACACCCATACTTCAAATCGTATTCGAATGTCGTAGATTCGATCGTTCAAATCCGATTCGCCGGAGCTTATAACAACATTAAGTAAACAACACAGCGGAATAAAAGAATAATACATTGATATACAGCTTTGATAAAATATCTGATACAACAGATGATCCAATAGATATCAATATACAACAGAGATATGATACAATAAAATAGCAGCGGAAAGAAAATAGATAACATTTAACAGCGAAACAAATAACTCTAAGATAGTCTTCAAGGAAGAACTCCAGAACTGCAACTCCATTTCCAATAATCAATCTAGTAATAGCGAGAACCCCCCATCACATATCACCTAGCATAAGCAAGACTGGTGCGGTCCAAAGACTAAACTAATTTCCAGATAATCTACTACATCTGACTATCTGAAAAAAACCCAACTCTAGACTGCTCGTGTAGAAAATAATGAGCACCTAGAGTTTAGGAAGGAAAACAATAAACTCCGGATCAGTCTTGGGACTGGTGTGAGCAACAAAAACAGTTTATCTTTTAAACATTCAACAAAAGATTTTCAAAGTCAATTCGCAATGCTTTTAAAAATGAGACTACCATAAGGCCTCCCGCACACACACACAATGCAAATGCAGAATCGGAGGAGATTTCTCCTTATGATAGTCAAAGATGCTTGATACGCATTAAAAGGAAACATTTGATATTATTACTAGTGCATAGTGTAAGAAAATTTCATTTCGAAAGTATAATATAAATCTTAGCCAACATACGACCATTATCGTATGCCTACTATAGCTACCATCCAAACAGTGTTGCGACACCATAAGTGAATGATAGGTCCTACAACTAAAACCGTACAAGATCGTATTGTTTCTTTGGATTTCCAACGAATGATCAGGCCAAGGAACTTCCCATTGCCACATGAGAATGCCTCTGGATGGACATCCCCGAGAACCAAACCGGATCTCTACCAACACAAGGCCGGGTTACCCCTAATTGAGTAACAACTGACCGAATATGCCATCCCCCGGTCCTTTGGGACCTTTATCCAAGAGCTCTCTAATCAATTCACACAATCATAACAAAGTGTTTTCAACATGAGTAAGTATCTGGGCTCCATACCATGATACCACCCTTTTCCAGAAGGAAATGCACATATCCTAAAGGGCGCTACCCCTCATAACCTTGCTGCTTCTTTCCTGTTTTGACCATTCACGGGGTGTGAGGCTCGACGAAGTCACGTCCACAAAAACATACTTTATACAAAAGCCATGCTTTGGGTCAACAAATGATCATAGAAATGATCACCAAGATAGACGATCAAATAAATGATCATATCATAAATAATCAACACAATGATCATTTCACAGCAACACTCAGTATGTCACATTACCAAATTGGGAATATATCGCTGATAACTTCAACTATATAACCTCTGAGCTCGTACGTCTCAGAGAAGGGTGTTAAGCTAAGAGAATAAATTCTCCGCCACCAACAGAAATATATTTGAAAGAAATCATCTTTATATCTCAACTTGTAATGTCAGACACACAATCCATACAAGTCTGTTCCGGGCTCGAACAGAACCGAAGGCACTTACAAAGAAGTCCTTGCAATCCGGATATCCACAATCCTGATCGGATTCCCCATCACATATGGAGAACTCTATACCGGAGCAACTCGGTGCAGAGTCAATCGACAGGTCATCCTATCGCTCTCGCAAATACCCGGTCTTCAACACCGGTCTTCAAATGCTATCCATAACGATGAATCACATATTCGGAATGGGTTATACGACACAAAGGTCCTCTCCCGGTTAAACCGAATAGTGAGCGAAATAGTTCAAAAACATATGGATACGGGATTTCAATTAAGTCACAACTTAATAATTCAAAACTTTCTTTCAAATGGTTTAATCCAATTACCATTTCAAATCTTTTAAACAAAAGATTTATTTCATAAAGTTCACCTAGTTTCTCAAAGATTTATTCCTGGATTTCAAAACAATTCCAATTCAATTGGATTTAATTCATTATTCTTAAGATTTAACTGGTATCTTTCAAAGTTTGTTCCCAAATATTCTCTTTCAAAATTCGTTTCCAAAATATTCATCTATAACTTGGAAGACTATTTCGGTTTAAACTTGAAATCCTTTTAATATAATTTGAAATTCATTTTTCCTATGAAAGCTTTCTTTTATCATTTAGAAACAACAGTGTTATTTCGGAAAAAAACCATATTTCATTTATACAAGTTATAATCTTTGGGTTAATTCAAATTGTCAAAAGAACAATACTTTAAAAATGGTTTGACTCATATATAACTAGTATAATATCGTTATAATCCCTAGTTCAAATCATGGAATTCAATTTCAAGTATTGAATTCAAATTTAAATCAAAATATTTAAATTTCAAATCTTAATCAAGTTATTCAAAATATATTTCGTCTTTGAAATTCCATTTCAAAAGCTTTTC
Source organism: Allium cepa (assembly GCA_030765085.1). Taxonomy (NCBI): domain Eukaryota; kingdom Viridiplantae; phylum Streptophyta; class Magnoliopsida; order Asparagales; family Amaryllidaceae; genus Allium; species Allium cepa. Next base: position 875,334,125 of record CM060943.1, read on the forward strand.
ACTTTAAACCCACTCCATTTCCAAAACATTTGAATTCAAATATTCAACTTTAAAAATCTTTTCAAAAACTGTAACTTAATCGATTTCCTCGTGAAATCCATATTGTGTGTGTATAAGTGTGGTCCAGGGGTTCAACACAATAGTGCAACATTATTTCAATTATCACAGATTAAAATACAGAAATGTAATTGATAAGCGATATAACTATAACGCTTATCGTCCATTCACAGATTCACAGGTAATTTACAAATGTAAATAAATGAATAAATTATGCACATCTAAATCCACAGAACAAAATATCACAGATCAGTCAGGACAGTAAATTCGAGGCATCTCATACAATACAATCATTCATGAGTAAGTCAAGTATTCAATAGTTATTTATATGCAGGATTAATTAAATCATTTTTTTTATCCTAATCAACTCAATTTATTTCCAAGTAAATTTATTACTTATGAATTAATTATCCAATCCTGATTTATTAATTAATTACAAATAATTTGATATAAATTAATTTATCAAACACTTTAATTAATTCTTCTTAATTAATAAATTAATTAGATTAACTTTAAAGTTGATTTCATAATCTTTTAACCTTAATTTCAATTTCATTTAAGAAATTAAACCTTTAATCATTTTCATTAGTTAATTAACCTTTTACTTATATTGGTTAATCTCAAATTGATTACTTAATTAATTTATTACGTTTCCTTGGATTAATTATTGCTTAATTACTTGATTAATCAACCTTAACCATATTTTATAAAAATTTACTAACTATAAATAATTCATAAATTAATCCTAATTTATTAATTGGTTAAATGTTAATTGTAACTTAATGAATCTTAAATTGTTTTATTAATTAACTCTTAACCATTATCTAATAATCTAATCCTATCTAATTAATGATTTCTTGATTAAAATTAATTAATTCTTGATTTATTCACTTAAACCTTTAATTTATTAAATTAAACCCTTACTTTCTTAATTAATTAAATCCAAATTAATTAATTTAACTTAACATTTTAATGAACTATCTTTGAGATGAAATCATAATTTTTTATAATTGATTCAATTATCATTTCTCAAACACTTTTGAAAACATTTTGTTTCAAATTCACTTTTAAATTCCATTTCAAAAGCTTTTTGAATTTAAAATAACTACAAATTTAACTATGCAATTTTTAATCTATTTTAAATTCAAATTTTTCTCATACATTCAATTTCAATTGCTTTTAAATTAACTTGTTTAACTATGTAAATTCAGATTTTTAAAATAGATAAACTATTTAACTTGTAAATTCAAGTTTTAAACATTTGATAACTTGTTTTAAAACCTTGTTTCAAATTCCAAATTTTATTTTTTTCAATTTTAAGATTCAAAAGTTTCATCTCAAATTTTACTTTAACTTTGAATTCAAACGCTTTTTAAAACCTAGATCAAATTCTGAATTTAAATTTCAAAACACTGTTTCATCCTGCTTCAAAAAAAATTGAACTGAGTTTTAAAACCTGAAACAGTCAGGTTTGCAAAAATCTGAAATGCTCCACTTTCTCGAGCCAACACAAACTAACTCCGAGTAAACACTCGAATGACCCGAGGCAAAACCACATTTTACACGAGTTACTCCAGTACCCTAAACCTATCTTCTTAAACTCTGGCACACGCAACTACATGTGCACCTGCACCAACGACTTCGTCCACGCCGATCACCAACGATGATCTCTTCAAGTCGGCTATCATACTTTAACTCAATTTCAAACTTCAGATCATTGATTCAAACGCAAATTTGAATTCGAGCCTTTCACTTGAACCTGGAAGACAAAAACTGGAACCACCCTTCTTCCTGTCAGCGCCTCGTCTACGATGCCTCGTCCACTGGAATTCGCGCAACTCCAGCCTTCGCTTCGTCATCCACCTAGACGTCGTTTCCCAAGGGCACGAGCCACTCGGTACTCGTATGAGGCCGTGGCGTACAAATTTTCGAGCATCAGAATTTTTAGGTTTAGAAACCCAAAATCCACACCGCCATCACCTCACTGATCGAGAGCAACTCCGATGATTTTTCCCAACATCTCAGTAGGTTCCTCCACCCTCATGCACAAATTCGTTCTCCCCAGTTCAACGTATAGCCGGAAATTGATCAAAGATCATTTCCAGGTCATCTACTAATTTTCCTTCGCATACTCGATGAAAAATTTCCATCTTTAATTGAAAAATCCTATCTTCTGATAACAAATCTAGTTATATAATTTAATTCAAGTTTCATGACATTCGCATAAATCATAAAGTTAAGATTTTCCCTGTAAAATAAATTTTTCAGATGTTATAAAGCTTTATTTTACTGATGACCTTCTCCAGATCTTAAATTAAGTATAAACAAACTTATTTTGTTTAAACTTCAAAGTCTAATAATGAATTAATGAAGTGAAAGTTGAATTCTATGTTGACTTTCTTTTGCAAAGCAAAACCTGGAAGCTAAATACAGAGAGTACTCTGTTAATTCACCTGCATTGCATATCATACTTGCATATGTACAAAATAGAATTGAATTGATATTTACACATTTCATACTTACTCAAGATGAATATTCAACAGATATATATACTTGATCATTTAAGAGTGAGGTTACTCACTTGATTTCCAGGAAAGAAGAACTGATTTGTATTTATGTTGAAACAGCAGTTTGAAATTTTGCAGGCTAAAGCTTCTTCTTCTTATATTTTTCTTGGTTGAGTTGATTTGTATTGTTATGTTTTGTTTTAGTTTTATTTACTTCATTCATTTTTTTCTTTCATTTATGATGGACGAACTAAAACGAGAGTTTGATGTATATATATAAAAATATAATCAGTGTGCAGGTTGATAATGTTTTCTAGTACAATAGTGTGAACATTGATTTGTTTTGTACTAAGGCATGGCTGAAATGTTTTTAGTTATGGCTAGAGAAACTTGCATTAATTGCCAAGTACTGCCGTGTGTTTACAACCTTACCTTTCTTATTTTTGCCAAGTACATTAAACTCTACAGGCTGCCTATTTATCTCATTTATTTTCTTTGTTTTGCTTACCTAAATGTATTTGCTTTTATTTGTACTTGCTTTACAAGCTTTTGCTTTGGTTTTGTTTTCTTTAGCTTATGAAAAAATGCAGACCTTTGAAACTGGAATGCAAGCTTTGATGAACAAAATAGAATAAGGGAATTGATGTATATGAAGAAAGTAAACAGGGTGGTTGTTTGTACCATAAGCATGGCTGCAGGGATATGTTATGGTGGCTAGCAGATTTCATTTTGGCTGAAGATAATGTTAGATATTTTATTGTGTACTAAGGACATCTTTGCATTAATGGCTTAAGTCCTTCATGTCTTCATTATGATATTTTTCTTTTGCCTTATTACTTTGCCTGTATATATCTTACTTGCCTTTTTACTTTTGAATATAATGAAGTTCCATTTTAATATGTTGTTTGAATTTTTTTTTTTACAAATTTGTTTAATGTGTATATCTTATATTTTATAGTTTACATAACCAAAATCTTTAGATATTTATTTTATTCCTTAATACTTCTTATCTTATATGTTACAAAACATATTTTGTTCTTTACATTATCAACAGATCCCAATTCAAATTTAATTTAAATAAAATTTCCCTTTTTTCATAATATAACTGATATTTTCATATCAATTACAAATTTATTTCACAAATTTTATACAAAAATTAAATTAAATTATCAATGTAAATTAAATAAAATTCGAGATCGTTACAGACTTTCCCCCTTAAAAAGAATTTCGTCCTCGAAATTCGCAGGCACGAAAACAACACAGAGATAGACAGTTTCGATTTCCTCTAATTCCTCAAACACAAGATATGGATTCCAAATCCAAGTCGGAATACTCCAAAGTATATATAACTTGTCCCTCTTCGGACTTCGATATACACAAGAAATTATAATATAATTTCAAATTTGGTTTTACAAGAAATCGATTTGTCGATACAATTCAAATTATCCCCATATTCTATTAATTAATTTAATTCAATTAAAATTTCTAATTTCAAATTCATTAAGCTTTAAATCAGAAAGCTGATAAGAAACCGATGAAGTACGAAGTAAAAATTTCCTACAACGATTCGTAGAGCATCAACGCAACGAACTTCTTTCTGTAGCTGTCTCGAAGAAATCAAAAGAATTGAAATCGAATCAAAGGAGATTGATAGAAAAGTTGTTTCCATTGTTGTTACAGAGTATTGACCAATTATAGTCGTATTTCCCTGTCCCCTATCTCGTTCTCTTCTTGCACTCATATCTACTATCAGTGGATAGTAAGAGAATTTACTGAGGCATTTAAACAGATATCTTTGGGATATACTCATTCTAGGGATACTTCACCCTATCTCTAATGAGCTACTTAACGTGTTATACTCCTGAGCTAAAGTTTCACCTTAGCTCTGATACCACATGTAACGACTCGGATTTTGCGCGCTCGAAAATCGACACCCATACTTCAAATCGTATTCGAATGTCGTAGATTCGATCGTTCAAATCCGATTCGCTGGAGCTTATAACAACATTAAGTAAACAACACAGCGGAATAAAAGAATAATACATTGATATACAGCTTTGATACAATATCTGATACAACAGATGATCCAATAGATATCAATATACAACAGAGATATGATACAATAAAATAGCAGCGGAAAGAAAATAGATAACATTTAACAGCGAAACAAATAACTCTAAGATAGTCTTCAAGGAAGAACTCCAGAACTGCAAGAACCCCCCATCACATAGCCCAAAGCTTAACAAGACTGGTGTGAGCAACAAAAACAGTTTATCTTTTAAACATTCAACAAAAGATTTTCAAAGTCAATTCGCAATGCTTTTAATAATGAGACTACCATAAGGCCTCCCGCACACACACATAATGCAAACGCAGAATCGGAGGAGATTTCTCCTTATGATAGTCAAAGATGCTTGATACGCATTAAAAGGAAACATTTGATATTATTACTAGTGCATAGTGTAAGAAAATTTCATTTCGAAAGTATAATATAAATCTTAGCCAACATACGACCATTATCGTATGCCTACTATAGCTACCATCCAAATAGTGTTGCGACACCATAAGTGAATGATAGGTCCTACAACTAAAACCGTACAAGATCGTATTGTTTCTTTGGATTTCCAACGAATGATCAGGCCAAGGAACTTCCCATTGCCACATGAGAATGCCTCTGGATGGACATCCCCGAGAACCAAACCGGATCTCTACCAACACAAGGCTGGGTTACCCCTAACTGAGTAACAACTGACCGAATATGCCATCCCCCGGTCCTTTGGGACCTTTATCCGAGAGCTCTCTAATCAATTCACACAATCATAACAAAGTGTTTTCAACATGAGTAAGTATCTGGGCTCCATACCATGATACCACCCTTTTCCAGAAGGAAATGCACATATCCTAAAGGGCGCTACCCCTCATAACCTTGCTGCTTCTTTCCTGTTTTGACCATTCACGGGGTGTGAGGCTCGACGAAGTCACGTCCACAAAATCATACTTTATACAAAAGCCATGCTTTGGGTCAACAAATGATCATAGAAATGATCACCAAGATAGACGATCAAATAATTGATCATATCATAAATAATCAACACAATGATCATTTCACAGCAACACTCAGTATGTCACATTACCAAATTGGGAATATATCGCTGATAACTTCAACTATATAACCTCTGAGCTCGTACGTCTCAGAGAAGGGTGTTAAGCTAAGAGAATAAATTCTCCACCACCAACAGAAATATATTTGAAAGAAATCAGCTTTATATCTCAACTTGTAATGTCAGACACACAATCCATACAAGTCTGTTCCGGGCTCGAACAGAACCGAAGGCACTTACAAAGAAGTCCTTGCAATCCGGATATCCACAATCCTGATCGGATTCCCCATCACATATGGAGAACTCTATACCGGAGCAACTCGGTGCAGAGTCAATCGACAGGTCATCCTATCGCTCTCGCAAATACCCGGTCTTCAACACCGGTCTTCAAATGCTATCCATAACGATGAATCACATATTCGGAATGGGTTATACGACACAAAGGTCCTCTCCCGGTTAAACCGAATAGTGAGCGAAATAGTTCAAAAACATATGGATACTGGGATTTCAATTAAGTCACAACTTAATAATTCAAAACTTTCTTTCAAATGGTTTAATCCAATTACCATTTCAAATCTTTTAAACAAAAGATTTATTTCATAAAGTTCACCTAGTTTCTCAAAGATTTATTCCTGGATTTCAAAACAATTCCAATTCAATTGGATTTAATTCATTAATCTTTAAATTAAGATTTAACTGGTATCTTTCAAAGTTTGTTCCCAAATATTCTCTTTCAACATTCGTTTCCAAAATATTCATCTATAACTTGGAAGACTATTTCGGTTTAAACTTGAAATCCTTTTAATATAATTTGAAATTCATTTTTCCTATGAAAGCTTTCTTTTATCATTTAGAAACAACAGTGTTATTTTGGAAAAAAACCATATTTCATTTATACAAGTTATAATCTTTGGGTTAATTCAAATTGTCAAAAGAACAATACTTTAAAAATGGTTTGACTCATATATAACTAGTATAATATCGTTATAATCCCTAGTTCAAATCATGGAATTCAATTTCAAGTATTGAATTCAAATTTAAATCAAAATATTTAAATTTCAAATCTTAATCAAGTTATTCAAAATATATTTCGTCTTTGAAATTCCATTTCAAAAGCTTTTCACTTTAAACCCACTCCATTTCCAAAACATTTGAATTCAAATATTCAACTTTAAAAATCTTTTCAAAAACTGTGACTTAATCGATTTCCTCGTGAAATCCATATTGTGTGTGTATAAGTGTGGTCCAGGGGTTCAACACAATAGTGCAACATTATTTCAATTATCACAGATTAAAATACAGAAATGTAATTGATAAGCGATATAACTATAACGCTTATCGTCCATTCACAGATTCACAGGTAATTTACAAATGTAAATAAATGAATAAATTATGCACATCTAAATCCACAGAACAAAATATCACAGATCAGTCAGGACAGTAAATTCGAGGCATCTCATACAATACAATCATTCATGAGTAAGTCAAGTATTCAATAGTTATTTATATGCAGGATTAATTAAATCATTTTTTTTTATCCTAATCAACTCAATTTATTTCCAAGTAAATTTATTACTTATGAATTAATTATCCAATCCTGATTTATTAATTAATTACAAATAATTTGATATAAATTAATTTATCAAACACTTTAATTAATTCTTCTTAATTAATAAATTAATTAGATTAACTTTAAAGTTGATTTCATAATCTTTTAACCTTAATTTCAATTTCATTTAAGAAATTAAACCTTTAATCATTTTCATTAGTTAATTAACCTTTTACTTATATTGGTTAATCTCAAATTAATTACTTAATTAATTTATTACATTTCCTTGAATTAATTATTGCTTAATTACTTGATTAATCAACCTTAACCATATTTTATAAAAATTTACTAACTATAAATAATTCATAAATTAATCCTAATTTATTAATTGGTTAAATGTTAATTGTAACTTAATGAATCTTAAATTGTTTTATTAATTAACTCTTAACCATTATCTAATAATCTAATCCTATCTAATTAATGATTTCTTGATTAAAATTAATTAATTCTTGATTTATTCACTTAAACCTTTAATTTATTAAATTAAACCCTTACTTTCTTAATTAATTAAATCCAAATTAATTAATTTAACTTAACATTTTAATGAACTATCTTTGAGATGAAATCATAATTTTTTATAATTGATTCAATTATCATTTCTCAAACACTTTTGAAAACATTTTGTTTCAAATTCACTTTTAAATTCCATTTCAAAAGCTTTTTGAATTTAAAATAACTACAAATTTAACTATGCAATTTTTAATCTATTTTAAATTCAAATTTTTCTCATACATTCAATTGCTTTTAAATTAACTTGTTTAACTATGTAAATTCAGATTTTTAAAATAGATAAACTATTTAACTTGTAAATTCAAATTTTAAACATTTGATAACTTGTTTTAAAACCTTGTTTCAAATTCCAAATTTTATTTTTTTCAATTTTAAGATTCAAAAGTTTCATCTCAAATTTTACTTTAACTTTGAATTCAAACGCTTTTTAAAACCTAGATCAAATTCTGAATTTAAATTTCAAAACACTGTTTCATCCTGCTTCAAAAAAAATTGAACTGAGTTTTAAAACCTGAAACAGTCAGGTTTGCAAAAATCTGAAATGCTCCACTTTCTCGAGCCAACACAAACTAACTCCGAGTAAACACTCGAATGACCCGAGGCAAAACCACATTTTACACGAGTTACTCCAGTACCCTAAACCTATCTTCTTAAACTCTGGCACACGCAACTACATGTGCACCTGCACCAACGACTTCGTCCACGCCGATCACCAACGATGATCTCGTCAAGTCGGCTATCATACTTTAACTCAATTTCAAACTTCAGATCATTGATTCAAACGCAAATTTGAATTCGAGCCTTTCACTTGAACCTGGAAGACAAAAGCTGGAACCACCCTTCTTCCTGTCAGCGCCTCGTCTACGATGCCTCGTCCACTGGAATTCGCGCAACTCCAGCCTTCGCTTCGTCATCCACCTAGACGTCGTTTCCCAAGGGCACGAGCCACTCGGTACTCGTATGAGGCCGTGGCGTACAAATTTTCGAGCATCAGAATTTTTAGGTTTAGAAACCCAAAATCCACACCGCCATCACCTCACTGATCGAGAGCAACTCCGATGATTTTTCCCAACATCTCAGTAGGTTCCTCCACCCTCATGCACAAATTCGTTCTCCCCAGTTCAACGTATAGCCGGAAATTGATCAAAGAACATTTCCAGGTCATCTACTAATTTTCCTTCGCATACTCGATGAAAAATTTCCATCTTTAATTGAAAAATCCTATCTTCTGATAACAAATCTAGTTATATAATTTAATCCAAGTTTCATGACATTCGCATAAATCATACAGTTAAGATTTTCCCTGTAAAATAAATTTTTCAGATGTTATAAAGCTTTATTTTACTGATGACCTTCTCCAGATCTTAAATTAAGTATAAACAAACTTATTTTGTTTAAACTTCAAAGTCTAATAATGAATTAATGAAGTGAAAGTTGAATTCTATGTTGACTTTCTTTTGCAAAGCAAAACCTGGAAGCTAAATACAGAGAGTACTCTGTTAATTCACCTGCATTGCATATCATACTTGCATATGTACAAAATAGAATTGAATTGATATTTACACATTTCATACTTACTCAAGATGAATATTCAACAGATATATATACTTGATCATTTAAGAGTGAGGTTACTCACTTGATTTCAGGAAAGAAGAACTGATTTGTATTTATGTTGAAACAGCAGTTTGAAATTTTGCAGGCTAAAGCTTCTTCTTCTTATATTTTTCTTGGTTGAGTTGATTTGTATTGTTATGTTTTGTTTTAGTTTTATTTACTTCATTCATTTTTTTCTTTCATTTATGATGGACGAACTAAAACGAGAGTTTGATGTATATATATAAAAATATAATCAGTGTGCAGGTTGATAATGTTTTCTAGTACAATAGTGTGAACATTGATTTGTTTTGTACTAAGGCATGGCTGAAATGTTTTTAGTTATGGCTAGAGAAACTTGCATTAATTGCCAAGTACTGCCGTGTGTTTACAACCTTACCTTTCTTATTTTTGCCAAGTACATTAAACTCTACAGGCTGCCTATTTATCTCATTTATTTTCTTTATTTTGCTTACCTAAATGTATTTGCTTTTATTTGTACTTGCTTTACAAGCTTTTGCTTTGGTTTTGTTTTCTTTAGCTTATGAAAAAATGCAGACCTTTGAAACTGGAATGCAAGCTTTGATGAACAAAATAGAATAAGGGAATTGATGTATATGAAGAAAGTAAACAGGGTGGTTGTTTGTACCATAAGCATGGCTGCAGGGATATGTTATGGTGGCTAGCAGATTTCATTTTGGCTGAAGATAATGTTAGATATTTTATTGTGTACTAAGGACATCTTTGCATTAATGGCTTAAGTCCTTCATGTCTTCATTATGATATTTTTCTTTTGCCTTATTACTTTGCCTGTATATATCTTACTTGCCTTTTTACTTTTGAATATAATGAAGTTCCATTTTAATATGTTGTTTGAATTTTTTTTTTTACAAATTTGTTTAATGTGTATATCTTATATTTTATAGTTTACATAACCAAAATCTTTAGATATTTATTTTATTCCTTAATACTTCTTATCTTATATGTTACAAAACATATTTTGTTCTTTACATTATCAACAGATCCCAATTCAAATTTAATTTAAATAAAATTTCCCTTTTTTCATAATATAACTGATATTTTCATATCAATTACAAATTTATTTCACAAATTTTATACAAAAATTAAATTAAATTATCAATGTAAATTAAATAAAATTCGAGATCGTTACATATTTAGTAATATAAGGTATAATTGAACAAATTTAATAAGAATTTAATTTAATTTAACCATATATACAATATTTTTTAAAATATTTATTTAGAATTTTTATTAATATTTTAAAATAGGTTTTTCTAATAAGTTTAATAAAATTAAGGTTGGAAAGATAAATTGAGTTCACTTGTAAATTAATTGATTTAAGGATTGAATTTAATAAGTATTGATTTGAAACTTATTGACTTTGAGATTTTTAAGGATACGATTTTATAACTTAATAAATTGACTTAGATAAAGGTGATTAACTGAATAATTTCAAATTAAATATAATTGAAATTAGATATTTAAATTTGACTAAAAGTTGTAATTTGAGATTTTATTTAAATGTTATTAAAAATGATTAAGTGAATATATCAAATTTAAATAAAATTAAAGTTAAATCATGAAATATAAATGAAATTTATCAAATTGAGTTATTATAAATGTTTGAATATTCAAACTTTGAAAACTATTGAATTGGAAGTGGTTTAAATATGCAGTTCAAACCTGGATTGAAATCGATATAAATTGAAAATGGTTTTGACGTGAATTTGAATTGACCCTTTAACATATTTTTAAATATAAACTATTTTTAATATATAAACTATTATAATCTATAACCTATTTTTAAATATAAATTATTTTTAATGTACAACTATTTCCATATGTAAACTACTTTCAATATTTAAACTATTTAAGTTGGAACTGTTATAATTAGATTTAATGGATTTAAATGCGAACATTTGAATATGATGGTTTAAACTATTTTGTGGTTATGATTTTGAAAGTGAATATGATTTTGAAAGTGATATGATTTTGAATGTGAATATGATTTTGAAAGTGATATGATTTTGAAACGAATATGATATTTTGATATGAAGTATGTACGGTTTAAAATGTAAAATGACCACGGTGAGAAATAAGCGTTTGGTTTTTAAAGAGACCGGGATCAGATATTATCATACTCTCTGCCAATACGAAAAACCACTTTAATAATAGTGTACGTGGTGGAGAATCCAGAACAAAGTAGGATGGTTTGGCGAACGATTCTCTATGAGGTATTAACGCAGCCCTGACTCCCACGAGTCAGCTTAGTGTGGCTAAAACAGGCGCTACACCTGGACCAAGCGAGGTCGCACCTCCAATGGAGCAGGCTTCTTTGATACCATTCTATTACTTTGTGGTTTGATTGGGTGCACCTTTGATTTTGGGAGTGTGTCTCAAGGTGGGCAGTAGTAGCAGCTACGCATTACCACCAGCCCGGTTCTACAGAACGGTAGAATCCTGAGGCATTGCCTCACGTGCCTTATCACTCCTTCAACGAGTTTGGTTTGTGTCGTACCTATGGAGTGCTTCTTGATAGCCCACCGGTTTGGTGGAGGTTACAGTATTGTATAGACTACGACATTTATATAAAATGTGGTAAGAGGGATATAAGTAACGCCTTAACACTATTTTAATATTTTACTTTGCTGTATACATTATATATGTAGCATATTGTACCGTGTATGTGGATAGTTTAAAGGATCCTTAAAGGATGGAATCCCAACATCCTTTAAGTTATATTGCATTTACTTGACATTTCAATTGAGTTGATTTACTAGTATAAGAATGTTTATCCTGACTCGAGTGTTTTGTGTTTTTCTTTATTCTTGGGTCAGACTGTGTGTCACAACATTTGAGACTCACCTTTGGCGCTTGGAGTTTTGCTTGGAGATCTATCTTTTATCTACTCAGCTATTCAGTTATTTCAGTTTATTCTATATGTTTACGTTCAGACTGGTCATTGCATATGTATTAGAGATTCCTTTCTACTTGGGTTTCTCTGTTGTATTTGTTTTAGACTCTGATGTTCTTTAGCAGCTTCGTGGACAACTATTTATCTATTATGCTGCTTATTATTATATTACTCTGTGTCTATGATTATGTGATTGATATATTTACTGTATAAGTTAAGTTCTGCAAATATAAATTAACAATCTGCTGTTTTGAACAATTCAAGTCTGACATGTTGTAACAACCCGCATATTTTATGTAACGACCCAGAATTTTTATTAATTTAAATTTGAATATTTAATTAATTTTAAATATTTATAAGTGAATTTTTAAGTCAAATAAATTTTTATTTGATTTATTGGATTTAATTGAATAATTAAATCGATAATTTAATATGTTAAATTATGGAAATAATTGAAAATAGAGTTAAATATGATTGAAAATGATTTGTAAAATTTTGTTTTATCATATTGAAGTTAGAACGATATTTTAGAACTTTTAAAATCGAATTAAAAGTTAATCTGTGAAAATTGAATATTTTAATATTTAATAATCGACTGTAAAATAGTCAATTTTTGAACAGTCTCAGAATTGAACGAAACCAGTTTCATTGGATCCGTAATAGTTAGTTATTACCGGATTTCAAATTTCGTGTCAATCGGAGCTATCGTTTGATCGTGGCAGCTCGAAACGCATCGAATCGTTTTTAATTTAAATTTGGCGAGTCAAAATAGCCATTTTTCAAAAAGTCTCGGATTTCGACGAAACCAGTTTCATCGGATCCGTAATGTGATATTATTGTAAGGTTTCAAATTTCAAGTCAATTGGATTTACGGTTTGTCCTGTACAAATTTAAAACGCCTAGAAATCGACTTAAATCGGTTTAATTTAAATTGAACGTTTTCAGCCATAACTCGCACATACTTCCGAATTAGCTTCCGAAACCTGTTCCATTGTGTCCGGAACGCGGGATAAACCCTAGGTACGCTGGTTACGGCGTCTAAATCGGAGTTCGGAATTTTCGGGTGAATAGTGTCGATCGGTTCCTTATAAATACACCCATTCTCTTCACAAATTGATAAAAAAAAAATAAAACCTAATTTTAAAACTGCATAGCCGGCCCTAACCCTTCAATGGCCAGAATTTTCTCAACTTCATCCCTCCAAATCTTCTAATCTACTCATTGATTCAAGAAAGTTTCAACTAGAAACTCGTAGAGGGTGATGAGATCTTGGATTTCAACGGCTATGATCGCGAATGGCTTCACGGATTGGCGGCAAATTGGGTTCAAAGGGCTGGAGTTCATTCTCGAACTGCGTGCTACAGGGGTGGCCGAGCTCCACCAGGTTTGGGCCGAACCTAGAGGGGGAGAGGAGCTTCAAAATGCATGTGTTTTGATGGGATATCGTTGAGAAACAAGGTTGTAATGTTTAAACCTAATCTTGGTGTCATGGGTTCTTTTGGTCGTGCAAAATTCTGGGGAGTTGCGTGATGAGGAACGAAGAGAAGGGGTAGGGGTGGACGGCCTGATGTGGGGTTGCAAGGATCCTATGGCTATAGATGGATATAGGTTATAAATTATAAAGTTTAAGTTGTAATTATTAAGTTTAAATTTGTGTAAACTTCAAAAATTCATATCTTTTTCATACGAGGTCGAAAAAATGCAAACTCAGTTGCGTTGGGATCGTATGGACGAGCACTACGCGATGGAGTTGGTTTGGAGTCGTTTGGAGTTAGTGAGAATTTCGGGTAAAATTAAACGCGCGTTTAATTTTATTCGAAATTAAAGCTAAAACGGAAATTAAAATCAAGGTGAGAATTTCTCACTCAATCGAATAGATTTCGATTTTATTTTAAATAGTTAGATTTAAAATATTTGAATGCATGTTTGAATGATGACTGTAAATTATTGATTGTTAAAATAGACATTATGCGCCGTTAGTAAGCGGATGTTATTTATTATAAACATATACCGCGAATATTTCATAAACAGTGAAATTGGTATTATATATAATATCAATATATATATATTGGCATATGTATATATTGCAGTTGATTGATTTCCCGTATTTTTTGCGGATGAGACCCTATTACGCCGTTATTAAGCGGATAATATTTATTAAGAACATATACCGCGATAATTTCGTACTGGAGCGAAATTGGTATTGTGCTAATGTTTTTGGATGCAGGAAACAGGTTGGAGGGATCCAACTGGATTCCTCAACAGTATTTATTTAATTTCAGATATTTTGATATTTGATGGATTATCATATCGATATATGATATCGTTGTTAGTCGTGATTGACTATTTGGTGTGTAGCATCATTGGACCCAGATTTTGGGATTTTAAAATGATTTTTAAAGTGATTTTGAAAATATACTATATTTTTGGAATTGATCCATTATAAATAAATAAACGTTATAATTTTTAAAGTTATAAAAATTATGGTTTTTGTGAAATATAGTTAAAAAGCTGATTTTTAGAAATACGATTAAAAGTCGATTTTTGAGAAATAGGAACTAATGATTTTATAAAATAATTTAGATTGGATTTTTGAATATATGATAAAAGTTTAAATATAGGATTTATAAAATTTGATTATTTTATAAATCGAAATGATGAAATTATAAAGGAATTTAAAGACGTTTTAGAATAATAATATAAACTGATTTATATTAAGAGATTTATAAATGGATATTTATAAATTGAAATATAGACATTATAAAACGAGTTTTTATAAGTGTTTGAATGTAGTGAAAATGAATTTCATAAATGAATGAAATTTATAGAATTATAAACTGTGAAGTTATAGATGAAATTTATAAATAGTAAGATTTATAAATTTGTGAAGTTAATTGAAGAATAGATTTGGTTAAATAAATGAATCTTATAAGTTATAAGATTTATAATTATGAAATTCTAAGGAACGATTTTGTGAAATAATCGTTTATAAGTAGTTAACTTATTATATGAACATTTAGTTTATAATTTAGTTATAAACTGGAATAGGTTAATAAAGGAATTTATAAAAAGGAAGTTTTTATAAATAAATAGAAATGGAATTTATAAACGTTGTTTTATAAATTCGCAAACGACTTATTTTGATAAGTTAATTGTTATAACTTAGAAATAGAGTTATATTCACGTTTTTAGACAGTGAATAATTCTTTGAATTAAAATGAATAAAAGGATGGAATTTGTTAAAGAAGTATATTCACGTTTTTGTATAGTGAATGATATGTTAAAGAAATTGTTTTGAATGAGATGTTTAAATTGAATTAAAACGATCTAACGATGTTTTAAAACGTGTTGAGATTCGAAACCATAGATTTCAACATTGATTGTTGAAATAGATGTTTTCGAGAAATAAAAGGAAATAGTGGACTATAACACTGTTGTTATAGTAAATGATTTCCGAAAGGAAATGTTTTTGTATAGTATTGGGATTTATATATCTATTTAAAATTCAAATCCCTATACTAGTGATTTTGGGTTGTTGTAACGATGTTTTACGCAACATTCGTTTTGACCCAAATAAATATGTTTAAGAGAATGATTTTCTTAAAGAATGAAATATATACTTAATTCGATTTAAGTATATTGAATATTTTCCAAGGTTGAAAATAAAAAGATTTGTGAATTACTTATGAATAATAAGTATGGAAATGTTTTCAAATATGAAGTGAATATTTAGAATTTATCTTTTTGAAGATAAATTGGAAATGGATAGTTGAAATCGTATATGCACGAATATTTTGAAATATAAATTCATTATGGAATTTATAAGTGAAAAGGGAATTTGTTTGAAAATAAATGTTGATTTATTTTTGAAGTGTTGAAATTTTATATCTTGTAAAGATATTTTGGAAAATAATAATTTGGAAAATTATTTGGAATCTGGTGATGTGTGCATATCCAGTGATAGTTCAATAACTGACTATCAGTATTTCCCTTTGAATGGGTATTTGATGTGAATTGATTGAATTTGAATGCATACTTATTTTTGAATAAGCGCTCACTATTCGGGTTAACCGGGAAAGGACCATGGGGTCGTATAACCCACTCCGAATATGTGTTACGTCGTTGTGAATCGCATTTGAAGATCGGTGTTGAAGACCCGGTATTTGCGAAAGCGATAGGATGACCTATCGATTGTCTCTGCACTGAGTTGCAACGGTATAGAGACTCCCTAAGTGATGGGAAATCCGATCAGGATTGTGAATATCCGGATTGCAAGGACTTCTTTGTAAGTGCCTTCGGTTCTGTTCGATCCCGGAACAGACTTGTATGGATTGTATGTCTGACATTACAATTTGAGATATAAAGCCGATTTTTTTCAAATATATTTCTGTTGGTGGCGGAGGATTTATTCTTTGCTTAACACCCTTCTTTGAGACGTACGAGCTCAAAGGTTATATAGTTGAAGTTATCAGCGATATATTCCCAGTTTGGTAATGTGACATGCTGAGTGATGCTGAAATGATCATTGTGTTGATTATTGTGATAGGATCATTTATTTGATCGTCTATCTTAGTGATCATTGTGTTGATCATTTGTTGACCCAAAGCATGGCTTTTGTATAAAGTATGTTTTTGTGGACGTGAATTCGTCGAGCCTCACATCCCGGAAATGGTCAAAACAGGAAAGAAGCAGCAAGGTTATGAGGGGTAGCACCCTTTAGGATGTGTCCATTTCCTTCTGGAAAAGGGTGGTATCATGGTATGGAGCCCAGATACTTACTCATGTTGAAAACACTTTGTTATGATTGTGTGAATTGATTAGAGAGCGCTCTCGGAAAAAGGTCCCAAAGGACCGGGGGATGGCATATTCGGTCAGTTGTTACTCAGTTAGGAGTAACCCGGCCTTGTGTTGGTTGAGATCCGGTTTGGTTCTCGGGGATGTCCATCCAGAGGCATTCTCAGTGGCAATGGGAAGTTCCTTGGCCTGATCATTCGTTGGAAATCCAAAGAAACAATACGAAACTTGTACGGTATTAGTTGTAGAACCTGCTATTCACTTATGGTGGTCACCACTGTTTGGATAGTAGCTATAGTAGGCATACGATAATGGTCGTATGTTGACTAAGATTTATATTCTACTTTCGAAATGAATTTGTTATACACTATGCACTAATAATAATATCAAATGTTATTTTAAATGCGTATCAGGCATCTTTGACTATCATAAGGAGAAATCTCCTCCGATTCTGCGTTTGCATTGTGTGTGTGTGCGGGAGGCCTTATGGTAGTCTCATTTTTAAAAAGCATTGCGAATTGATTAAAAATATTCCTCTATTTTGATTTTAAAGATAAATAAACTGTTTTGAGTTCTCACACCAGTCACATGACTGACTTGGAGTTTATTGTTTTCCTTCCTAAACTCTGGGTGCCCACCAATTTCCACACGGGCAGTTAAGAGTTAGGTTTATCAGGATATTCTGGATATTCTGGAGTTGCTGGAGGCAAGCTGGATGGCATGGCGTATTACTAGTTTATATAGTACTTCTTTTCCGCTGCACTGTTTGATGTTGTATGTTGTTGTACACTCTGATGATATGATGTAATGTAATAACTGATATAGTTCTTTGTTTAAAGATTATTCATTCATTATTATATGTTGTTCCGTTGCGAATTGTGAGATTCTATTGTTGTTCTTGTTGTTCTGTTGTTTCCTTTCTGTCCGTTCTATTTTTAAAATTCTTCTATCTTCTATTTTTCAAATTCTCTGTTTTCTTTTCTAATTCTCTATTTTCTAAAAAAAATTGTCTATCTTCTTTTCCCTCTATTTTTCTTTTTCTTTCTTCTTTTTCTCTCTTCTTTCTTTTCTTAAATTCTTTTTTAAAACCCCTAACTATTCGGTTTTTCGGCAACGAAAATCCGTACTGTTACATTTGGTATCAGAGCTCTGATGGTTAAGCGACAACCATGGTTCTGTAGGGTATTACTCATTAGAGATAGAGTCAGCAGTACTCTAGAATGAGTTTGAGTGTAATAATAGCTATGAGAGCGTATGTGTTAGTGAATATAAAATTGTTTTATGTTGTGATGATTGGTTTATTGAGTGGTATATGAACTTTCGTCAGCGTGGTCCGCAAGACTATGCCGAAGGGGTTTCTAAACACTTGAATAGAACAATTCGGCACGATATTGTTTTAAATTGGGTGAATGAAATAATTTTACCTTGATTATATTTTTATATATGAAAGAAATAATTTTTCAAAATTATCAAAGTGTATAAGTTGATTGTTAGGTTGTTTGAATAATCTAAATAAAAGAAGAATTGTATAAGCAAAAAGAATTGTAAGAATTAAATTATAATTAAAGTGATTTACAATTGTGAAATAAACTTATATATATAAGAAGTGAAACTATATTAATATGAGTTGTAAATAAAAGTGAATTTTAAAGTTAAATGAAATATAACTTAAGTGTTGTTGGATGGAATTGATTTTTGGTATCGAAGTAAATAATCAAGTGGATTAAATGAATATGAACTTGAGGTATGTAATAGAATTCAACTTTAGTAATTGAATTGAATTAATGGATTGGACGTTAATCAATTGAATGTAATTTAAGTTGATATGGAATAATGAATGAAAGTATTAATTCATTGAAATCAAATGTTATTAGAAGTTGAATAAATTGAATGAGAATGAATATAAGCAAAGGAATTTGGTTGTATTATATATACTTTGGTTGTTATATGATTGTTGATTGATTGTATGTAATTCATTAAGTGTTAATGAAATTGAAAGCTATGAAATTGAATTCAAATTAGAAGTAAATAAATTTGAATAGAATTGAACGTGAATTGAATATAAATTAGTGAATATAAACTAATTGAAAATGAATGTTAGTAAGAACATCCACTGTTAATAAATCAAATATGATTTAGAGTGAAAACCTATTTCATTTAATATTAATGAGAATATAAATGAACATTGATCGGTTATGGATGATAGTTGGTTGATGGTTGAATATATATTGCTTTTGTTTCATTTGATATGATGACATATATAGTTATTATATTGCTATATGATGTCTGTTGATACTATTTTCATATATGCATGATTCTCATGTTGTTTGTTGAGTTTAGTAGGTGCGGATCGCGTTTGCTTCGCATTTGGAGTTCGCTTTAGCGCTATATTAGCCGTATATGCTTGCTAATAAAAATATAAGGTACATATCTCGGATTAAATATCGCACTTTTACACTTTTTTCCCTTCGGGATGCCTCATTACTTGATGAGATGTATATTTGTGATATATATACTGTCATTTTTTTTTCGGATCGAGCCGCGCAAAGGAGACTATGGCGAATTTTTCCGGAAATTTAAGGCGTTAGAAAAATTTGAGAAAATTTGGAAAATTTTGAAAACTTTAAACTTTGTTTTAGAGTTGAAAGTTAAATGATATAGATTGTTTTTGAAAGGATAACTAAGTATGATTTGAAAACTTAGTAAAGTATGGTAAGAAGTTTAACTATGAATTTTGGAAAGTTAATAGATTTTGTAACCTTTCTTACTTATAATTTCGAGGACGAAATTCTTTTAAGGGGGGAAGATTGTAACGACCCAGAATTTTTATTAATTTAAATTTGAATATTTAATTAATTTTAAATATTTATAAGTGAATTTTTAAGTCAAATAAATTTTTATTTGATTTATTGGATTTAATTGAATAATTAAATCGATAATTTAATATGTTAAATTATGGAAATAATTGAAAATAGAGTTAAATATGATTGAAAATGATTTGTAAAATTTTGTTTTATCATATTGAAGTTAGAACGATATTTTAGAACTTTTAAAATCGAATTTAAAGTTAATCTGTGAAAATTGAATATTTTAATATTTAATAATCGACTGTAAAATAGTCAATTTTTGAACAGTCTCAGAATTGAATGAAACCAGTTTCATTGGATCCGTAATAGTTAGTTATTACCGGATTTCAAATTTCGTGTCAATCGGAGCTATCGTTTGATCGTGGCAGCTCGAAACGCATTGAATCGTTTTTAATTTAAATTTGGCGAGTCAAAATAGCCATTTTTCAAAAAGTCTCGGATTTTGACGAAACCAGTTTCATCGGATCCGTAATGTGATATTATTGTAAGGTTTCAAATTTCAAGTCAATTGGATTTACGGTTTGTCCTGTACAAATTTAAAACGCCTAGAAATCGACTTAAATCGGTTTAATTTAAATTGAACGTTTTCAGCCATAACTCGCACATACTTCTGAATTAGCTTCCGAAACCTGTTCCATTGTGTCCGGAACGCGGGATAAACCCTAGGTACGCTGGTTACGGCGTCTAAATCGGAGTTCGGAATTTTCGGGTGAATAGTGTCGATCGGTTCCTTATAAATACACCCATTCTCTTCACAAATTGATAAAAAAAAATAAAACCTAATTTTAAAACTGCATAGCCGGCCCTAACCCTTCAATGGCCAGAATTTTCTCAACTTCATCCCTCCAAATCTTCTAATCTACTCATTGATTCAAGAAAGTTTCAACTAGAAACTCGTAGAGGGTGATGAGATCTTGGATTTCAACGGCTATGATCGCGAATGGCTTCACGGATTGGCGGCAAATTGGGTTCAAAGGGCTGGAGTTCATTCTCGAACTGCGTGCTACAGGTGTGGCCGAGCTCCACCAGGTTTGGGCCGAACCTAGAGGGGGAGAGGAGCTTCAAAATGCATGTGTTTTGATGGGATATCGTTGAGAAACAAGGTTGTAATGTTTAAACCTAATCTTGGTGTCATGGGTTCTTTTGGTCGTGCAAAATTCTGGGGAGTTGCGTGATGAGGAACGAAGAGAAGGGGTAGGGGTGGACGGCCTGATGTGGGGGTGCAAGGATCCTATGGCTATAGATGGATATAGGTTATAAATTATAAAGTTTAAGTTGTAATTATTAAGTTTAAATTTGTGTAAACTTCAAAAATTCATATCTTTTTCATACGAGGTCGAAAAAATGCAAACTCAGTTGCGTTGGGATCGTATGGACGAGCACTACGCGATGGAGTTGGTTTGGAGTCGTTTGGAGTTAGTGAGAATTTCGGGTAAAATTAAACGCGCGTTTAATTTTATTCGAAATTAAAGCTAAAACGGAAATTAAAATCAAGGTGAGAATTTCTCACTCAATCGAATAGATTTCGATTTTATTTTAAATAGTTAGATTTAAAATATTTGAATGCATGTTTGAATGATGACTGTAAATTATTGATTGTTAAAATAGACATTATGCGCCGTTAGTAAGCGGATGTTATTTATTATAAACATATACCGCGAATATTTCATAAACAGTGAAATTGGTATTATATATAATATCAATATATATATATTGGCATATGTATATATTGCAGTTGATTGATTTCCCGTATTTTTTGCGGATGAGACCCTATTACGCCGTTATTAAGCGGATAATATTTATTAAGAACATATACCGCGATAATTTCGTACTGGAGCGAAATTGGTATTGTGCTAATGTTTTTGGATGCAGGAAACAGGTTGGAGGGATCCAACTGGATTCCTCAACAGTATTTATTTAATTTCAGATATTTTGATATTTGATGGATTATCATATCGATATATGATATCGTTGTTAGTCGTGATTGACTATTTGGTGTGTAGCATCATTGGACCCAGATTTTGGGATTTTAAAATGATTTTTAAAGTGATTTTGAAAATATACTATATTTTTGGAATTGATCCATTATAAATAAATAAACGTTATAATTTTTAAAGTTATAAAAATTATGGTTTTTGTGAAATATAGTTAAAAAGCTGATTTTTAGAAATACGATTAAAAGTCGATTTTTGAGAAATAGGAACTAATGATTTTATAAAATAATTTAGATTGGATTTTTGAATATATGATAAAAGTTTAAATATAGGATTTATAAAATTTGATTATTTTATAAATCGAAATGATGAAATTATAAAGGAATTTAAAGACGTTTTAGAATAATAATATAAACTGATTTATATTAAGAGATTTATAAATGGATATTTATAAATTGAAATATAGACATTATAAAACGAGTTTTTATAAGTGTTTGAATGTAGTGAAAATGAATTTCATAAATGAATGAAATTTATAGAATTATAAACTGTGAAGTTATAGATGAAATTTATAAATAGTAAGATTTATAAATTTGTGAAGTTAATTGAAGAATAGATTTGGTTAAATAAATGAATCTTATAAGTTATAAGATTTATAATTATGAAATTCTAAGGAACGATTTTGTGAAATAATCGTTTATAAGTAGTTAACTTATTATATGAACATTTAGTTTATAATTTAGTTATAAACTGGAATAGGTTAATAAAGGAATTTATAAAAAGGAAGTTTTTATAAATAAATAGAAATGGAATTTATAAACGTTGTTTTATAAATTCGCAAACGACTTATTTTGATAAGTTAATTGTTATAACTTAGAAATAGAGTTATATTCACGTTTTTAGACAGTGAATAATTCTTTGAATTAAAATGAATAAAAGGATGGAATTTGTTAAAGAAGTATATTCACGTTTTTGTATAGTGAATGATATGTTAAAGAAATTGTTTTGAATGAGATGTTTAAATTGAATTAAAACGATCTAACGATGTTTTAAAACGTGTTGAGATTCGAAACCATAGATTTCAACATTGATTGTTGAAATAGATGTTTTCGAGAAATAAAAGGAAATAGTGGACTATAACACTGTTGTTATAGTAAATGATTTCCGAAAGGAAATGTTTTTGTATAGTATTGGGATTTATATATCTATTTAAAATTCAAATCCCTATACTAGTGATTTTGGGTTGTTGTAACGATGTTTTACGCAACATTCGTTTTGACCCAAATAAATATGTTTAAGAGAATGATTTTCTTAAAGAATGAAATATATACTTAATTCGATTTAAGTATATTGAATATTTTCCAAGGTTGAAAATAAAAAGATTTGTGAATTACTTATGAATAATAAGTATGGAAATGTTTTCAAATATGAAGTGAATATTTAGAATTTATCTTTTTGAAGATAAATTGGAAATGGATAGTTGAAATCGTATATGCACGAATATTTTGAAATATAAATTCATTATGGAATTTATAAGTGAAAAGGGAATTTGTTTGAAAATAAATGTTGATTTATTTTTGAAGTGTTGAAATTTTATATCTTGTAAAGATATTTTGGAAAATAATAATTTGGAAAATTATTTGGAATCTGGTGATGTGTGCATATCCAGTGATAGTTCAATAACTGACTATCAGTATTTCCCTTTGAATGGGTATTTGATGTGAATTGATTGAATTTGAATGCATACTTATTTTTGAATAAGCGCTCACTATTCGGGTTAACCGGGAAAGGACCATGGGGTCGTATAACCCACTCCGAATATGTGTTACGTCGTTGTGAATCGCATTTGAAGATCGGTGTTGAAGACCCGGTATTTGCGAAAGCGATAGGATGACCTATCGATTGTCTCTGCACTGAGTTGCAACGGTATAGAGACTCCCTAAGTGATGGGAAATCCGATCAGGATTGTGAATATCCGGATTGCAAGGACTTCTTTGTAAGTGCCTTCGGTTCTGTTCGATCCCGGAACAGACTTGTATGGATTGTATGTCTGACATTACAATTTGAGATATAAAGCCGATTTTTTTCAAATATATTTCTGTTGGTGGCGGAGGATTTATTCTTTGCTTAACACCCTTCTTTGAGACGTACGAGCTCAAAGGTTATATAGTTGAAGTTATCAGCGATATATTCCCAGTTTGGTAATGTGACATGCTGAGTGATGCTGAAATGATCATTGTGTTGATTATTGTGATAGGATCATTTATTTGATCGTCTATCTTAGTGATCATTGTGTTGATCATTTGTTGACCCAAAGCATGGCTTTTGTATAAAGTATGTTTTTGTGGACGTGAATTCGTCGAGCCTCACATCCCGGAAATGGTCAAAACAGGAAAGAAGCAGCAAGGTTATGAGGGGTAGCACCCTTTAGGATGTGTCCATTTCCTTCTGGAAAAGGGTGGTATCATGGTATGGAGCCCAGATACTTACTCATGTTGAAAACACTTTGTTATGATTGTGTGAATTGATTAGAGAGCGCTCTCGGAAAAAGGTCCCAAAGGACCGGGGGATGGCATATTCGGTCAGTTGTTACTCAGTTAGGAGTAACCCGGCCTTGTGTTGGTTGAGATCCGGTTTGGTTCTCGGGGATGTCCATCCAGAGGCATTCTCAGTGGCAATGGGAAGTTCCTTGGCCTGATCATTCGTTGGAAATCCAAAGAAACAATACGAAACTTGTACGGTATTAGTTGTAGAACCTGCTATTCACTTATGGTGGTCACCACTGTTTGGATAGTAGCTATAGTAGGCATACGATAATGGTCGTATGTTGACTAAGATTTATATTCTACTTTCGAAATGAATTTGTTATACACTATGCACTAATAATAATATCAAATGTTATTTTAAATGCGTATCAGGCATCTTTGACTATCATAAGGAGAAATCTCCTCCGATTCTGCGTTTGCATTGTGTGTGTGTGCGGGAGGCCTTATGGTAGTCTCATTTTTAAAAAGCATTGCGAATTGATTAAAAATATTCCTCTATTTTGATTTTAAAGATAAATAAACTGTTTTGAGTTCTCACACCAGTCACATGACTGACTTGGAGTTTATTGTTTTCCTTCCTAAACTCTGGGTGCCCACCAATTTCCACACGGGCAGTTAAGAGTTAGGTTTATCAGGATATTCTGGATATTCTGGAGTTGCTGGAGGCAAGCTGGATGGCATGGCGTATTACTAGTTTATATAGTACTTCTTTTCCGCTGCACTGTTTGATGTTGTATGTTGTTGTACACTCTGATGATATGATGTAATGTAATAACTGATATAGTTCTTTGTTTAAAGATTATTCATTCATTATTATATGTTGTTCCGTTGCGAATTGTGAGATTCTATTGTTGTTCTTGTTGTTCTGTTGTTTCCTTTCTGTCCGTTCTATTTTTAAAATTCTTCTATCTTCTATTTTTCAAATTCTCTGTTTTCTTTTCTAATTCTCTATTTTCTAAAAAAAATTGTCTATCTTCTTTTCCCTCTATTTTTCTTTTTCTTTCTTCTTTTTCTCTCTTCTTTCTTTTCTTAAATTCTTTTTTAAAACCCCTAACTATTCGGTTTTTCGGCAACGAAAATCCGTACTGTTACATTTTACGATTGTATATTTAAATGTTTTATTTAAATATAGCATCGTTAGTTGTATTAGAGTCTGAAATGCTACTTTTTCCAAACAGTCGAATTAGGACTCGAGACCACTTCCATTGAGTCCAAATTGTTGTTTGAGACCTTTTTGAGTATAAACATCGATATGTTTGGAGTTGAGTTGAATTTTTCTATTTTTCTATTGGGCTTTGGGTTTTGGTTTCAGCCCATTAACCTAACTTATTACCATAACTCCACCACCTCTCCTCTTCATTCATTCTATTATTTTCCTAACACTTAAACTAAAGAAAAATAAGGGAAGAAAAAAGAAAACAAAATTCCTAAACCCTAGTTTTGCTAGGAAATTCAAATTTAAGCTCCAAAATCAAAGAGAAGCTTAGGTAAGCATCCTCTTTATCCACTCCATCTCAATCTCTCTTCAATTTTTAGAAATTCCTAAACCCTAACTTAGGAAATATTTTTCTATGATCATAGATTGGAGCTTCTTGAGTTGAAGTTGAAGAGTGGTTGATCTTTCCTTTATTTTGAAGCTTCTCACTTGTTTTTGAGTTTAAAGGTGAGTTCTTGAAATCACATCTATGTCTATAGCTTTCATTATTATTAGGTATGAATTCTTAACATCTATTCCATGATCATTTGCTTTTAATTTGAATTGATTTGGTGGATTTTTCAATTTTTGGTTTTGGGGTCCAATTTTATGAAAATCCTACTATGGATGTTTGGACATATTATTTGGGGTATATCAAAGAGCCTATATTGTTGGGTTGTCGATTGGCCTAAATTTCTAGCATCCGTCGCTCGCTCGATCGCATTTCGGTTTGGATTTGCCCTTTTTGGGCTAGGCAATTTTTTGCCTAGCAGAAAAATTCAGACGTCTGGAACAAAATTCAGCCGTCGGAAAAAAAAAATCCAGACTTATGGTTGGAAAATCCAGACATTTGGAAATGGTTTCGGAAAAGGCAGAGACAAAATCCAAACATTTGGTTGAAAAACCAAACGTTTGGAACAAAATCCAAACGTCTAGTTGAAAATCCAGATGTCTGAAATGGTTCTGGAATTAAAAAGAGAAAGGGGAAAAAGCATATATTTTTCCATAACCTAGGTTCAGATGTCTGGTTGGTAATTTCAGATGTCTGGAACTGTCAATTTTGCCTATTTTGGTTGTTTTTGAGTGGATTTCCAATTTTAATCGATTTTTGTTGATTCGGTTAGTTGTTGTCATTTATTATCGACTTTGATGACTTCTTTTCTAGATGTTTTTGGGAATATCCATTTGATGGATTTGATATCGATTTTTATGGATTTAATTTACGTCTTCGAACGTGAATTTTTGGTTGATTGATTGTTTTTATAATCATTTCTGTGATTTGTCACTTTAAAATACAAAGGTTTTTATACTAGTAGTAAATACTAAAACTCTTTCATCAAATTGATTTCAACATTTACTTTCAACGTAAAGCTCGCTTTTAAAACCGTTTTCTAATATATTAGTATATACAAAACTTTACCTCATTCGTTCAAGAAATCTAATTAAACGACTTAGCAAAACAAATGGTATGAAACACTTGCGTTTACATCGTCGGTTAATTCTTGGACATGTTCGATTGAAACCTTTTGACAATTTTCGAGTGGAAATCTACAATTCGTTCGTAAATATTTAAGTTAAGCTCGTGGTTATGGGACATGAGCTAAACTTATTTATTTACTAGCTTAGTGTAATTTACCCTTATCGATCAATGATGATCATTTTGCGATTTAGACTAGCGATGTGCGATGTCTCTTTGTTTGTATGGGGGAATAAACCACGTTTGTTGAGTTTCGGCTCATAATTGATGGGGTAGCGACGCATGGTCTTCAGACCGTTTGTGAAGCCTCGGCTCAAAATTGATGGTTATCGACCAAGGAATAGCGTTCCGTTTGTGATACATGTGTTGGTGAGTTTTCATGCTCCCATTTGTGATAGGCCACCCTCTTTGTGATTTCTAGATTTCTAATTGATGATTTCTAGAATTTATGTTTCACCAATTTTTGTGATTTACATTGATAAGTTTTATCAATATTTATGGTTTGGTGAATACGTTAAAGAATATGACATTCTTTTTGGTGTTTGAGAATATTCGGGATATTGTATTATTTTTGTTGTTATCTATGTATACTTGTCACAGTATGGTATTATTATTATTATATGTTTTTGTCATATCTCTTATCCTATCTCATTTTATATGATATTTATTTCTAGACTGATCCATTTATTATTTTCTTCTTAAATAATACTTGGGTCAGACCGAGGTGTTACGGGTGCTTCCACTTGACTTCTTAGCTGGGACTAGCTTTTGATTTTTGGCTAAGTACTTAATTTGGTAGTTTTTTCTTTTATACATTCGAGATAGAGACTCCTTGATGTATACATATTCTTTTATCTATCACTTGTACCCATTCTTTTGTGATGTAGTGGATCTTGTATGTTTGATGTACACTTTTATGTGATATATTCATATCTGTTTTCGCCTTAATGATATGAATATCTGTGACTGATTTATGTTATGCTTATTTTATATTTCTTTTCAAAGATCACACATGAACTGTGTAGTAGTTTTGATTTGGTTATTAATGTGTCAGACTTCCTCTTGAAACGAAATGCGTATAATACTATCTGATATATCGGTACTCGTATAAAGCAATTACACAGATGGTTGCACCACAACAGCCTTATTCTTCGTGCTAGTCAACAGCATTACCCTGTAGTGTCCTTGGCTAGTGTGAGAATAGAGGTGGGGCGTCACAGCTTGGTATCAGAGCTAAACTTCGGAACAATATAGAATATATAGCAAGGATCATTGTCCTAAGTCTCCCTTAGGAATCGTGCCTTAGGATTTAATTCGAGTCTTAGGACCCGTTCTATCCTATTTTCTTTTGTGATGCCTTGTTTTATCAAACAAGTCTGCTTGATATTCATTCTGAGAATAACCTTTTTCTTCTTCTTTCTTTCTTTCTTAAAGAAGAGAAATGGTTAGACCAGGTCGTTCCAACGCCGGTCAATCTGGTGTTACTCTTCAGGATTGAGTATTCATGTCTGCCCAGCAGCTTTTACATCTTGTAAAGAATGCTCAAGCTATCGGACCCATTCCAGAGCCTACTCACCCTTAATCAGGGTTTGCACGCTTGTGCAATGATTATAGAAATTTGGGTGGAAAGCCATTCAAGGGTTCCGAAAAGCTTTATAGAAGTACAAGCTTGGCTTAGAACATGCGATCACATCTTTTCTCGCATGAATCCTGTAGATTTACATCGCGTCCAAGTGGCTTCTAGCATGCTCCAGGAAAGAGCGTAGATTGGTATGAGCTTTTGGTTTCTAAGATTATCAAAGCGGATTTTACTTGGGAGCAATTTCAGGAAAGATTCCAGTTAAAGTTTGTGCCAGAAGCTGAAAAAGTAACTTTGGCCTCATGCTTTATTGACCTTGTTCAAGGTGAATCTTCTGTGACAAATTATGTCGCATCTTTTGAATCTCTCTCTAAATATGGGGTCGAGTATATTAATACCCCATTGAAGAAAAATCATAGGTTAATTTATGGGTTAAATAAGAACCTCAAAAAGCCAATACTTTTAAAATTAGAAGTTTCTTTCGATCAACTTGTTGATATCGCTCTTCGACTTGAAGAGGCCGATAAAGAAAGTGATGTTGAAGTTGAAGATGCCAAATAGAACTTCAACAAAAACAAGAAGAGGCCTATTAAGTTCAACCCTAATCCCAACAAGAAAGGGAAGCAAGCAACTTCGGTAGCAAAGACTCCTACTTCTAGTCGGGGAGAGTGCTACAATTGTGGTTATAAGGACCATTATGCAAACAAGTGTCCGAATCCCCTTACTTGTCGCTATTGCAAAAGTCCAGGTCATACTATATCTTTATGTTCCAAGCTTCAAAGCAAGAAGGAGGGAAAGCTAAATGTTGTGCAAGCCCCTAGTAACACTTCTCATGGTCAAGGTATTTCTCATTCTATCCTTGATGGCATTATTATGTTTCGTGATCATCCTATTCGAGTTCTTTTTGACACGGGTGCATCCCACTCTTTTATATCAAAAAACTAGTTGATACTTTTTCTTTAAATGTTATGGGCTTGATGACTTCTTTGAGAATTGAGAATCGGTTGGTGGATCCACAACGCTCAGTTTACTTTGTAAAGATATCGAGATTATTTTATGTGATTATGTGTTCCAAGCCGATTTGCATGTTATGCATTACTTAGGTTTCGGAATGATTTTGGGAATGGATTGGCTTAACCGTTACGAAGCCCACATCCTATGTCCTGAGAGGACTATACATCTTCGACATCTTCAATCTGTTAAGAAGATTTCTATTATTCTTAATGATTCGATTCCAATTTGGTAGCATCCTTATATTCTATAAATCCACATGATGACGATAATGATGATGAGGAAGATGTCATTTCCCTCATTCACATTGTTCGTGAATTTTCCAAAATATTTGAGCCCGTTTTAGGATTACCCCCTAAGCGAGCAATTGAGTTCAGAATTTATCTAATCCCTGGAGCTCTACCTATCACTCGTCCTCCTTATCGTACGTCTAATAAAGAAAATGAGGAGTTGCGTAAACAATTATCTGAATTGGAAACGAAGCAATTTATTCGTTCTAGTTCCTCTCCTTGTGGAGCTTCAGCTATTTTTGTGAAGAAATCTGATGGTACACTTAGGCTTTGCGTTGACTACCGCATGCTTAATGATCTCACCATCAAGAATAAATATCCCTTATCTTGGATTGAAGATTTATTTGATCAACTTAGCGATACTACAGTCTTTTCACAGTTAGACATTGCAAACGGTTTTCATTAGCTTAATATTGCAGAGGAGAGCATTCCTTTGACATCGTCTCGAACTCGTTATGGATCTAATAAATGGCTTGTTATGCCATTTGGTTTAACGAATGATCCAGCTTATTTTGTTGACCTTATGAATCGAGTTTTTGAAGACTTCCTCGATCGATCCGTTCTCATCTTTATAGATGATATTCTTGTTTATTCTAAAACCGAGGAAGAGCATGAAAAACATCTTCAAATTGTATTGGAAACTCTTAGAAGAAATCAATTGAAAGCAAAATTTTCTAAGTACCACTTTTGGCAATCCTGTGTGAAATTTTTAGGACATATCATTTCTGAATCCAGAATTTTCGTGGATCCTTCAAAGATTGAAGCGATTCAAAATTGGAAGAGACTGGAGTGTGCGACGGAAATTCGTAGCTTTTTTGGATTAGTGGGCTATTACCGTAAGTTCATAAAAGACTTTTCTAAAATTTCCATGCCTCTTACTAGTTTGACAAAGAAGGGAGTTAAGTACATATGGTCAGACAAATGTGAAGCTTCTTTCCAGAAATTAAAAGAACTACTTTCCGATGCCCCTGTTCTTGTGATTCCCGAAGGGAACCAAGACTATTGTTTATACCGATGCTAGTTGTGTTGGTTTGGGAACCGTTCTAATGCAAATGGAACGTGTTATCGCTTATTCTTCTAGGCAATTAAAGCCTACAGAGACTAGATATGCCACTCATAATTTAGAGCTCGCGTCTATTGTTTTCGTCCTTCGAATTTGGCGTCATTATCTTTTGGGAAAGAAATTTGTTCTCTACACCGATCATAAATCTTTGAAGTAATTATTTTCTCAAAAAGAACTTAATTTGCGTCAACAACATTGGCTGGAGTTCCTTGCATCTTATGATCTTGATATTCTTTATACTCCCGAAAAGGGAAATCGTTCTGCCGATGCCTTTAGTCGTAAGCAACAAGCGGTTGTTTCAATGATGATATCCGAATGGAATGACCTTGAAACTTTATCCACTTGTGAGATTCGAGATTGTGAATCAGATTCATGTTTATCTCTTATTTCTATGTAGCCTTGAGGCTCATCCATCTCTTTTTGACTGCATTCTTGATGCTCAAAAGCATGATCCCGAATTGGCTTATCTTTGCCAAAGTTGTAGGGATAGAAATATTGATGGTTTGAAAGACTTTGAAATCAATGCCCGTGGCGGCGTTCGAAAATTTGGTAGACTTATCATGCCAAATATTAGTAATCTTCGTAAGGACATTTTAGAAGATTCTCATCGCTCAAAATTTACCATTCATCCTGGTAGTAGTAAAATGTACGCAGATATGAAGTGACTTTATTATTAGTATGGAATGAAATCTGATATTGCTAGCTTTATTAAGCATTGCACGACTTGCCAATGTGTAAAGGCCGAGCACCAAAGGCCAGGTGGGTTATTGCAACCTTTATACATTCCTGTTTGGAAGTGGGGTCAAGTCTCCATGAACTTTATTGACGGTCTTCCTTGTTCTCGTTCGGGTCATGACAGTTTATGGGTGATTGTAGATAGGCTTACAAAATCAACCCATTTCATTCCCGTTCGGTCTAATTGATCCGTACCTCTCTTGGCCGAACTCTATGTTAGAGAAATTATTAAATTGTATGGAGTTCCCACTTCTATAGTTAGCGATCATGATCCATTATTTACTAGTGGATTTTGAAAGAGTCTTCAATAAGCTTTGGGAACGAAGCTTAATTTTAGCATCGCTTATCATCCTCAATCTAATGGACAAACTGAGCGTGTGAATCAAACTCTTGAAGATCTTCTTCGTGCATGTGTTCTTGATTTTGGTGGAAGTTGGGAAGATCATATTTCCCTTATTGAGTTTTCTTATAATAATAGCTTCTAATCGAGTATGGGTATGGCTCCTTTCGGGGCACTCTATGGAAGGCCATGTCGATCTCCTTCTTGTTGGCTTGAGGCCGGTGAGAAGCTGGATTTAGGTCCAGATTTTATTCGTGATTCCACAGAAAAGACTGACCTTATTCGTCATAGGATGAAAGAAGCTCAAAGTAGACAAAAATCCTATGCCGATAATCGAAGAAGGAATTTGGAGTTTTCTGTGGGAGATTTGGTGTTTATTCATGTTTCACCTATGAAGGGCGTTGTGCGTTTCAATCGATCGGGAAAATTAGCACCTCGATATATTGGACCATTTCCCATCACCGAATGTGTTGGTTTCGTGGCTTATCGCCTTTTATTACCAGCTCAATTTTTTGCTATTCATGACGATTCCACGTCTCTCAACTTTGGAAATGTGTTAGGGATTCCGGTTCTATTCTTGAGCCCAGTGCTATTGAAGAAATTGAAGTTTCACCTAATTTTACTTATAAGCAACATCCTATTTGTATCATTGCTATGAAGGTTAAACGCCTTCGAAATAAAGATGTTCCACTTGTGAAATTTCAGTGGTCCTCAAATCCTAAGGATTGCTCTTGGGAATCCGGAGAATTCATCGAGCGAACACATCTGGACTTACTCTCTCGAGCTCTTTAAGGTGAACTTCTTATTTCAAATTTTCTTTTGTGTTGATATGCTTTTATGGTTGTTACTCTTTATTTTCTTCGTAAGTATTGCGAGAATGCAATTTCTTTAAGGAGGGGAGTCTGTAAGAACCCGCATATTTTACGATTGTATATTTAAATGTTTTATTTAAATATAGCATCGTTAGTCGGATTAGAGTCTGAAATGCTACTTTTTGCAAACAGGCGAATTAGGACTCGAGACCACTTCCATTGAGTCCAAATTGTCGTTTGCGACCTTTTTGAGTATAAACATCGATATGTTTGGAGTTGAGTTGAATTTTGCTATTTTTCTATTTGGCTTTGGGTTTGGGTTTCAGCCCATTAACCCATCTTATTACCCTAACTCCACCCCCTCTCCTCTTCATTCATTCTATTATTTTCCTAACGCTTAAACTAAAGAAAAATGAGGGAAGAGAAAAGAAAACAAAATTCCTAAACCCTAGTTCTGCTAGGAAATTCAAATTCAAACTCCAAAATCAAAGAGAAGCATAGGTAAGCATCCTCTTCATCTTCTCCATCTCAATCTCTCTTCAATTTTAAGAAATTGCTAAACCCTAACTTAGGAAATATTTGTCTATGATCATAGATTGGAGCTTCTTGAGTTGAAGTTGAAAAGTGGTTGATCTTTCCTTTGTTTTAAAGCTTCTCACTTGTTGTTTTTGAGTTTAAAGGTGAGTTCTTGAACTCACATCTATGTCTATAGCTTTCATTGTTGTTAGGGATGAATTCCTAACATCTATTCCATAATTATTTGCTTTTGATTTGAATTGATTTGGTGGATTTTCCAATTTTTTGTTTTGGGGTCCTATTTTATGAAAATCCTATAATGGATGTTTGGACGTGTTATTTGGGGTGTATCGAAGAGCCTTTAGTGCTGGGTTGTCGATTGGTATAAATCCCTAGCATCCGTTGCTCGCTCGATCGCATTTCGCTTTGGATTTGCCCTTTTTGGGCTAGGGTGTTTTTTACCTAGTAGAAAAATTCAGACGTCTGGAACAAAATTTGGACGTCAAAAAAAAATCCAGACGTCTGGTTGAAAAATCCAGACATCTGGAAAGGGTTTTGGTAAAGGTAGAGACAAAATCCAAACGTTTGGTTGAAAATCCAGACGTTTGGAACAAAATCGAGATGTCTGGTTGAAAAATCCAGACATCTGAGATGGGTCTGGAATTAAAAAGAGAAAGGAGAAAAAACATATATTTTTCCAAAACCTAGGTTCAGACATCTGGTTGGTAATTTCAGACGTCCGGAACTGTCAATTTTGCCTATTTTGGCTGTTTTTGAGTGATTAATCGATTTTTGTTGATTCGGTTAATTGTTGTCATTTATTATCGACTTTGATGACTTCTTTTCTAGATTTTTTTAGGAATGTTCTTTTGATGGATTTGATATCGATTTTTATGTATTTAATTCACGTCTTCGAATATGAATTTTTGGTTGATTGATTGTTTTTACAATCATTTCTCTGATTTGTCACTTTAAAATACAAAGGTTTCTATACTAGTAGTAAATACTAAAACTCTTTCATCAAAACGATTTCAACATTTAATTTCAATATAAAGCTCGCTTTTAAAACTGTTTTCCGATCTATTAGTATATACAAACCTTTACCTCATTCGTTCGAGAAATCCAATTAAATGACTTAGCAAAACAAGGGGTATGAAACGCTTGCTTTTACTTTGTCGGTTAATTCTTGGACTTGTTCGGTTGAAATCTTGTGACAATTTTCGAGTGGAAATCTACAATTTGTTCATAAATACTTAAGTTAAGCTAGTGGTTATGGGACATGAAGCTAAACTCAATTATTTACCAGCTTAGTGTAATTTACACTTATCGATCAGTGATAATATTTTGTGATTTAGACTAGCGATGTCTCTTTGTTTGTGTGGGGGACTAAACCTCGTTTGTGGAGTTTCGGCTCAAAATTGGTGGGGTAGCGGCCCATGGTCTTCGGGCCGTTTGTGGAGCCTCAGCTCAAAATTGATGGTTAGCGATCATAGAATAGCATTCCGTTTGGAATACGCGTGTTGGTGTGTTTTCATGCTCCCGTTTGTGATAGGCCTACCCCTTTGTGATTTTTCGATTTCTAATTGATGGTTTCTAGAATTTGTGTTTCACCAATTTTTGTGATTTACATTGATAAGTTTTAACAATATGTGTGGTTTGGTGAATATGTTAAAGAATATGGCATTCTTTTTGTTGTTTGAGAATATTCGAGATATTGTATGATTTTTGTTATTATCTAATGTATACTTGTCATAGTATGGCATTATTGTTATCATACGTTTTTGTCATATCTCTTATCATGTCTCATTTTATATTATATTTAAAGCTAGACTAATCCGTTTATTATTTTCTTCTTAAATAATACTCGGGTCAGACCGAGGTGTTACAGTGCTTCCATTTGACTTCTTAGTTGGGATTAGCTTTTGACTATTGGCTAACTACTTAGTTTAGTAATTTTTGCTTTTATACATTCGAGATAGAGACTCCTTGATGTATACATATTCTTTTGTCTAGCACTTATACCTATTCTTTTGTGATGTAGTGGATCTTCTATGACCACTACTTTGATGTACACTTCTATGTGATATATTCATATCTGTTTCCGCCTTAGTGATATGAATATTTATGACTGATTTATGTAATGCTTATTTTATATTTGGTTCCGAAGATCACACAACCGCTATGTAGTAGTTTAGAGTTGGTTATTGATGTTTCTGATTTCCTCTTGAAACGAAATGCATATAATACTATTTGACATATCGGTACTCGCACAAAGCAATTACATAGATGGTCGCTCCTCAAGAGCCTTATTCTTCATGCTAGTCAACGGCATTACCCCGTAGTGTCCTTAGCTATTGTGACTATAGAGGTGGGGAATCACACATGTGTGGATGATTGCCAATTTGAATGGTTCGAAATGCCTACTCGTTACATGTGGTATCAGAGCTCTGGTTTAGGCAAAACTTACCATATGGAGTAAAACTCATTAGATATAGGGTAGTATAGCCTAGAATGAGTAAAATTAATTACAGAATCATCTTACTTCGAGCTTGAAATTCATTGTTAGAATCCGCTTTGATTTAGATTTCTTTTGAATTTTGGAACTTTCCCTTTGTTCTAAAATCCATTCTTGTCCCACTCAACAGAGAGGTAAGACAACTGGAGTCATTGCCAAGATCTCTTCTACTCCTCCTTTTGTATGCATGATTTTTCTATTCGTGTTCTTATTGATACTGGAGCCTCCCATAGCCCTATTTCTATTAATCTCTGTAATAAATTTGAGCACATCTTACAACCTCAATTGAGAACTTCATCCTTATATGTGACAATCCCATCGACAGTCCCGCCAACCTTAGTATGATTTGTAAAAGGGGTGAAACTTCTATACATTAGGCGTCGATTTACCGGAGATTTCTATGTCCTCGGTTGTGATGCTTTTATTTCTTGCAAAGACCAAACTGTCTCTTTAGTAGACGACCAGGGTAATTCTCTTGTGATCGAATGTCGATTGCCTCAGGATTATGCAGGTAGTTTCATCTTTTCACTTGATTCTCAGCCGAATGATTTTGACTCCACCCCGACGGTCCGGGATTATCCTGATGTTTTGGGTAAAGTCGCTTCTCTACCCCCTCAGCGGTAAATTGAATTCCACATTGATCTTGTTCCTAGTGCTCGAACTCTTGTCCTTCCTTCAGAACGAATGGTTTCTATGAGTGGTTAGTTATGCCCGTTGGATTAACCAATGGTCCTGCATTCTTCGTCGATCTCATGAATTGCGTTTTCCGTAATGTTCTCAAAAGGTTTGTCCCATTTTCATTGATGGTATTCACGTCTTTTCTAAGTCTCGGTTGACCCGGTTAAGGTCGACGTGATTAATGTAAGTCTATCCGTTTTCCTCTTTTGTAATTTAATTATCTTATCTTCCTTTTGAGCCTATTCTCTTAGTTAGAATTCTCTTGATTATGGTCTATCTAAATTTGAATCTCTATCCTTTTTCTAAAATCCATTCTTGAATCATCCTGTGAGGGAGCGTAATTGTGACTGATATAAAAATGTTTTATATTATGTTATTTGAGTTGTTAAGTTTGAATTTTGGGCTTTGATCAATTCGTCTGGCCAGTACTATCGATAGAAATTCCAAAACACTTGAACAGAGCAAACTGACACAATATTGTTTTCAAAATTGGTAAATGAAATATTTTATGTATGATTATATTATATATATAAAGGTATAAGTTTCTGAAATTAAGATAGTAAATGAATTGATTGTTAGAAATGATAATACTGGATTATCGTTTATTGATTTGTCAACAATTCTAAACTGTTAATTATTGTTGTTTGTTATAAGGAGATGAATTTTTAAAGCATGGTTTATAAATCTGATTTGCAAATGAAATGAATTTAAATTAAGGATTTAGGAATTTAAATCCTGGTGCTTTTCAAATTTTGGTGTCAAAGTTTTGAAAAAAATATATTATTTCAAAGTATTTTCGAATGGAAATTGTTTCCAAAGAATTTTAAAAGAAGTAAGTCAGTACTCTCTTCTTATGTCGCTGGAATATAATTTCGGTGATGACTGCAGCATCATCGACATTCATTACCTTTTCTACACATTTGTTTTGGAAAATGGACTTGGTTTTAATTTCTTGTGCATGATTTGATATGTGTGTGTGTGTGTGTGTGCGTATGTATATATTTATTTTAAAATGTTTTGAAGTGAAACTGGAAATTTGACTCTTAAGTTCTATGTTAAGTGATGGTTCTCAATTATTAAAATGAAGCAAAATTTTGAATAATTGGAGTGTTTAAAATGAGAATTGGAATTTAGACGACTTGAAACAGTGGAACTAGGGTAAATTTATTTGTATAATACTCAATTGCATTCTAAAACACGCACACACACACACACACATACACACATATATATATAACTTGCTTGAAATATTAAGAAAGTTAAAATGTAATGTGAATATGTAATTGAAGGTTATACAAGAGAAACTCAAGTAACAAAAATTTTCAAAATAAATCTTGTTCAATAGAAATGATGTAAATAAAAGGCAAATTTGTATAGTGCTTAATTACACTCAGAAACATTAATAAAACTTACCTTGGAAAAGTTTAAATGTAATGAGAATATGTGACTAAATAATATACAATACTAATGTTAAGTGAAATAAATTAAAAAAACATGAATGCTATTTAAATAAATAAATATGAACTTAAGAGCTAAACAGGCAATAAATGCATTTATTTCTTTGTAAACAAATGGTAAATTACAAAGAATAGTTGAAACTGAATTATGAGGTGGAATTAACTTAAATGAAGTCAAATGGATTAATTAAATGAATTAAATAAAATAAATTTTGTTTTGAAAGAAATTTTTTGTAACAAATGTTAATAAATTGAAAGAAAATCAATTGAATGAAAATACATTGAATTGAAATCAATCAAATATGAATACAATGAAAATTTATTAATTGAATAAAATGGATTTAAAATCAAATTCGTTGAATATAAATCAATTTAAAAAAATAATGAAATTTATATGGTTTTAAATTAATTTTTGCGCCTGGTGCTATGTATTTCGAATATATCTTTCCTTTATGTTGCTTCTATTCTCCTATCTCGTTGCTTTTCGGGGACGAAAAATTTTGAGTGGGAGAGTGTGTAACGACCCGAAAATTTTAACGGTTTAAATAACGTATTTAATTTAATTTTTCATGAAAATAAATAATTAAAAAATTTCCAATGAAAATTTAATATTTGGTATGCGTCTATTTAAACATAACAAATGGCAGATTTCCATTGATAAATATAAAAGTTTGTTTTGTTGTGCAATTTCAGTAGAAATTTAAAATCGGTTAAATTTGATGGAAATGAAATATTTTTGAAATCTAAATATTTTTATATAAGAAAAATGCAAATCATTTTCTTAGTTAGACGTTATATTTCGTTTCGCCAAATCTGGACTGCTCTAGCTCCGTTTATCTTATTTTCGGCATTTTAGCAGCATATTCGGCAGAGGAAAAAATCGTGTTTTGATAGGTAAGTCGTATTGCTTATATCTACATACCATTCTGTTTATCTCATCGCGCTAATCTTTGCAGTATATTCAATTGTGTATTTCGGCGTCCGGTACATGGTGAAATCTGTTAAACGATTTGTCGTATCGGTTCCGTATTTGAGACTTTTGGGTTCTATGTCCTTTCGTTTGTTTACCGAGACAACCAATAACCAGTTGTCTTTTAATATTTCCAGAATGCAACTATTGACCTTTGGTTATCGCACTATTTCATTTGTTTATCTCTTGGTTCTTTTTCCATTCCTATCTTCTTTTCGTTTGTTCAGTGCTTAGCTTCTAAAGAGAATATACACACACACACACACATATACATATACATATACATATACATATACATATACATATACATATACATATATATATATATAATTTTATATAAGTTTACATATATATTTCGGAACCTGTTCATTTTCTTCTTCCCTCACAAGAAATTGCTCAACGTTTTTCTCCGGCCTCCACCTGCATCTCAATCTCGCTAGACCCACCACTTCCCCTCTGGCCACATCATCGACCTTCCCATCACATCCTCATCCACCGCCACTTTGCTTCCCTTTGTCCTCCGTCTTTAGTCCACGACCACACCTTCACGCAACAGCGGCCATTGACCCATCTCCTCAATCCGAAGCCAGCCGTGCTACTCTCTCTAACAGCCTCTGTGCCATCTTCCTACCCATAACCACTTTCGCCTTTTCCATCTTGCCCTCACAAACCCCGAGCACCCATTCCCAGCGATCACGGCCATTCCATCATGCCAACTTTCTCAGATGCCCTGACCTACGCCTTATTCCCACATCCCATAGCAACTGGGTTAACAACTCCACCCACTGCGTCATTTCCAAATGCAACCACCTTCTCTCTCTGCCGCCACCATTTCCCCTTGCCACGGCCAGCGCTTCTCCTTCCAGTTTTGAGCCTTATTATAGCAGCTCTGAACCACTGCGACGAATTCCCATTTCCTCATTGCCTCACTAGTGGACAGCCTCCACACTCCACCACATAGCCATATGCATGCTGGCCCTTCCGCCTTCCATTAGTGCCAAACCATTCACATCACGACCTGTTCACAGCCTTCGGTCATTTTTCCTCCACTGCAACCCCTTGCACCATTGCCTCCAGCAGCAGCCTTAGCAACCCTCCCTGACCTGCTTCCAACAGCCACTAAGCTCCACACAGCCTCGCCTTCGTCCAGTTTTGGTCGCAACCTCTTCTACTTGTAGCCTATATATAATGTGTTAATATTTTGAAATGTTTAAATATATATAATATGTTTATATTTTGAAATAGATTTTAAACATATACAGATATTATGTTTAAATATTTATTTGAATAATTTTGTAAACTAGGGGTTTTATTTTAATTTTAATATGTGTTTTTAGAAATAATGATTTTGGTATATATATATATATTATTTAAAATATGTGTGTACATTTTAGATTTTAAAAAAATATTTTATTCCAATGGTCTGTCGTGCTTTGCTTTGTCCGTCGAATTCGTGTTCATTGTGTTGTGCTTTGGAACTTATGCTTGGATTCGTAGCTTATTATGCGTCTAATTTCTCGAGCCCCGAAAGGTGAGCGATCACTCACGATTAACATCTTATATTTAGTAAATTTAATTCACACGAAATGAAAATTGAAATGTGTTGTTAAAATTTAGTTTATTAGTAATTTAATTTTTGAATATTGTATGTTATTAATTATTCACCTATGATTGATATATGTCACCATAAAATGTTGTATATATATTTAAATTGTTATTTATGATATATGTTGTAATTGATATATTATGCTAATTTATACTTTTATTCTATTGTTCTCACTCTACAAGTTCCTTGACAGTTTAGGAAATCCCTATGGCTTGAAATGATACATACCCGAGCAATATTATAGATTAGGGAAAATTGTTATGGGCTCAAATGAAAAACCCAAGCGATTTTATTGATTTTTGGAATTTTGGGATTATGGGTCGAAATGATATATACCCATAAATTTTAAATTTATTGCGGATTAAAATGATAAATATCTGTATCACTTGACCAAAGGATAGAAAATTATATACGGACATCATTGGCCTATTTTGAAAATGATTTCCATGGTTTTGAAAAGGAAATAGATGGGTTTAAATAAATATTGATTTTTAAATATAATATAAAGATTTTATTTTAATATATGTGTAAAATTTAGATTTTTAGATTATATGTTTGGAAATTTTAAATTTATAGGTTAAGTTTTGAAAATATAAATTTTAGATTTTACTTATAATTTTATGATTTTAAATAAATAAAGTAAGATTTTATACAATATATTTAGTAAAATAAGATTTAATTTACTAAATTTAATATAATAAAATTTAATAAGAACTTAATTTGACTATCTATATAATATTTTTTAAAATATTTATTTACAATTTATACTAACATTTTAAAACAGATTTTTTTATAAGTTTAATAAAATTAAATTTGGAAAGATAAATTGAGTTGAGTTGTAAATTAATTGAATTAAGGATTGAATTTAATAAGTATTGATTTGAAACTTATTGATTTTGAGATTTTCAAGGATATGGTTTTATAACTTAATAAATGAACTTAGATAAAGGTGATTGAGTGAATAATTTCAAATTAAATATAATTGAAGTTAGATATTTAAATTTGATTACAATTTGTAATTTGACATTTTATTTAAATGTTATTTAAAATGATTAAGTGAATATATCAAATTTAAATAAAACTAAAGATAAATCATGAAATATAAATGAAATTTATCAAATTGAGTTATTATAAATGTTTGAATATTTAAACTTTGAAAATTATTGAATTGGAAGTGTTTTAAATATGTAGTTCAAACCTTGATTGAAATTGATATAAATTAAAAATGGTTTTAAGGAGAATTTAAATTGATCCTTCTAACATTTTTTTAAATATAAACTATTTTAATGTATAAACTATTTTAATTTATAACCTAATTTTAAATATAAATTATTTTTAATGTATAACTACTTCCTTATATAAACTACTTTCAATATTTAAACTGTTTAAGTTGGAATTGTTATAATTTAGATTTAATGGGTTTAAATGCTAATATTTTGATACGATGGTTTAAACTATTTTGTGGTTATGATTTTGGAAGCGAATATGATTTCAAAAGTGATATGATATTGAAAGTGAGTATGATTTCGAAAGTGATATAATTATGAAATGAATATGATATTTTGATATGAAGTATGTACTGTTTAAAATGTAAAATGGCCACGGTATGAAATAAGCGTTTGGTTGTTAAAGAGACCGGGATCAGATATTGTCATACTCTTTTCCAATACCGAAAACCACTTTAACAACCATGCACGTGATGGAGAATCTAGAATGAAGTAGGATGGTTTGGCAAACGATTCTCTATGAGGTGTTAACGCAGCCCCGATTCCCGCGAGTCAGCTTGATGTGGCTAAAACAGGAGCTATACCTGGGCCAAGCGAGGTCACACCTCCAATCTGTGCAGTTAATGCGCTCGGCAGATTCAAAGAGGTGGAGGTGCAAAAAGTTATAGCGGGGATACAGCGAGGATACAGCGGGATATAGCGGATGGCTTTAAAATAACATATAAAACTTGTACTTAATGTTTTTACAAATATATAAACGGTAATTAAATGAAAAATTATCATTCAATTGAATTATTATTAATACATAAATAGTTTTAAATAAAAACATGTGCGAATATACTTTAAATAAACGTAAAACTGTTATTAACATAATTGAATTTAGTAGAATATTAGAGTATTTTCAATTTTGAAAATATATTAAAAAGCAAATTAAATAAATTAGTTTCATAATTTTTATAAGTATAAGTGCAATTTTTCAATTCATTTTATTAAAAAAGATATAACGGAAATAGCGGAATATAGCGGGAATAACGAGATATAGCGGAAATGGCGGGGATTAAAGCGGAAATGCTATATCTTGGGGCTACATGGAAAAATCGTAGTGGTAGAAGTCCGCTATGAGATATAGCGGGATTATAGCGGGGTAATAGCGGGGCATTAACTACACAGCCTCCAATGGAGCATGTTTCTTCGATACCATTCTATTACTTAGTGATTTGATTGGGTGCACCTTTGATTTTAGGAGTGCGTCTCATGTAGGGGGTAGTAGCTGCTATGCGTTACCACCAGCCCGGTTCTACAAAACTGTAGAATCCTACCCTAGGCATTGCCTCGCGTGCCTTGTCACATGCTTATCACGCCTTCTACGAGTTTGGTTTGTGTCGGACCTATGGAGTGCTCCCTGATAGTCCACCGATTTGGTGGAGTTTACAGTACTGTATAGACTACG
Organism: Allium cepa; assembly: GCA_030765085.1. Classification (NCBI taxonomy): domain Eukaryota; kingdom Viridiplantae; phylum Streptophyta; class Magnoliopsida; order Asparagales; family Amaryllidaceae; genus Allium; species Allium cepa. Next base: position 875,377,498 of record CM060943.1, read on the forward strand.
ACATTTGTATAAGACGTGTTATGGGGGATATAGTGATGCATTAACGCTATTTTAATATTTTACTTTACTATAGACATTATATATGTAGTGTATTGTATTATGTATATAGAAAGCTTAATGGATCCTTAAAGTATGGAATCCCAGCATCTTTTAAGTTATATTGCATTTATTTGACATTTCACTTGAGTTGATTTACTAGTATAAGAATGTTAATCCTGACTCGAGTATTTTGTGTTTTGCTTTATGCTCGGGTTAGACTGAGTGTCACAGCATTTTAGGCTCACCTTTGGAGCTTGGAGTTTTTCTTGGAGATCTATCTTTTATCTACACAGCTATTCAGTTATTTCAATTTATTCCAGTTATTTATGCTCAGACTGCTCATTGCTTATGTATTAAAGATTCCTTTGTACTTGGGATTTTCTGTTGTATTTGTTTCAAATTCTAATGTTATTTAGTAGCTTCATGAACTACTATTTATCTATTCCACTGCTTATTGTCATATTACTTAGTGTCTGTGATTCTGTAATAGATTTATTTATAGTGTATATTAAGTTATACCAAATATAAATTAACAATCTGCTGTTTTGAACAATTCAAGTCCGAAATGTGTGGATGATTGTCAATTTGAATGGTTTGAAATGCTAGGTCGTTATTTTGTGGAGTGGTTTCAAGCTCGCCGAGGTCATAATATAGCGGCAACTCTATGGTGTCGACGAGGTTATACCGCACTCATTCGTGTCGTGTGTGTCTTATCATGCTTATACTCCGTCGCATGTCTTTAAAACAAGGGAGATAAGGGTCATCGTTCTTATCCACATTCAATAGCATCGACAAGATTCTTCTTACTGCATTTCTCGTAGTACCACATTTGTTGTGCCATCGCACTTATCATAACACCTCAGTACCATGTCATCGCTAAACTAAAGAGTCTACAAGGCCATAACACATGCTTAATCACCAAAGTAACGAAGGCATTGTTGTCGAAGTTAATGACGTCCATGTTAATGGAAAGATGGGCAAATAGCCTTTGAAGCTCAATGTCAACATCATTGGCGATGCATATGGTGCCGCATATGTTATTTTAAAGCCGTAGATAGAGGCGGAGGGACTTAAGTACTGACGTCGACATGATATGATGTCAACGTCGATCAAACTAAGTTGTTTTGAAAGCAATAGACTTTGTACATTTTCATACAAATACGTGGCAACATAAGAAGGGTTTTATATAATGGAATTAAACCTTAAGAATATAAAAGGATGATTTCCTTATTAATTTTTGCGGTTAAGGGCATTAACCATATTTCATTAAGAAAATGATTACAAGGAATTAAACTATGGATGTTTGTATTATTGTGTGCAATTGATCAATTATTATAAATGTATATTTATTATATTCACTTCACTGTTAACCTATAAACGTATTTTGGGGTTTTAAGGGCATGATAAATAGCTAAGTTGACCCAATAGTGAATATAAATTTACTTAACTACAATATGAGTAGATTTGCATACAGGAGATCAGGTAGACCATAATATAGGACACTCATAACTAATCAAAAGATTATTGAGTTAGATAGGTGTAACATCCCCCTACTTAGAGGCTCAAAACTAACGGCTATGAATGCTGCAGTCATCCATGGTTATTAATCTTCGACGACCAAATACGGCGGTGTTCGATACATTGCTACACAGATCGTGGATATATGTAAAAAATTAAACAATTCAAAAACATATCTGCACATTCAAATCAATACATTTCTTGTTCATTACATAATCCCAAAACGTTACCCACGTTCAGCAAAATATAATAATTACAAATATGCCAAGAGCGACATATGAAGATGCCTCCTTCGTAGATCAGAGAATATAGTAAGGCTAATAAATCTGCCTTTACAACAAAAAACACGGAGAAAAGGAAAACTGTAAATATCTATTTGCCTCCTGCACGCCTCTTGAAGCTTTATTCCTCAGAGAAGAAAATCTGAAAACCTTAAATCTTAAACTACTCAAAATAAATTGAGTATCCGAGAGTTTAAAGGGAAAACAAAAACTTCAAGTCGGACATAAAGCTTGGTATGAATAATAATCTAAAATCTATATCCTTTTAGATATCTAGTGAGACCACCCTGCTTAATGGAATGGGTTTTCCCCTCAATAGTATCCTAAAACCTTTATAAAACCAAATTATGTTCTCCTGCATCCACAATGGCTAAAACATACGTTTCAAAACGTTGTGATGATATGCATACTTGAAAATAAATAGGATTTTCCCATTCCCAGTTTAATCTGACACCTTGGCATTATTATAGATTCTAGGGTCACTATTTACCTTTTTAGTTTTCATGGGTTTACTAATAACCTTGTTATAACTAATGGACACCCTAACCTATTCATAGTTTTCATGGGATCACTAAGAACCTACATGCTCATGCCAGTTGACTTAATTAATTCACGGTTCCTCTTGAACCTATTAGTCATTCCAATTACTAATCACCTTATCCTAGTTTTCTTTGGTTGACTAAGAACCAATGGACTTATCCAGTAACTCACTGCACATCCTAGTTTTCATGGGCTGACTAGGAACCTACTAATACTTCCATTAGCCACTTACTTATCATAGTTTTCATGGGTTTACTATGACTGATGTCAACTCTTAACCCGGATATAATTTTCATGTGTTCACTACAAACCAATTAGCCCCTGCCAACTGTCCTTATGCATAGTTTTCATGGGCTAACTATGAACCTTTTGGTATGCACTAATAACTACCTTACCATAGTTTTGATGGGTTTACTATGAACCTCTTGGTATGCACCAATGTAACAACCCTGGTTTTGGAGATTACCTGTAAATATTAAACTATAATGGTAGTTATAATTTAATATTGTGAATTAAAATAAAATTGGAGAAATTAAATTGTTTATTTGGAATAAACAATGAATTTTGGAATAAAATGAGAAAATAAAGTTTGAAACTTTATTTTATTTGTTTGGGTTAATAATAAATGGAAAATAGTTTTTATTTAGAGAAAATGCGATAATTTTATTAATTATTGCCAATTACTTCTTTTAATAATTTTTAAAGGAAGTATTCGGTTTTTAAAGGCTGTTTAGGAAATTGTTGTAAAAATGAGCTTTAATTACAAATTTGAGTTTAGAATGGTTAGTTATATTTTTCTAAGCAAGGAAAATATTTTTGTGGAATTTTAGAAGTTAAAAATAGGGTTTTGTGCATTTATTTGTGGAATTGTGTATTTTTTGTAAAATAAAGGATTTTAATAATAAAAATGTTTAAAAAATTAAAATTAATCTTTTTATATAGTATAAAATATGTTATTTCATAAGTATGTAAAATTTACATACTTTGTTATGTGAAAATTTGAAAGAAAATAGCTTTTGTTTATTTACATAGTGTAAATATGGCTTGGTGTTAATTAAATTAGCCTAACACAAATTTATTTCTTTTGATTGATGGGTCCAAGGCCTACTTAGTAAACTTAACCAGCTAATTGAGAAAGAGGAAAGCAAATTCCTCTTCTTCTTTCTCTTTACTGTAAAAAAAAACAAAAAAATGAACCCACTTCCCTCTTTCAAAGAAAAACCAAAATCTCCAAATTTTCATCAAATCCTTGCTATAATTTATCAATTAAGTCAATTTAGACAGGTAATCAACTTCTAAACCTAATTCCTTCATCAAATTTTAGTTTTTAAGATTATTTGATTGCTTGTAACTTTGTTTTGGCATTGCATGTCTATGTACATTCCATTCCTAGGTTGTCGAAGCTCTTTTGTGGCCAAAGCTTGCTCCTTTCCACCGATTTTTTCTTGTAGCTCAAGCATTCAGCATGGTGAGTTGTAATACTCGAGGTAAACTTTGTGCTGCTTTGAGTGTGAAATTGACTAACGGTTAGTAAACCGTTTAGTGCGAACGTGTGGTATGGGACACACGTTTACACTTTTCTGGTTCCTTTCCGAGAGTTTGTGACACATATTACCAGTTAGTGGTGTCCAGTACTGGGCCTCCGGACCTTCACCACTACGGTTTGTTGCCTTCGGGTTTGTGCCATCGGGTTTGTTCCTTCGGGTTTGTGCCTTCAGGTTTGTTGCCTTCGGGTTTGTTGCCCTATAATATCGCTTTTGGAGTTGGTCCTTCGCCACCGCTCGAGTGATACTTGGGTTTGTCGCCTTTGGGTTTTGTTGCCCTATAGTATCGCTTTTGGAGTTGGTCCTTCGTCACCGCTTGAGAGATACTTGGGTTGTTGCCTCGGGCTTGTGGATCCTTATTTATACAGTACTGAGCACCTGCATCTTTTGTTTCATTGATATTTATATTTCCCTAGAGTATCGCCTTTTGGAGCAGGTCTTTTGAACCACTCGATACATAGCGATTACCTTGTGGAAACTTGTGTTACCTTTATTGGTATTTGTTATTTTCCTTTTTGGCTTGATTTGGGATATTCATATTGTAACAGGCCGCAAATCCATACCCTTTGAGTCACCACTATTCTACAACAATCAACTCAAGTTGTACAGAAATACGAACCATTTGGGTTAAAGAAGAAGAGGTAGAAGAAGAAAATTGAAAGCAACAACAAAATCTAACCATCGCAGCGGAATAAAATATAATAGATAATAAATGATCTTTACTCAAAATCAAATATATCTGTTTATATATTACATCATCAGAGTACATCAATCACAGCTCAACATCAATATCATACAAATGAATACATAGCAACTCAATACAGCGGAATATATATATATATATATATAAACAAGTACGAGAGTACGTGACGTCATCCAGCTCGTCTCCTGAGCTCCATAGCACCAAATCCTGTATCCTATAATACTCGGTCTGACCCGAGCATTACAGTTAAATAATACCCGAGTCAGTCTGGAATACCAGCATGAGAAAATCACACCCAATTGATTATTAAAGTTTCAAAAATCCTTTGAAAACAAAAGCATCTCGTAAGACCACGCCACAAATAAACATGTCGGGTTTTTACCTTACGATAGCTAAAACAATTTTTATAGAAATCCTCTGATATTATAATAGGGCCTATTTACAAATACTTATAAAATAGTCGAAATTGTTACATTCATTAAATTCCAGCTACTATCCACTGAGTGGGTAATACAAACTAAAATCGTACAAGGCTCGTAGGGAGAATGGATTTCCAACTAATGACTAGGCATTGGGGTACCACCTGTCACAATACGGGGCCTAGATCACCGTACTAAGGAGTACGCCCGCTCCCCTGCAACACAAGGCCGGGATTACCCCTTACTGGATAATCCCGAGTGAGATTACCCCGTGGTTGGGATCAACAACCACCCACTAAGCCGAAATAAAAAGGGATATCAGGACTGGAATGACCTCACCCTGCTTGGGTGCTACCCACCTAGCCTTGCTGCATAACCCCTGATTTTCAGTCATTCCCATTTGATGAGGCTTGAGGCTAAGCGTTACCTTTAAAGAACATATCCCTTAGAATGCCCATCGTCCACCTGACGATGTTTCGCAAGCATTCATCCATACAAGTCCATCCCAGGTTCGAACGGAACCGAAGGCACTATTCCTACTACATCCATTTTGGAAATATCCTCAGGATTAGTAGCGACTAGCCCCTGTACTTCACTGCTCCATCTTCGAATCCAAAATCGTTTTCACGAAACGTACAAACCGGATCAAAGTGGTTTTCGAGAAATAAATCTCGATCCCGGTCTCTTCGAAACGATCAACGCATTGTCCAATATTGATAGTCGGTTATTTAACTATCAATAAATATCCACAAACAACCATTCATCAATAAATAATTTCCCAAATTATTTATTTACCTCAAAATATCTTCCCAAGATATATTTCTACTTTCAATCCTTGAAAACAGTTTCAAAACCATCTTTCTTTCCAAAATAAACTTTCCCAAATATTTTCTATCTCCACTGAAATTACCAAGCACAAAACTAGATTTTAAAAATAATTTAAAACACTTTACTTTGAAATATACTTTAAAAATATTTAAATTAAAACTACTTTAATAATTTGTTAAAAATACACATTATATAATAAGGTTACTTAATAAATATAAAACTAGATTTATACTTTTAAAAAAAATATTAAGTCATTCTTTAAATAATTACTACTACAATAGATTAAGAGAAAATACTTACTTTAGAATGTAAATATTAGAAATAAGAAACTTTCCAAAATTTTCTTTTTAAAACAACTTTTAATCTTTTAACTTATATTTAAAAATTTACTTTAAAAACGTACTTGGTTATCCAGGGAGAATTCCAACTTCAATCACTTAAATCAATTTTCCAAATTGATTCCCAATTTATTCCATTTGAAATAAATTTCTCTACTTATCAGTTTATCTAAAAATTCATTAATTATGGACTTTATATTTATTATTATTATTTTCCGTTTGGTTTTAAACCATTTAACTGAAATATACCAATTTCAGCTTCTTTCAAATTTCTTCTTTATTCTTTTCAATAAATTGAATCTTAAATTTTAAATAAATGTTTTATTCTTTTAAAATAATAACACTAAAATTTAAAATTCATTGATCTTCTGATTATTCAAATTTCCCTTACTAACTTAAGATTTATTTATTAGAATTTTAAAGGGCACTTTATTTCTTTTCCAATTAATTCTTAAATTTATCCCAATTTTCTATAATTATTTTACTTACAAATTCACTTCATTCATTATCTTTCCAAATCCAATTTATATATTTTTAGTAATTCATCATACCCAATAATTTCCAAACAAACCATAACATTCAATATTTCAATATAATCCATCATAGAATATCAGCCAATCATAACAGAGAATATTAAATAATTTAAATAAATGTTAAGGGGTCCAGTTGGATCCCTCCAACCTTTTTTCTCTGCATCCACAGATGTTAGCACAACATAATACACCAAATTCAAAATATCATACTATATCACATCAATCAATTCAACCATTCAAACAATTATTTAAATTTAATCATTTAAATTTAAATTCAACTGAGTGAGATTAACTCACCGTTGTTAATATTCGCAGTTCACTTCAATGTTGCCTTAGCTTTCTTGATTTTTTACCTTGAATACACAATCATACGATTTATTAACACTTTGAAATAACTTGAACCATTTATTCCCATTTATAAATTTAATTAGCCAATGACTTACTATTTAATAATTTAATTGACCAACAATTTAATTCAAACTAAACATTTGGTTTTAAACTAATAAATTGATTTTATCTAGATTCCAAAAATAAATTACCTTAGTAATTAAAATAACCAAATTGTTTAATTTATCACTTATTCATTAACTCCCAAAAATCTTAAAACAATATGCAATTTAAAATTTTATTTTGAAATCCTATATAAACCTTAAATATTTACAATTTATTACATTATTTATTTGACTAAAAATTATCCAATCAACTAATAAATTTTAGTTTTAAACTAGTGATTAAATTTGAATCAAAGAATTAAATTTTAAACCAGTTTTCCCTTTTTAAATAACTTCCTTAGTAACTAGCATAATTTAGATTTAATTGAACAAATAGATCTTCGCTATATTTGAATGAAATGTGAATGGATATATTTACTTATTTTTCTGTAAACCATAAAATACTTAAATTGAAAAATAAGGAAATTGCTTATACCTGAAGATATTGAACCATAAATTGCCACTTAATAATTCGATTAAGTAATAGCACTAACCAAGATTAAATCAATTATCATAAAACAAAGAAAAATCAAACCTCGGCTCGTCGATCCTCAGACACGAATTCCCAAACCACCATCGATGCCGAAAACATCACAACCCTTCCATGTTGCTGCCGTGCTCTCGAATAACCCCTAATCGAAAGCCCCACGCATCCTACCTCCACGCGCCGAGTCTCGTCAACTACCAAATCGCGAGCATCCAGTTTAGTCGCAAACCCTAATCGCGGCATCGCCTCTGTCCTCTCTGTGCGCCTCCACCCACACGCGACAGTGCCAATCGCCGCCTCGACCTGTCGTTAACAAAACCCTAACGAGCTCGTCGATGTCGTGAACGAACGCCTCCTTCCTCCAACTCGCGAATCACAGCCTTGTGCTCGAAAATGAAACTGAAGGGAAATTCTATTTGAATTCAGATTTGAAAATGTTTTAGGAGGCTTCGGTCGTTATTTATTTTCTTTTCAGAGTGATTTCAAATCTCGTTTTTAGGTGAAATGAAGAGGAGAGGAGGAAACGATTTTCGTTCGTTTGTATTTCAGTTGAAGGTGAAATAGATTGAATGAATTGGGGAGAAAGGCTTCGGCTGTAAATATAAAGAAAAAGAAAAGTGTGCTTAAGAAGGGAACAGGGAACAAGAATAGACGTTATCGTACTTGAAGTTGGAAAGGGTGACAAAACTCTAATATAAAGGAAAAAGTAGGCTGATGGTGACTTAGTACGTGAATATATATAAATATAAATTTTAAATTGAATTTTCGATGTAAATTTTCAAACGCGTTTATATGTCGTACGCTCACGCAACAACTCCGATCAATACGAAATTTGAAATCCGATAATAGTTCAATATTACGGACCCAATGAAACTAGTTTCGTCGAATTTCGAGACTGCGCCTCGGAAGGCTATTTTTAAATTCAATTTAAACTATAAAAATTTAAAACTGAACAACCTACTGTTAACTTCAATTTTACAACTTCTATTTTCCTCAGTATTATTAATATAAAATTTATAAGCCTTCAAATTATTTTTAACAGGCTTATACTCCAGATTTAGCATTTTACCCAACTTCAGATTATTTAATTCAATAGTTTAATTATCAAATAAATAGCTATATTTGTAATTCAAGTTAAGATTGCTCTATTGAATATCTAAAATCAATTAAATATTCCAATTTTTAAATGCTCGAAAATTATGGGTCGTCACATTCCTTCCCCCTTAAAAGAATTTCGTCCCCGAAATTACTTGTTAGGAAGAATGGTCCAATACCCGTTTATTTTTCCCAAAACCAAACAGTTTTTTTTAAACTTTCCAAAACAATCTTTTTATTAAGAATATCCTACCTCTGTTCTTAACTTTTCAAACTTCACCCATTAAGTTCCCACCAATATCATATACGCAACCATTCAAATTTCAATTTAAAACCAAATTTAAAATTATCAGAATTTTCCCAAAACCAGCAGTTTTTAATAACCCAACAATCTTTATTAAAGACACACTATCCACCTTACAAACTTTCCAAAACTTTTCCATTAGGTTTCTACCAATATCATTGATCCAATCCATTCAAATTTTAAACCCAATTTAAATTTCAAAAATTTCTCAAAAATTTTCTAACTCTCTAAATTTCGAAAAATTTCGCCAGCGTCTCCTTTGCGCGGCTAGCTCGGTACAACTACAAAATGGCTCTACGGCCTCCCAAATCCAAAAAGAAAACAAAAAGCCAAGTGGCCCAATCCAAATCCCAATCAAATTTCACACCAAATTTAAATACAAATCTTTTTGTCGAGCATTTCAAATTTATCTTCTTTAAATCAAAAACCAATTCTCTTTTCCCTTTTATAATACCTGCATATCCTGCTTAGCACTAATATCCAAACACAATATTCCAAAACATTTTATCGACTTTCTCACAAAATGTCAATATCTATTCATTCCAATATTGACTTAAATTAAATTTGTAGTATCAATTTCATTTTAGAATTCACCATTCCCTCTTCAGTTTAGTATAAGCATTTTATATGCTCCTTATATTTATTTCATCTTCCATTTTAGTTTATATCTATTTTTATTCAAATTGATTCTTTCATTTTCATATGAATTCAATTTATCTTAAACTCTAAATTTTTAAACTTTATTTCCCATTAATAACTAATTCATATCATTACTTTAAGTTGGTTTCCTTTACTAATTTATTTTAGTTCCAATTTGAATTTGTTTGTCATTAACAAAAAATTTCAAAATTTTCAAAAATTTTCTAACTCCCAAAATTTCTGAAATTTTTTGGCAGAGTCCCCTTTGTACGGAGGAGCTTTTGCAATTTGACAAAAGATATAAATATATATACATCGACCTACACGGTCGGAAAAACCAAAAACAGTTCATATTTCCTATTTTTATTGCGTAGGCGTACCTTATTTAGCATTTTTTATCAAACAGCTTATTAATTTAGCAGTTAGCATGCCCAAAATCCAGCCACATGGCTTCCAGGTACCTGTACTTTCTTAATTAACATGTAAGTGCCATATATATGCAGTTTAACTATATTTCACTTGGTTGCAATGGTTAAAACATAAGAATTCTAAACGAAATGCACATCAAACATTTTCCGTAAGCAATTTATACAATTTTCATACTAATTCAACTGTTTCAATTAATTTACAAACCATTTTCATTCAATTCGAATGGGTTAAAACTCAATCACTTATATTTAATTTATTTTTAAGCAAACCGAACTCATATTTAATTCAGTTGATCTCAAAATCAATTTATTTTATTTCTATCGACTCGTAACATTTTAATTACTTCCATTTACATCAAATGGCAATTTATTTCATGCAATTCGACGAGATTTATGTGAATAGATAAGTATTTATGTTTATAACCAATTTAAATGGATTTTAACTCAATTCATACTTAACTCAAGTCCATTTTTAAATTTATTCACAATCCATATATTCTCATTTCCATTGCATTTCAGATCTGAATCCATTCACTTGCATTTCCTTCTATTAACCAAACTAGTTCATACAAAACTATTAGCATCTTAGGTTCGTCTTCATTACCAATTTAATTTCCCTTTTATTTTAATTCATTCACAACTATTTATTTAGCTCGACACATCCCATTTAAATTTCATTCACAATCCATTCATTTTCGTTTTATTCCATATTTGTTTATTCCAAACTATTTTATTTAGCTCAATGACAATCTAAGCTATTTCATTCAATAACCATTTCAATTTTTCTTATAGACTCCAAGTTATTTCAATTCCTTAACAATTTAAATAGTTTACAATCATTTATTTAAGAATTTCATTCCATTAAATATTATCTGTAACTCACCGAATTTTATTTCAATCAAAATCCATTTTTACTTGATTTAAAACCAATCCACTATTATTAAACTTAATTTTAAGTTGAATTCAATTCAACTCCTTTCCATCCTTTAGCTTAAGTTTATTCACTCTAATGTTATACTTAAGCTCATTTCGTTTCAAGTAAATCTTTCTCTTCCATTCAACTTAATTCTATTTCAGTTAAATCTCATTTTAAAATTTACAATTTCATTTGATTAGTTTTTTACAACATTTAAATTTTCAGATTTAACTCATGCAATTGATTACATGGCCATTTCCAATTTATTTCCACATATTTGGATTTTATTCACATTACAAACCATTATTATTTTAATCCAATTTCATTTTTATTCGATACCTTTCCAATTATATTTAATTTGTTAACACTTCAAGTCAAATTTTAATTAATAACTCAAATTCTGATTCCACCATTCACCTTTAACTTACCATCAAATTTTATTAACTCATGATTCAGCTTCAATCTCTATTTATTTAATTAATTGCAAGACCGCCTTCAATTATATTTTCTTCACTAGTGATTCAAGTCGAATTTGGTTTATAACCTGAGTTTTATTTCCAAACTTCAATATTAACTCACCAATTAAGTTTTATTTCCAAACTTCAATATTAACTCACCAATTCAGCTTTTATGTAGCTACGTTGGTTATCATTATATATTTCGATATCTAACTTATTATCTAAATAGTCTTCCCTAACTTATAATCCAGAACTTGATTTTAAATCTCAAAATCTCTTCATACAATTTTCTTAAGTTCAATGTATTTTATAAATTCAAGTTTTGATTTTTATTTTATTTTTCAATTCATCTAACAATACTTATTTTGGATTTGTATTCCATTTCCAATTTTATAAGTCACAACTTATTATTTTACACATTTCCATTCATTATAGGCTTGAATATGTTCATCTTTTATTTTTAGCTCAAGCCTTTTATTTATTTATAGCCCAAACATATTTTATTGTGACAGCCCGCAAATCCGTACCCCTTGAATCAACATTATTCTACCCTAATTGACTCAAGTGGAACAGAAATACGAACCATTGAGGTTAAAGAAAAAGAGATAGAAGAAGAAGAAACTAAACAATATTAGAATCTCACAGTCGCAGCGGAATAAAATATAATAGTAACTATAGAACTTTACACAAAATGAAATCTATATCTGTTTATATACAACATATCATCAGAGTAACTCATACATCAATCAACACATAACAGACATACCATACAACATAGCAGCGGATATATATATAGGTACATATAATACGTCTCGAACTCCAGCTCCTCTCCTGCTCCATAGCAACCTATCCTGAACATATAATACTCGGTCTGACCCGAGCATTATAATGAAATAACACCCGAGTCAGTCTGGAATACCAGCTGATACTAAATATGCATCCAACTTGATTATTAAAGTTTCAAAAATCCTTTGAAAACAAAAGCATCTCGTAAGACCACGCCACAAATAAACATGTCGGGTTTTTACCTTACGATAGCTAAAACACTTTTTATTAAAATCCTCTTATATTATAATAGGGTCTATTTACAAATACTTATAAAATAGCCGAAATTGTTACATTCATTAAATTCCAGCTACTAGCCACCGAAGTGGGTAATACAAACAAAACTCGTAAAAGGCTCGTAGGGAAAATGGATTTCCAACAATGACTAGGCACTGGGGTACCACCTGTCACAGTACGTGGTCTAGATCACAGTACCGAGGACTACTCCCTTCGTCCCCTGCAACACAAGACCGGAATCACCTATGGGCAATTCCGAATAAGATCACCCCGCGGTTGGGATCAGCAACCGCACCACTAAGCCGAAATAAAAAGGAACCTCTAGACAGGGATGACCTTACTCTCCAGTGGGGGCTACCCACGAAGCCTTGCTGCATATCCCCTGATTTTCAGTCATTCCCGGTTGATGAGGCTTGAGGCTAAACGTTACCTTTAGAACGTTTCACTTAGAATGCCCATCGTCCGCTGACGATGTCACGAAGCATTCGTCCATACAAGTCCGTCCCGGGTTCGAACGGAATCGAAGGCACTATTCCTACTACATCCATTTTGGAAATATCCTCAGGATTAGTAGCGACTAGCCCTTGCACTTCACTGCTCCATCTTCGACTCCGAAAAACGTTTATCGCACGAAAACGTACAAACCGGATCGAAGTGGTTTTCGAGAAATAAATCTCGATCCCGGTCTCTTCGAAACGATCAACGCAATTTGTCCAATATTGATAGTCGGTGATTTAACTATCAATTTATATTCATAAACATCCATAGCATCCATCACACAATAAATAATTCCCAAATTATTTATTTACCTCAAATATCTTTAAAAGATATATTACCAAATTTCCAAATCTCATTTGAAAACATTTCTCAAAATTCCTCCTTTACAAGGTAAATCATTTACCATATATTTCCATTGGAAATATCCAAGTTCAAAACAGTTTAGATTTAAAAATAGTTAAAAACATTTTAAATTTAAAATATACTTTAAAATAGGAAAATTAACTACTAATTATTTACTCAAAATATAATTTCAAAATATTTAAAGCAAAACCTATTTATAAGATATAACTTAATTTAAAATAGGTTTGGTCATACTATATATTAAAAATAGAGTTGTAAAACGATTAACTCTTATTTCAATATACTTAGGTCAAAACTAGCTTTTAAAACAAATCCATTTGTAAACATAATTATTAAGATATTTATAAAATTTTACTATTGCTAATTTATAAATAATCACTTTAAAATGATAATTTTCAAAACATTCTTTAAAACCAGTTTAAGATTTTAAAACTTTCTTTTTATAAAATCAATTTAAAACTCGAACTTGGTTTTTCCCAAGAAAATCTCATTTCTACTAAATCATCACAGAAATCCTTCTCACGATTTCTGTCCATTTATTTACTTTAGTTTTATGGTTTTATAACATAAATTTATTTCCCAAATCTTCAACTAATAACATTTATCTTTAATTATCATTCCAGATTTATAAATTTTCACTTTCCATTCTAAATAGATTTCCAATTTTAATCCTTTTAAATTCATTACTAACCATATCTTTTATTTCTCTAAACTCAATTTATCCATTTATAATTAACGTTGGATTTATAAATTTATCCAACAATATTTCTATACAAATTCATTTCAGTTTTCCATCCAAATCAGGTTTCAAACATTTATATTCTCTAAATTTCTTATTTAACAATTTCTCAATTTCTTTGAAACCCAATTTAATTTCTTCATAATTTAAACTGCAATTTCTTTTATAATTAATATTCTGGGTTTATAGTTTAAACCACAATATCACAATGCAATTCAACTCCAAATTTATCAATCTCAATATATAAACAGGTATCATAATCAAATAATTACTATATTGTGAGGAATCCCGTTGGATCCCTCCAACCTGTTTTCCCTGCATCCACAAATATTAGCACAACAGTATATATATCAATTCAATTTGATAATAACTAACATATTCAGCTAAACATCCAAACAACCAATCAATACTAACTGTCTACTTTACTAGTATCCAGATGTGAGTGAGAATAACTCACCTTGAGTTTCGACGAGCATTCGAAATTTAAATTAAACCGGACGGTGTCCGATTTAACCCAAATTTCTACTTGCCCGGAATGGATCCGGATCTGCTCCATTGCGTAGTACGCGCTTCTGCGATTCCTGCGCCGCAAATTTCGTTCGAATCTGATTACAAACGCGTGAGATATTCAATTTTAAAGTTTTCAATTGAATTTTTAAAACAATTTCCATTTTTATATTAAATTTCCAATACCATCACAAAGCAAAACACGGCCCTCTCCTGTTGCTCATCATCCTCACGCGAGCACGCAAGTTCCAGTACAACAAAACCCATCAACGTGCTCCTAGGGCTTGCAACCGCGACCCCCACACCCAACGATAAATCGATCAGCTACCCTCCCGAGAACCGTCTCAACAACCTCTACCTACGGCCCAAAGCGCAAGACATGCGGTTCGTCCTAGAGCTCGAACACGGAGCACGAACGGCCGGCCTTCGAGTGGCACATGCCGACAATCCATACCACTCCACACGATCACCACCGTCGGATTTCAAGAGTGCATCGACCTCTACGTTTCTCTAGTTGAACCTTTTTACTAAAAGCGAGCGGATGGAGAGAAATCGAGGGGAAAAGGAGGTTGATTTTCGGCCATGAAAGGCCTCAAGTGGCGGCTGGGAAGAATGATGCTAGGGTTTTGAAGATATTAGGTTAATATATATATAATTTAATAATATTTTATTTATAAAATTCTCCGTTTAACAACTTATGCAAACGAACTCCAATTCTCATGTTCCGACAGGCTACCCTGGGGTTTTTCCGCGTTCCGGACACAATGGAACAGGTTTCGTAAGCTAATTAGGTCGTATGAACGAGTTACGGAATTAAACGTTCAATTTCAAATTAAATCGATTAAAACGATTTCGATGCGTTTCGAGCTGCCGGGGTCAAACGACAACTCCGATTGCTACGAAAATTGAAATCCGTTAATAACTAACTATTACGGATCCAACGAAACTGATTTCGTCAAATTCCGAGACTATGCCCCGGAAGGCTATTTCAACTCGTCTATTAAATTAAGCGATTTTTGAAATTATCGAAAACACTCCAAATCTCCACTTTTAAAATTTTATTAACTTAACAATAATTCATATAAAATTTATAAACACATTAAAAATCGTTTTGGCTCATTCCGGACCAAAATCTGATTAATTGCATTTTTAATAATATTAAATTCATTTTAAATTAATATAAATTCCCAAATATTAATTTATCAACTTTAAAATTCTTCCAAAAATCCAATAATATAAATATGTCCCATTGAACTTAAAAACACATTTAAACATCATTTTACAACCATTCACATTTAATTTCCCAAATTATCTAAATCCAATATTCAATTATTATTATCCAATTTCCAATTTAATTTCCCGTATTTGAAATTTTGACTAATTTTATTAACTTAACCAAAGTCATCTATCTCTAAATTCAAATTATAATTCATATTCAACATTTAAAATGAATTAAATGTTCAATTTGAATAGCTTAAAAATACGGGATGTTACATTCCTCCCCCCTTATAAAAATTTCGTCCCCGAAATTTGTATAAGGTAGAAGATACCCCCAAACTCATCTACTTATCCCATTAGCTTAGTTAAAAGCTTATATACATTTCACAAAATCCTTTCGCTCAATTCCCAAACCTATTTGCTTTACTTATCTCTAAAGCTTTAATTTTAACTTATAACTTCATAAGTTATTTAACTTTTCCCAAAAACCCCAAAAATTTTCTAACTCCCAAAATTTTCGGAAAATTTTGGCAGAGTCTCCCCTGTACGGAGGAGCTTCTGCGATATCGCAGGATACACAAATATATATACATCGGCCCACACGGCCGGAAACCAAAATATAACACAAGATATATATCATTTTCCAATTTTATTAGCGTAGGCGTACCTTTTAGCAATTTTAATAGCAAGTAGCTAATATATAATGCATATACGCGCTTCAAACCCTCTCGAACGCCTCGCATTCCTGCACTTACTCAACATACTCATTAGTTACAAGATCTGTGCATTTTAATCAACATTTTCCAATATAAAAGCAATCCAACATATCTATGGCATAATCCAAACCAAGCAAATTTCAAAATTTACTAATATTAACCATCCTTTACCAACAATTCAAGATTTTAAATCACCTTTCAAATTGCTTATTCAAGTCCAACTTCATTTTAATTTCACTTGAATGATTTATACTCAAATCCACTATATACAATCCATATTTATTTCAACCAATTCATTGTTATTTAACATATAATAAACATGTGCTTCACTAACATCTTTCTATATCATTTCAATATCAAGTTTGATTCACAAACCAAATTCTTATTTCAGATTTTGAAGCATTTACATTTCTTTTATGCCTATGCCCATTCATATGCAAAATCACTATATTTGATTGCATTTATATATACAACTCTTAGAATTGGATTCTAATCCATATCAATTTATTCAAGAATCAATTCAATTGCATAATATCTCAATTCTTTCTTGCATACCAAATTTAGTTTCATTTTAATTTGACTTCACTTAATCAAATTCCAATTTATCCAAAACCAATTTAGTTGTTTAAACAACTCAATTCTAAATACATTCAAATATTCAAGTCATTCAAGCAAAACAATTGCCACTTAAGCTTATAACCATTTAAAATTAATTTCAACTTAGATTTATATTAATCTTACTCCATTACCAGGTTCACAACTCAAACATTTTTTTTTTCTTCTTTCCAATGTAATTGTTAAATTACATTTCCTTACATCTTTATTTCTTTAACCTATCCCAGTTTATATTAATATCATTTCATCCTGGATTATTTACATCTCTTATATCCATATCTCAATATTAATTAAAACCATTTCCACTTGCACTTCAACTTTTTTACCCAAACAAAATTTATACAAGACAACATTATAAAGCTTAATCACAATTATTATTTAATTTGCTTAAATGCTTTCACAATATTTTCATTATCTTCTTATATCAGCTTTATTTTATTTCCATTTGATTCTCATTCAATCAAATTTTCAATTCATATACACATTTAATGCTCTTTGTTTAGTTATCCAATCCATTTTAGATTTATTTTATTAACAAAGAGACCATTTAAATTATTCCACTCATTTGAATTTTACTTACAATTCAAATCATCATTAATACATTCAAATTCCATTATTCATTCGCCCTTCCCATAATTATTACCAAAATTAAATCCCAATTCAAACTGGATTTTATTTACCTTCAAATTTTGACTGATTATCAAATTCTATCCATATTAGTTTTCAATCCACTTTCTTAATTTACTCTGAATTCATTCATAATATCACCATTTTCCAATTATTTCATTTGGCACATTTAAATTTTCTACCTTTCCTTTTTACTCCTTTAAATAGAATCTAAATTTCTTTCAATATTATTTATTACACAACTGAAATTCAATTTCAATTTCATTACCAAACAAACCTTATTCTCCCCATACATAAGTTCAAGACTTATTTTCCACTTAAGAACATTCACATTTATGTTCTCATTTTGCTTCATTAGACTTTGCATCTCATTTATGGTCAAAATTTAAATTTGCCACACCCTTCAACTCTTTCCATTAATGAATTCCAATTTCACTTCCATTCAAGAGTTTAAGTTGCTCATTTACGTCCATTCTCATTTTATAATCTCCAATTTAAGTTACTTAATAACTTAAGAATGTGAATTCCTTAATGCAATTATAAGCAATTTACATTTCACCTTTTATATCCAATTCATTTAGATTGGATTCATTTTCAAATTCCCAAATTTAATTC
The DNA here is from genome assembly GCA_030765085.1 of Allium cepa. Taxonomy (NCBI): domain Eukaryota; kingdom Viridiplantae; phylum Streptophyta; class Magnoliopsida; order Asparagales; family Amaryllidaceae; genus Allium; species Allium cepa. Next base: position 875,396,019 of record CM060943.1, read on the forward strand.
TCCATCTACAAGTTCAAAACTTGTTTACTAACTTAAGTTCATTCACTTCTTTATATCCCACCTTACCTTATCTCAATTCACAATTTCATTTGAGATTAAGTTTGAATTCACCATACCATTCAACTACTTTCATTTGTGATTATAATCTCACTTTCAATTTTTATAAGTTCACCAACTTATTTATTTTAAAAGCTTATATTGCTCATTTTACTCCACCATCATTTTATAATCACAATTCTAAATTCCATATGTATATATATATATATATCTGAATTCTTAAGGATAAAAATTCCCTTAATTTATTTCTTTGCAAACTTCAAATCCACAACCTCAAACTATAAGTATAATACTTAATAGCTTATGGGTATAATCCAATACTCAATGACCCACAATCTCAAAATCAACTTACTTTTCAATTTAATCCAAATCAATTTTATTTTAAGTCCAACTTATTTACTTATCCAAGTAAAATTCAAATTTCAATTTACTTCAATATATTTTATTCACCTTTAATTACTCAAATTAAATTTTAATTCCATGATTAAAATTTCTCATTTCCTTCTTATTAGCATTAGCTCCACTTAACGAATTCAATAGTTGATTCATTTCAACTTTACTCATTATTTAATTAGAACTTTCCCAGAATTCAATTTACCCGGTTTTATCTCAAAACCATTTTGAAATATATCAAATATATATACCCATTTGGTATATCAAATCAAATTTCCATGTTTTCCAAACAAATTTGTTTGTACCCCAAACAATTTGTTCATATCCCAAACAAATTTCCATTTTTGAAATATCCAAAACAACTGTTATCCCCAACAAATCCAAACAATACCATAACCAATTACTAGGGAAGCAATCCATCACTTTAGAAACTCGAAAATGAATTCTAATGATGTGGCCAGCATCATCAGGATTATTTTCCAGCGACTGCAGTGAGTTCAATGCTTCTTACTTTCCCAAATTTATTTCAAAACAGTTGCCATTCAAAAATATTACCCAAAACAACATTCCATTATTGCCTTCAATACATTGGAAAACATTTCAAACTTCCCAGGATTTCAAATTTCCAAACTTTTATTTTCAATACAGTTAAAATCTTTTCAAAACTTCCATGTTAAAATTCTGGTTTAAATTCAAATTTTAATTTCACTTCTTATTTACAACATATCTAATTAATTCTATTTGGTTATAGACCATTTTCATATCTTATATTCTTATTAGCTTATCATTTCAAATTTTGATCAAATTCAAGATTTTTACTTAAATTATGGTATTAACAATCCAACAAACACCCAATATAATAAGCTAGAAAATCATTTCTTTTATATCAAAATAAAATTTTGGGTAAAATTATTTCATTTACCCACTTTAAAAACAATACTAAGTCGGTTTATCTTGTTCAAGAGTTTAGAAACCCCTATCGATACGGTTGTACTTCCCGCACCGACCAGAATTCATAAACACTCAACCGATAAGTCAACATAGTAAAAAAAAACAATTTTATAAGCACTAACAAGTACGCTCTCATAGCTATTAATACACTCAACTCATTATAGAGTACTATCGACTCTATTAAATGAGTAATTACCCCACCAAAGCCTAGGTTGTCGCCAACCTAAGCTCTGATACCAAGTGTGACAGCCCGCAAATCCGTACCCCTTGAATCAACATTATTCTACCCTAATTGACTCAAGTGGAACAGAAATACGAACCATTGAGGTTAAAGAAAAAGAGATAGAAGAAGAAGAAACTAAACAATATTAGAATCTCACAGTCGCAGCGGAATAAAATATAATAGTAACTATAGAACTTTACACAAAATGAAATCTATATCTGTTTATATACAACATATCATCAGAGTAACTCATACATCAATCAACACATAACAGACATACCATACAACATAGCAGCGGATATATATATAGGTACATATAATACGTCTCGAACTCCAGCTCCTCTCCTGCTCCATAGCAACCTATCCTGAACATATAATACTCGGTCTGACCCGAGCATTATAATGAAATAACACCCGAGTCAGTCTGGAATACCAGCTGATACTAAATATGCATCCAACTTGATTATTAAAGTTTCAAAAATCCTTTGAAAACAAAAGCATCTCGTAAGACCACGCCACAAATAAACATGTCGGGTTTTTACCTTACGATAGCTAAAACACTTTTTATTAAAATCCTCTTATATTATAATAGGGTCTATTTACAAATACTTATAAAATAGCCGAAATTGTTACATTCATTAAATTCCAGCTACTAGCCACCGAAGTGGGTAATACAAACAAAACTCGTAAAAGGCTCGTAGGGAAAATGGATTTCCAACAATGACTAGGCACTGGGGTACCACCTGTCACAGTACGTGGTCTAGATCACAGTACCGAGGACTACTCCCTTCGTCCCCTGCAACACAAGACCGGAATCACCTATGGGCAATTCCGAATAAGATCACCCCGCGGTTGGGATCAGCAACCGCACCACTAAGCCGAAATAAAAAGGAACCTCTAGACAGGGATGACCTTACTCTCCAGTGGGGGCTACCCACGAAGCCTTGCTGCATATCCCCTGATTTTCAGTCATTCCCGGTTGATGAGGCTTGAGGCTAAACGTTACCTTTAGAACGTTTCACTTAGAATGCCCATCGTCCGCTGACGATGTCACGAAGCATTCGTCCATACAAGTCCGTCCCGGGTTCGAACGGAACCGAAGGCACTATTCCTACTACATCCATTTTGGAAATATCCTCAGGATTAGTAGCGACTAGCCCTTGCACTTCACTGCTCCATCTTCGACTCCGAAAAACGTTTATCGCACGAAAACGTACAAACCGGATCGAAGTGGTTTTCGAGAAATAAATCTCGATCCCGGTCTCTTCGAAACGATCAACGCAATTTGTCCAATATTGATAGTCGGTGATTTAACTATCAATTTATATTCATAAACATCCATAGCATCCATCACACAATAAATAATTCCCAAATTATTTATTTACCTCAAATATCTTTAAAAGATATATTACCAAATTTCCAAATCTCATTTGAAAACATTTCTCAAAATTCCTCCTTTACAAGGTAAATCATTTACCATATATTTCCATTGGAAATATCCAAGTTCAAAACAGTTTAGATTTAAAAATAGTTAAAAACATTTTAAATTTAAAATATACTTTAAAATAGGAAAATTAACTACTAATTATTTACTCAAAATATAATTTCAAAATATTTAAAGCAAAACCTATTTATAAGATATAACTTAATTTAAAATAGGTTTGGTCATACTATATATTAAAAATAGAGTTGTAAAACGATTAACTCTTATTTCAATATACTTAGGTCAAAACTAGCTTTTAAAACAAATCCATTTGTAAACATAATTATTAAGATATTTATAAAATTTTACTATTGCTAATTTATAAATAATCACTTTAAAATGATAATTTTCAAAACATTCTTTAAAACCAGTTTAAGATTTTAAAACTTTCTTTTTATAAAATCAATTTAAAACTCGAACTTGGTTTTTCCCAAGAAAATCTCATTTCTACTAAATCATCACAGAAATCCTTCTCACGATTTCTGTCCATTTATTTACTTTAGTTTTATGGTTTTATAACATAAATTTATTTCCCAAATCTTCAACTAATAACATTTATCTTTAATTATCATTCCAGATTTATAAATTTTCACTTTCCATTCTAAATAGATTTCCAATTTTAATCCTTTTAAATTCATTACTAACCATATCTTTTATTTCTCTAAACTCAATTTATCCATTTATAATTAACGTTGGATTTATAAATTTATCCAACAATATTTCTATACAAATTCATTTCAGTTTTCCATCCAAATCAGGTTTCAAACATTTATATTCTCTAAATTTCTTATTTAACAATTTCTCAATTTCTTTGAAACCCAATTTAATTTCTTCATAATTTAAACTGCAATTTCTTTTATAATTAATATTCTGGGTTTATAGTTTAAACCACAATATCACAATGCAATTCAACTCCAAATTTATCAATCTCAATATATAAACAGGTATCATAATCAAATAATTACTATATTGTGAGGAATCCCGTTGGATCCCTCCAACCTGTTTTCCCTGCATCCACAAATATTAGCACAACAGTATATATATCAATTCAATTTGATAATAACTAACATATTCAGCTAAACATCCAAACAACCAATCAATACTAACTGTCTACTTTACTAGTATCCAGATGTGAGTGAGAATAACTCACCTTGAGTTTCGACGAGCATTCGAAATTTAAATTAAACCGGACGGTGTCCGATTTAACCCAAATTTCTACTTGCCCGGAATGGATCCGGATCTTCTCCATTGCGTAGTACGCGCTTCTGCGATTCCTGCGCCGCAAATTTCGTTCGAATCTGATTACAAACGCGTGAGATATTCAATTTTAAAGTTTTCAATTGAATTTTTAAAACAATTTCCATTTTTATATTAAATTTCCAATACCATCACAAAGCAAAACACGGCCCGCTCCTGTTGCTCATCATCCTCACGCGAGCACGCAAGTTCCAGTACAACAAAACCCATCAACGTGCTCCTAGGGCTTGCAACCGCGACCCCCACACCCAACGATAAATCGATCAGCTACCCTCCCGAGAACCGTCTCAACAGCCTCTACCTACGGCCCAAAGTGCAAGACATGCGGTTCGTCCTAGAGCTCGAACACGGAGCACGAACGGCCGGCCTTCGAGTGGCACATGCCGACAATCCATACCACTCCACACGATCACCACCGTCGGATTTCAAGAGTGCATCGACCTCTACGTTTCTCTAGTTGAACCTTTTTACTAAAAGCGAGCGGATGGAGAGAAATCGAGGGGAAAAGGAGGTTGATTTTCGGCCATGAAAGGCCTCAAGTGGCGGCTGGGAAGAATGATGCTAGGGTTTTGAAGATATTAGGTTAATATATATATAATTTAATAATATTTTATTTATAAAATTCTCCGTTTAACAACTTATGCAAACGAACTCCAATTCTCATGTTCCGACAGGCTACCCTGGGGTTTTTCCGCGTTCCGGACACAATGGAACAGGTTTCGTAAGCTAATTAGGTCGTATGAACGAGTTACGGAATTAAACGTTCAATTTCAAATTAAATCGATTAAAACGATTTCGATGCGTTTCGAGCTGCCGGGGTCAAACGACAACTCCGATTGCTACGAAAATTGAAATCCGGTAATAACTAACTATTACGGATCCAATGAAACTGATTTCGTCAAATTCCGAGACTATGCCCCGGAAGGCTATTTCAACTCGTCTATTAAATTAAGCGATTTTTGAAATTATCGAAAACACTCCAAATCTCCACTTTTAAAATTTTATTAACTTAACAATAATTCATATAAAATTTATAAACACATTAAAAATCGTTTTGGCTCATTCCGGACCAAAATCTGATTAATTGCATTTTTAATAATATTAAATTCATTTTAAATTAATATAAATTCCCAAATATTAATTTATCAACTTTAAAATTCTTCCAAAAATCCAATAATATAAATTATGTCCCATTGAACTTAAAAACACATTTAAACATCATTTTACAACCATTCACATTTAATTTCCCAAATTATCTAAATCCAATATTCAATTATTATTATCCAATTTCCAATTTAATTTCCCGTATTTGAAATTTTGACTAATTTTATTAACTTAACCAAAGTCATCTATCTCTAAATTCAAATTATAATTCATATTCAACATTTAAAATGAATTAAATGTTCAATTTGAATAGCTTAAAAATACGGGATGTTACATTTATTCTATGGATTTTTAATTCTTTATAAGTTATTTTGATTTATTTACTTCAATTCCAATCCTTATCCCACTTATTTCCATTTATTCAGGTAAGAATCTTATTCCATTCAATAATTCAATTGAATTTTTATTCCAATTCAATTTTAATTTAAATCGGATTTATTTAACTCAATTCGATTTCAACTTAATTCGAACACCACTGGATATTATTTTCAGCCTATTCAATCAATTTCAATTCGGTTAAATTTTATTCTCCAATCCAAGTTAATTTCATTTTTAACCTTTCCCTTTAAATTTCAATTCCAACATTCAAAGCTTATATTTCCTTCCTGATTTAAAAATCATCTCAATTTATAAGCTTACAACCTATCTCATCGGGATTTTTAAACACTCGACCTTTTGTTTCAATTATTTTGAAATCTCCAACTTCTCAAATCACATTTCTCAAAAGTCAAACCAATCCCGGTTTTACCCACAACAAATTTCCTTTGAAATTTTCAAAAACAACTAGCTTTTCTAAACAAATCAATTTTGGCAGCAATCCGTCACTTAGTAATTCGAAAATGAATACTGATGATGCGGCCATCATCATCAGAGTTATTTTCCAATAATCCAAGTGATTTCAACGCTATATCACTTTCAAAATCCCTTTAAAACAATTTCCTTTCAGAAAAAACTCCAAAACAATTGTGCTATTATTTATTTTCAAAACACTTCCAAAATCTCCAGGATTTAAATTTTCCAATCCTGTTTAAATCAATTTTACTATAATTCATTTGCACAGCTTATGCTCATACAAATTCTTGTTTGATTATATTTCAATTTATAAATTACAATTATAATTCATATTTATAAGTTTCATTTTATAATGAATTTATTCCCTTAAACTTCGGTTATATTTTCAACTTCTAGTTAAACTTTCACTTAACAATGATATTACTTTAATATTATTCTTCCTAACATCCAAGCAACCATATATTAGCTAAATAGTTTCAAAAACTATTCTTTATATCAAAATATGTTTTGGGTAAAATTATTTCATTTACCCATATTTAAAACAATACCGTGTCAATTGTTCTATTCAAGTGTTTAGAAACCCCTTCGATACAGTTGCGCAGAATGTGTTGACAAAGGTTCATATGCCACTCAATAAATCAATCAACACAATATTAAAACAATTTATATTCACTAACAAATACGTGCTCATATCTATTAATACGCTCAAACTCATTATAGAGTACTACAGACTCTAATTTAAATGAGTAATTCCCACTAGAGCCAAGGTTATCTCCAACCTAAGCTCTGATACCAACTGTAACAGCCCACAAATCCATACCCTTTGAGTCAGCACTATTCTACAACAATCAACGCAAGTTGTACAAAAATACGAACCATTTGGGTTAAAGAAGAAGAGGTAGAAGAAGAAAATTGAAAGCAACAACAGAATCTAACCATCGCAGCGGAATAAAATATAATAGATAATAAATGATCTTTACTCAAAATCAAATATATATGTTTATATATTACATCATCAGAGTACATCAATCACAGCTCAACATCAATATCATACAAATGAATACATAGCAACTCAATACAACGGAATATATATATGTAAACAAGTACGAGAGTACGTGTCGTCATCCAGCTCGTCTCTTGAGCTCCATAGCATCAAATCCTGTATCCTATAATACTCAGTTTGACCCGAGCATTACAGTTAAATAATACCCGAGTCAGTCTGGAATACCAGCGTGAGAAAATCACACCCAATTGATTATTAAAGTTTCAAAAATCCTTTGAAAACAAAAGCATCTCGTAAGACCACGCCACAAATAAACATATCGGGTTTTTACCTTACGATAGCTAAAACAATTTTTATAGAAATCCTCTGATATTATAGTAGGTTATATTTACAAATACTTATAAAATAGTCGAAATTGTTACATTCATTAAATTCCAGCTACTAGCCACAGAGTGGGTAATACAAACAAAATTCGTACAAGGCTCGTAGGGAGAATGGATTTCCAACGAATGACTAGGCACTGGGGTACCACCTGTCACAGTACGGGGACTAGATCACCGTACCGAGCAGTACGCCCGCTCCCTGCAACACAAGGCCGGGACTACCCCTTACTGGATAATC